>OY728123.1:249724133-250974133 GCA_963277665.1 Viscum album
TTCATATTAATTATGTGTCTGTGGTAAATGAGTATCTTGATATTTTAGAGATGAGTTTCCTAGTATAATAGCTAACTGGGAGGTTGAATTTACTATTCACGTGGTTCCCAATGCTAAGCCAATTTCAAAAATCCATTATCAACTGGTTCAAATTGATCTTTTAGAGTTGAATAATAATTTGAAAGAGTTTTAGATAAATTTTTTATTCAACCTAGAACATCACAATGGGGTGACTCTATCTTTTTTTTATAAATAAATATGGTTCAATGAGACTTTTTATTGATTATAGAGTCTTGAATAACATCAAAATTAAGAACAAGTATCCTTATACTCATATCATTTATTTGTTTGATCAGCTCAAGGGAGATAAATATTTTAAGAAGATTGAATTGAGGTTGGGGTACCATCAGTTGAAAGTAAAGGAAGCATACATTCTAAAGTACACATTTTGTACTTGATATGGCCTTTAGTAGTTTGTAGTTATTCCTTTTGGGTTAACTATTTCACATTCTGTATTCATGGATCATATGAATATAATTTTCTGTGAGTTCTTGGATAAGTTTTTGGTTATACTTATTGATGATATTTTGGAATATTTTAAAAGTAAATAGGAGAATAAATGTCAGTTTTGGGTTGTCTTACAAACCTTAAAATAAAATAAACTATGTGGGAAATTCAGAAAGTGTGAGTTTTGGTTAGAATAAATTTCATTTCATGGACACATTTCTTATAAAGTTGGAATAAATAGTGATCATACTAAAAAATTTTGTTGAATAATCTCTAAGACTCAAAAATTTAACTATGATTTATAGTTTTATTGGTTTAACAGGTTATTATCAGATGTTTGTGAAAAATTTTACATAGTTATCTAGCCCACTGAATATGTTGACTTGAAAAGTTGTTAAGTTCATATAGAAAAAATAATGCGATGAAGGTTTTCAGGAATTGAAAATAAGATTGGTGAATGCTCCAGTTTTGGAACTGCATTTCATAAATTGTGAATTTGTTATCTATTGTTAGGCTTCATTGAAAGGAATTGGCTGTGTCCAAATGAATAATGATTAGTAAATTTATTATGCTTCACCTCAGTTGTAAGTTAATGCGTTAAATAACCCTACACATGATTTGGAATTAGATATTTTTTGTTTCTACTATAATAATTTGGAGGCATCATTTGTATGGAGTAATGTATGAAATATACACTGATCAAACAATATTGAAGTATATTTTAACTTATAAGGAATTGAACATGAGATAGAGGAGATGGATAGAATTAATCAATGATTATGATTGCACGATTCATTACCATCTAGGAAAGGCAAATAAATTGGATGATGCTTTGAGTCGAACGAGTAATTCTATATTAACCATGCTACGTTTGGAACATGATCCTTTGGTTTTTAATTTGATGAATTTTGGATTGGATGTTTTTGGTGAAGAGAATTCCTCAATTTTTTTTAGGTGGTAGTGAAATCATCTCTATCAGACAGAATTAAGAAATCATATAAAAAAGATAGTGTGTTACAGAAAACGTATAATTGGTTGAGAAGGTTATGTTACCTGATTTTAACATTGATAAACATAGTGTTTTGAGGTTTGGAAAGATATTGTGTGTGCCTTGTTATTCACTGTTCAAGAATGGGTTACTATGTGAAGATCATAGTTCTATTTTTCAGTTTATCTTGTGAGTACTAAGATGTACAATGTTCTTCGGGAGTATTACTAGTGGTATGGAATAAAAAGAGATATTGCTAACTTTAACCTGAGATGTTTGATTATTCAACAGGTTAAAATAGATAGGCAGTTACAGAAAGATATGCTTCATCATTTTCCAATTCCAAAGTGAAAATGGGAAAATGATTCCATGGATTACTTGGTATGATTACGAAAGACATCTCAATGTGACAATAAAATCTAGGTTATTGCTGATCAGTTGACTAAATCCTCTCACTTTCTTTCTATATGAGATACTCTATCTCTAAATCAACTTTCTGGACTGTATATGACTGAGATAGTCAAGTTACATAGAGTTACCCTCTCCATTGTATCTAATCATGATCCCAGGTTCACTTATAACTTTTGGAAGGGCATTCAGAAGATGTTGGGTTCTGAATTAAATTTTAGTATAGCTTTTCATCCATAATCATATGGGAAGTCAGAAAGAACAATTTAGACATTGTGATATATGATATGTGAAATTTAAATGGATTACCATGGATGTTGGGACCAATATATTTCTTTGATTGGGATTTCTTATAATATTAGTTTTCATTCTAGTATACTGATGGTACAATTTGAAGAATTATATGGAAAGAGCTGTCAAAATTCATCTTTTTGAGATAAAGTAGGTGAAAGGAAGTTGATGGGACTATAATTGGTAGATGAGATGGAATAAAAAGTTCTATTGATTCAAAAGTACATGATAAAAAAATGAGAGCATGCCAAAAAGTTATGTAGATAACTGGAGGAATGATTTTATTTCAAGGTAGGTGATCATGTCTTTCTAAATGTTTCCCCATGGAAAAGTGTGATGTGTTTTGGTAAGAATGGAAAGATGAGCCTGAGGATCATTGGACCCTATGATATCCTGGAGAAAATTGGATCAGTTATCTATAAAATGGATTGACCTCCATGTTTTTCCCAAGTACATAATTATTTTTATGTTTCAATGTTAAGAATTTATATTTTTGATCCATCTCATGTTTTGAGTCCAGAGGTAGTTCTGTTGGAAGAGAATATTTCTTATGAGGAACAAACAGTCCGGATTCTAGAAAGCATAGAGCAAGTGTTGTGGAATAAGGTAATTCATCATGTAAAGGTTTTTTGGGAAAAAAATATGATTGAAGAGGAAACACATGAATCTGAAAATTTTATGAGGGATAATTACCGCACTTATTTTATAAGTGAATAACATTGCGAGGATGCAATTTCCAAAAATGGGGGAATGATATAACAACCCTGCTATTTAAAGAATAATACATTTTCATATCAGTTAATAATTATGAATAAGATAATAATTTTACATTAAAGAGGACACTTTTTCTAAGAGCGTTCTCACCACACAACAATAGGTTTTTATGAAATCTTATGTTTCACACAGTGTTGAGTTATACAGAAATATAATACAATAATAATATTATTATTTTTAATGGTGGTTGAAACCTAGCCGTTGTATTAGAAAGAATGAATAAAATTTACTATATTATGATTTTACATATATGTTAAATGTTATTACATTTATTGAATGAATATTAGAGTCTTAAAATGAGAATGAATCCAATTTTAAGAATAAAATACTACAATATTTTTAAAAGGTCGGTTTACTGCCTTTTGATAGAGAATCGTTTTTAAAAATAGTTTTGGTCACTTTTTTGTGTTCTATTTGACAAAATAAACTTCTTATATTAACCGTGTCTCTCGGATTTTTGAAATTCAACTAACAGAAGCGGTAAAATTAAGTTTTATGAAAATTTTCAGAAGCTCCTAGGAGGTGGGTAAAAGACAGTAAAAAGTTCAATAAAATTTTATACATCTAATCTTATTATACAAATGATTCCAATGAATTACATTGAACTAATATTGGTATTATGTATATATTTTGACTTAAAATAAATTTAAATAAAATTAATAATTATTTAAATAAAAAGTCAGTTTTAACCAATAACACAACATTTTTCACTATTCATCAAAAATTGATTGTTTTCAGAAAAGTACCAAAAATTGACCCAAAGCTAATTTCGATATTCCAAATCCAAAAATGATATCCATTCTTAGAGATAAAATTTATAAAATTTCTAAAAGTGGGTATTACTATTCATAATGACTAGTTTGATTGGTCGCGTTGTGTTAGAATCTTGAAGTTGCATACGATGCAAGCTATTACATTATTCAAAGGGAAGCATACCATGAAATGTTGGGGTGTTACATTCTCCCATCCTTAAATAAATTGCATCCTCGCAATTTAAAATTGTTCTTTGATAATAAAATGTTGAAAATAGAAAACACCTTTGTGGATAACCCACATCAGAAATAGGGTTAATAAAATTTAGTATTAAAAAGATGGGAATGGAAATGAGGAAGTCACCACCAAATTAAGGTTTCAAATAATGGAAAATTGGTGGAAATTATAGACACGTAATTAGCGAAAAAACATAAATATTTATAGGGAGTGATTGATGTCATCAATCACAAAAAAGTGTAAAATTGAGGGCCCCAAAGCCATCAATCTATGATGATTTAAAATAACATCAGTTCAGTAAAACATAGGGTATTGGGATAACACATTCTTGGTTTTAATATCCCTTCCCTAAAGTTCAAGAATTAATTTCTTCATAGAATAATAGAATATATATATATATATATACACCTGACAAGTAGAGTTTTATCCTTCAAATAATTTCTACCAAAAACCCATCTTTCACTCCAAAAGATAATTGAACTCAAAAATATTCTATTTATCCGAATCATATAAGGTTCCAAATATTAACATATACAATTTAAATAAAGAAAACTATTTTGTAATAACTAGGGACTTCCTGTAGTCTAGTGGTGGGTAATAAAGCTTTGTTTCACTTTGGTTGTGGGTTCGATTCCTGTAGCTTTTTCCGACGCGACGGGTTATCGCATGACCTACAGGTTGTGCTTTTCTTAAAACCATAGTATTATAATATTCCAAAAATAATCTTAATAAATGTCTTAACCATAAACAATACTATCCAAAATTAAAATTAATCCATTCTAACCTTTATAGTTACCCAAAATACCTCTATTCAAACTCTCTCTAAAAGGACTCTAAATTCGAAAATCAACATCAAATTCCCCAAAAAATTAAAGTATCTCTTATTGTCACATACTGAAAATATTATTACCCTTATCATATTAAAACATTAATGAAAACAACAAGTACTACAGTACAATACTTATATATATATATCACATTATTCTTATAACCAAAATATAATTTTTGAGTCCAAAAACACAAATACATTAATTATTTCACTTCAGCTTTTGTGACAACATAAGTTGACCTTTCTCCCTTGGCCTTTTCTAAGGTAAGTTTCCTTGGATCTTAGGACATTCATTTTCATAGTGCCTCATTTCCCTAAAATTGTAGCATTAAACATTGAAATTAACTTTCTTTCCTTTGCAATCATGAGCTTGCTGGCCCTTTTCCCCACACTTGTAACCGACTCCCATTCGTTTTAGGAAAGTACCAGAGAGTTTCTTCCCACAATTATCACATAATGGAAAATAATTCTTTCCCTTTTCCCCTTTATCTGTCTCATTCTCCACCATTCTCTTATTCTCTTTGTTTACTTTATTGTCGCAAGACTTAGAGAATTACTTTTCTATCTTAATAGCACATGAGACAATATCTTCGTATGACGAGAATGGTTGTGAGACTAATTCTTGATAGGGAAATGGTTTTAACCCATCAAAGAAAAGATTAATATTACTCCTTAGGTTACGTATATAATCTGCTGCATGCCTTTCTATCCTTGTATTGTTAGCCTTATACTTTACAACATTCTCATCCTCTTTTTGCCTCAGACATAGAAATTGCCTTTCTATATTCACTCGATGGTCACAATGAAAGTATTTTTCTAACAAAAGCTTTTTAAACTCCCTCCGTTCCAAACATGATACTTCTTCATCTTCCTTTGTGTTTTGAATCCATAACCACCATTGATCAGCATCTCCAATGAGGTGACAAAATGCCATGACAATTTTTTCCATTTCGCTACACCCTAAAGAATGAAATATTTTTTCTAAAGAACTTATCCATTTATCAACTACAAATGGATTTTTACTCCCATTGAATGTTGGTGGTTTTTTCCTTATGAAGCGATATAACATTGATCCTCCAAATTTTGGATCAGGTTGCTCCATACGGGTATTGTAATTATTCATAACCTGAGTGAGTTGTCCCAGTATGGTGATAAGATAATTAGCACTAGTTGCATCACCAACTCCACTATAATTATCCTGAACAGGAGGGAAATCTGTACATGGATTACATGCATTGACACGGTTTCCATTCCTTCCACTAGGAACCATTTCATAACAATGTCATACACTAGATTAGCTTATGAATCGCAATACATAATTCCAAACATGTAAAACACTTAACATAAATTGGGCAGTTTATTGATATAATCCGTAATCATAAAAATGATTTCTTTGAGGAGGTATATAATCATAAATTCATAATAATGGTTTGTAAAGAAAATGAGAATTATCCTAACCATATCCCTTGGGGGTGTCATAACCAAGAGTGGAAAAAGGCTCGTTTTCCTACACCAGTTCCCATTCGAGTCTAGCTTGAAGTAGTGTTTTTGGGTTTAACCCCTTGGTACATATGTTCCAGAGGTTCCTCTACCTGCTTGTATCCAGACAGGGATGTATTTTTTGGAAAACACAAAAAATATCTACAACACCAAAACTCTAGGAAGTTCTTATATACTAATCCTAAAAGTCTATCTTAGGGTAATGTGCTCTAATTAGAGTTTATCTAAATCTAGTTTCCATGGTTTGTACTAAACTTCCTCGGATGCCAACTGTAACACCCCAACCACAGTTACCAAGAGTTGGTGCATTATTTTAATACATTGGCATGATTATAAGGAATCAAGTCATAAAGGACTGATCAGTTTAGCATTTTTGGAAAATAGATTACATACATGAACTTCACATTACAATTTCAAACATAAAATATAGCATATATAGTTATTTTATGACTCCATTAGTCCCTTATCTTAACCCTAAATCTCAAACATAAAACACTTTTTAGGATCCTGGGAAAATAAAACATATGAATGGGGTGAGCTTAGATGCTCAGTAAGGGTAAATAATTTAGCAAAAACTATAAACTATTAATGGAAGATGTGTAATAAAAACCACAGGCTTTTTAAAAATAAACATGAACATAATATGGAAAAAATAAATCAAACATTACCATATAAAAATGAACATGGATATTCTACTAGTTGAATAATCACACGTAATAACAAATTTTATAATTAGGGAATGTATAGTACCCGACATTAATTTATCTGTCAAGGCCTCATGCTAGAACCTAGGGGATAACTATAACCAGACCCCAACCAGGAGAGCCTCTGCAACCAGACTCCAACCCAGAGGGGCTTCTATAACCGGACCCCAACCCGGGGTGCTTACATTTACCAGTCCCCAACTTGGAACATACTAGTCCAATATATTAATCTTAAGAAAATATTTAAACATAACATAAACATTCATATTAAAACTAGCACAAATATGTCAATACTTTATCCCAAAACCATGAATGGTGTAAAAATAACACATCCACAGTCAAACATATCACAATACCTTCAATACAATATGTAATTTTTGTATTATAACAAATCAACTTCAAATAAGCTTAAAATCCATCAAAGGATATTGACATAGATGAAATCAAAACTACTTGAGAGAAATATCTTTTTCTTTTTTGAAATATTTTAAGAGTCAGAAAATTATAAAGAAAACATTTATTTTGAAAATATTTATATAATCTTGTAAGTGAAGCTTCGATGATGTTATAATGGTAGAAAATAGCCACACCCGCCGTATAAGTTAAAAAAACATTCTTACCTCAAATGTGTCGAAAAGGTCATAAAGTACCTTGTTTGGAAAATGAAGAAAATCTTCCATAGGAAACCTATAAGGTCAAACAAGGGTATAAATGAATTTTACCCATTGTTTAGTAAATAGTAAAAAAAAAATTTTAAATAAATTTTTAATAAACACGAATGTGGAGGATAAAGAGGTCCCAATAGATACTTATGTAAAAACAACCTCAGATAATAAAGAGATTGTGAAATTAACCCTTATCTTGTACTTTTACATGGTCGAGGGTAGGTTAATCTACTGTATAATGGTGTAATAATTCTTGTTAAATTATACAAGAACCATATATATTAATATGATATCATATATGATCTTCTAATATTTCTTTGAAAATGATATTTCACCAGTATCATCATTTCAGTTGTTAACTGATTCGTTTTCCTTTATATGATATGTTAATTAAGTAATATTTGTTATGGATAGGATGTATATTATTCATATTCAGAATGATATAAAGTCTTTAAAAATTATTTTAATCAACAAATGAAAATTTGTCTTGAATGGATACGATGGGGAATGAATCTCATTGGGTTCGTGGAGACGGTAATATGTACGTATGCATGAGCAAGGTATATCATATATACAGAAAAATTAACATGTAATATTTATTAATTAAATAAATTATACATCATTATTATACCTATCTAAATAGTGAAGTGATGAATGACAAACTACACCACAACGTGGAGACGGTAAGCCGTACGTACGCACATATGGTGACATTGTCATTCATAGGATGGATAGAATAATGAATATGGTTTTACTATATTTATAATAACATCAAATTATATAGAAGATAATGTAGTTAATATATTATAATAGAAACAATAATGAATGAAGAAGTGGAAGAAGAAAAGAACTTGAAAGAGGTGATGAAATATTTACCACTTCTTCGGGTTCTTTCTTTGGATTTGATCAAAACGGACCCTTATGTTGGATTTATGACTAAAGGAAGGCCTCTAGGATTAAGGGAGGACAGTTTGGAGGATATTTGGTTTTGGTTTGGCTGAGCCAAATGGAATTTAATGTATTAATTTGAGAGAAGGGGGAGTTCCCTTTTATAAGAGGGGTGAGGAGAACCTTTGGAAAAGATTGAAATAAAATTTTATAATAAATTTATATTTGGGTTATAATGGCTCAAATGATTTATTTCTAGCCCAAGGTGAGGGTGGGTCTAAATACTCTCAACCAATGAGTTTTATATATGTTTAGGTCACCTTATTAACATTATCATTTAGATTTAACTCTTAGTTAAATAGTTAGACATTTACCACGTCTCTTTGTATTTTTATTTTATATGGTTAATAAACATACTATGAATTTTCAATATAACCTCAAGTGGTTCATTAATGAAATATATAATATTATTTAATCCCTTCTGGATAATCTTAGATTTTTAGGAATAGAATATCAATTAATAATATAATATTTTTTTAAAAAATTCTTTTATGTCAATTTTGACACTATTTGGTATTTTGTTTTTGTTAAATTTATAATAGCATTATTACTTGGAAAAGAATTAATTTAATCAACCCTAACATGTCATATTAACCTATAAAATGAGTGGAATTCATTAAATGTATCAAATGAAATTTATTTGGATATTTATAATATCAATTATTTCAATGTTTCACTAATAAAGTAATTATTGCATCGTCATTGTGCCATAAATAAATTTAATTATTTAATGTATAAAAATTATAAATACAAATTATTATGTAGGAAATATTTTTATCTTTCTATTGAATATTTATAGTCTAATTTTTCTTATTTATAACCCTATATTAAAAGTGTTTTAGTTATTAAACTTTTAATTTAACACTTTTAACTCTTCTTTAAATAAAATAATAATACATGTCCTAATCTAATCCATGTAAACCAAAATGATCATATTTTATTCCTAAGGTTTTTTTGGTCTAATTAAACTTATCCTATAGGATTTTGTTATGTGTTTGTATAATAATATCATTTTTACCTTTCATTACCCTATTTACTTTTAACCACGGTAAATAAAAGTCAAAAGTAACTATTCCGAAAATATTATTTTCATCTCATTGAACCAATTTTACATAATTAGGTTGACCATGTCTCTCTTATTTTTAAAATTAAACTCATAGAAGTGGTAAAATAAATTTTTATGCAAATTTTCAAAAGCTCTTAGGTGTTGGGGAAAAGACGAAAAAAAGTTCAATAGAATTTTATATTTCTAATTTTATTATAAAAATGAATCCAATGAATTATATTGAACTAATATTGGTATTATGTATCTATTTTGACTTAAAATAAATTTAAAAGATATAAATAATTATTTATATAAAAAGTCGGTTTTAACCAATAACACTTTGTTTTTCACTATTCATCAAAAATTGAAAGTTTTCAGAAAAATACCAAAACTTCACCCTAAGATAATTTTGATATTATGAATCCAAAAATGAAGTCCATTTTGAAAGATAAAATTTATAAAATTTCAAAAAGTGGGTATTATTATTCATAACGGCTAGTTTGATTTGTCGCGCTGTGTTAGAATCTTGAAGTTGTGTACGATGTAAGATATTGCATTATTCAAAGGGAAACATATCGTGGAAGCCTGGGGTGTTACATAATAAATTAATTGATATACTTATGTATTGATAATATTAATACCAATAAATATATTTATCTAATAACTATTATTAATAATATCTATTTATCTGTCCATGTAAAAAATACGAACCATGAAATCTATTTATAAAATTTGATTATTTAAATATTTTTAATATATATTATAATTAATAACAAAAAAATAGCATACAAAAAAACATAAAAGGGGTCTAAGTGGGGAAAACCATTTAGTGGAAATTTTGTATGGTCTAAAATAAATCTATTCAAAGGGTAAATATGACTAACATTACAATGAATTATTCGTTATTTTATATACGGTATTCATTAATCTATATTTTCTAAATAAACCACAAGGACTTAATCATCCCAAAAAAACATTTATAAGAATTTAGCAAAAAAAACAAGTTCAAAATATTAAAATGTCTCACATCTAAAAATTCAGGATAATATAATCTGTACCTCAATAAAATAAAATTCCTAATCCATTGTACATACACTAATTTAAACTGACTAGATATTAAACTTGGAATATTTTTCAACAGTATAATAACTAACCACATGCTAAAAGAGTACAATAGAAATAATACAACCAGTTGTATCGTTTTTCACATGTATAACATCTTTTTCCTCACAAATAACTAAAATGATGACTCTTCCTAGAATCAAATACCATACAAATGATCAAGAAGGATACAAATATAATAAATACATAAAAATATAATTTTTTAAAGAAGAATATTGTATATATTATATTATAGAAAAAAGAATAGAATATACTCACTACAGTAGTAATATATATTAAAATAGTGAAGTTAATCCACACATAATTTAAAAATAAATGAAATATGACATAAAATATAATTGATAACCATATTCAAAAAATATTGATGGTGATTAAATTGACTGGAAGACGGATTATTGTGCTCCGAGTGTCGAGGGTGCTGTGTGTGGTAACTTTTAGAATATAGATTCATAAATCTATATTAGATTAAGATTAAATATTATTTTTCAGAAATAATTTAGATGTATTTAATTAGTTTTTTATATATAAAAATCATTTACAAAATCATACACCATAATTTAGCATTATCACAATTTAAAATTGAATACTACTTGTATCAATTATTATTTAGGATGAGTTCTTTTAAAGAATGACTTATTTCATCAAAATTCATGAAACTTTATTATAGTACATAACATTTTTTAATTTTTCATCTGTATATGTGTTTATAGACTTATTATAGAACATGTGATTTTCATGATCTTATTAAAGTTGTTTTATTTTAGAATTGAGGTCATTTTTTAGAAATATGATAACCATAAATTAATTTTTTTCATTCTTATCAAAATTGACAATTTTTAAAAGAATTATTCAATTAGAGATGAAACCCTATAAATGGTATATTCACTATAGAAAGAGATAAACCCTATTTATTGAAGATATTGAATAATGTTATTATATAAGGATGAAACATCCATAAAATGAACATAAGTTAAAAAATATGAAACTCTTATTCTTTTGTAGTGTAGATATATCCACTAAATAAATCTTTTTAGTCATCACCATTGCACCATTCCTAAAAAACAATTTAAGAAAAATATTGGTCTAGATATGTTCTTGGTGTTATTCCCATGAAAAGTGACATGTATTTTTTAACTATTCTAAAATTTATATTATGTAACTATTAAAAAACCATATAATTGATTAATGGATCTATGAAAGAAAAAATTTGAAGCCGCTAATATTACACGTTATCTTACTATGGGGAAAAACTATTATAATAGTATTCATAATTTTAGTCAAAAAATCATTTTTAAGTTAATATCAAAGACTAAACCAAAATTTTTATCAGATGGAAGTATGTAATTATTGAAACGATTCCATGAAATATAATTTCTTTAATGATAAGAGGTTTATTTTCCTTTCGGCCAATGTTATAAAGGAAATTTTAATATTCTATTTAGAATTAGTAGAACTATTCTATACAAAACTAATAAATAGAAAATATTTTTACACTAGGTATTACTCATATAATAAATAATAAACTATATATTCCTTACATATAATAGTTCTTACGAAAATATTAATATAATAATAATGGTAACATACACTAGGTGATTCTAATAATTTTATATTTAAAGGAAATATTCCCATTATGTGTATGAAACTATTCAAATTTTTTTGATATCAGTTATGAAAGTGTAATGAAAAATATAAGGAAAAAATTATATGTTACAGTATAAAATTAATAAAATATAAAAAACTCATGTTGAATAGTTTTCTTAAAAGTCATGTGATAATAACATTCTTATCATGGATGTATAATAACTTAACATGGTAAATTTAATTAATTAATTCTTTTTTATATTTCATAATTTATATATTTTATTTTTTTTTAAAATAAAAAATTATAGAAATCATTTATCACAATAAATAAATATCACATGATGAAACCCTAATAAAATTTATATTTAAAAAATCTAAATATCCCATTTTAAGTCTCTATTTACAAATGTTTGTATAAAAGTATAAAAAAAAGATATATTTAACTGATGTGTCTATGCATTAAAAAATATTATAATTTATAAAATAAAAATTCAATGTAATTATGAAATATTGAAAATGGGATGCATTTATAAAAAATTAACTTTGGGATTCAAAATTCAATATATATACCAATGAGGATGAAATTTTTTAAACTTATTCATGATGGAACCTATACATATTATTCTTATTTTTGGTCTAATTAAAGAGCACAAAATATAGTCATGAGAAGGAATGTTATAACCGTGGAATTTTCCATATATTACCGTATTTGGGTGAAGACACTAAAAAATACCTTTACACTCCTTCATATATGAATATAATGGAAATTTACCTTCAACTATCTAAAATAATAAATTTTACCTTCTAAAATCATCGTAAATAAAATTATGGTGAAGAAAAATTATTGCTACAACAAGAATCTTTAGTAGATAAAAAAAAATATTATATAGTAATTGAACTTAGAAATGAAGTGGAAATCAATACTGCTAATGTATTAGAGATATTATAAAACAATATTTTCTTATACCCAACTATCCTTGAAGAACCCTTTGGTAATAAAATCAACCTCTCCTCGAAGATCCCAAGGATACTTGACCAAGATGCGTTCAAATTAAAAAATTTCATTCTTTATAACTTGGAATATTAATGTAATATAATTTAATTCATTACACTAGGAATGAAATAATATATTGAAAATAAATTATAGTTTCATCATAAATGAATAGAATAAATATTTCAAGGGAATCTATGGAGTTGTAAAAATATAATGATTGTGCCCATTTTTTATAAGATAAAACTATTATATATATATATATTTTGTGATGATTGAAATAAATTCATTAAAGTAAAACATTATCTTCATTAATGAATATAAATTTACATCTACATCCAAAATAACATTTTTTAAATATGTAAACTATATTTATAGGAACAAAATGGTATAATTTGAACGGTTTACTAGAAAAAAACATAGAAGAAAAAAATATGCTCATCGTTATCCCTATATTTTAAAATAGCATCTATTTAGGGAAATATATTATTAATTAGTTTCTATACATATTCTCCATTCATATAAACATAACTATAAACTAGTATCATTCATCTAAATTAGTTTTTAAACTCATTTAATATTACAGATATTGATAATCGGAGCTATAAGATTGTAGTGAATACTAAAACATTAAAACAAATGTTTTCATGAAAAGTTATTTTCTTTAATTAGTCACTAATTTAATTATATTTATTTTATTTAAATTCTTTTTCATATATTTATTGAAAAATACAACTAAGTAGTTGATCATAAAAGTAAATATGAACAATAAAATAAATAAACCGACTAAATACACATTTGTTTCTCTATATTTATATTAAAAACATAATAAAACATAATAATATAAAATATATGTGTATTTATATGTTTGGGTGTGGGGTTTTATATGTACATATGTATTTTGACCATTAAATTAATATAAATTTATGAAGAAAAATTGGAGACATATTAGTAAGGGAGTTCTAATATTCATTTCCTTATATTTATATTAATCTACACCCTCTACATGACTTTGTAGATAACATGACCTTGATTTTTATTCTGTTATATTATAAGGGAATTAATAATTATTCATTAACTTGATGACTACTTGAAAACACACACTTCAAGAATATAAATGACCATATTGTTTTATAGAAAACAATTAGATAAAACTTCCATAAATAAAATATTATAAATAGTAATCACCACCTTAGAATCATATGTTAGACCCTCAAACAAAAATAATTCTTCATATTTGTTAATCGTGTTAAAAATCTTCTTGGAATATATTCCACATCATGTGTTATGAATAAGTCATGTATGAACCATCAATCTGATAGCTCCATTTAATTTACTTTTATTATTTACTAATCTCTTGTTCTGATCTTTACTAGTTCCCCTGGGTAGGTAGAACCTCCTCACATTATCCCTTTTTATATATCATCATTTATGAATCCCTTTTGGAGTCAAGGATCCCTATAGGATGGAAAAATTATTCACATAGGAATTAGTAAGTAATTACAAATGGGTAGTGAAAATTCCAATTGTGCCTTCACAAAAATTGAATACTAGAATATTGACATTAATCCCACTAGGATGAATTTGTTTTATAAAAATTTATAGTGTAATGTGTTCCATGATAAGGTAAGGTATATCAGATTTCTGATGGGGTGAATTGAAACATAAAAATGAAATATATTGTTTTCCCAGTCAATAAAGCATTATTTCAAAAATTTATAATGTTATAACAAATTAAATTATCAGATAAAATTAAAATAATTTTTTTTAAGGAAAATAAAATTATTAGATGTTAAAATATATAAACAATGTAAGAAAAAATATTAAAAAAATAATCAACATGTAAAAAAATTATTTATATTTTGGATTAAAATAAAAATACACCCATTATGATATTATTACCATGTAGATCCTATAAATGATAAGTCTTTACTTTTATCCAATAACGATTGGTGTTTTTGTAATCATAACTGAATTATACTTGTTCCTAAAATAAAAATTCATGAAATAACTCATTATATAGAACACATTCTGTACCAAGAACATATATGATAGAACTACAACAACATAATGATCTATCCTTGATCTCCCCTTTAATCAATATGATCAGTAATAAGTCAAACACCCTAGAACTCATTCAACTAAATGTTTTAAAATAAAAATTTACTTATCCCTAAAAAAGTTTCAATCTAAAAATATGATTTTTTAGATTTATAACCCTAAATTTCAACAATCTAGATGATCAAAAGCAATGAATACAAATGGAACAACTAATATATATTTTTAATAAATCATATTAGAAGGAATATTTTAATAAGAACTTTTAATATCACTAAACCCCTATAAAATTAATGAAACATGACAATACATAACTAAACAATATAGTCTCAATGCTTTTTAACTCATATTCAATAACTCCTTCCTTGATGCTTCTTACAATTTGTGCATGATTTTATAACAAACATTTAATGGTAATATTTTTTATCTTTGGATTCAGATATAACATCATTAGAAGTAGCTACCTATATTCCATTTAATTCAAAAATGTTACTAATCCATGTTTAAAAAAGTAAAATTTTGTAGGATTCATCTAAAAAACAATGAATAGGAGTTTAAGTTCTATACAATTTTAACTTAATCAAACAACCACATGAAAAATCAATTTCAATGAAGTGAATTGAGATTTAAAAAAAATGTAAAAAAGTAGCCGATTGAATCAACATAGAACCCCTAGATAAGAATCACCCATGTCATACTAATGATATCAATATAAACACTATTAAAATACCTTATTTTTTCATGAATCTAGGAATCATCAAGTGAATAATAAGTCATAACTTTAACCTTCTTCTATGGCACTAAAATGGGCATCAATATCAATATAATTTCACTAATAACTGAGTTTGTACCAAGGGCCCTATTTTATCCATGTTTTTTATATAATATTTATTAGTTTTTAAATATGTATTATGTTCTTATATTTTTTATAACTATCCATTAAAAACATGTTTTTATAATATAAAAAATGAGAAGAAAATATTTATTATTTAATTTAGTCTACTATATTTGTTTTTATAAATTTATGTTTATATTGTTTTTGTGAGTTTATAATTATATATAATATATTGAATATATTAGGAAAATATAATGGAATGATATGAAATAAGAATGTAATTTTATCTTTAAAATAAAAAAAATTATACTAAAACACACACACAAACACATATTATTTTAAACCATTATATGTTTTCTTTTCTGATAAAATATTTAACATTTATATATAATAAAATGAATTATATATTTCAATTCATTATGTCAAAAATAAATGAAAAATATTTTATGAAAAATGTGTAAGAATAAGACACAACATTAATTAATAAAGGTGATGTATAATCATTTTTTAATTGAAAATAATACTTTTGGATTATAAATAAAAAATTATATTAAATTTATGTTATTTAATGTTTTAAAATATTAATTTCGAAATTATATATTCAACTTTAATGTTTGTATATGCTGAGAAGATCATTTGAAATAAATATTCCTTTTAATATATGAATATGAGATTAAATAGAATTTTAAAACATATTATTGTATAAAAATATAAATTGATACAGAATACAAGATCCAATGTTTTGGATCGAGTTTAAAATTTCAATGGTTTTTTAAAATTCATTTTGTTCGATGGGAAAAATATGAAACCGAGCTTCAAGATATAATTTTTGGAATTGATACATTATATTTTTTGGTGTTGGATGTATTTTAAATCATATTAGGTGTCTAAATATTCCAGATGCGTTTTAGGAGAATCGGGTATCGAGAACATGGTCTTGTGAGAAGCAACTTAGGGTGTATGGTTAGAACATGATTATATTTAACCATGCACCCCAAACCATGATTCTAAACTTTGTAGGTGAATTTTTCATTCAAACCATGTAAGGTGATCTAGAATATTATCTAAAGATCTCTAGGTTTTCAAAGGGACTTACACAGTTGGCTCATAGTTTTGTAAACTGTACGAGCTAGCTGTGCAACTTGATGGTATGTTGATAGTGAGGCCCACATGGTTGGTACAATATATTCCAACCCATGTATCAAAACCATGTGGATCATTATTGATACTGAAAAATTTCTTTATTCCCCTCCTTCCCCTTAAAAATAAATTATATTATTCTCCCCATTTTTCATCGCCAATAAACAACATGAGAGTTCTACCTTCTTCATCACTTTGGATTTTATGGATGACTTTCTTATGAAATCCTATTAAATAATTTTTTATATTGTTGGATCCTCTTATATAAGTCCAAGGATTCACATACTTATATTATATATTTCATTATCTATGTTGGATTTTATTTATATATGATCTCATATACCTTTAGTTAATATAATCTGTCTCTTCTTCCAATTTATCTCATTTAGGATTGAATAATAGGCCAATGATGGACTTGTGGAGCTTCCTAAGAATAAGGTAGTTTTTCTATACATTTTATCTTAAATTATTTATTTATATATTACTCACTATCATGAAACACTCTGGACATTACATGTTACACCATTTAAATGTAAAATTAATTTAATAAATCATCAGTACATTGAAATTGTTTTCCTTTAAACCAAATTTGAAACAATTGAGGTAGTCTACAATAAAATGATCCACCCATTTGGGAATATTTTTTAAAATGTATGTGAATAATATAACTTGTTATGTAATTAACCACTTTTCAAGTCTATTTAATTGGAACTTATAAATGAAACGAATAAATTAAATTGAATAGAATGGTATGATACCTTTCTAGGATCCTATGCATTAGATATGAAATTAAAACTCATTCTAAGGTGTATCAAAATTCCTTAAAATTGAAGTGGGGAAAATATTTAAATGAAAGATAAATAGAATGAACATTTAAACTAGTCCATGTATAATTATTAATTGTTATCATGGCTATATTAATGAT
Source organism: Viscum album (assembly GCA_963277665.1). NCBI lineage: Eukaryota > Viridiplantae > Streptophyta > Magnoliopsida > Santalales > Viscaceae > Viscum > Viscum album. Next base: position 249,742,438 of record OY728123.1, read on the forward strand.
TGAGGACACATAATTAATTATTATATTATGATTGATTTTGGGAATTGACCTAAAATTAATTCACGTTTCTATTACGAAACATGTTATACTTGGTTTTCCATTTTGTATTTCCTTAGATGGGATCATGGGACACCAACTAATTCATTGATATATCTCCCACGTGAAATAATACAATTTTAATTGTCCTTTTTTATTTGATTTTGAATTCTCCAGTTTGGAACCGAGGGTTTCCTAAATTTCCAGAAATTAAATTGAATACATTTTACGATTCTTCATATATTTAGATTGATGTTAATATTTCCTTGGACCAATACATAGGTTTATCTTATGTCTCAAACCATATATTACTCGTAAATATTCATAGGGTTCATGTGGAACTCCCACTTAAGGTGATATGTCAATGGTACACAACTACAGATTTCACCGAGATTATTGAAATTTTAAAATATTGAAATTATAGAAACTTTTTTTTATCACTATATATGGATGTCTTGGTTTCATACCTTAGTTTTTCGAGGTATAAATATAAATTTTAACTAAAAAGTGATCATAGACTTTTCAACTTAGGTAGAAGAAGAAAATATTAGATGGGTATCACACGATGAACCCAAACTAACTTGGTTTGTTTATTTACTAAAATTATCTATTATACCTTTATACTAATTATCATATATTAAAAATCTAGATAGTTTAGGAAACTACTATTTATTTCATAGTAATTTTTAATCATTCCCTATTTGGGTTGCTGTTTAGTTCATGGACAAAGTACAATTATGCATGTATGGATAAGTGAAAGCTCCAAACTTTGGATGATTGATTTCTATTTTTAGGGGTTATTAGTAATAGATGAATGAAGGAGTCAATTCTTATAATTCCCATGAGATGTTTTTAGATATTTTATTTTTATTTTTTATATATGTATCATAAGTTTTCTATCTTCTATGTAAGTCTATTACATTATAGTATTGTCTTGGAATAATTTTCTCTATAAATTTAGTCATTGTTGATGTTTGGTTATTATTATCTCGATCATTTACATATATTTTTCTCCACATTGAAAAAAGAGGGTATAGACTCCTCACCATATCATCATAGTCACTCATTACTATTCAGAAACCTCTGGTGTATGGGGTTGTATTCTTAAGGCTATGTAGCTCTCGTGCTGATATACTTATGATTGAATTCGGCCCAGGACATCACAATGTTAGATCAATGATTTTTTATTTAAATTTTTATATCAGTTTTGGGATTGTAGAAAACATACTAAGAATGTGACTGTGGGGCGGAGAAGTGATGGCAAGAGGGGGGGGGGGTGAATTGACTTTTAAAAAATAATTAACAATTAAAAACAATTTATAAATGCAGCGGAAATAAAAAGGGGCAAGACACAATTTGATAACGGAGTTCGGCTTAAACCAAAGCCTACGTCTCTGCTCCCAACTCAACCGTTGAGAGATTTACTACCGCTTTCTTTTTAATGGTTTTATCAAGAAACCCACTAGACTTTAAGCTTAGTCTAGAACCTATTACAGCTTGCTTTTAATGGTTATGCAAGAATCCACTTGCTTTCAATGGTTGAGCAAGAACCCACTAGCCTTCTTACAGGTGAAGGCTAGCTCACCTATGACTCAAGCCTTTTAAAGGGAAGGCTTGACTAACCTCTTCACACCTTGAAGGTGATGTGAAAACCCAAAGAAGAGAGGATGAGAGAAATGAGGGGTTTGTAGGCACAAACCCAAATTGAAGCTCAAAATAGTAAAACAATGAAAAACCGTAATGGGGAGAAGCCTTGGGCGCCAAAGGATTGTTGGAGTTGATGAAGAGCGCTCCCAAGCTTCTTTGGTGGTGCTCCTTGGATGTGGAAGTGAGTTGGAGCAATTGGGGGTTCCTTGGAGGAATGCGCCGGAGGTTCTCCAAATGATCAAAAATGTTACCGTGGGCTTCCGTGCATTTCTGGGGCTTCCTAGTCCTTTATTTATAGAGGGGGAACCCTCATATGGCCTTTGGAGGTCTTCGGAGCCGTTGGAGAGGCCTTCGGAGCCGTTGGGAGTCAAGTGGACAAGCCTGGTCAAAGCCCAACGGCTAGTTTGACTGGCTCCACCGGCTGACCGGTGCTAGGCCACCGGTTGGCCGGTGCTTCGAAAAAGGGAGAGGGCTCGGGCTCAGGCACCACTGGCTGGCCGGTGAGGAGGCCACCGGTTGGCCGGTGCTGAGGCAGTAGCTGACACTATTTGTCTGGGTTCCACCGGCTGGCCGGTGGTGGGACACCGGTTGGCCGGTGGTCTGGACAGAGGGGATGCCTTCTGTCCAGGCTCCATCGGCTGGCCGGTGGTCATCCACCGGATGGCCGGTGGACTGAAAATCAGTCCACTTTCAGTCCTTCTTGGCCCAATTCCTTGGCAACCTTTTTCCTATCAATAAAAACACTTAAAACAAGATTAGATAAATAAGAGAGTGATTGTGATCATGAAAATTAAATCACGAGGGGTACGAGAGGTACAACAATCTCCCCCTATTTTGATGATCACAATCACCAAAACAAGCAATGTAAAAGATTGAAATGAGTCATGCTTTAAAAGATAAATTGGAAAGAAAAGCAAAGCATGAGAGAAAGATTTCTCCCCCAATCAACCAAGAATTTCTCCCCCTCTGTGATTATCAAAATAGCACGGGGCATAAAACTTGATTGAGGGAAATGTTTGAAAAACAAGATAGTGATTTGAAACCAATTGAAATTTTTGAGATTTGAATTGAAAGTATTGAATTGAATGTTTTGAATGAAAAATTTAAAAAATTTGAATTGAAAGTTTTGAATTGAAAATTTTGAATGAAAAATGCAAAAAGGCTTAAACGATCCTAACTCCCCCTAAATAAAAACAACAAATCACCGGGGAGAGGTTTTTGAAACTGAGACAAATTTTTGTCCGGTGAGACTCGCTAAAAGGGATTTTTCAATCCACACTTGTCTAGTGGCGGGTCTTCTCCTATGAAATTCATCACTAAGGGAAATGGTTTTAGGCCTTCCATACCGGGCATTTTTTCAATTTCACTCATAAATTAAGTGCCCTGGTTTTTTGCAATAGTTACAAAATTTATTTTGAGAGCTCCCCCTTACAAAAATAGTTGGAGCATGGGAAGAGGAAGCTTGCTTGGAATAGCCAAGCCCTTCGGTGGTTCTAGATATGCGTTGGGAACCGAGCAATTTGGTTAAATTTTGTTCACCTTGGGTGAACTTGGAAAGAGATTCCCTTAAATCTTTAATAGTTGAATTCAAAGAATCAACATTTGGAATATCTTGGACTTTAAGGGAAAGTTCCTCATTCTTTTTGAGAAGTTGATCTTTTTTGGAAGAAAGTTTTTTGAAATTATTTTTTAATGCAATAAATTTGGAAGAGAGTTCGTGAAAACCTTCCTCCAATTGATCTCTAGCATGTTGGAGATCCTCATAAGATAAATGATTAAAAGAATTTGAAGAACAAGAGGAAGAGGAGTCGGAAGATGTTACCTCATGAAATGCCATTAGACATTTTTTACCGTTGTCGCTTGAGGAGGAGGAGGAGGAGGATGTGGAGCTATCACTCCATGTGGCCTTGAATGCCTTCTTCTTTTCCTTTTTATTGGCCTTTTTCTTGTTGAGTGGACAATCGGGCTTGTAATGGCCTTTCTTGCCACACCCGTAACATGTGACCTCGGGCTCGGATTTTTCGTTGGGTTGAGCCTTGCGGGATTTCTTCTTTTTGTGATTCTTCATGAATTTGTGCATTTTGCGGGCAAGATTCTCCATTTCTGAATCACCGCTTGAAGAAGAAGATGATGAAGAGGATGAGATTTCTTCTTGTTGAACTTTGAAGGCGATGTACTTTGGAACTTTGATCGGGTTGCCTTCCTTTTCAGCTTGCCTCCTCATGGTGATCTCGTAGGTCATGAGGGATCCGATGAGCTCTTTGACCGGCATGTTCTTGATGTCTTTTGCTTCTTGAATTGCCGTGACTTTTGGTTCCCATGAGCTTGGTAGGATCCAAAGGATCTTCTTGACCATCGTTTTTGCAGACACATCATATCCAAGAGACTTTCGACCATTGCAAACATCAGTAAAACGTGTAAACATTTCAGAAATAGATTCGGATGGATGCATGGTAAAACTTTCAAAATCTTGTCGATACATATCCAATCGAGTATCCTTAACTTTGTTGGTCCCCTCATGGGTAACCTCCAATAGTTTCCAGATTTCATGTGATGAGGTGCATGTGGAAACTCGATTGAATTCATTACGATCAAGGCCGCAATGAAGAGTGTTCATGGATTTTCCATCAAGCTCGAAATTTTTAATATCGGCTTGGGTCCATTTGGATTCATCGGGAGAAGAAAGAGAATAACCATGCATGACAATTTTATAAATAGGATAACCTATGCTTCTAAGAAAAGTAGTCATGCGGGTTTTCCAATAGTTATAGTTGGTTCCATCAAATAATGGAGCACGGCCCAAAGAATATCCTTCGGGGGAGAAAGAGGTTGAAGCCATCACAAAGGATCTTGAATTTGAAACCGGTTAGGGTATTACTCAAATTTTTCCTTTGATACCAATTGTGGGGCAGACAAGTGATGGAAAGAGGGGGGGGGGGGGGTGAATTCCCTTTTAAAAAATAATTAACAATTAAAAACAATTTATAAATGCAGCGGAAATAAAAAGGGGCAAGACACAATTTGATAACGGAGTTCGGCTTAAACCAAAGCCTACGTCTCCGCTCCCAACTCAACCGCTGAGAGATTTACTACCACTTACTTTTTAATGGTTTTAGCAAGAAACCCACTAGACTTTAAGGTTAGTCTAGAACCTATTACATCTTGCTTTTAATGGTTATGCAAGAACCCACTTGCTTTAAATGGTTGAGCAAGAACCCACTAGCCTTCTTACAGGTGAAGGCTAGCTCACCTATGACTCAAGACTTTTAAAGGGAAGGCTGGACTAACCTCTTCACACCTTGAAGGTGATGTGAAAACCCAAAGAAGAGAGGATGAGAGAAATGAGGGGTTTGTAGCCACAAACCCAAATTGAAGCTCAAAATAGTAAAACAATGAAAAACCGTAATGTGGAGAAGCCTTGGGCGCCAAAGTATTGATGGAGTTGATGAAGAGCGCTCCCAAGCTTCTTTGGTGGTGCTCCTTGGATGTGGAAGTGAGTTGGAGCAATTGGGGGTTCCTTGGAGGAATGCGCTGGATGTTCGCCAAATGATCAAAAATGTTCCCGTGGGCTTCCGTGCATTTCTGGGGCTTCCTAGTCCTTTATTTATAGAGGGGGAACCCTCATATGGCCTTTGGAGGTCTTCGGAGCTGTTGGAGAGGCCTTCGGAGCCGTTGGGAGTCAAGTGGACAAGCCTGGTCAAAGCCCAACGACTAGTTTGACTGGCTCCACCGGCTGACCGGTGCTAGGCCACCGGTTGGCCGGTGCTTTGAAAAAGGGAGAGGGCTCGGGCTCAGGCACCACCGGCTGGCCGGTGAGGAGGCCACCAGTTGGCCGGTGCTGAGGCAGTAGCTGACACTATTTGTCTGGGTTCCACCGGCTGGCCGGTGGTGGGACACTGGTTGGCCGGTGGTCTGGACAGAGGGGATGCCTTCTGTCCAGGCTCCATCGGCTGGCCGGTGGTCATCCACCGGTTGGCCGGTGGACTGAAAATCAGTCCACTTTCAGTCTTTCTTGGCCTAATTCCTTGGAAACCTTTTGCCTATCAATAAAAACACTTAAAACAAGATTAGATAAATAAGATAGTGATTGTGATCATGAAAATTAAACCACAAGGGGTACGAGAGGTACAACAGTGACAAAACATGGAAATTAGCTCATGTTAGGGAATAGACAACCAAAAAACGGGGAAAGATAATGTTTCATGGGATAAAGCTATTGCTTATATTATTTTTTATTACAGTTAATTACCATTTCACCTCGAGTGATTGTTTTAATTAATCACTTTACTGATCTATAATATATACATCATCACCTAGTATATAAATAGAGGAGGTGTGCTCATGGATCATTTTAGGTACATATTATCGACATGTAATTAGCATGCTTATCTATTTACCATAATTGTGGGATTATTTAACATTCTTATTATCATAGCCTGATTCTATAATTTCCTTTCTTATATATCTATATTCTATGATTTTGTGATAGATTTCAATGTTATGGTTATGGTATGAGGCTTGTTATATAAAGTGTAATTCCAAACCTAAACAGTTTTTTCCTATATATCTTTTTGGCGATATTCTATTTACCCAACCAATAATGAATCAGAGAAATAAAATAGCATTTAATCTGGTAAATAATTCACATGAATTGAATTTTGAAAATGGGAAATAAATTATTAAGATTTTAATAAATTGAAGACATTGTTAATGGATTTTAGTCAAATGTTTTTTCCATGGGAACCTATAATGGAATGTACCTTCATAACATCAAAATGATAACCCATCAAACAGAATCATCCAATGCATGACTAGACCCTTTTAGTTCTGTTTTAGCATCGTATGTCTATGAGATAACCCTCTTAAGGCTGTGTTAATGATAAAAGGAATATTATCATATGTCATATAAATGGAATTATAATTGTAATTCATATAGCATACAGTCTATAAATTGAGAATGGATACCTGTATAAATGAACACTTTTTAGTATGACGAGACCCTCCTAGAAAACCTTTATTTATTTTCAATGTTAATGCTTAACCCCATTATGTTAAATGTAATGGTTTTTTAATTTTCTAGTATCCACTCATACTGTGTTACATATAAGTGTATAGTGGTATCTTACATAGCTATTTCCCCCCTTAAGTGAGAAATACATTTTAGCTATTTAATTAACGTATTCTTATGAGATGTCAATTAATTAAAATTTCAGTTATAAGCTAATGTGTTTTTTCATTTATATCATATTATTGAAATTTTATTTAACTAATAATACCAATCATGAGAACTCTTGTATATGTCAAATTGTTTCAATTAAATAATTATATAATTTTTCTAGAATGTTGTGAGGTATTAAAAAAATTTACTAATTATATATTGTAAAATTTCATCCATTTTAAATGGTACATGAAATTACATATGTTTGATCCCCATTAAATGTTTAATAAATGTGAATTTCTAAAAGTGTTTTAAATCAATCCTTTAGTTGTGTCAATATATTGGGCCCTTGTTGTAGGGTTAGTTCTATATTTACATTGATAGTTACATTGGACAGTAAAATGAACATATATTACGGATCTCTGTTGACTTATTTTATTTCATTAGACCTAAAGGTTAGTTAGGTGAGCTGAGAGACCTTTCAATCCTGACTATGGTGTAAATTCTAGGCCTTTTATACCTGAGGAGTTTTCCCATTGTGGTAGCAACATCATGGATATAATTATTAGTAAATTATGGTGTTGAAATTTTAGGTAAGATTTATCACTTAGGTAATGCATGAATTAGGTAATACTCTAATATTATAAAGTGACACCCTAGGTATAATGGTGGTAATCTGGAATGTTAATCATGGATAGGGACATGAGAACTGTGTAATGCTCAAGTTCAGTGAGTTAGAGATACTAAGGGTATGGTTAGATTATTTTTAATTCCATATTATTTCATCCTTTTGAGTAGATTGCTTGGATGTTCATCTAATAGGTTAATATATGTATGGTAAAATAGGATTTCAGATAAATTATATGTATAAGATTATTCATACTATAATGTGTAGTGGTGTGGGACATTATAATTTAAGGAGAATGGGTGATTATATGTTGATTTTTTGTTTTTTAGGTAGTTTGTGTTGTTAAAAATGGTTCCCATCAATTAATAATTTATTCAAAAAATAATATTATGTTTGGTGATAGTTGTTCTTGAGCTCGTTTAGTGATAAGGTTGAGAAACACCTTATAATTATGTTTTTAATGATAGATTAAAAAGAGAAATGAGTATGTAATGTCTATATTCATAGGTCTTCTCTAGAGTAGAGTCACCTTGGTTTGTAATTATTGCTGTGAGTTTGGTATCCTTGAGATTTATTTGGATGGTTGGGTTATCCCAGTTCTCAGGGTGATTTTATAGAAAGGATCAAGTGTTTTAACACCACCAGTCAAATATGGTTCAACTTTTGTATTAGATGTTAAAGATGCATAGGATCCTGAATATAAAAGAGTGGCATGCCTACGTCAAATGTTTATCCTGATCTATCATGATTATAATAAGTTGGTTTCTTTCTATTTTCATGATGAAAATTAGTATTAGAGTGTCATTCACAACTACGAATTATATTATGTGGTCTATGGATCATGTTTCATGGGATGTGTTTCTATTTTTTGTAAGGTGACAACTAGGACACTCTTATTATGGGGAGTGTTGTATAGGTAGCATGTCTATGATTTCAAGGTGGCACAATGATTTGATGGATGGTTGTACACCCAACTGATGATAAGCATTGCGAGTCAAGGTGGAACTTTGGTGGTAATGACATAAAATTTACATATAATTTTGTGATTCAAGGTAATGTGTTTAAACCTAAATAGAGATATGAACTATTGAGTTGGAAAACAAATTAAAACATAAGCCTATATTGGATTGAATAACATTTTTAATTATTTATAAATTTTATGTTGAGGCATTATTTTTTCATTGTGATAAAAACAAGGGGTGTGCTTTTGCAAATTACCCTTAAAAAACACAATTAGGACATTACATCAGATTTTTTTGCTAGCTGATGCTCAATCACAAAATGGTTGTAATAAATGTTTTAGATTCTAAATAGGAAGCGTTAATAAAGTATAGGCTATGTACTCTATAAAATATTATTAAAAGATCATTAGGGACACCTTTGATAGTGAGGTATTTAACACTGAGTAGTGATGACATGATGATAGCTATAGATGAGTGTTTTTTCTAGGATTCTTATATGGGTGGTTCATTGGTATTATCTCTGAGAAGCTGGATTCATTTGGGATCTTTTTCTAGACACTCAGTTTTTGTTGTGATGGAATTGTCTCTATCTTTGAATAAAAGAATTTTTTTGGAAGGATGAAATGATCATTCTCAGAATGGGAAATGAGTGATATCTATGGAATAAATGGGGTGTCCTATGATGGTTTACAAGTTGTTGGACCTGGACACATGTAGTCAGGAGACATGGTGTCATGAAACGAGTAATGGAATGAAGAGGCTAGTTATTCTGATCATGGCTCAAATAGAGAGATATATATGACTGTACATAAAATATTAGTGTACCCCAACAATATAGGTAATCATTCCTAATATCATCAAAGCATCCTTAGTACATTGAGTGAGTTATGGATAGAATCTAATATAATTATATTTATTTTTATAGTTTGATGGATGGACTCCTTTGGAGTTTCACTTGAGGGGCGGTTTAACATAATCCATAGGTGGGTATTACCCCATTTTCCATTTTATGGTGGTGACCCTCTCTATGAGGAAAAATAGGATGAAGACCATGGTAACCATTCTTGAAAACATGAATGTGTATTATGTTACATTTATGTTAGCACTCATAAATGAGTGGATTCTTAGACAAGATTTATATTATTTATAGGGATAGAAAGGGAATGGGTTAGGGTCACCAGAAGATCTTTTAGTTGTCATGACTTCATTGTTACTCTTAATGTGGGGAGCAAGACATCGGTATATACTAGGATACACTCTTGGGAGAAGGGTTGTGGGGCCCTAAGAATAGTGTTTTGATGGTCGTCTCAGATTTTTAATTATATTGGTTAAATGGAAGAATATACATGGGGTTTTCTCAGAAAATTAAATGTATAGGTTTGAAAATGACCTTGACTGGATTCCATGTGTAGGAGTTCAGCATGGTGTACTGAAATCTTTTTTTATACATACTATTTGATGAATTTTTAACATAAATATCCAATGAGTAAAACCCAAATAACATGAGGCATATTGACTTTGTAATACTAGGTTCATAGTATAACTAAAGTAAAGTAAAACATGATATACATATGTTATCCAACATAATGTTCTCTTAAATCAATTTGATCTCATAAAAATTCATAGGACAGCCTGGGTAATACATAAAAGAAATGGGGGAGATAAATATTCTAGTAAAGGAATAAATAAAATAAGAAAACATAAAATTTGAGTCCAAGCTGTAACATTATATCATAAAAGACGATGCTCATGAGTAATCATATAGAAGAAAAACCTAAAGAACATGGTATCAAAATATTTTAGCAATACAGAAAATATGGAAGAAACATATAACATGATATAAACATGAATCAAGTCTAAATGCCTATACAATATCACATTGTGGAATAAGTCCCATAATAGATTAAGTTTACTCTCGAATCGCACAAATAACATTTCATGAGGAAAAAAATTACCCAATGCATTATATTGCTATTTGGTCACACCCATCATAATATATTCGTGATTATGTTGGCCAAAAAGGGAATCAATCATAGGGAATAACCATAAAAACTACACATGCAGTGAAATGTATTTTATAATCTAACCGCATGTCTTAATCAGATGAGATTTGAAAAATAAATAATTTTATAAATGAACATAAGGAATGTATTACCCAATCAAAGGAAGGGAGAATGATCTATGAATATATGTAAGTGAAATATATATAAAATTTATAAGAACTATATAACATAAAATATTATCATTTTTGAAGAATATTTATTTGAAAGATCACATAGAATATTTATTTAAGATAATATACTTTTCATTTTGAAATCAATTCCTTAAAATCTAAAAATTTAAAATTTAACATAGAAAAAATTTTCATAGAAAATAACCATGGAAACATTTAAAGGAATATTCAAATCAATTAGTAGTCATGATGGTGAAAAATTAGTTTCATAATGTATAAGTTAAATGTAAGCATTCCTTTCACACTTTTGTAAAAAATTCAAAATGTACCTTATTGAAAAAATGATAGAATTTTTTTTAATTTTTTTAAAAAAAAGGTAAATATGGGTAATTTTTTTTAATAAATTATTATTGAATAGTTAAATAATTAATTAAATTATTTTTTGGAAAATATTTTTAGGGTAGAGAAATATCACAGATCTAAAAGAAGATAAAATATCAGTATTACTTACAGTTAAGTTTCTTGTAGTTTATTTATTCAATAAGGGATAAAATGGAAGAATTGTTTTTAACCACATTCATTTACAAAGGATAAAAAAATATATTTTGTTCAAGAAATAATTTAATATTATCTTCTCTAAAGGAACCTTGAATATAAACAATCTTGAAAATAATGGAGACTCCAAAAAAATTCTTTTATTGCTTTGGTGTCATTCAAATCAGATCCGCTTGGATGAGGTAAAATTAATTTTAACATAAAATACCATGAAGTATGAATAATTCATGATATAACATGAGACATAGGTTTTATAAACACCATATAAAATAAATTGGTTCATATGATTAAAATATACTTCAATGAAAGGTAATAGATATGAGAACCCTAACCTAGATCTCAATTCCTCACATGAACAATTTATCTTCCAACGTAATAAAATTATGTTAATTATTTAATTAATTAATATACATTATCATGCTTATTATTAAATATATTATATTTATTTATCATGTTATATTCAATTATATAATCAATTATATTCATGTCATATGTTTTGATGATGTTTAGCTCATATAACTTTAGAAAGTTGAATACGGTCAAAGGGATTATTATTTCACCATCTACAGAATAATTATAATGAAATAATTATCATTTTAGTAAAATAATATTATATTTAAAATAATTCATGAAGGATGGTTTAAAGAAATAAACTACATTACAATTATGTGGTCAATAGGTTTTATGCACACTTGATTAAGAGTTTCATTTTTCAATTATCACGAGGGAAAGAACATAAGTGATATTTTAACTTTAAATAAATATAAACTTATCTTAAATATAGTATTATTTATTTAAATGAACTTATATATACCATCCATGTGATGTAGTAATGAAAAATGAATCATGTCTCTTTATGTAGGTTGTAATCAACAGGTACACACGAATGATGATAACATTTTTATATGAATGTAAAAGGAAGAAAATATATCATATATTAATTGTAATGAATTATAAAAACATCATTAAATTTAAATATATAAATTAAATAAATAATCATAAATAGTCATGATAGTTTGGGATGGAAAACAATTAAATAGGTTTTTGAGGTAGTAGTGCCCTGTACACACGAATGATAGTTTTGATTCCCAGTTGATGGATGATTAGATTGATATAGAGTATAAAATTAACATAACAACATATAAGTATATGGGAGACATTTAAATCACTATATAATAATTTTTTAATATTATTTAATGGAGTTAGAATAATGATTTATGAAAAATGCTTTGTTGTGAATGATACGTCTCCTTAGGGTTACACAAAGATATTCCAGAGGTTTTTTTGATAAAAAGAGTACTACAAGATGTGGTTAAGAAAATAAATAATGGATTTTGGAATGTCTAAGAAGATTCAAACGGATCTTCATGTGTAGAGAAGTGAGGATATGGGGATTCCTTTTATAACTTGGGGAGGGAACCCACTTTGAAATTTTATAAATGAATAAAAAATGATTATGTAATTCTAAATATAAATTCTTAAAAATGTACATAGACTCAACGTTTGGATACTAACATGTTTAAATATGGATAAAAATATAATTTATAAATTTTTTATTATAAAATATTCCCTTATGTTTTGGATTAAACCCTCTTTCTGGTAAACCAGTTTTAACCTTAACCACTGAAATTAATTATTTTCTATTATAACTATTCACAATAACCTAAAATTAAGTTGACCATATTACCTAATATTAATTATTCTGATAAAAAAATTGAATCCATTTTAATAAAATCATTTCATATAATTTTTTCAATATAATTTAATAAAGGTCTCATAAAATGTGTCAAAAATGAGTTTTCAATTAATGTATTTTTCAAGCATTATTTGGTCTTACATTAACTCTATGACTACTAATCATAATTATAGGAATTTAAATTCATATATATATATATAATATATAATTTTAAGTTAAATAATTCTTAACTAGGGGTTATTTTAATTACTAAAATGGATAATCTTTATGCACATAAAAATGGTTTTAAAAAACTGTGTATTTAAGCATACAAATAAACTTATACCAAAATAATGCAACTTGATGATTATAATATAATAAATTATATTTTTATAAATAATTTTTTCCATATTTCACATTAACAAAAAATCAAAAATATATTACAATTTTTAAATTATTCGAATTAATTGAAATATATTAATTTATTTGAAAAATATGCATTTTTCTGTATTCACTGAAAAATAAATCATTTTCGGAAATCTCAAGAATTCATGCAATGTTAATTATAAAATGATTATTTAAAAAATGATATTAATTTTATAAAATAATAATTCTAAAATTTCCTAAAATTAATTATAATATTTTATTGAAAAAATAAAATAAAAAACATATTTGATGAAAGTGTATTTTTTGAAGAATAAAATGACTTTAATAAAACATGAGTGGTTATTCACTAAGAATTTTTCAATAAATATATATTGAGTATTATTTTTATATATATTTCATAAAATAATTGATAATATTCCTAATTTTTAAATTTAACAGTTAGGTTATACCGGTAATGTTCAAATAATAATATTTCATGGTTTGTTTAGGTTAGGTGTTTCATGGATTATACACTGTCGAACATAGTTTTCATTTTTAAATATTGGGGTGTTACATTTTACCCCATCAAATAAATTTCATTCTCAAAATTTGAAAATGGGATTAGTATACAATAACTTGATATCTGAAAATAACATTATTGAATTCCCAAATCCTAGAAAGGGTTAATAAAACTACCTCTTAAAAAGAGGGAAAAGGGTGTACATAGGTCATAACATAACTATGTTTACAAATAAGAAACAATTAGTGAGATATAAAAATACGGACATTGAGAAATAAAATAATTTCCAAATAATAATGGATAGTGATAGACATTATTGATCCTAAGGATTTGAATAATCAAGATAAAGTTAATGATCAGAAAACTATAAAACGACGAGGTGTGAAAATGATAATAAATTCATTTTAAATAAAGGTAATATGATTTTTTTTGTTTCAAGATACTTTTGATATAGTTAATACATTCCTCTACCATCTATTATGATAACATAGTAAAATAAATACTTACTTTCCAAGTATAATTTCATACCTTAATCAACTTTCATCACAACCTCATATTTTGTTCCGAAAATTGAGTATTCAAGAAGTTTTTTTTCATAAAGAAGTAATATCAAATTCTAATGGATTAAATTATCTTTAAAAGGATAAAAGGTTATTCCTCACATCATTATTCATCAATTAATACCAAAATGTTTAGCATAAGGTAAGATAAATCCCAAAATTAATAAACAAAGATGTGATAAAAGACATCATTAATCTCCAATGAATCAATAATATTAAAAAAATTTCAACTTAGATAATTTGATAAATAACTAACCATAAAACTTTCCAAAATATTATTTACTGATATTGACACCTACCCGAATGGACTGAAGGCCTTCATTTTTATATTAAAATGATTTCATCACATATTCATCGAAGATAAATTTGATATTTGTCTCCAAAAAATCCAACCACACTTAAAGTGTCATACCAAAATATATATTCCATAATAATATATGATATTAGTTTTTATAAATAACTATAATCACCATAATTTCACAAATAATATATTCTTCTAAAAATAAACACAATCCTTAGATGTTTGAGGATTCTTATAACCAAAACAATATTGATAAAAATAGTTCTATAAAATAATTATCAATTCCTAATCTGTAAATACATTAACCTCAATGATTGGTATAACATTGTTCCTTCCATCGTCCAAGAGTTAACCTTTATAATAGGGGATTGTCTAAAATAATTCGAAGGATCCCCATATTTAAGAAAATGAATGATAAATGGATATTTAAGATGAAATTTATTTATCATCATTGAGCTACTAATTTTTCCACATAAATTCTTTCCCCTATGTGTTATGACCTCCTCCCTTGAACAATTCTCACTTATACCAACAATGAGAGAAGTGTGATAGTTAATTCCCATGTCTCAAATATAGTAATCCTTGAGATAGAAACTAGAATCAGTGGTTTATAATACATGTAAATGGGGGGGGGGGGGCATTCCACTTTAACATAAACATGAGGAATAGAGATATAAGATATATACACCAATCTAATTCTGCTCAGATTGATAAAATAAATACCAAGTGAATACATATAACGTCATAAAAGACTGAGACAATTACAAAGAAAACTGCACATTCCAAAAAGGCCATGATTCTAATGACCAAAAATCCCAAACAACTCACACAAAAACCAGATGAAAGTAATGTTAAGAACAGTCTCCAAACTGCTCCTACTGACTAAAAAAATAGTTTAAATACATGTGCGGTGATCATAACAATATACTTAGTTGTATCGTCCATATATTATCACATGGAAAAGATAAAGAAAGAATTATAAATCCTTGAGAACAGTAAGTGAATGTAACTCATCACCTAAACAAGTATACTCAGTTATGAGCCTGATGATGGCTATCTATCAGTAGGTAATGCATTCAAATAATCCAATTATAATAATATATCTAAATGGGACCCCCAATAGCACTTACCAATGGATTTTTATCATTACCCTAACATCACAGGTTCAGAGAGATGTATTTCCAAAAGTAATCTAGACTAAGATACAGAGGCTAAGTATCAAAACATGGACCTCATGAATGAAATAATCACATAAACCCATCCACATATCCATAAATAGTAACCAAGAAGATTCTACAATCAAGCATAGCTTGTACATTGTGTATCATACATCAATTATTATACCTCAATCCATCACAACTAATACACCGAGTAAGGTACCTCAATTCATCACAACCCATACACATCATACTTATCATAATGTATTGGTTACTATATTCATAAAAACATATGTGTGAAATAACACCGAGACATTAAATCCCTCTAAACACACATATATAGGAAATCTAACCTCCATGCATGCCAAGATATAAAACTACCAATATAAGAGAGTAGAAAAAAAGGGGTAGTCAACTATCTATCCAACCACCAAGATGTTGGGGAGAACACCCTCTCATAGTCCACTGGGTCCCAGTTAGCCTAAATGACATGGGTGGGTTATCATATGAAATTTCATAATATTGAGGATTTAATATAGATTATAACAACACTATGTGCATAACCAAGTCTTAGAATCAACAGAAGCTAACATATCTCAGACTCTGTGCTTCTATTACTAAGAACCAGATATCCTATAAGCACATATAAATTTCAAAGAGATAAATTAAATTTATTACTTCCTTCTAATAATTTCCTTTATGTTAATTAATTAATTAATTATTAAATAACCTCATTCCAAATTAAATTTCATAAACTATTTATTATCATTATGTTACATTTTATTATCCTCAAGTGAAGTCCATTCCCTTAATGAATAATACATCCTTCCACGGGTTATTAAGATTAACATTACCATTTTAATTATAGAAAGAACCAACCCCATTTGTTAATTTTTTTTAAACATTACCATTACCAATCTATAATTCTAGGTACTCTTGAAAAAACAACCTATGTTACTGTAAAGAGAGAAGTAACCCGGAAAATCCACCAACTTCATGATGTGGGTGAAGGATTGAAATTAATGAAAGAAACATAGACATAAACCATTAAATATATTACTATCAATAAATAAACTAGAATTAATCATAAAAATTTTAAATCCAATCATCAAAAAATTCCACCATATCTAGTGTCATCCCTGACACACATGTGTATATCCCCATGCATCTCACCATAACTGGCACCAATTTCTACCATAACCTCAAGCCTCATAGCCAAAATCTCATCATCCATCACAGGATCATCCATCCATGGATCATATCCCATTGAATTGATAACATTGATATAATAACAAATGTAACAATGAAACATGTATAGATAATAAGAAAAAATAGATTCTAAAACTAGGTATTTAGACTTCACATGAAAATGGGTGCTCAAAACCCCCAACTCAAGGTATAGAGTCCCAGTATTAATATATATATATATTAAATATATTTTTTGAATATACATTACATTAAAAAAACACAATCCAATGGACTGTGATAGTTTACTGTCTTTGGAAATTTATAAACCCAAATAACTAGTTCATAGGTAAACTAAACCATATCACACTATACTTTTCATAACTAGAACCCATCTTAGAAATATCATACATAATAAATATCATCATAAAATTTGTAAAGGAAACATATTTATAGGTGATATCAGTTCCCCGGTAATGGTTAATAAGGGAGATATATAAGAATAACATAAATATAAGGGAATATGAACACGAGAATAAAATTTTAAAACCACACCATACATATTAAAGATCATAATTATGAGTCATGGAATAAATATTGGTAGTTAATGATGCATGAATCATAAACTAATAAAAGAATATGATCCATGAGAGCATAAAATTGAAATAAGACATAGATTTTTGGAATACACATAAGAATAGAAAATCATTTATATTGTAGTCTTGGCTCACTACAAAGGATATAATAGTAGAATGGGTTAACTCTCCAAACCATCAAAGTAGTCAAGGTTAACTACCATGAAAATCATGGATGACAAAATATTTTACTGAATTGGGTTCTCTCCCCATTAATTTCTGGTATATCTCATGAATTATGAATCTTTACCCAATGATTTGAATAGAGATATAGGTCCAAACCATATCACAATGAAGACTGTATTTATGTATTCCAAAATATCCTAAAAAACTCATCATATCATAATCCATGAAATGTAATTGGTTTCATAGACATTTAATAATATCATAACCTACTAAAAACATATAGGTTTCATAACAATTTCATTATTTCACTATAGCATAACCTTTGAAAATGAAGTGGCTTTCATAAATGTTTTTAGGGTATAAACCATGGAAGAGAAATGGATTTTTTAAAAATAATACCATCATATAAATAAACCATTAATAGAAAAAATTATAATGTCATAATTATATCCTATCCCCATATGTAATAGGAAAAATCAACATATGTTATCCTAGATGAAAAATGATTTTGATCGATAAATAATCCTGATAAATGATGGGATTGTAACATAAAAATATAACCCCACCGGTAACATTGAGTCATAAGCCCCACAAAGAAATAACAAAAAATTTAACTTAAAATGTCATTAGGATAAATAAATTCATGATATTACATATTAAAGTGTATCTATATATAGCTCATGAAGGAATATTGGTTCATAATATAGCGTACGTCACAAAGACGGAAAAATGAGACCGAAATCACTTTCTTTAATTCTTGACATCCTTTATACATGTTAAAAACTATTTTAATATATATATAATTTTATTATACATATATTAATGAACCTTATTTATATATATATATCATACGTGATAAAATTTTCTTATGCCCCATTATTACTCGTTTATTACCAATTCCATGTTAATGTTGTATTTCAGGTAAAAACCGCTTCATTTTTCATATGTTTTTTATTTTTTGATATAGTTACTTTAATAATTATTTCATAATATATATAATGATAAAAATTATTTAAATATAATATATATTAATTAAATATTTATTTCAAGTTATCCCTATAATTTAGTGATAAAAAATGAAATACACATTTAATGGAGACGATAAGCCGTATGTATGCATGAACGTTGTTTCATTTATTCTAATTATATTGAAAGAAAGGAATTTAAATGATATATAATCATTATATAATAACTTTTATGTCATATATTTCAAAAAATTTCAATAGATACATCCTTATTATCATTTGTGTAAAGCATGAATGAATCATGTTGCTTCACAAGGAAATAGTCCATCGTACACACGAGCAATGTTATCCTATTCCCAAAAAATTGATGGAATGAAGGAATGCATGATAAAATAAATCTAGGATTGTAATAAAATTCTCATTATCATATATAATACATAAATCCATCATTATTTCTATCCTTTAGCGGTCTTAGTGGAAAACGAACACCATCAGTTCGTGAGGCGGTAGTCCACTGTACACACAAAGATGATTTCTAAACCAATTTTTGGGAAGTGGGGATGATTTTAGGTAATATCATTAAAATATGAAAGTCTAAATATAGGTAATAAAAAAATGTTATTTTATCTACATGTCATAATAAAAATTTATGGTGTTGGAGGAAGAAATAAAGAAACTCTCAGTGATGAATGATAACTGTTCTTCAAGTATCCTCCGTAAGATTTCACCAAAAGACTTACTAGGTAAACATTATGTCAAAAATAAGAATTATAGTAGTATGAAAAGGAATTTTGGAATTTATTTTGGAATTTATTTTTTTGAAAAAAATGGTTTTATGCCAAGAATTGAAGAGGAGAATGGCTGGCCTTTTATATGTAAGACGAGCGGAACACTTGTAATTTTTTGAAAGAAAGAATTTCACCCTTGTTTTTAGGTAACAAGGCTCTAAAAATGGAAAATTATTTATATTAGTAGAGATATGTTCGAAATATGGCCATAAAATGATTTTTGGAAATTTTTTGGTTATTTTTAACCCTTTTCATTTTCGTTTAACCCCATGGTAAACCCATATTTACTATAACAATGGAATTTTTATCCTATTTTTTACAATTAAGTATAGTAAAAAATTAAATAAAACTTAATTGATAATATAAATTATAATGATTAAAAATATTAAATCCATTTTTAAAAATTCCGTTCATATTATCATTAAAATTTATTTTCATAATATCCTCATAGATGTGACGAGAAGACGGGTTTTGAATGAGAAAATATTTAAATGTTTATAAAGTTTTTTTATAAAAATTCAATATTAAGATGATTCCAATTAAAAAAACGTATTATTGGATTTATAATTGAACTAATTTTACTTTAAAAATATATTTAAAATATAATTTTACTTTTTAAATAAATTAAATTGATGGAAAATTTTAATTTAAATTCTGTTCTCTTGACTATTTATCCAAAAATGAAATGTTTCAAAAAAATCCAAAAAATTTACCCTAAGACAATTTTTACATAATTATTTAAAAAATGAAGTTCATTTTATCAAATTTATATTTTAAATTATTAAAAAATTAATTTAATTATTGTTCATAAAAAGGAATAAAAAATATTTTGTTGAGAAAATAGTATTTTTAAAATATATAAATATTTTAATAAAAATTATGTACATTGGTTATAAATTAGTTTTATTCATATAAAAAAATTGTACATAATATTTTAAAAATATTTATTACTATTAATATCACCATGTTTAGCATCTTGGTTATAATAGTCATATTTAAATATCTATATTAATAATATATCACTGTTTTGGTAAAACTCAGTGTCGTGTGTTATGAAAGCTAACCCAGTGTCATGTTTAGTGAAAGTATAAATTTTTATTTCATGTAATGGAAGTAAAATTTGGTTTTTAAAAAAAAAATTTAACTTGGTGTTTCATTTAATTAAAGATGTCAATGAAATTTAATGTATTTAAAATAAATTCATAAAACTCAAGGTGATACATTATACCCCCCCTTAAAATGAATATTTTCCTCAAAATACATCACTATGATAAAAAAACAAAGATACTTATGCCTCATAATCTTCTCAAGATCCCACATTTATTCCTCAAAATCATGTGTTTTCCACAAAACATTGACCATATTAGTGGTCATGTTTCATAGAACATTTTCTGTATAATAAACAAACTCCACAAGTTATTCCTCATAAGAAAGATCTTGCTTTAGTTTCATGAACTATTATTTTAGTACATGTGAAGGGTCAGGTATATACTTCCTCAGAAGAGATACGTGGAAGAAAACATGGAAATGATGGTGGGTTTGTTTAAGCTCCAATAAAAATGCTACAGTCTCGATACGATCAAGAATTTCATAGGTACCAATATATCTAGGACTTACGTTAACATTCTTATCAAATATCATAACCGTCTTCAATGAATAAATTATTTAAAACCACTTGTCACAAAATTCATATTCTGGATAATTTCAATGATTATCATCATAACATTTCTTCCAACTTTGAACTTCCTTGATGTGTAATTGTATGAGTTTAAACATCTTTACCATTTAATCAGTTATCTCAGGTCCCAATAACTTTCTTTCTCCAACATCATTCAATAATATTGGAGATCTACATTTTCTTCCATAAAGGAATTCATAATGATACAACAGAATTATCAAGTGAAAGATATTATTTTATGAGTACTCAACTTGAGTAAGGTGTTGACCCTAACTACCATTGAAATCTAAAGAACATGATATGAACATATCCTATAAGGTTTGAATTGATATCACAAATTGACCATCTCGATGAGGATAATATGAAGTGCTGAAACTCATATTTATATCAAGTGCTTCCTGAAGAATTTTCCAAAACATTGAGGTAAAAATAAAATATTGATCATAAATAATGTAATGAGATACTCAATTAAAAATTAGCACTTACTTAATGTATATTATGGAAAGTTTATTTACAGAGAAGTCTTATATAATAGTAATAATGTGTGATTACTTAGTAAGGTAATCAACTACAACCTATATAACATTATTTTCATTAGATACTTTGGGGAGTCCAATGAAAAACTCCATGGTAAAATTTTCCTATATACAATATTATGGGTAATGGATATAACAAACCCTTATAATTTTGTCTTTTAGAATTAATTTTATGACATACCAATCACTGAGATACAAAATCTTTGTTAACTATTTTCATTCCATACTACCAAAAATAGACATTAAAATATCAATACATCTTTTTTACTTCCTAGATGAATATATAATGAAGAACTATTGGCTTCATCATAAAATTACTTCTTAAAATATTCTATATATGGAAAACCAAAATAGTTTTTGAATATTATCATTCCATGATGATCAAGGTTAAACTCAGGAAAACTATTAACCTTCTTTTTCAACTTTTCATCTTTCTTATGAACCTATTTAATCATTATCATCTCTAAACATCTTCTTTGGTGCATATTCAACTAATTCCAAGTGATTATATACATTAAAATTATATTATTGTTATATATATCACACTTTTATCCATAAATAAAATGACTTCATATCTTGAATTCAATTATCACCATAGCTAACTCCAAATAATGAGTTGGGAAATTTTTATCATGAATCTTCAATTTTCACAAGGCAGTAGCTATAGCCATGTCATTCTGCAAAATGAAACATACCAATACCTTCATGGATGCATCAATATACATTAAAAACCATTCTCCACTACTTGGTAATGTTAGTATAGGTTGAATGAATAATCTTTTATTTTTTCATTGAAATTTTCCTCCGATTCATTTGTCTAGAGGGACTTGCCTACCTTTTCAGTACAATTGGTCAGAGTATTAGATATTCATGATAAATTATCCACAAACCATTGATAATATCTTGGTAAACCATGAAAACAATAGATCCTAGTGACCATTTTTTATCTGGTAAAATATTATATAGCCTTATTCTTTGATAGATCTACAGATATGCCCTCTATTAATATTATAATACCAAAAAAAACCTTTTATATCCAAAATTAAATCCCTTTTAAATTTTAATATAGTTTATATTTCCTTAGGGTATTTAATAAAATTCTCAAGTTGTTTTCATGATCTTACTTTATCTTTTAAAAGATAATAATATATATATAAAGAATACCAAAAACTAGTCAAGGTAATCTCTAAAGACACTATTCAATAAAACCATGTAGATATTGGGGGAATTAGTAAGACTGAATGGAATCATTATATATTCATTGTGTCTATAAATTATATGCATTGTTGTATTGGGTATATCCTTAATCTTGACCCTCAATTAATGATATCTATAATAAAGGTCCACCTTGGAAAATTATTGAGCTCCATGTAGTTGATCAAACAACTCATAAATTCAGGGAAGAGGATACTAGTTAGTAATATTGATATTGTTCAGCTCATGATAATAAATGTAGAGTCACATAGATCTATCTTTATACATACAAAAAATAATAGG
Source organism: Viscum album (assembly GCA_963277665.1). Classification (NCBI taxonomy): domain Eukaryota; kingdom Viridiplantae; phylum Streptophyta; class Magnoliopsida; order Santalales; family Viscaceae; genus Viscum; species Viscum album. The sequence continues at coordinate 249,765,586 of OY728123.1, forward strand.
TTCACCCCATGGTGACACACTTGTCTGGATAAAAACCTCGTCAAAATTTTCTTGGAGTTCCGTCTTCAATTATTGCAAGTCAATCGGGAAAATTCTATAGGGAGTCTCTAAAATTAGTATCACACTAAGTCTGAGTTATATTGATAACTCAAATTCACATTTTGGTGTAAGGATAGGTATCTATTCTTGTAAGACATCAGTAAATTCTTTCACAATAAGAATACCATCTATGTTGATTTTATCCCCAACCATCTAACACAAATACACATTTTGAAATGGAATTAAGAACCATATAACGGATGTGATCTCCATCATAAGTTTGTAATTATTATTACATTGATATGTGATCATTGGTTGGTTGGGAATATCAAATGTGACTTATATAAATCCAAAATTTATGTTTGATTTATGTAGATATATCTAATAAAAACCTAAGATGACATAAAATTCAACCATATGAAGATTGACAAGATTGTTATGAAACACATTCCCTCCAACATGAACTAGAGAAGAATGATACACTTGAGATGAGATCATCATACCATTATGGGGTTTTACTACTAATTTGTCATCAATTGTTTTTTGGTGTAATCTTTATAACCATATCAAATTCATTAGATATAAAATAATAGGTATAAAATAATAGATATATCTAGCGTCAAATAAGATATTAATAGTTATAGAGTGAATGGTAAGTGTACCTTTCACAACATCATTATTGCACCCCTCATAAAAAATAGGGATCACATGATATTTTCCTTTGTCTCGTGGTTTAAATGGTTGTTTGTGATAATCATCATCATTAAACATTAGATTTGGGTACTGGTTAGAAAAGTACCCATACTTCTTACATTTGAAACACTAGAGTATGGGTAGTGAATTCTGTGTAGTTTTCTCTCTATTAAAATTGATAGCTATCTTCTTCCCATCACTTTGCAATAAATTTCTTGATGACCATTACTTCCACATATAAAACATTTATTAGCCCCCTTAAAAACATTCCCTTCATGCTTCTTCCCATACTTCATGTATAATGTAAATATCATCTTCTTCCCTCTATGGTTCTTGGATTTTCATTGAATTCTATTTTTCTATTCATATCAAAATCATGAGATTTATATGCAACAACAACCTCAATTTCGAACCTAATAACACATCAAGAAATATCTTCGCAGCTAATTTTTTTTCTCATCAATAAATCCCATCGGAGACTTGGTTTTAAGCCATTGAATATTTGATCAACCTTTCTTTCAGTTTGAATGATAATACTAGAATCATACCTTGCAATTATTGTAAAATTAGACCAATAGTTACCAAAAAATTCCTCATTCTTTTTCTTTAGCCCAAGGAACACCTTATCCATCTTTGTACGAAGAATACAAAAAAAGAACTTGTTGGAAAATAATTTCTTTAACTCATCCCAATCCTTGGAATCAATTTCATCATACTGCCTTGTATTCATGATAACATTCCACCATTGATCTTCATCACCTTTAAATAGTAGATATCCAAAATGAATTTTTCATGTTCTGAACATTGGAGAATAAAATATATATTTTTAGTGGTGCTGATCTATTGTTCTGAAACTACTAGATCAGAAGATCCATTGAAAGAAGGTGTATGCTTCCTCCTAATGTAATCAATTAAATGATATTCACTCTTTTCTTTTTTTGTATTTCTAGCATGATTCATATCTTCAGAGATTTTTATGATCATAGAAATAATATTTTTCATTGCATCTTCTATAACATTCAGATTCTTAGCAGAAAAATCATTACATCTCAACTTTAACATGGTTTTTTAGAGTTCATACCATTTACTCAAACCATAAAACATAGTGTATGAAATAATAATCATTATAGGGAACCACATAATTAGAAATAATCACTTATAGGATGTCTAAATAAAGATACATTCTTTAATAAATAAAAAATAAGGTTTATCCTAGGTTATTCATAGTCATCATCTATTTAAATCCTTCTTGATGGTTTGAAAAGAGTTTGTGAATTTATAAACTATATCCCCATGGAGTTTCAAACTTGGTTTGCAGAAAAGACTATTTCCATGCACCACCCGATCATTAATTTTAGCTCAATGTTACATTTTTAGTGTTATTACCACTTTGTACCTCTATAATAGAGCCACATAAAATTGTAGTATCAAGATAATGATGTAATTACTTGGAAACCAATTTCTCTATAGTTTACCAAATTTACAGGACATTTTCCTATACCCTGACTCATATACAAATTTATCTTTAGATATTTCCTTAGGGAACTCAATAATGTTTTCTAATCCTAGTTTCCAAGGTTTAAGTCAACATATCCTTTGATACCAACCATAGGGACTGAAGATTTTTATATATAGATATGACATCATATTTGTTTAATATCCCTTACATTAAAAAAACACATGCCTGAGGACCATAATAGTATAGTGTATTGGGAAAATTGGAAAAAACTAGTCTATATGTAAACTAAATAATTTACCATTATGATCTTTATATCTATAACCCTTCTTAGAAATATCAAACGTAATACCATTATTAATTTCTAAGGTAATGGAAATAAAGTAAATGGAGAATTTAAATTATTAGTAAGGGTAATTAAAGGAGATAAATTAGTATAACATGAACATAAGTGTATAGGAACATGAGTATAACATTTGAAAACCATACCCTGTATATCAAAGATCATAATCACGAGTCATGAAATAAAGATTCATAGATAATAAGGGATTCAAAGTACACGAGCCGTGGGGGAATAACATTGGAATAATACATATATTTTTGGAACACCCTATAATAATATAAAATCATATATAAATTAGTCAAGGATTACTGCTAAGGATATCATAGTTGAATGGGTTCACAACCCAAACCATTATAGTAGTCATGGTTTACTCGTAAAAACATCATAGTCGATTAAGTCCCTTAATGAACTAGGATGATTACCCATTCTAGTCCTATCTATATCATTAGATATAAATCATTACCAAATGAATTGGAGGGAGATATAGGTAGCACTAATCTCACAATGAATACTATATTTATGTGTTCCACAAGATCATAAAACATTCATCATATCATAACCCATGAAATGGAATGGGTTTCATAAATAGTTCATTATATCATAATTGGTAGAAAAGATATAGGTTTAATAATCATTGAATTATTTCATCATAGAATATACCACATAAAAAGAACTAGGTTTCATAATAATTTTATCATGGTATAACCCATGGAAGAGAAATAAGTTTCATAAAAATCATTCCAACATTAAAATAAACCATTCAGAGAGAGAATTGTAATTGTATCATTGGATAATATCCCCAGTATGAAATATTTAACATCAACAGATGTCATCTTATATGGAAAATGATTTTGATCAATCATTTAAAACATTTCTTGAGGGAAATATACTTCCCACATTGAAAAACACTTTTTAAAACATAGTTTTTTTGAAAATAATTTTATTTTAAAATAACCTTGAAAAACTATAACGTAATCATTAAATAAAATAATGGTAATGAATATGTGAAGTTTAATTCATATTTTATATGATAAAATAATGATTCATTTCATATTTTTTATAAAATCAAAATGACTATTATTTGGAAAATTTCATGATATTTCATTTGATTTTTTTGGTAAATACTAAAACATGTTTGAAAATTTATTTTATGAACCATAAAAAATATTAAAATATTTAAAACATGTTTATAAAAATTTACTTTGGAAGAAAATAGATTTCCGATCAAAGAGAGAAAAAAATTCAGAATTTATTGAAAAAATATCCCAATTTTTATACGTACTAATGAGTAGAAAATTGGTAATATTACATTAAAATATAATGAATAACCAGAGTTTAAAAATAATAATGTGTTCCTAGAGAAATGGATCATAATATTTTATCATAAAAAATATAATCATAAATAATCTTGATAAATGACAATATTGTAACATAAAGTCATTACCACTGTTGTAACTTTGAATCGTAAGCCCCATTAAAAAATAGAATAAAATGGGACTTAAAATATCATTACAATAAATAAATTCATGATATTATAGATCAATGGGGCCGTATATACACCTCTTTAATTAATATAGGTGAAAAATTCAACATATGTATCAAAGAAGTAAAATTGTGACAAAAAACACATTCCTTTAGTATTGACTTCTTGAATACACATTTAAACCTACTGTATAATAAATATAAGTTCATCTTACATCTATTATATATCCATATTTATATATTTCATACCATATAAGATTTTATTATGACCTTTTATTATCTATTATTTAATAATTTTATGTCAAAGTTATGTTTTAGGTGGTAACCACTTTGTTTTTCATACATGTTTTGATTTTTTATTTTTGGACATCTTAATTTGATCATGATCTCATAATATCTATAATTTTAACCATGATATACATATAATATATATTTAGTATATATTTATTTAATGTAATACATAAAATCTAGTGATAGAAAATTAAATACACCGTTTAGGGATATAGCAGTCCATACACACGCATGAATGTTGCTTCTATTTTCTTGTTTGATTGAAATAAATAAAGTTAAATTATATGTTAACATTACAAAGTAATTTTTTATTTCATATATAAAACATATATTCCTTAAACACATCCTTATTAAATTCTATGTAAAGATTGAACGGATCACATTGCCTTGTGAGGTGGTAGTCTTCCATACACATGAGAAATGTTATCATATTCCGAAATGAAGTTACCCAGTGAGGATCCAACTATCACTGAGAGGGGGAGGGGTGAATCAATGATATATTTCTATTTTATAATTACTTATTTTTGAAACAAACACCACCTCCTATTAAATAGTGTTTTCTCTCGTGAATACAATCAAAACACACATCTACAGGAACACAAGATTTACATGGTTCAATACTCAACAAGAGTAGTAACGTCCTTGATATGGTATAGAAATAATACAGTACCAAATAATCCACTAGAAAATAATTATTTTAAGTGGAATACAATAAGTTGGATATACCTTTAGTCTCATGTAGCACTTGGAAAAAAATCCGCATGTGTGTGTACCCTCTTATAACAAATAGGGAATTATAGTATTTTAGTGCCCCATTACAACTGAACAGGTGTATTCTCTAAAGTAAAAATATGCACTTTCTGACCCAGAAGATGGTAAGAAATATCTTATAAAAAAAATAATATTTTAGAAGAACCAAAATCTTTTTCGCACCCTTTTAGGTGTCTTGTGTGCAGCTTTTATTCTATGCATGCAATATTTGACTTTTCTTATGAAACATCTATTGCACGCAATGTCAATATTGCATGAAACTCTTTTCTTGCACGCAACTATATTTATTTCCCACACTCTCATTTACTTGAAATTATTTCCCACCTCAATGATCAGGATTTATCTAAGTGTTGATATTGAAAAAAGTGATGTCATCACCTCTTATTTATAGACCTCATCAACCCCTACACAAAAAAACCCTGATGTTCCGCAAAAGATCATGTCACATCATGAAAAACCCCATTTGACATTGATTTGGGCACGTAAGTCTCTTTTTCGCACTTCTTGGATCATTTATGCACTAAATTCCTTGTCCATTTTTCGAGATTCGGACCTTGAATCATTCCTTGTGAGCAACATTCTAAACTCCCATCAACCATGTGTGCAAAAAACAATCTTTCTCGAAAGCCTCTCCTTTTCCAGATTTTGATGTTTGGATCATGAAACTCCACATGCGTGCAACATACCAAACCATATTCAAACATGCACACAACATCCTTTACAAACTATTTCATTCATAAGGATTGCATCACAAGTTCCCCTATCTTATTATATTTGTGAAATACAAATCAACAAAGAATCAACTGATTTTTCAAGGCTTTTACAATGTGAATCGATTTATCGTCCTTTTAAAAAAAAGACAAAATTCTACTTCTCCATCCTTCTTGGTCCGAACATAAAAAAATTGAATGAATAAAGGTATGCGTGATATATAAATTATATAAGAATAATAAAATAATAAATATCATATATAAAAAAATTACATGATGACTTTATCCTTGATTTATGGTGATTGAACGAATGAATGGCATCAGTTCGTGTTGCAGCAATCAACCTTACAAATGAATTACAATATCATAACGAATTTTACGGAAGTGGAGATGGTTTTAGGTTATTAGTGTAGAATAAAAAATTATTCTTATTTTAAATATACTTATATTTTAATACCATCATTGTATAGTAATAATTAAAGGAGGTGGATGAAGAAATAATATAAAAACACTCATTGATGAACATTACATCCTCTTCAGAAATTCTCATTATGTTTTCACAAAAATAATTCCTAGGATAAATTTATATCGTAAATAATGATTTTATGATTATATGATGGAATTTGGGTAGTTATTTTTTGAACAAAAATGGTCTGAAGCTCTGTAGAGCATAGGAGAATGGTGGCCTATTATAAGTGGTGTGAGTGGCATACTTATACGTTTTTGGAAAGAAAAAATTCCACCCATGTTTTTTCAAGTCACAAGGATCCAATAATGGACCATTATGATTAATATAATCTATAAGGTTTTAATATGGGCATAATATGGGGTTATAAAATGTTTTGGTTTATTTTTACCCATTAACAGTTTTGTTTAACCCCTCTATTAAACCCATTTCTTACTTTAACCATGTTAAATAATTTTTAATGTTTTTACAATTATTTTGGTTAAAACATTAGGATAAAATTATTAGATAATATATATATATATATATATTATTACTAATATTTAGTGAAGTTTTCTAATTTCCATTCACATAACTATCAAAATTTAATTTTTAATTAACCATGATGATGCGACAAGAAAGCGAGTTTTTAAAGTGAAATTGTTAAATTTGTTACAATGTTATGATATCAAAATTAATGATGAAAATGAATAAAGTTAAATAAATTGGATTATGGGATGTATAATTTTACTAATTTTACTTTAAAACCATTTTAAAATATAATTTAAATCTATTAATAAATGAAACAAAAACTGAATGTTTTCATTATAATTTAGTATTTCTCACTATTCATCAAAATATGAAACATTTTCAGAAAAATAAAAAAGATTCAATCTAAGATAATATTGGAATCATGATTTAAAAATGAATTTAATTTTATTTAATTCATCTTCAAAAAGTTTCATAAATGAATTTTATTATTTTTTTACAAAAAAGAATTTAATTTTTGTTTAGAAAATAGTATTTTTGAAACATATTAAGATTTTAATGGAAATCAGGTACTTTTTTATAAATACATTTTTTATATAAAACCGTTATATATAATATTTAATAACTATGTCTTACTATTCATATCACTAAATTAGATGACTATGTTATAATAGTTATCTATAGATAACTATATTAATAATATATCATGGATTTGTTAAAACTTAATGACCCGTGTAATGAAAGTTATCCCAGTGTTTTGTGTGGTGAAAATTCAAATTAATTTTTCATGAAAGTAAATATTAACATAGTGTTTCATGTAAAACATGATTAACTTTTTTTTCCATGAAGCACAAACTCTTAATGATATTTAATTTTTTTGAAAAAAATAATTCATAAAAACTCAGGGTGTTGCCCAAGGAATCCAAGCTTTATAAACAAATGTGAACTCTTGACCACAAAGATTTATCTTCATGAAACAACTAATTTTTCTTAAATATTAAATTAACCAATTCATTACTCATAGGTTATAATTACGAGAAACCTAAAACATCATCTATGACAAGCTATGATAATGATATAATCATGTTATCTTTTATAAAACCATTTTCATCAAGGTATAAGATGAGAAATTATAAATTGACATGCCATTTTTTATTATCATAAACAATAATTAACACAAATAATATTAGATAACAAATTACATTAACACAATGAATAAAGCATTCAACTAAACAATCATACTTTCATCAATTTTATTACCATCAAATTATGATATTCAGTGGATTTCTAAACATGTCACTTTATTAGCTAACCAACAAATTATTACTAGCTTTATATTATTTATCCATTTTTTTAATTGTATCATGTTAAACAAAGAATAAAATAATTTTAAAAGATAATTTTATAGATATCAAAATACCATAAAATAAAAAGGAAAACCATTATCATTGTGGAAGTACACAACATGTGATTACTACAAATTAAAACAATTCAATTATTTAATCCACATAAATATTTATGAAGTTAAAAACAATACCATTCAAAGGGATAAACCATGGTCAATTAATTATTGAACATATATAAAATATAATAAAAAATTTCCTACCTCAAAAATTCGATGTTATTGAATTGAAAATAGAATGCCAATACAGATCTCAAATTGCCTCTCCTATGAAGAAAGAATGGTCGGCGAAAGACATCATGCCACAAACACCCCAACAATGAAAATAAAAACTCCATTATAATTATAGTTATCGAATTTCTAGTAAATTAAATAGTTATAGGAGGAAAAATATATTAACCAAAGAGAACCAGTTTGAAAAAGGAGGATGAACTCATCTTGTATTACTATGGATTGATAAATGGTAGTTGGCAGCAATACCTATCAAAAGTGGATAAAAAGCCTTTGAAAAATTAGTCTAGGTGTACTTGGGTCTAAGTGGATGAAGTGGAACAAATAGGGTTTTCAATGGGATTGGGGTATTTATAGAAATGGAAAATTTTAGAATGCCATGGTGAATCCCCTAGGGCCACATGCAACCCTCCCTAACATAGGCCATTCTATTTTGCAACCCAAGGGACCATGAAAAAACCCTGTCAATTAAACCGCATGTCATTAAAACATTGGAAGACATTATAAAATTTGACATGTGGTCTATGAAGTAGTCCTAATAAACATGAAATATCCCCTTATCCAATAGGGAGACAATGCCGCAAACCAACCACTATGGTGCATATACCATGTAAAAGGTAGTATCCCTGAAATCTATTTCTAGAACACCCTAGGAAACATCATGGTTACCAGGCCACATCCATTTCTAATTTGGTAGTTTCATATAAATGTGATACAACGTATCAACAATCTCTATGTTGTAGTCTCCTACACTACTATGTATCATGTGGTGCCACACTACAACCAAGCCATTTTTTTTGTAGTGGAACTACCACCCCCTTTACCTCAAAAAATCATGGAACATCTTATGGGTTACATGAAAATTAAAAATCACAAATGGAAGGGATACCAGGATCTACTACCTTAAACAATATTCCACTCAAACTATTCTCATACTTGATAATTATATAACCAAGCTAATGTTAAAGAAAGAAATGGTGCCATCAGAATGACCACCTTCTGAGATACCTCTAAAGGATATCTCTATCAAAGGAGTACAGTGACCTCACTCTCAAGAAATAAGAAAAAAACCATGAAACATCATCATCAACTCCTAAAAACTATCCCAAGGTAAATACCACTCAAATTATATCATTCACACACCAAGAAGTGTAAGATTAATCTATTTCATAAACATGTATAGTTAGACATCAGCATATAGAATTATACAAGAAAATAGATAAACATTAAACAGCTTTGGTTATTGAGTGTGCGTCTTCCACTATCATTCCATGTTATACTTCTCTGTTCCATTATAACACCACAAGACATGAACCAAAGGGAATTTCATGAACACGAAACACCCTTTCCTAGGAGTACTAGATCTCCACAAGCCTTTCCTTGAAGATGTCATCATATTGAAATTTTATCTTTCCCTAACTTTTGAGTTGGGAGTCATCATGATGGTAATGGATGAGATATGAGACATGAAAAACATCATGTATTTGGATCATCTATGGGGGATTTTCTATTTTATACACAACAAATCCATTGGGTGACAACACCTTAAAAGTAAAAAAAACTAGGGAGAAAGCTTACATCCCTGATCAAACCATTGATGCCCATGATGAGGAGTCTCTTTCAAGAACACATGATCTACAACCTAAAATACTAGTTGTATCCTCCTATGATTGGCATAAGATTTCGGACAATCTGGTGATTATTTCATACTCTTGTGAATTACATTAGATATCTATTTAATATTATATAATATTTATTTCCTAATGATGAAAGCCTCTTTGACTCAATTATAACATGATAGATAATGTAAAGGTTAGTTGTTCAATGATTCAATTGGTTCCACAAAAATGGTGTAGGGAAAAATATTACTATATGTAAAATCAACCAAAATAAGGGTCCTCATTAATGAAACCCCAAATATCCAGGAAATAAGAACACATCACACAATCAAGAGTCCATGTATTCTTCTATTTATAACCATCATTCTAAATATTAAAAGAAATTATAAGGCATAAATGAGATCCAAAATCAGGTTTGTGTCCTCTATAAACACTAGAGGTAAAATGAGGACCATTATCAATGATGATCATCCTTTGGAATCCATGGATCTTCAAAAAAATACCTTAATTATTGTCTGGAAGAAGCCTATATTGTGATAGACTCCCAAATAACTATAAAGTTGTACGATTTCTTCAAATAATCCATTATCACCCATATTGGGTAAAATACACCAAGATTTCAAGGTAGAATAGTAATGTAGTCCATTAAGATGTCCTCCAACATCCACTGGGGATCATCTAATGGTTGGAGAAACCCACATGGAACATGATGCTTGAACTTCACTTTCGGGTTGACAAAAAAGAAAGACAGATTCACAAGAAACTAAATGATTAAACCTAAGACCCCAAAACAGGCCTCTCAAATCCAGGTACATCTTTTACATTCCAATATCTTAAAACAATGGTGATCTATAGAACTCATGAAAAAATATCTCATTCATCACTGGTGGTATAAAACGCCTTTCTAGAAATAAAAGGCATTATTGTTAATCCAAAAAAACCCATTAACTGTATCACTAAAAATAAATCTATCTCTCTAGACCTCCACATCAGAATCCCCCAAATAGGACCCCACCTCTTTCTTCACCAAAGTAGAATTCACTATCAAATAATAAAACATCTTCCAACAAAAAGAAATCTTGGGTGGTATAATTACACACATGGAAATGTAACTTCCAGGACCCATAAGAAACAAGTGATTTCTTCAGCATCAGAACACAACCCAAACGTAGATGTGAAGCATAATAGAAAACTACAAACTAAACTCCTTCCTCCAGTAGATAAATAACTAGGGTGATGACCAAATTCTATTTCTATTCCTCAAATGATATCTCATATTGGTCAGCTCATAAGAATACATAATCATTTCTAGTTAAAGTTGTAATATGAGACACAACATAAGAGAAATTAGCTATAAACAACATGTAATAGCCTAAAATACCAAGGAAACTTATCAAATCTATAATAGTATTACATGTTCCTCAAGATATGACTACCTCAACCTTCGATGAATCCATAAATATCCCCTTATGGGAAAAAATATTCCCTAATAAATGAACATCATGAGCCCATAAATCACATTTCATAAACATCCCAAATATACTCTCATGATGAAGAACTAACAAAATGGAATGAAAAATATTTTCATGAACCTACTTAGTTGGGAACTAAGAAATGATTTCATCAATTAAAACTAGTATTAATTTATCCCAAAACTCTATGAATACAATTTTCATCAACCACATGAACATGGATGTTGTGTTTATCACACTGAAAAACATCATAACAGACCCCTAATTCCCATATTGACATTGGAAAGTGGGTTTTAGAACATCCTCCTCTTTCATCTGCATATGATGATATCCTAAAAACAGATTTATATTCGCGAAACAACTTCACCTTTTTAGTTGAATGAATAAATCATTAATCCATATAAGATGATAGCTTTTCTTCATAGTCACATGGTTTATGTGATTGTAATCTATAGAATGATGAAAAATTCCATGATCCTTCTTCCAAAACAAAAATAGTTCACCCTGAGTTGACATAGTTAGATGAACATAACATTACTATAATATATTATCATGTTTTACTCACATACCTTGCAACATTAAAGGGTCTATACTATACAAAGACATCGAGATAGGTGAAACTCCCAATTGTATCTCAATCTCCATCGAAATATCACATGAATGTAGAAATACTACAACCTTTTCAGGAAATATACTAGGGTACCCTTTGATACCCCTAGGAAACACCATTGGTTGATACTACGATGAACATGGTATCAAATCATCCACTAAGGCTGAAAAGGATTGAACACATCTTTGAACCATATGAGGTTATCACTTTCCAATGAACACGGTCGGGTATCCATCAGTATCATAGAAAAAAATTGTATTATGAAGAAATACATGATATCATATTCCTAATATATCCAATCAATACTAAGGATGATGTTATATAGATTTATCTGTAAAAATAGGAAGTCTACCAAGGATATTTGTTTCCACAACAATACCTCACAAACTCTGTAGAAATCATACATGTAATATCGACCTCTATGTCTAAAAGTCAGTGACATGTGAACTAAAATCCTCTCTACCTCATGTCCTAATGAATGGAAATGGTTTGGTTACAAGAATGTGAGTTTAGCTACTAAATCAAACAAGTCATTGACCCATTTAGAAAATATGAAAAGTGTACCTCAAAAATTTTCTAGCTTTCCTCACATTGGACACACTATAGATTGAAGATTAATATGACATACTCCAAGGAATCTATAACTCTTATCACAACTAGCTCTGCATACATTATCATCCCTCCAATGATGAGGACCATCTCATGGATTTCCTCTAACTACCCAATATATTCTATAATGATCCTATATTAGAACAAACTAATGCTAATAACTAAGTAGAAAATGACTCAAATGAGTGACCTAGAATAGGAAAACCAGTTCATAATAACTACTTAGAAAGGGTGGGAACTCTCAATGCTAAAGAAAATATCTTACAAAAGGAAAAAAAACTTCTGAACCTTCTGTATTAGTTTGAGATCAACCACTGTGGGAGATATGAGATGGTGAGGGCTGAGACCTACCCTTAAAAAATCAAAATATATTATATATAGGAAATTGGTATCAATAGACCATAGATTTTCCTCATGAGGAATCCTGATGAATCCCATATTATGAAATCCATTCATAGTGTTTGTTCTCTCAACAACCTCTACTCCTACCAAAAACGTGAGAAATGTAGACTACATGAATGGGAGACCTGGTGATGGATCCCTAGATTAAAAGCCTCCTCAATATTCTTCTTTCTTACCTCCTTATCTTAGAATAGTTATGAAGCATATCATAGAAGGCCCCAACAAAAAATCATAATCTCCTGAATATTATATTGGAATAATCAAAAGGTGAGATGTTCCTAGATAATATAATCTTTTATGGTCGGAGAAAGATACTTTTCTTATAAATGGTCTCCAAACTTCTCACCAGAGAGAAATGAATTCATATGGTCCTAGATGAACAAGATACTCCATTTCCTTACTACCCCATACAATATCATCAAGGATAACAAATCCTAATAGTCCTTCTGAGCATGAATTGAAATGAAACCTATCCAAACATCCCCTAACCATTCTTATATGAATTAGTTCAAAAAATTTCCTAATAATTCTAAAAACTATTATGATGAAACTTTCTGAATGTCCTCCTCCATGTTTTATCATAATCAATCGATACACTATGATGATCTACTGGCACATCATGCTAAACATCATCAGCGTAAACCTAAAGAGGATGTAAATATGGATCCATTCCTACCAAAAGGAAAAATGGTTAGAGATCCTAAACCTGGAATATGTATTATTTAATATTAATTAATTATTTCATTTTATTCTTTAGGTTTAACTTAATACAATGTTCTACCCATTTTAAATATAGGCGCTTTGATGAATTATACCTGACCCTCTGTTAGTTATCTACCTTGTATCCAACATCACCTTTCTCAACAATATTGGTAAAAATAAAAGTTTGTGCATCATATCATAGGGTTACTTAAATAATAATGTATTAGTTGGTATCCCTTGTTTACATCCCATTCTGAACATAACTGAAATTGTTTCCCTTCCAACCCATGTAATCTCACATGTGCCTAACTCCAAGCACAGTCATATAACTCAACCTAAAATTTTGATACCACTATGTCAAAACCCTCTCCCCCCAAATAGTACCCCTCCTAGGCTAACCATGAGTGCACTAAAATAAAACTGGATTTTACCAGCAATGGAATTTACCAGTGATGATTAATGTCATCATTATAAGTGGTAAAGAATGCACTGATAAATTTAACCATTTATCACCGTTTTTTAGAAATGACAATGGTTCCCTCTATCAATAATTAATTTTTAGCACTGCTAAAGGGTACCCTTTATTAGAACTTTTTTAGTGCTGATAAAGTTCCGAATAAATAAAATGAAATAGTTAAATAAATAAACAATAAAAAATGAATTTGTTAATAAAATATATCAAATTTAATTAATTAAATAATTATTGATAAAAAATAATAAATTGATTATACTATAAATAAATTATATTTACAATTAAATAGTATGTATTATATATATAAATATAAAAAATGAATATTAAATAAATAAAAATTAAAAATAAGTAAAATGAGAAGAATATTAAACATTTTATAATTAAATGATTATTGATAATGTTAATAAATAGTATATGTTTAATATATAGATATATAATAATTTATATAAATATGATTTATATATTTCAAAATATTTATGCTCTTTTCATTAAATAGTCATATATTTACTGAATAATGGTTTATAATAAAACATTAATATGAATTAAAAATACCCACTAATTGCATAGAGTAATCGATATATAATTGGTTGTTGTTTGATTTTTTAATTTTACATAGATCAATTGTGCGTTATTTTCATTTCACAAATATGTAATAAATGCATTTCTATATTCAATTCACACACATATAACTTATCAATTTTTTCAGTATTATTAAAGTTTAAGTATCTTAATTCATTCAATTTCACTTATTTTTAAAACTCATACACTTAAAATTAGATATTCTTTAATAATTTATAAAAAAATATTTAAAAAAAAATAAAAAAAATATATTCATAATTAAATATATTTAAAAATTTACATACTATATTTATAAAACTATAAATTTATAATTATAAATAAATATTTTCTTAAAAGTATTTATATAATTATAAATAAGTAAATACATATATTTAGATTATAATAAATAAATAATTATATATATTGATATAACTATTAAATGTATAATAAATTTAAATAAGTAATGAATATATTTAATATATTTATATTTATATATGTTTGTTAAATATATATATATCTATATCTATGATTATATATATATAATGATATGAATATAATTTTTTAAAAAATATTTATATAATTAAAAATAATTAATTATATAATTATAATAAACAAATTTAAATAAGGAATATATTTATTATAATTATATTTATATATATGTTTATTTAGTATATATATATAAATATACATTTTTTATTTATAATTATAATTATAAATTTTTTATCAACACTAAAGTAATAAGAACTGATGAAAGTCATATGAAACATTACATAAACATTAGCACTAATCAATAAAGATTTTATCAGTGCTCTTATATCACTGATAAAGGCTTACCTTTATTAGCACTTAAATAATAAGTACTGATAAAAATACTTTTTATTAGGGCTTTTAAAAAAATGATGATAAAAGCATCTGATCTAATTCAAAAAATATAACTTGTTGTGTACCCAACGTGATATCAGAAGATTTCCATGGAAGACACCAATTATTGAAAATCCTCCTCAGTAAAGGAATGATCAAATAAAACCAACCCACTCAAATCATTCAAATCCACTACCTCCAGCTGCACAAACAACATTCGACATCTGGTGATTGGTTGCTATTAAGGTTTTGGAAGAAAGCATCGAGATTTGGATATGAGGGTCTCAAATTTTCTTTAACCTAGTGAGGTATGCATTTTTTTTCTTTGAGGATTCTATTTACTTCCTATAATTATCATTACAAGATCTAGATCTAAGGGTTTCTAATTTTCTTTTCTATGTTCCGATTTTCTTTCTGTATTTTTTCTCTAGTTGTCGTATTCTATTTTACTTTCGTTTTTCATTTGTTGTCTTCTTAACTACTGTTTTGGATATCCGGTTTTGATATTTTTAAATTGTTGTTTTGAATCAATTTACTTTTTTATTTATATATATACCCTTTATTTCATCTCTCTTTTGAATAAATTTTCATTGTAGGTTCCCGTCAAATTGATTTAGAAAAATAATTTTCAGTCTGATGATGGCGCAAATCAATAACATAATCATATTTTCAGAAACAAAAGATGATTTTATGCAATTAAAGTAAGAGAATTTATTTATCTAAATTTTGTTTTAATATTCTAATGTAAGGGTTTTTCCTTAAAATCCAGTTTTCTCAGAATTGGGTTGTTTTATTTAAAGAGAAATCATAGTAAGGGTGATTCCATATTTATTTATTTTCAATGGATATCTATTTTCAAAATTTGTATGGTATTGAATTTATTTCAAAATGTTGTGATATTTTTCATTAAGGATTATATATATTTTTACATATTTAATTTTATTTTATAATGATATATATATATATATATATTCTCACTTTCAAAACTTATATTGTAAGGGTGATTTTATAATTATTTACTAACAAATTATATTTTTGGATTTACAAATTATGAAGGGATTATATTTATTTTCAATAATTTTTTTTAAATGTGAATTTTTTATCAATTATGTATATTATAAATTGGAATATATATATATATATATTCTTAAATTTTCATTGGATGGATGATGTAAGGTTCAGTGTGTTTTTCTCCATTGTTTTTGATATATCTTGTTCATGTGTATTATTTATTTATACCCACTTCTTTATGGACATCCCTATAATTTCAAGGATGGGTTAATGTGTATTTGATGGACTCTCTATAAACCTTAGGTTGCTACATCATTTGTTCCAAAAAATAGATTGGAAGTTATCAAATTCTATATATTGTAAAACATTTATAGGTATTCTTAATTTTAGGTCTATAAATACATTTTAGGTCTATATATACATTTAATTAATAGTAATATAATTTATACTTAAATAAACTTTAGAATATTTCAATCTCAGGTTACTTTAAGAATGATTAAATTAGGTAATAAAATATACTTTGTTTTGTAAAAAATTCTAAAATTTAAATAATTATAATTTATACAGAATTTAGAAAAATAATAATTATTTATAATTAATATCATTTAAAAATTATTATTAATAGTATTTTATTAGTTTCATTAAAAAAATAATGTTATATATATACATTGAATAATATATAGTATATTTAAATAAATTTAAATTTGATAAATAATATACATATATATAATTATAATCAAACAAATTTACTAATACTATATATATATATATAACACATATTTATAATATATAACGCCCCGACCCTAGTTACCTAGAGTCGGTGCATTATTACATAACATTGGCATGATCAAGAGAAAGATCAAGTCTCGAAAGACCGATTAGTTTATTAGCCTTGGAATAACTAGATACATCCATAAATTTTTACATTACATCATAAAAAAACATCTTGTCCTCATATCCCCTCATACTATCCCTACAGGTCATTCATAAATTACTTCTTCATAATCCTGGGAAAAATAAAACATTGAAAGGGGTGAGCTCATATGCTCAGTAAGTATAACATTATAGCAGAAGCTTTCATAAATAATAATAAACACTTAAGGCAATTTATAACTAAAACAAAAGCCTTTTAAACTTGAACTTCAGCATAAAATGGCAATGGTAAAATGAAATAATTCCATTTACTTACTCACATGGATATTCTACTAGTCGAATGATCACAAGCAATATCAATAACCACTTTCATAATGTTAGAATGCATAATTCCAGACTATCATAACCACATAGCCAAGGCCTCGTGCCAAGACTACAAATAAGATTTTGTCAAGGCCTTGTGCCAAGACACTAGTTTGTCTCATGAGACCTACCGATGCATCGAGGAGATATAGCGGGCTCCACCCGTCACTTTTTAAGTCCAATGCATTCCTCATATGAACATGTTTAAACATAACATAAACATTCGTATTAAAACTAGCATACGAAATGTCAATACTTTTACCACAAACCATGAATGGTATAAAAACAGCACATCCACAGTCAAACATGACTCATTCGATACAATATGGAATATTGTATTGTATCACATTAACCTCAATCAAGAATAATGAATGATGTTGACATAAATGAAAATAATCATCAAAACTATTTGAGAGAATTATCCCCCTTTTCTTGAAAACATTTAAAAGTCACACTATTTGTCAAGAAGCCTTTTAAAAGTAGATTTTTGAATCAAAGTGTCCCATACCACTTTTAAACTTTTTAAAAGGAGTTTTAATTTCTAAAAAATTAATGTCCATATAAATAAATCCTTAAAACCATTTTTAAAACATGGACATTAATGAGCAAGATTTAGAAGAATAAGTCTTTAAAACATTTAAAAATGGTATTTTAGTTAGAGATTCTAACCAAAAGAGACACTTGAATACAAATAACTGAGGTAATAAAAACATTGTAATATCATGAGAATAAAGGGATTCATGATATACTATGTCAATGTACATTATATACACCACATAAAAGTGATTTGGTGTATATCAACAAAGAAGTCTCAATGGAATGTAAATTGAGATGAAATCTCTCATAAAGGCCGTATCCTTAGGTTAAGGATAAATCAACGACATAATTATGTGTGAAAAATATAAATACACTAAATATGATTGGATATTCAGTGTAAAACAATCAAAGGATATTCACACATATTCTTGTAAAAACAACACCAACGAATTGGATGTTTAACTCAACAAATGGTGAATGAGTTAAAATTACTCTTATAAAATTCATATCAATGGCTTGAGAATTACCAATGAGTGATTATGTGTATCAAAATTATATCCACGGGAAGGGGAGTGGAAATTATGACATAATCAAATGAATAGTGATTCCACACATAATCATGGAGTAATATAATCAATGAAATATGCGTAAAGCCAAATGAGTGGGAATTGAAATCTCAAATTCCCTTATCGATTAGGTAACATACGAAACATACACCCATGAAAGAAGTATCATACCATGATGATGTAAATACCCATAAATTAAAGTATATTACACAATGAATACAATCATGGGCAGTACACATACACCACATGCAATAATTAAGTGGTGATCAATGGAAATCTCACGAAATTAAAAGTGAGATAAGAAACCCCTTACCACGTTAATCAACTGAGTCGTATGGACAAAAGTTAAAAACCACCAAATGATTTACAGAATAACATGAATATAAATAGAATCATGAATATATATCAAATGGTACTACACAATACACCACTTTCAATAATTTAGTGGCGAAAAATGGAAATCTCACGGAATTGAAAGTGAGATAAGAAAATCCCTTACTTCATACTTTTTCCTTGGTCGATGGTAGGTTTACCTCCTGTATAATGGTGAAATAATTGTTATTGAATTATACAAGAATAATTTACTTTAATATGATATCATATATGATCTTTTAACATTGATTTGTTAATAATATCTTAGAATTATCGTCATTTCGGGTGTTAACGGGTTCATTTTACTTTATATTCTTTGTTATGTGAGCCATATTCGTTATTAATGGGATGTATATTATTCATATCCAGAATGATATCAAGTCCTTAGATACTATTTTTAAATCATCAAATGATAATTATACTTGAATGGATATGATGGACAATGAATCTCATCGCGTTCGTGGAGACAGTAGTCCGTACATACGCACGAGCGACAATATCATTCTTTTGATATTAAAATAATATATAATTGGATTTTATATCATATATACAGAATCATTATAATGTTATATTTATTATTTAAATGAGTTACACATCATTATTATACCCATCCAAATAATAATATATTGAATAACAATTACACCACGACGTGGAGACAGTAAGCCGTACGTACGCACGTATGTTGACATGTTATTCAAAGGATGGATAGAATACTGAATATGGTTGTACCATATTTATAATAACATCACAGTATATATATGATACTGGAGTTATTATTTTATAATGTAAATAACAAAGAAAGAGGAAGTGGAAGAAGAAAGGAACTTGAAAAGGGGTGGTGAAAACATTACCTCTTCTTCGGGTTCTTACTTTTGATTTGACCTAAAGGGCTCCGTAGGTTGGCTTTCTGATCAAACTAAGGCCTCTAGGTTGTAGTGAGGGATGTTTAGATAGTATTGGGGCAGGGTTTGGCCGAACCAAAGGGCTTTGAAGGTGTGAAGAAATGAGAAGGAGGAGTTCCCTTTTATAAGATGGGTGAGGGGCACCTTTGGAAAAGCTAGAGATATTAGTTTATAATAAATTCATATTCGGTTTCCAATGGCTCCAAAGTTGAATATTCAAAGGTTAAGGTGGGGATGGGTCGAAAACAACTCATCAATATAATTTAGACAGGTTTGGGTACTTATATTAACCTTATCTTTAAGTATTAACTCTATGTTAATTAGTTTCACTTTTACAATGTCTCTTTGTATTTTTATATTATATGGTTAATAAACTTACCATATACATAAAAGAGACACCCAAGTGGTCCATTAATTATACACCTATCATGATATAAGTCTCTTGGCCGAAACTTAGATTTTTAGGAATTTAATATCAATTAATAATATAATATTTGTTTTAAAAACTCTTTTATGTCAATTTTGACACTATTCAATAGTTGATTTTTGTGAAACTCATAACAGATTGATTACTTCAAACAAAGTCAATTAAATCAATACTAATATATCATATTATCCTAGAAAATTATTGTAATTCATTAAAAGTTTCATATTATATTTATTTGGGTATTTATAATATCAATTATTTTGATTTTTCACTATTATAGTAATTACTGCATCATCATTGTGTCATAAATAAATTAACTTATTTAATGTCTAAAAATTATAAATAAAATATCATTATGTAGGAAATATTTTTATCTTTCTATGTAATTTTTATAATCTAAAATCCAACATATATAACCCTATGTAACAATTGTTTTGTTAAAAGATATATGCTTGTGTCATTTTTGTATTTATTTTAACTTAATTAAAATAAATTGTCATTATCACTTACAAGTGGATACATGGGGTCCCAAAATAGACCCAAAGATTCCCATGGTCGACCATGTATCAAACAATAGGGTTAAGACACGTTTTAGGGTAATTTAGTATTATTATAATATTATTTTTTAACCCTTGTTTACCGGATTTACCTTTTAACCATGGTAAATAAAATATTTACCGAAGTAATTATCCAAAATGTTTAAAAATAAAAGTTACCTATTTACACAATTTTAACATCATGATTAAAAATATGGAATCCATTTTTCCAAATTCAAAACACAGAAGTGGCAGAAATTAATTTAAAATTAATTCCCGTTGTTAAAACAAAAAGCGTGTTTTTTAGAGATAATAACTATCAAAAGATTGTCACTTGTTTATGTCTGGTTTAAATGTGAAATTATGTTCAATGACCCACATTGTATTACATGGTAAAAATATATTCTAAATATATTTTAAAACCACTCAAATTCATAATTTATCACTATTAATTATTTTGATTAAAAAAGTTGTTTTTATTTAAAATTTAGTAATTTTCACTATTCATCAAAATATGAAAGTTATCCAAAAAGTACCAAAATTTCTCCCTAGGCTAATTTCGATATTACGAATCCAAAAATGAAGTCCATTTTGAGAGATAGAATTTATAAAATTTCAAAAAGTAGGTATTACTATTCATAACGGCTAGTTTGATTGGTTATGGTGTGTTAAAATCTCGAAGTTGCGTACAATGCACGCCATTGCATTATTCAAAAGGAAACATACCGAGGAAACTTGGGGTGTTACATTCTCACCTCCTTCAATAAATTGCGTCCTCTCAATTTTTAAAATTTTTCTTGGGAATATAATGGAAAGTCCCACATCGGAAAAAGAGTCAATAAAACTATCACTTTAAAAGAAAGAAAGAGAGGTATAAGGGTCATCCAAGATAACCCATACTAGGATTCCATGTAAGAAAACATGGATATGGATGATAAACTAAGTGTCATGTTCTGATGGAGAGGGATAGGAATCATGATCAGGAGAAAGTTAACAATGAGAAAACCACAAACTTGTGTTGGGACAAATGACCATTAGTCTCCTAGTAGGAAAGTAAACAGACAACATTTTTTTAAAGTTACATTACATAAGGAAGAGGAATTCATTTATGATATTGACTAAGAACATTATGAGATATACTTACATTTTAAGTAAATTTTCATTCTTTAATAAATTTCCACCACTAACTCAATTTTTTTTAAACGATGAGTATTCAAGAAGACTTGGTCACACTGGAAGAGCTAGAAAAAACTTCTATAGAATCACATGATCCATGCAGGATAAACCATATATTTACATTGTCTTTGAAGATTAATCAAAACCAAAATGGTTAGTTAATGATCTAATGATCCCCCAAAAGGATATTCATTTAGATAAATATGCACTAATCTTAATTTCTAAAATTAAACCAACAATACCCCAAAGTTAAATAGATACCATTCAACAACCAATTGTCCTTAAAATCCTTTAATATAATCCAAACTAATATTGAAACCCAAATCATAGAAGAATTTGATTATGTAGTCTCCCATGTTACATTGTATCTCCAAATGACATAAAATACTCTTAAAGTCACATACTTAAAAGTAATTAACATCATCACATATTCTCTGTTATAGGTTAATAATTTCCATAAATAACCCAAATCACTATAAATCAACAATAAAAACGTAGATAAAAATCCACCATTACTCTACAAATGAATCCCCATTGTATTCTATTTTCCTTGGGCATATAGTGTTCCCAACAAAGCGAACATCTTCCAAAATAACATTTATCACTTAATCACCAAATCATTTTCCTATACCAAGGGTATTCATTTGATAAGACATAATAACCCAAATCATCTTATTATTGATCAATAAAATCATTTAACCAAAAAAATAGTCACATTAACCAGGGACTTCACGTAGTCCAGTGGTAGGCGATAAATCCCAATCTCACTTTGGTTGTGGGTTCGATTCCCACAGATTTGTCCGACGCGACGGGTTGTCACACGGTCTACGTGTTGTCCTTCTTCAAAAACTATATTTTATAATATTACAAAAATGAGATAAATTCCTCAAAATAACATAATTTAACCACAAATGTTATATCATACTTTTCATTTTCATCCCAAATTATAATAACTTTTATTTTTTTCAAACCCCAATGATCATATAAAACCAAATGGTTATTTATACATATATCCACAATAGAAGAGAAAATTCTTCTTCAAATATCATTCTCACATGGCAAACTGCGGGGTTACAAATACAAGAGAAAATTATTCCAAAGTACCCATCAACAAGGAGTGCTAATACATTTTATGTTTTTCTCCAACCATTTATTTACACATATCTTCTTCTTTGACCAAGAAAATATCCTATAGAATAGGACATTCACTCGGGTAATGTCCAGGTCCCCTACATTTACGGAAAATGACTGTAAATGGACTCTTGGGACCATTTTTATCTTCTTCCATAGTACTCTTAATTTTTCTTCGGTAATTCTTCACTTTATGTCCTTCCTTCCCGCACGTAAAACATTTCATTGTCCCATTGAGACACTTTCCTGGGTGTCTCTTTCCACATTTCCTTCATGATGAAAATTGAGGTTTCTTTTCTCCATGGTCTCCATTACTAGAGATCTTATCATTTATCAACTTTCTCTTCCTTGTTGAGTCTGGGAGATGGTTAATATATATGTTGTTGATCATATTTTTGGAAAACTGATTTGGCATAAAGACGATATCTTTTACGCCTATCAACATTCCATTTTGTTTCTCATTTCCACCACCTTTCCCACCTTGTACATCATTCTCAAAGTCACTATGACTTCCTTGGAATCCAGCCATTGACTAAAACCAGAAAGCATTGTGTGAGTAATAGTAGTCGTAAAATCATTTAGAGATTAAAATGTCACCATATTCTCAATTTGAAACATATTAGTATTAACCAAGGTCATTTACTCTCATATTATGTATATATTACTTAAATCGGTTTGTAAAGAAAATGTAAATTATCCTAAGCATATCCCCCGGGAGTGTCGTAACCAAGAGTGCAGCAAGGCCCGTTGTCGTGCACCAGTTCCCGTTCGAGTCTAGCTCAAAGCGGTGTTTTCGGGTTTTACCCCTAGGTACATCTGTGCCAGAGCCGCCTCTACCTGCTCGTATCCAGACAGGGATGTATTGCTCAGAAAACTCACAAAATCTCTACAATACCAAAATTCTCGGATGTTCTTTTATACTAATCCTCAAAGTTCATCTTAGGTCTACGTGCTCTAATTAGAGTTTATCTAAATCTAGCTTCCAAGGTTTGTACTAAACTTCCTCTGATACCAACTGTAACGCCCCGACCCTAGTTACCTAGAGTCGGTGCATTATTATATAACATTGGAATGATCACGAGAAAGATCAAGTCTCTAAAGACCG
This sequence comes from Viscum album, assembly GCA_963277665.1. NCBI lineage: Eukaryota > Viridiplantae > Streptophyta > Magnoliopsida > Santalales > Viscaceae > Viscum > Viscum album. Next base: position 249,790,242 of record OY728123.1, read on the forward strand.
ATTAGTCTAGTAGCCTTGGAATAACTAGATACATCCATAAATTTTTACATTACATCATAAAAAAACATCTTGTCTTCATATCCCCTCATACTATCCCTGCAGGTCATTCATAAATTACTTCTTCATAATCCTGGGAAAAATAAAACATTGAAAGGGGTGAGCTCAGATGCTCAGTAAGGATAACATTATAGCAGAAGCTTTCATAAATAAGCATAAACACTTAAGGCAATTTATAACTAAAACAAAAGAATTTTAAACTTGAACTTCAGCATAAAATGGCAAAGGTAAAATGAAATAATGCCATTTACTTACTCACATGGATATTCTACTAGTCGAATGACCACATGAAATATCAATAACCACTTTCATAATGTTGGAATGCATAATGCCAGACTATCTTAACCACATAGCCAAGGCCTCGTTCCAAGACTACAAATAAGATTTTGTCAAGGCCTTGTGCCAAGAATCTAGTTTGTCTCATGAGACCTACCGATGCATCGAGGAGCTATAGCGGGCTCCACCCGTCACTTATTAAGTCCAATTCATTCCTCATATGAACATGTTTAAACATAACATAAACATTTGTATTAAAACTAGCATACGAAATGTCAATACTTTTACCACAAACCATGAATGGTATAAAAACAGTACATCCACAGTCAAACATGACTCATTCAATACAATATGGAAGATTGTATTGTATCACATTAACCTCAATCAAGAATAATGAATTATGTTGACATAAATGAAAATAATCATCAAAACTATTTGAGAGAATTATCCCCCTTTTCTTGAAAACATTTAAAAGTCACACTATTTGTCAAGAAGCCATTTAAAAGTAGATTTTTGAATCAAAGTGTCCCATACCACTTTGAAACTTTTTAAAATGAGTTTTAATTTCTAAAACTTTAATGTCCATATAAATAAATCCTTAAAACCATTTTTAAAACATGGACATTAATGAGAAAGATTTAGAAGAATAAGTCTTTAAAACATTTAAAAATGGTATTTTAGTTAGAGATTCTAACCAAAAGAGACACTTGAATACAAATAATTGAGGTAATCAAAACTTTGTAATATCATGAGAATAAAGGGATTCATGATATACTATGTTAAAGTACATTATATACACCACATAAAAGTGATTTGGTGTATATCAACAAAGAAGTCTCAATGGAATGTAAATTGAGATGAAATCTCTCATAAAGGCCGTATCCTTAGGTTAAGGATAAATCAACGACATAATTATGTGTGACAAATATAAATACACTAAATATGATTGGATATTCAGTGTAAAACAATCAAATGATATTCACACATATTCTTTTAAAAACAACACCAACGAATTGGATGTTTAACTCAACAAATGGTGAATGAGTTAAAATTACTCTTATCAAATTCATATCAATGACTTGAGAATTACCAATGAGTGATTTTGTGTATCAAACATATATCCACAGGAAGGGGAGTGGAAATTATGACATAATCAAATTAATAGTGATTCCACACATAATCATGGTGTAATATAATCAATGAAATATGCGTAAAGCCAAATGAGTGGGAATTGAAATCTCAAATTCCCTTATCGATTAGGTAACATACGAAACATACACCCATGAAAGAAGTATCATACCATGATGATGTAAATACCCATAAATTAAAGTATATTACACAATGAATACAATCATGGGCAGTACACATACACCACATGCAATAATTAAGTGGTGATCAATGGAAATCTCACGAAATTAAAAGTGAGATAAGAAACCCCTTACCATGTTAATCAACTGAGTCGTATGGCCAAAAGTTAATAACCACCAAATGATTTACAGAATAACATGAATATAAATAGAATCATGAATATATATCAAATGGCAGTACACAATACACCACTTTCAATAATTTAGTGGCGAAAAATGGAAATCTCACGGAATTGAAAGTGAGATAAGAAAATCCCTTACTTTGTAATTTTTCCTTGGTCGATGGTAGGTTTACCTCCTGTATAATGGTGAAATAATTTTTATTGAATTATACAAGAATCAGTTACTTTAATATGATATCATATATGATCTTTTAACATTGATTTGTTAATAATATCTTAGAATTATCGTCATTTCGGGTGTTAACGGGTTCATTTTACTTTAATTCTTTGTTATGTGAGCCATATTCGTTATTAATGGGATGTATATTATTCATATCCAGAATGATATCATGTCCTTAGATACTATTTTTAAATCATCAAATGATAATTATACTTGAATGGATATGATGGACAATGAATCTCATCGCGTTCGTGGACATGGTAGTCCGTACATACGCACGAGTGACAATATCATTCTTTTGATATTAAAATAATATATAATTGGATTTTATATCATATATACAGAATAATTATCATGTTATATTTATTATTTACATGAGTTACACATAATTATTATACCCATCCAAATAATAATATATTGAATAACAATTACACCACGACGTGGAGACGGTAAGCCGTACGTACACACGTATGGTGACATGTTATTCAAAGGATGGATAGAATACTGAATATGGTTGTACAATATTTATAATAACATCACAGTATATATATGATACTGGAGTTATTATTTTATAATGGAAATAACAAAGAAAGAGGAAGTGGAAGAAGAAAGGAACTTGAAAAGGGGTGGTGAAAACATTACCTCTTCTTCGGGTTCTAACTTTTGATTTGATCTAAAGGGCTCCGTAGGTTGGCTTTCTGATCAAACTAAGGCCTCTAGGTTGTAGTGAGGGAAGTTTAGATAGTATTGGGGCAGGGTTTGGCCGAACCAAAGGGCTTTGAAGGTGTGAAGAAATGAGAAGGAGGAGTGCCCTTTTATAAGATGGGTGAGGGGAACCTTTGGAAAAACTAGAGATATTAGTTTATAATAAATTCATATTCGGTTTCCAATGGCTCCAAAGTTGAATATTCAAAGGTTAAGGTGGGGATGCGTCGAAAACAACTCAACCAATATAATTTAGACAGGTTTGGGTACTTATATTAACCTTATCTTTACGTATTAACTCTATGTTAATTAGTTTCACTTTTACAATGTCTCTTTGTATTTTTATATTATATGGTTAATAAACTTACCATATACATAAAAGAGACACCCAAGTGGTCCATTAATGATACACCTATCATGATATAAGTCTCTTGGCCGAAACTTAGATTTTTAGGAATTTAATATCAATTAATAATATAATATTTGTTTTAAAAACTCTTTTATGTCAATTTTGACACTATTCAATAGTTGATTTTTGTGAAACTCATAACAGATTGATTACTTCAAAAAAAGTCAATTAAATCAATACTAATATATCATATTATCCTAGAAAATTATTTTAATTCATTAAAAGTTTCATATTATATTTATTTGGGTATTTATAATATCAATTATTTTGATTTTTCACTATTATAGTAATTACTACATCATCATTGTGTCATAAATAAATTAAATTATTTAATGTCTAAAAATTATAAATAAAATCCCATTATGTAGGAAATATTTTTATCTTTCTAAGTAATATTTATAATCTAAAATCCAACATATATAACCCTATGTAACAATTGTTTTGTTAAAAGATATATGCTTGTGTCATTTTTGTATTTATTTTAACTTAATTAAAATAAAGTGTCATTATCACTTACAAGTGGATCCATGGGGTCCCAAAATAGACCCAAAGATGCCCATGGTCGACCATGTATCATAAAATAGGGTTAATACACATTTTAGGGTAATTTAGTATTATTATAATATTATTTTTTAACCCTTGTTTACCGGATTTACCCTTTAACCATAGTAAATAAAATATTTACCGAAGTAATTATCCAAAATGTTTAAAAATAAAAGTTACCTATTTACACAATTTGAACATCCTGATTAAAAATATGGAATCCATTTTTCCAAATTCAAAACACAGAAGTGGCAGAAATTAATTTAAAATTAATTCCCGTTGTTAAAACAAAAAGCGTGTTTTTTAGAGATAATAACTATCAAAAGATTGTCACTTGTTTATGTCTGGTTTAAATGTGAAATTATGTTCAATGACCCACATTGTATTACATGGTAAAAATATATTCTAAATATATTTTAAAACCACTCAAATTCATAATTTATCACTATTAATTATTTTGATTAAAAAAGTTGTTTTTAATTAAAATTTAGTAATTTTCACTATTCATCAAAATATGAAAGTTATCCAAAAAGTACCAAAATTTCACCCTAGGCTAATTTCGATATTAATAATCCAAAAATGAAGCCCATTTTGAGAGATAGAATTTATATAATTTCAAAAAGTAGGTATTACTATTCATAACGGCTAGTTTGATTGGTTATGGTGTGTTAAAATCTCGAAGTTGCGTACAATGCATGCCATTGCATTATTCGAAAGGAAACATACCGAGGAAACTTGGGGTGTTACATAATATTTAGGTAGATTCCGTTTATTAATCTATGTATCTAATGTGGACTGATGTCCGTTTTACAGTTTTTGATGGTGGAAGACGTGAACCCAGTTCATGTTTATTGCCTATTACGGTAAGTGTGAATGATGTACACACCTCCATCGACCACTTTTTCGAATCTTATAAAACCCTATCATTGTTTAAAAAAATAAATCCTATTAAAAACCACGTTTTATAAAAAACAATATAAAATAAATTCTTCAACCACTTATTTTATAAATGTTTTATTCAGATACTTATTTATAAATTCAAGGATAAAAATGAAAGTAATTTATCTTTAAATATGCCTCAAAATGAAATAAAATAAATGAATTTTAGTAACATAAACTCATCTACAAAAATTACACCACAGAAAACCAGGACCCATGGTCTTCGTAACACTGTAGTGGCGTATTATAATTCTCCTCTCTCCACCCTCTTTATTTCTTTCTACCCGTTCACTCTATAATTTCTCTAGTTGTGTGGTGATTTGCTCTAAAATAAGTTGGTGGAAATGGTGGAGTTGAGTAAAAAACTAGTTTCAATGATTTAATTCTCAAAAATGGGAGACAATTCCCCTTTTAGGGAACATAATGATGCAAATTGGAGGCATTTCCCTTTGTACTTCATTGTGTTATCTAAATTTGGAAATGCCTCCCATTTGTGATAATTAAACCATAGATAGTAGTTATTAAATTGATTACACTAATTACCCATAGTCTTTCTAGATAAAATCTCCAAAAAACCATAGAAACAATATAGTGAAGGGAGATAATGAAATGGAGAGGGTGGAGACGATATAATCAAGATACACAACTAAAGTGTTGCCTAACCTGAGGGTCTTGGGTTTCTATAGTGAAATTTTAGCCGATGAGTGTAGGTTACTAAAATTAATTTATTTTATTTGATGTGGAGTCATAGTTAATGATGAATTAATTTCATTTTTATCCAAATATTTTTCCACAATGATCCAAATAAATCTTTAATAAAATAATTTTTTGAGGATTTTTTATTTTTTTTTCAATAAAACCTAGTTTTTTAATTTGTTTTATTTTATTAAAAAATGATTGGGTATTATGTGACTAAAAATATTATATCAAGGTGTGTACTTCATTAAAACTAATAAAAATTATACATAATTAATTTGAGACATGTAGGGATCAACTACACCACAATTCGATCCACGGTGTGATTGATATGACTCTAAGTGCATCATTATTTAAAATTAAAATCATTTTTCGTAAAAAAAACAGACCAACTCAAAAAAAATTGATATAGTTTTGATACATCTGGAAAATAATCAATAGGTTATTTTATACATGTTTGATTTAACCTCACATCAATCTGATGCACGGTGTGACCAATATAATTCCACGTCCATGTTTTTATTTAAATTCGATACCAATTTTGGTAAAAATTCAAATTTACTTAATCAAAACTGAGAAAACACATTAAAATTGTTTAAATACATTATTAAAACAATATATAAGTCAATTATTATGTGTAGGAATCAACTGCACCTAAATCCAATACACAATGTGATAATTATGAGTCAAAGTGCATGTTTAACTTTTAAAATGACATTTTAGTTAAAAATAAAAGTGGCATACTCAAAACTGACAAAAAAATTAATATTGTTTTGATACATTATTGAAACGATCCATATGTTATTTGTGATGTGTAAGAATCAACCACACCTCAATCTGATGCACGGTGTGACCAGTATGACTCAAAGTGCATATTTTTATTTACAATTGTCATCAATTATAGTAAAGTTGACAACTATCCTTCAAAAAACCTAGAAAACACATTCAAAATATTTTTATACTTTACAAAAATAATCCATATGTCATTTTGATGTTTAGGAATCAATATCACCTTTGCCCAATACCCAATGTGCCCAGTGTGACTCAAAGTGTCAGTTATCAGTTTGAAATTTACATTTTAGTTCAAAAAGTATCACTCACTAATAACCAATAAAATGAAATCATATTTTCTTAATAAATTACTATAAATATTCATAAGTTATTTTTGATGTTTATGAATCCATTTTACATCAAAATGATACGCGATAAGATCAAAATGAGTCAAAATTGCATGGTTTATGTTTAAAATGATATTTTAGTAAAAATGTGAAGTGTCATACTAAAAACCCAGAAAACACATTCAGATTCTTTTGATACATTAAGAAAACATTCCTTATGTTATTAAGAATTTGTATGAATCTTCATCACCTCAATCCAATGCGTGGCGTGACCGCAATGACTCTATGTAACTATATATTTAAAAGAGACATCAATTTTAGTTAAAAAACAAAATGTTCTACTAAAAAATGAACAAGAACATTCAGATTCTTTTGATACTATAGGAAAATGACCCATATGTGATTTGAGACATTCATAAATCAGCCAAACCTAAATCAAAATCATGGTGTGACTGGTATGACACCATGTGCGTTTTTTTATTTAAAAATGACATCTATTTTGGTAAAAAGGACAACTGACCTACTCAAAACCAAGAAAACATATTTAAATTGTTTAAATAATTTAGTAAAACAATCCATAATTCATCTGTGATGTGTAATAATTAGTGTCATATCAATCCGATACAAAATTTTATTGGTTTGAGTCAAAGTACATGTTTCAATTTTAAAATGACACTTAAGTAAAAAAGACACGTGACATACTCAAAACCAAGATAAACTATTTAGATTGTTTTGATAATTTATTAAAATGATCCATAAGTAAATTAGGATTTTTATGATTAAAAAAAATATCAATTTTTCATATGGTGTGATTGGTATGATTAAAAGAGTGTCTTTTTATTTATAATTGTCACCATTTTTTGTATACTGGACAATTTTCCTACTCAAAACTGACAAAACAGATTCATATTATTTGGATACATTACGAAAAAATGCGTAAGTAATTTTTGATATGTAAGAATTACTCACACCTAAATCCAATATATGATGAGCCCAGTATTACACAATGTGTCTATTATCAGTTTAAAATAAACATTTTAGTTCAAAAAGGTTCACTCACTGAAAACCAATCAAATATGCTTAGATTTTCTTGATAATTTTGGACAATGATTCATATATCCTTTGTGACATGTAAGAATAATTTTCACATTAAACCAATTAATTATGTGATTACAATGATTCAAAATTACGTGTTTCTAGTTTAAAATGACATTTTAGTAAAAATACAACTAACTTACTCAAAACAAGAAAAAAACATTCAGATTGTCTTTATACTTTACGGAAATGATCCAAAAGTTATTTGTGACATATTAGAATCATCCACACCTCAATCTGATACATGGTGTGACCGGTATGACTCAAAGAACATATTTTAATTTAAAATTGACATCAATTTTAGTAAAATTTATACCTTCTACTAATTTATTTATTTATATTATTACTAACATAAAAATTGTTTTCATATACAGGTAGTTTCTTTTATTCAAGTATGGTTGGTATCTTCGATAATAGCATGTGTTGGGTCATGATTAAAAGGCAAAGGAACATTGATGTTTTTGAATGTATGTAACAAATTGTATTTATGTAATTGTATAATCTAATCTTTGAAATGTATATAATATAGTGTTTTTTTATTATGTTTGTGTTGTAAATTTTATTTCAATTAAATCCTTTATTGGGAGTTTTTTATGTTGATAACGAGTGTGTCTCTAGTTCTATGGTGTACTGTTACATCACAATGCAGTATTACCCATTATCAGCGCTTCTATGAGAGCTGATAAAAGGTAATTTATCAATTCTTTTATAAGAGTTTATAATGTAATTGTTTATCAGTGCTGATAAAATACCCTTTATCAGCACTATTATAAGTTCAAATAAATTTTCTCTTTATCAGTTATTTTAGAAGTGATGATAAATGTTCAATTTATTAGTGAATTTTAGTGCTGATAAAGGACCCATTTATCATCGATTTTTAGTACCGATAAAAGACTAGGGATTTCATCCTCACTCATGTAGTCAGTGCTTTTATAGCACAGATAAATGCCATTTTTAGTTCTTTTAAAGTCCTATTTTGTAGTAGTGTAGAATGATGATAGTTACCAACTAAGTCCCATCTTAAGTGGGCCCCAGGTTGGAGACTAACTTTGATGGTATATCATATATATAAATGAGGGTAATTTCCCTCAATTAAAAATTAGAAAAAGTGAGATATAAGATAGATACACCAATCAAATCCTACTCATACAGATAATAGAAATCCCAAATCTATAAATATAATGTAATACAAGACCAAAACAACTGGAAAGGAAATTACACATACTAAAAAGGTAGACATAAGAATGACCACGATTCCAAATATCCCTTAAAAAATCACATACAGATAATATACACCATGATATCCAAACTAATACTACAGTCTTGAAAAATATTTAATAAAAAGGTTCTTTGAGAAGAATAGTATACTCGTATGGATCCTCCCAGGAGGCTCTCATTTATTATACAAAGAATGAATACTAAATATGAGTGAACAATTAGTGAAACTATCCCATCATTTACACAGGTATACTAAGTTCCCGAAATAACAATGGATATATCTAACCATGTTACACATTTAATGAATCATATTATATTTATAAACAAATAAGTATATTCACCTTCAACTTCCCCAATGTTTTATTCTCTTCCCTAATGTCACACGTCCAAATCAATCTCCATTGAAAAGTATGACAACCCAAATACACCTAGGATAAGTATCACAATTTAAAACTCATGCATCACATCATCACATAGTCCCATCCACATATCTATATAATATAACCAAGTAGTTTTTAGGATCCACCATATTGTGTATTATTTTTATCATACATTGGGAATTATACCTCAAGTTATAACAACCCACACAGTAAGTATGGAATCTCAATCCAAAAGATTGTATTCACCTGTTACCTATAATAATCCTTTAGATAATATATCCATTTATACATGAGTCAAAAATAACCACAATCCATGATAAACCTCAACACACATATATATAGGGAAACAAATCTTCATGAACACCAGCAAATATAACATCTAAGAGAAGAAAGCATGGGAAAAGGGGGTAGTCAGTCATACATCCTCCCACTAGGATGTTGGGGGAGACAACCTCTCAATGTCCCCTAGGTTTCATTCACCACAATTTACATTGGTGGGTTAACATATGAAATAACATAATTTGTAGGATACATTATATCTCATAACCACACTATGTGAATAACATTGTCTTAGACTCAACTGAAGGTAACATCTCTCAGACTCATGATTTCCAATGCTAAGAACTAGATAACCTATAAGAACACAATTATTTTCAAGTGTTACATTAAATTAATTTTTTATTTTTTCCTATATGTTAATTAATTCAACAACCATTAATAATCCTTGTTTAAAATTAAACTTCATAAATCATTAATTATAATTAAGCTACACTGTATTATTTTAAAGTGAAGTACATTACTTTCAGACAAAACAAAACTATACATGATTTCTCAAGATTAACATTACCATTTTCAATCTATAAATAACCAAAAAGATGGGTTAAAAAATTATTAAAATTTATCATTACCATTAAATATTTCTTGTCACTCAAGGGAAACAACCAAAACTACTGCAAAGGGTGAAAATACCAAGCACATCCAGATACGTAAACTAGTGGGGTATAAAATGAAGATAAACCATATAACCCATTAATAACCCATTAAAAAATTTCATTATAGAGAAATCATCCATATTTTATCATAGAAACCAGGAATACAATATTCAATACATTCTATCATCTCTAGTTCCATCCCAAAAACCCATGTCCATATTGACATAAATCATACTCTCACTAGCATGATATAAAAACATAACCATAGGCCTCTAAACAAACATCTAATCAATCATATAGGGATCACCCATCATAGGTTCATATCACATCAAAAGGCTCATATCCAGAGCACATAGAAGGCTGAAAACTAATGAAAATAGAAGACATGGAAAAAAGGCCCTAAAACAGGGTATTTTGTCTTTATATACAAATTCAAGCTCACAACCACCGAATTAAGGTATCCAACCTTAATAAAAAAACTTTTACTCTTGGAACCAAATATTTATCTTTTTCAAAAAAATATTTTCATTATATCATGAATTAATTAATTTCTTATTTATAGGTTCAAATAATTAGGAACCTAAGGCATTAGTTATAACAATCTCTTACAAATATTTAAACATGTCCTCTAATATAAAACTTGTTTCAACTAACAACGAGTACAAATATTCTCTACTAACATGGATTTTATTATTATCATTAATAATCATTAACATGCTTCCTATTATTTATAAAATTGAAAAATCATATGGAGTAATTCATTAAATAAAAAAGTATACTTATTCAAATTACATGACTATCAAATTATAAAGAAGTCTAGATTGTTAAAAATTCATTCTTATTGAAAAAAACTAATTATTAATAACTTTAAATTATCTATAAAATTTCATCATTTTCAATATGATAAACCATGTATTAAATAAAGGTAATCAAATAATATAATTAATTTTAAAAATTGCAACAATTTATAAGGAAATATAATATCATGGTGGAAACCAATAACATGCGATCAATATAACCATAAACAAATTAAATTATGTATTATTGTTTAATATCTATTAAGTTAATTTCATATATATACTAATGTATAAACTGTGGGAAATGTTCATTTTCTTTTAAATAAAAGAGGATCAAATAATAACCTACATCAAACATCCTATTTTCTTGTAATACACACAGAACACCAATGTTGATCTATAATCACTTCAATTATTAATAAAATACGAACCCCAATGACATCATCCTAGAAACACACTGGTAATGGAAACTAACAATACATGAATTCCAAACCATGGAAAGTGAAATGGGAGTAAAATATTATTAAAGAGAGAGAAACAACTAGAAAATGAGTTATTAGTCATATTAGGTCACCAAATATTAATCTATGGGATTCAAGGATAAATATTTATTGAAAGGGGATGGAAATCCTTCAAAAATATACTTTAAGGTGCATAGGGTTATAGTTGGAGAAGTAAAAAAAATTGAGAATTGAATGGGATTTAGGTAATTATTGATTAAAAATATTTTAGAAGGCCACGATGTAGCCTCTAAGACCCACTGTAGAGCTCCTGGAATAGGTAATTTCACATTGCAACCCATGGGACTATGCTGCAACCCCTATGTCAAACCACGTTTCTAAGAAAGTATGTATGACTAATTGAATATTATATATGAATTACATAATAAATTTTTATAGCACATGGAATTATATTTATCACTATAATCACACTAATGAAAATGAAGTCAGACATTCATTTATCCCAAAAAATTTTGAGTTATCAAAGGGACTATTTTATAAAGCCGTCGCAACTAACTCAAAAAATATGACCATTGTATATTCTCATATAAATTGAAAATCATTTGAAGATTTGGGTTTTGATTGCATTAGTAACTCAATATCTCTAATGTTTCCTCTATTTGAACATCTCGTTCCAATGCCTTTGTTAGAATTTATAGAGTTGTAGTACTAGGGAATCCTTATCAGGGTTATTTCCTATAGAACAAATTTTAATTTTTAATCATGTGTCATATCATTGTTACACTAGAGTGATTTTTGGAATAGTAATATTGTTAATTCTAACCATTAGATCATGGGATTCTAGGGCATGTAAAAAAGATTCCAATAATCATATCAAGGGCTTTTGAGGATTAGAAGATATATCTTGTTCCGATCATTATATCTAGGGATTTACTAAGAAGGAAAGATAAACATTACAGTAACTATAAAACTATGGATACCTTTTATCAAGGTTATTTACAACCCTACTCTTAAGTTTAAAATAGTGTATTATTTTAATATAAATTGTAATTCATTATTACTTTTACTATCTTTTTAATTTCTTATTTTTATAATTATATTATGCTATACATGTAATATAATGTCATTATTGGTACTTATCTTTATATACTATTTGTTTTTTTGATGTAATTATAATTATAATAAAACCATAAATGATTTAATTAGATCAACTTTTATTCTGACTCATGCACTATGATCAGCAGATGATTTGTGAGTCTAATAATATTACTTTTAGAGGTATTTTGTTTTGATTGGTTTTAAAATTTTAAACTAAAACTATCCTCACTATTATATTTATAGCCATCTAAGATACTCTTACGAACTATAAAATGGTATTAGAGGTTGTTATACTACGTATATACTTTGTGTTTTTTATTATCTTTTCTTACTTAAAGTTGTTTAATTTTTTATATAATATTTATGTTTATAAATTATGTTACACAAACGTGTATTTGAAGATAATATTTTCTTTAATGATAATATTTTAGGTATGAATATTGGATCTCCTGAAAATATAAATTCTATTTGACCACCAATCCTTGATCGGATTGACTATGAGTATTGTAGAGATAGAATGAAATCTTTTGTGATCAAAACTAGAGTTGATAATTCCATAATGCTTACTAGAAAGTACAAGATTCCTAATAAGGAAGTTTCTATATTTACTAATGCATAAAATATAAAATATTATTTTATATAAAAAGTCAATAATACTTTATTTTGTTTTATGATTAGGAATATCTACAATTAAATATTATCATGTGAGGTTTTCAATATTTTTTGGTGTAAATTCGAAGTAACACATTTTTTAAATACAAAGATATAGAAACAAAAAAGTTACACTTAGATATGATTACCAATAATATCATTTTATACCTGGTGAGATAGTTTTTAGGATTCAAAAATGGTTTATGACTATTATGAATATTTTTTAGTCTCTTAGGAAAATAGGTCTTGATGATGAAATTTTGGTTTAAAAAATTATAGACATAATTCCTAATGAGTGGGAATAAAAAATAATGGGTGTGGATGATAAAAAATAGAATAATAATCATACTATTAATGATCAAATTTTTACTCCTAGGTAGTAAGAGGTTAGACGTAAAAGATATGATCTAAAAGAAAAAAAAGAAAAATACTAGGGTTACGTTTACTACAACATCTATAGTACGTAATAATGTTCATTCAGCTAAGAAAGTAGAGAAAAATTCTAGAAAGACTAATGTTATTGATAAATCTAATTCATGTTCATCACCAAATTTATAGAATTATATAGAAAATCGTATAAGAAGGATAAAAAATATCATTGTAAAGAATGAATTTCAATATAGATACAAAAATAGTTACATGAATAAAGGTGACAAGAAGGAGTCTAAAGTCACTTGTTATGAATGTAATAAAAAAAGACATACTCAACTTAATTTTCTTAGGTTGAAAAGTAACTATAGAGAGGAAATTAATTCATATTGAAATTCCAATAAATATGAAGTCTAAAGTTATGAATGTTTTAAAATATTATAATAATAATAATAGTGCTAGTGGTGGATATTATTCTTAAAATTCATCTGATAAATAATGTTCCAGATAAGAGATCATTTTAAATTTTTAAAAATTACTTATAATAAATCAATTTCTAAGGTTTAAGGTAAACTAATCTCAATTCCTTAAAAATTTATATCTAAATTTAAAATACCTGGATAAGAAAAATTATAATTCTTCTAATGAAGAATCATCCTAATATAATGAATATAATACTTTACACAGTTATGTAGAATTTTAAATTCTTGAAAAACTATTAGAACATGAAAATTATAATTTTTGTAAAAAAATGATAATTATAATGAAAAACATGAAAATGAATATTTTAGAATATCCATTTTGACTAATGAAATATAATATATTTCTAAATATCTTGATGAAACAAACATTGAAAAATCATATTTTGTAAAATATTTTGAAAATTTAATTTATGGGAAAACTACATTACATAATAATATTAAAAAACATAGCTATAAAACTATTACCAACGAGGATAAAAATTTTGTTGTAAAAGTAAAATATGAAATTTCTATCTTAATGAATGTTTTATCCAAGTTTACCATTGGTACATAAAACATTTATAAAATATGTATTTACATTATACCTTATAAAGATAATATCATAATGGGTTTTACTAATAAAAAAATGTTTTTTAGTAAAACTTACATTGATATTAAAAGCGAACCTTTTTGAAATAAGTGTCAAACTACTGGTCACTGGTGGATTTTTTTTCTTTAAACATAATAAAATATCTTGGTTTTCATAAGGCTTATTTTTATATGAAAATGACATTTTCTGAAAATAAAAATGTTGAAAAAATTTGCTTACCAAAAAATTTGTTTTAAAAAAATATGAAAACCCAATAAAGTTCACGATCTAAATCATTAATATTTTTTTAAAAAAAAATAAAGAAATAACTAGAAAAAAATTGGTACATGGATAGTGGCTTTTCCAAGAATATGAATGGAAATAAATATCTCATCAAGAAGATAATCAAGATGAAAGGTAGAAATATAACTTTTGGAGATAATGATCAATGATAGATTATCTGTATAGGTAAAATTATTCTTTTTGGAAAAATGTATTTAAAGTGTTTAAATTGTTATAGGACATAAGAAAAACCTTATAATCATATGATTAAAGTACCTGAGTGTGAAGAATATCAATCTAATAGAATGATTATGTGTTTATCAATGTTTAAACTCTCTAATAGTTTTAGTTCATTTATGAAGGCTTCATAATAACATACTTATGAGTTTACTCTCTGTACATCTCTTTTGAATATAGTTTGTAAGAGGGCTCATGATAAATTTATCTAGAGTGTCCCTTCTGTTCAGAATAATTACTCTTCAAATGCTATTTTCAAAACCAGGAACCTCTATTTCTAACGATCTTCATGATTATCTTGAATCCAATGGGTCTTGGGGAGTAGGTGAACACATATTTTTTCCATTTTGAACTCTGGTGCTCTATGGATTTTGTGGTGGTAATCCTTAAGCGCAAACAATAGTCTTCTACGATCTCAAACCTTTCCTTGAAGATTGTACTTTGGGGATTTGTTTCTTGAGAGCCTGATAATCAACATATATTGGTATTTTAGAGGAATGATATTTTAGTTGAATTGTTGGGTGATTCTAATCCATTTATATCGGTGATGATTAATGATAGAAATCAAGAATACCTAATCACCTTTATTTATTCCCAATGCTAGGATAAGAAATGGGGAGATTTTTGACAAGAATCAAATATTTTTTTCCATGATGCTTAGCATGGTTCATAGTGGGGCTTTTAATATCATCCTTAACTCCTCAATGAATAACAGAGGTGGAGATGTACATGAAAGTTATCAAAAGGAATTTGTGTCTTTTTTCATGTAATGGTCTCATGTAATTAGGTTTTATACTTAAAAAATTCACTTGTGGAAATAATTAGATAAGGAATTAGTACAACTTGTATAGGTTGGAATGATGCTTTACTAACCTCTAAGTTACTTATTAATTTTCAAACACATGTGTTGATCACCTGGTACATTCTCTTTTAGATCATACGACCCTTCTCATCTTTCTGGAGTAGGGATTGTGGGACAATATTCATTTTCACTATTCGAACAAAGGGCGTCCGATACCAAATTCATCACAGCAGTTTGGGAGTTCTGGATGAAATCAATTCTAGATAGTGGATGGGTGGGCCTATACAATAGTTTAAGAAGACTCTGGTGATCATCATTCTTGGTATGGTAAGAGAACAAATCACTTGATGAACATATAAGGGATCAAGGAGGATATTAAAAACATAAATATGAGCCTTGAAAATAATTGGGATGAGGAAATGTTTTTCACATTAGTGGAGAAAAGAAATCGACTATCCAAATTAATACTAGAATAGGAAATAACCACCTGCGAGAGGTCTAGGGTGACTGGGAAAAGGGAGGGGGATATGAATGTGAAATTTTTTAGGTGTTCATAAATGAAAGGAAGTTGATCAATGTCCCTAATATACGCTTGGAAGATAGGTCTTTTACAGATGATGCTATGATCATGGTAGGTATGGCTATTGACTATTTTATATCACTATTGAATGATCATAATCCTAATATGTAGAGATTATAACTGAATTACAAAACTACCCTTTTTCATAATATTCTAAAGGTGGTGTCCAATGGGATCAAAAATATTTTTGAAAACATGCCAGAGGAGGATGATATTTGCAAGGAAATCAAGTCTCTTAATTTGAAGAGTGATCTAGGGCCTAATGGATTCCTAGGTTTATTTTATATATATTTTGGGAAGCTGGTCAAAGGAGAGATGATGGAGGATATTCAAGACTTCATTATAGGTTGGATCTTTCCATGAGTTTATTTTGTCTCAACAGTAATCCTCATTCTGAAAGTGATACACCCATCCTCAGTCTATCATTATAGTCCAATCAGCATGTGTAATTTCTCATATAAATTCCTTATGAATATTATCAATAGAAGGAACACATTTTATCTCCCCAAATGGGTATTATATAATCCAAAAGGTTTTATTAAATAATGAAAAATTCATCCCTCCATAATCATAGTGTAAGAGATTGTAGGAAACATTTAGAAAAATCACCCAGCTCCAATGTGAAGATCAAGGAAAATATACACAAATCCTATGATAAAATTGAGTGGAGTTTTATCAGAATGATGTTGAAATGCATGGTGTTTTCAAATAGTTTAATTAATATTTTATTTAGATCAATTATCTCACCATGGTTTGGTATTTTCTTTATGGGGAATAAGAACAAGTTTTATATGACAACTCGAGGACTGAGGTATGGAGATCCTCAAACTTCTAGTTTCTTTATCTTATTGTATGAAACTCTTACCAGGTATCTATAGAGGAATATTAGAAATGTAATCCTATGACCATAATATGATATAGTGAATTTAGAAGTTTTTTCTCATAATATTTTCACAGATGACATGATATTTTTCCTGAATGTCAATAGTATGAACATTAATGAATTCAATCGAATCATGGAAACCTACATTACGTAGAGTATAAAATTGTTCAACCAGGACACTAATAGTGCGTTCATTTATTAATGGTGTTCATAGAGGTGGGGGGAGGAAATTGAGGATGTTTTGGGTAAGAAAAAGAGATCATTCCCAATGGAAGATCTTGGGGCACTACTAGATATTGGGAAGATTTCGATTCATCATAATGATGGTATAGTAGTGTATATTACTACTCTAACTAAAAATTTTATGAATCAGTTTCATTTCGTATGGATTTTTATCACTATAGCCAACTGTGTTCTATTGGATATTTCTATGCATGTGATATCAGTGCTCAATGTGCCAAAGGCGGTCTAGAATAACATAAAATTCATCACGAAAAGATTCATTTCGGACTTTCATGTCGAAGTAAATTATAATTGGGTCTCATAGGACAATATGGCTAGTAAGGTGGGCGATATTGGTATCAACCATAAGACTTTCATGGAGGATTTGTTGAGCATCGAATCCAAACTTTCATGGGACTTCCTAGAGGGGAAATATCTTTAGGTAAGATTTATGTATAATATATATAGAATTCAGGAGGTCCAAACATGAGGGGTAACATGTCATCTCAGGTATGGGATCTATAGTATTTTACTAGTAAAGAGGATCCATTACAAATGGATTGTAGGTTATGGGTATATAAACTTATGGAATGATAACTGGGTGGGGGTAGTGATTGGTTTCTTGGGCTGCACAACACCAAATGTTACCTTATCCCAAGTGATCATATTTGAGACTTTCATTTATTACATTCTCAACCATCATCAAAGGAAGGTATTAAATAGTATCAGGATGAATGATAAAACAAATAGACTTATATTTTTTGGGATCATCCTCGGGTGCATTCTAGAAAAAGGGGTTCGCTCTGTGAATCATGTTATGGGTGGACCTGATGGGTGGAATGAGAGCCTCTTGTGAAATGGAATTCCCACCAAAGTCAATTTTTTTGGGTGAAAGATCTATAAATAGGCCCTTTATATGGATAATATGTTCTAGAGAAATGGAATATAATAGGATTCTAAATGTATGTTCTATAAGAAAACTAAACAGGAATCAATTCCTCTTCTCTTCTTTTCAAGTGAGTGGCCTATGGTTATTTTGAACACAATGAGTGAGGTCACGAAGATAGAGATTCAAGGCTGAACATAAGATTTCTTTCTTAGTGATGTACTTTGGGTATTGAGGACAAGGGTCATGAGTGGTAGGAAAAGTCGGTACTTATTGTGAAAGTTTGTTGGACCATCTGGATGATGAGAAACAAAATTTGATATACTGGTATCTCTAAATCATGAACGGGGTTATTGGTTAATTATAAAAGCACCATGATAGACCTGATACCATTTTCCATCTTTGGGATGGATCACCATCACTGAGGAGGATCTTGGATGGAAAATATGAATGGTCTATTTCCTGGAAGCCTTGAAAATAGGGAATATGGATGCAGTGGAGTCGCTGTAGTGCTGGAAAAAAATTCAATGTAAATGGTTCATGAATCTCATGAGTTTTGTGTGTGTGTGTAGGGGTGGGTGGGGGGGGGGGGGTAGTTCAAGACCACCAGGGCTCAGTGATTCTGGATTTTAAAAATTTTTTGGGGTAAGGGTACTCTCTTATAGAAGAGTTCAATGAGATGTTGAAGGGTATTGAGATTTTTCATGAACAAAATATCTTACTAGAATTAATGGAAATAGAAATAATTGTGATCCATGAGGAATTTTAGGAGAATATTCAAAGTACTTGATCCATAATTTATCTCATCCAAGATGGAAAAATACTTATCCATCCATGGGTGGACATTTTTCATACATGGAATATGGGTAATATGGTATAAGATTTCATGGCTTCATGGGCGGAAAATAAGGATCAGTGCTTTTTTATTTTCAATCATGATATCACTACCACCGACATGTATTAGTATTTTTAATGCCGAAACACTTTGTCACCACTATTCTATACCACTATGACCTTTCTCTTCTTTGTATATTCCCAAAATAAAATAAAATTTCTCCTTAGTAGTAGTAGTACCATTTTACAATACTAAATTTGAATATGTGGAAAAAAGAAGCTTTGTGCTCTAGTGTTTTGGATAAAACACATACTCACTGAATATGGAATGTGTTTTATTAAAACTAAAATAATTTTTGATAAAACAATTTCCACTGATTAATGTAAAAACTCAATAGATAACTGAAATACTAAGAACATATATATAAGACACCATTTCCTTTAGTATTAGGAACTTAGAAGCGATAAAACATTATCAAAAATTAGAACCAAAGAACAACTTGCTAATATTTTTACTAAACACCTTAGTTTCAATAGATTTTAATACATTACACATAATCTTGGAATAATCAATATTAAGTGATCATTTATATATACTTCTTATTGAACCATATCCTTATATAGATATTCTAATTTTCATAGCGGAAGTATATATGTTTTTTTAAAAAAATTTAGTTTTTCATAAACTTTTAGTTTTCTAAATGGATAGTTTTTCAAAAAGATATTATCATAATGAGTTTTATAGTCTATAAATTTTATAAAATTTTCTGATTTAGAATTATAAAAAAGATTTCTAGACACATAAATTGCTACAAAATTTCTGGATTCAAAATTTGTTACATATAGTTTTCTAATTAATAAAACTATCATAATAAATATTCATTTTAAAACATTAAAAATCATGTTTTTAATAACATCATAATTAGTTTTATTTTCAAAACAATAATAATAAGTATTCATAATAAAAAAAATCATAATTATAAGTTATTAAAAACAATAATAACTTTTTTATTTTAAAAACCAATAAGAATAGGTTAATTAAATTGATGAAACATTATACATTGAATGGTAATTTTTATTAATTTAGATTTTTTAGTAATTCATTACATCTGTTTTTAATTCGTGTTTTGTTATAATTTTTTTTGTTCAAAATACTAAAAAAATTCTAATTTGGAATGATTACCAATCCTATAATAAGGTTTTAAAACATGGATAGTTCAAATAAACATTTAAAACATTATTATATTAAATCTCATCCATCATATCAGAAAGGGTTTCAATACCAGAAATTGGTTTCGATACAAAAGATAAACCTTCACCACCAATGTCTATATAATGTGGGTTATCCTATTGTCCCACATTAGTTTTCAGATATTTTTCTCTTGACATCTCACACCCTTTAAAGACATTAGTCTGATTCTTTTTATTTTTCATCTGATCGTTGGTCTTTGTTCTCATTATGATCGGAAAAAAATTACATGAAATGGTAAGATTTCAGGGAAAGAATTACTGAAATATATTGGTTTGATAAGTTCAATACTACCCTTAGAAGGTTAATTTCATTAAGAGGATGTAAATATTTTTATATAAACGATGTGTGATATATATTTGGACATGAGTAGTCTCAAATCTTGTGAAAATAGACTCATCATTATTAGGGAAGAGAATAAAGTGTTCTCAATGGATGTTAAAATACAAAAGACTACAATTCAGACATAGGTTTTTTTAATAGAAAAGATCTCAATGATGGAGAAGGATCAAAAGGAGTTCAAGGAAATGGAATCTTTTGTGTAGAAGATAATGAAGGAATAATTAATACTTTTATTTTTAAACACCCAATGTATTTATTAAACATTTTAATTAGTATTTAATATTATATTTTCATCCCATACTTTATGTTTGAATATATTCCAATATATTTGGTAGTATGTTATTTTTATTCCTTAATTAATGATTAATTATTTCACATAATAATTGTTTAATAGGTTATCTTTCACTTTTGTTTTCTGGTTATATAATTTCCCTTCCATTTTGTAAATAAAAAATGTGGAGAGGGTTTTATATAGGGGTATATGTTATGATTTGGTGGAGAAGGTTCTTTAAAGGGGGAGAAGTATTTTTCAAAGGTGGAGATGTTAAATACATTCCATCATATTAAAAAAGAATTATAAATTCATGGGGTGTTATAAAGAAAATAATCATTATTCTTAAAAGACCTAAGAGATGTTTGTTTTTCAAGTTATATTGCTTCATTTTATTGTTTGTGGTTTATAATTTCAAAAAAGGAGGATATTTTTGAGTGAGAAGTATTACCTCATAATTTTCCATTCAGTTAGTTTTCAAAATCACAAACACTATCCTAAAACTACATTAACTAACATTTTATGTCTAAATTATTTTAGAATGTTTTTTTGAAAAAATTACTTTCTTCTATATATAGATATTTTCTAACTTATTAGGAATATAAACATTACATTACTCAATGTGATCCATCTGATGGAAGGTGATTATTATACACCAGAATGAACTTTATTTAGAGAATTAGATAGCCTTATATCTAGCACACCCAATTGAAAAAAGTAATGACCAACAGACTGACATTGGTACTACTACATTGGGAAAACACTAATTTGGTTCTGTAGATTAATAATCCTTAAGGAAGTTCATAAAAATGACTATTGTTTTTAATAAAAGTAGATAAGAATTATTTCTAACATAAGGAATAATATTTAGCACTATAATGATGTTAAAGAAACTGTATAGAATATTTAGTTATTCCAGAACATTGCGTGCTATTAAATAGACTACAGTTTCGAGGCTGTCACAACTAAATTAAAAATATGACCATTAGAGCTTTGCCTTCAAATATATGTGTAATTAAAGAGTTGGGTGATGATCAATTTCAAAACTCAATCTGTCTAAAGTCTTTCCATGATGAAAATATCTTTCCAAAGTATTTATAATAATCTAGAGAGTTTTAGTTCTAAGGAATCCTTTTCAGGGTTGTTTCCCTTCATAAATATTTTAATTTTTAATCCAGTGTTCGATCATTATTATGATTATGGGATTTTTAGAATATGAATATAGTTAATAAAATCAATCAAATCTATGGATTTTGGGGCTATTAAGAAAGCTTCCTATCATCATATTGAGGGCTTATAAGGATAGGAATACATAGCTTATTCTGATAATCGTATTGAAGACTTTCCGGGTAAGTAAAGACAAACTATAAAATAAGGATAAAACTATGGATACCATTAGTCATAGTTATTGAATAATTTACTCTTACTGTTTAAACAATAGATTCTTTTAATATATATTTTATTCCATTCATAATTTTACAAGCTATTTTATTTCATTTATTTACAAGTATATTCCCCTATGTATGTAAAATAAAGTTAATATTAATATATATACTTCTATTTAATTTTTTTATCAGTATAACTATGATTACAATAAAAAAATACATAGATTTAATTAGATCAATTGTGATTCCAATTTATTCAATTTAATCATCAGATGATCAGTGAGTCTAGAAATATTACATTAGGAGGTATTGTGCATTGATTTATTTAAAATTTTCAAATAGCAATCCACCCACTCTTGAATTTATAACCATTTAATATGCTCATATGATCTTAAAATTGTATTATCTAGGCTAGTATTTATCTCTAAGAAACCAACTTAATATCCACCTGAACAAAATAATTTGGATTTTATCCAACACTTATACCAATCACTAGTGTTTTTATGAATGTTTTAAAATCATAATTCCCAAAAATAACTATACCTTCCTCTAATATTATATATAGCTACCAAATAATTTTACAAATATTATTATGTTAATATTTAAAACAAATATCCAAGGAATACAAACCAATGATTGTGAGTCCTAGTGGGTATAGAAGACTAGGTTCATAAAAAATATAAAGGAATCTAAGACATAAAATATTTATTTTATTCTCCATATTGAGTTCCAAAATCCATTTTATCACCAAAAAATGTATTAGATTTCCAGGGGAATTCATAAAATATAGGTGTGACCTAAAAATACCATTAATGAAATAAAAACTTTAAGGAAACAAAAAATATGAGTCTACATATAAAATGATATCATAAAAGTGAAGGATCATGAGTGTTCATATAGAATAATAACATAAATAACATTGTATCAAAATATCTTAGAAACATAGTAAATTTGGAAGAAACATAAAACTTGAAATAAACTTGAGTCAAGTGTAATTTCCTAGAAAATATCATAGGGTGTACAATGTCCCCTAATGAATTTGTTTTACTCTGTAATCCCATACATAATGTCTCATGAGAAAAAGTATTTACATAATGTATTGGAGTTCCATCTAGGTAAACCCATCATAACATGTTCATGATAATTAGTGCCAAAAAATTTAATCAATCATAATTTATATTCATAAAAAGTTCCCATGGAAATAAGTGGGTTGTATAATATGACCTCATGTTGTAATAAAAAGAGACTTCATAATGAAATAATTTGAAAATTGAACAAAAGGAATGTATTACCGCATCAATGGAATGTATAATGAGATTGTTATATATATAATATACATATATATAGAATTTAGAATCAGTCCATAACATCAAAGGTTGTCATCATTAATGAAAATGTCATTGAAAGAATATATGGAATTTTTCTTAAGAAAAATACCATTTTAAATTAAAAATCACTTCCTTAAAAGTATACATGGGAACTTGTAACAGATGGTCTAATGAGTTGTGTGGTCATAAGGGTAGGAAATTCCATCCATTCCATATATGTTAAAATAAAACATTTCTTTTACACTTTTTTCAAAAATTAAAAAAGTATGCTATTTACAAAATGGAAGAAAGTTTCATTTTAACACATTTTATATAATACTCATACATGGGTAAAAAATTCATTAATAAATAATTGGTGAATAGTGAAAACATTCTGTAAATTATTTTCAGTAAAATATAGAAATGGAAGAGAAATATTCATGATCAAAAATAAGATACAAGATCTGTATTACATATAGACAACTTTTCAGATGTTTATGAATTCAATAAGTATGGAAATGGAAACCAAACATGTAAACCCATTAATTATTAGTGAATAATAAAATTTACTTCATTCAATAAAATAATTGTATAAGATATACTACAAAGGAACCTTGAACATAAATAATCTCAAAAAAATAGATTGTAACATAAAGCCTTTACCAGTATGGTAACATTCAAATCAAATCAAATTGGATAATGTAATATGAATTGTGACATAAAATAACATTAATTATAGAGTATTCATGATTTAACATTTAATAGGGGTATTTTTACACTATATTAATTAAATTGGTTCATAACATTAAATTATATCTCAACGCAACGAAACTGAGATGAAATCCCTTACATTGAGTCTGATTCGTCACATTTTTTATTAATCGTCAGTAATATTAAACATATGTTAATTTGTTAATTTATTATGAACCCTTTCCATCTTTATTATACCTTTAATTTTATATATTTATCATTTTATATTCAATTACATAATTATTATTTGTTCAAGTCATCTATTTTGATGATGTTGGGTTCATATGTACTTAATAACATTTGAAAGTTAACTAAAGTGAAAGAGATTATTAATTCATAATATATATAATTAATGAAAAATTAACATTTTTATACATACATTTTACTTAAAAAATAAATTATTAATTAGTTTTATTAAAAATAAACTACACTAAAATAATGAAGATGGTAGGTCTAATGAATGCATGAGTAACATTATATTTTTTCAATGATTAAGAATGAAACAATATAACTGTTATCTTACCTTTAAGTAATTATAATTATATCATAAATATCATACTATTTCTTTAAAAATACACATATATATTCCATCAATTTCATGTGGTAATAAAACACGAACCACATCACTTTATGGTGGTGGTAATCCACACTTATGCAAAGACGACATTATAATACTTCAAAGAATTGAAAGGTAAGAAAATATATGATATATTATATTTATAGAATTATAAATAATTTAGGAATATAATATATATAACATAAATCCAACATCATAAATATCTATGAGAGGTGGTGATAGAAAAGGAATTATATAGTTTCAACAGGTGGTAATCTGTCGTACATATGAATGACAGTTTTGTTACAATTTGATAAAAGAAGAGATTGATCTTGGGTAATAAAATAAAATATAAAAATATATTTATATAGGATATAAATATATTATAATATTACCAAGGTTTATTAATATTCTAAGGAGGTGGGAGAAGAAATACTTGAAAATGAATCAGTTAAGAAAGTCACATCTTCTTTAGAAAACGTCCTTAGGTTTATAGATGAAGTTTCCTATTTTGGTTTTTGATCAATCAAAGGACTCCATTACATGGTGATGGTATTTGAAAATGCATTTCTTCATGATTAAAAATGATTGTGAACTGTTTATAAGAAAGGATTGATGATGTCCTTTTATAAGTTGGTGAGGGAACCCACCTAGAAATTTCTTTGAAGAAAAAATAATAAAAAATAAATTCCCAACCAAAATTTTCAAAATGACTATATATATTCTATGCTTTTTTATAATAATATTTTTATATTTTCATAAGAAATTATTTAAAAATGTTCAATTGAAAGAAAACTCTTATATTTTGGATTAAAACCCATGGCAATTTTTTTAATCTAAACCATAGTAAAAATTACTTACTTTTAGTTAAAAAAAATAATGTTAAACTTATTAACTAAAATTATATATGATGAATTAAAACATTTAATCCATTTTATAAAATTCAATTAAAAGAAGTGGTAGAATTTAATTTTAAAATTATCCGCCAAAACCTGTCAAAAAATTGATTTTCAAGGAATGTATTTTTCAAATATAAAATGATATAATATTAACTCTATGAAAAGTAATAATAATTATATTTATTTCAATTAATATATATATATACATGCATTTAATTTAATAATTTATTTATTAGGGGTTATTTTAATTAATTAAATGTATACAATTAATGTACTTAAAAATATTTTTGGGAAAACTGCATTTTTAATATTACAAATACATATAGCAAAGTCAAGAAATAATATGATCATATAACACCATTATTATTTTTTTATTTTTTTCAAATAAATTAAATTTATTTCATATATTACATCACATAGAACACAGATTTTTAACGAACTGTGAAAAACTATTAATATTATTATTTAAATAGGATTGTAATCACATAGCTGTTAAAATTGGCTTCATGAATTGGAATAAAGTGATTTTTTATATTAATTATAATATATTTATATATATAAATTTTTTTTATAAAAAATACATAATTTTTGATAAAGTATTTATATGTTTTGAAAATACTATTTTCTAAAAAAAGTTTTTTTATTTTATTATGAAAAATAATAAATTATTTTCAGAAACGTTTAGAAAATAAATTTGTCATAATAAAATTGAATTTTATTTCATTATATAGAAATTATGATAATTTAAATTTTTGGTATTTTTAGGAAAATATTAATTTTTCGATGAATAGTAAAAAATACTACTTGTTATTAAAAACTGCCTTTTCGTTTAAAAAATTATAAGTTTTAAAAAAATTAATTTCTTTTAAAGTAAAATTAATTTTAGTTTTATATAAATTAATCCATTTTGGTTTATTTAATCATTTTAATATTTAATTTTTATATAAAAATGTTTTTATCTTTTCGTAATTTTCTAGTTAGAAATTTCTTTTCTCATCACGACTGTTGGTTTAATTTTAAATTAGTATTTTCCAATTATCTTAAAGTAATTTTCAAAAACAGATTAATATTTTTTATAGGAATATTCTTTATTATCTTATAAGGTCAAATTAATAATTGACCATATTGAATCGAAAAAATAGCAAAACTTATTACCGTTAATGTTTAAAAGTGTTTACCAGGTGGTTAAAATAAAAAGATAAGGGTTATAAATGAATCATAACTTTTACAACACAGATTTTATAGAAATATGTATTCCTTATTTATACTATGATATAATGGTCCATTTTTTATCTTTGATTCAAGAAAAAAACATTGGTATGCCTATTTATTTTTAAATACTACAAGTGTGCCACTCACCTCACTTATAAAAGGCCACTGATAATCATCTCCTTTTCACACATCTGAAACCCTTTATTTTAGAAAATACCTATTAAAATTTATATCATAAATCAATATTCTCATCTTATGTTCTTTATTTTGATCATAAATCCATTTTAGTAAATTTTATGGTGCAATCCCAAAGAAGTTACCCGAGGAAGAGGTAACATTCTTCGATGAGCATTCTTATTTCATTTCATCCTATATATCCTTATATTCTTATTAAAAAATGATGTCATAATAGCCTTATTATCTTCTACATAATTATGTGTTGTTATGTTAATGGAATTACATATATCCATATACTGTTCCTTCTAATGGGAAATGATAACGTTGATCATGTGTGTGGTGGACTACAACCTGGAGAACCGATGTGACAGATTTTAGATCAAAACCTATCATGACTAGGTATGATGTTGTTTATAATTTATTTATATATTGGATATTTTTAAAAAAAAATATAAAAATATAAAAATTTTATTACATATAACCTTTTTACTTTCCATTCCATAGATATTACTATAATGTCGTTCGTTTGAACGACAAACTACCACCTTACATAGTAATGTGACCCATTTTTCACGTAGGTTTTATATGGAAGATAATAAGGTATAATTTTATTTAATATATGTGATATATATGAAATATATATGATTATGAAAACTTAATATAATATTTAACTTTATTTTTATTCATACTGTGATGAAATGGAAAATGCGTTCATATGTTTGTATGGTATACCGTCACTATAAATTATGTATTTAATTTTCTATCTCTAAAACTTATAAATTACTATAAAAAAATATATATTGAATATATGATAAATTTATTTCATAGTTAACATTATGTATTTGTGGGTTCAATGATAAAATTAAGAGGACCATAAATTAAAAAAAATATGCCCGAAAAACAAAGCAAATATTTCATGAAAAATCAATTTAACATGGAATTGTAAATAAATGGGTAATAAAATGTCATAATTAAATCATATATTTTATTATATATATAATTATTTTCTATAATATATTTTTAACAAATTTATCTTTAATATAAAATAGGTTTGATCATGTACAAAGGATTTTGATACTTAAGGTAATATATTTTTGTATCAATATGACTTATTTGAGACATATGTTATGTTATGCATCAGTCATGTTTTACTAGGTGTGTATATAACCACTTTGACATGTAATATCATTATAAAAATTATTTAAATTATATTTAATTTTTTAATTTTTGTTTATAATTAATTATTCTTATGATTCAAAAGATAAAAATGTGATAATGATTTTATGCTTAAATCTCATCGATTATGAGGTTTGTTAATGATTATCATTTGAGGATGAAATATAATGATCCATCTCTCAGGAAAATCATTAAATTTATTCGTCTCTGGTTATTTCATGAGAAATAATTCTTTTCCTTCATTTTTCTATCATTATACACTCAAGAGTCTAAAATAATGTTTTTAATAAAAATTTTCATTATTAATCTCTTTGGTCGAAAAACCATTTTCTTCCAAAATAGTGTTTTCGTTAAATAATTTCAAAAAAAATTTCAAAAAAAATTTCAAAATTATGTATTAATTTTTTTTCACATGTTTTATTTTTAGTTTTTCATTTGAATGTTAATATATTTTTCCAAAATACGGACTTTTTGGCTTTTATTGAAAATTCGAAAGGAATTATTGTTTTAACGTGTACAACCATAAGATAATTTCCTAATGTTATGAACCATATTTTCTTAGAATATAACATTATATGTTTTTTAAATTATTTTCCAATAAAAGGATTTCCACATATTTTTTGAATTTCAAATTTAAAAAATATTCTTTTCAGAGAAATGATATTTTCCACATGAAACATTCTAATTGATTTTTCTTTCAAAATAATTTTTTATCTAAGATGAAATCTGTTAATGTTAATTATTATTTATTGAGTTTATGATCTAAGGGTACCATTATTTTTCATTCTTAAGGCGGATTATGTTTAGGATGATATTATTCTTAATAACCCCACTTCTTTTTCAACATGTTATGATTTGATGAAATGATGAAATGATCATGGAACTTATTTATTTTCCATAGGTCTTGTTATGATGACATGTTTGTAAAACACATTTCTTTTAATGGGTTATGATATAATGAATTATTTATGATATTTTGGAACACATATGTATTATTTTCATTATATGACAGTTGGAATCTATACATCCCACCAATGTATTGGGTAAAGATTGATATCTCATGAGATAAACAAGACTGGAACTGAGAGTGAACATAGTTTTATAAAGTATCTATCCACTTTGATACTATTGAGGGTGATACTTTACAACTAAGATGGTTTAAGGACTAAACCCATTCCACTATGTGAGTTTCAACAATACTCATTTAACTACTAAGTAAATTATTTCCCATGGATATGTGAAAAAAACAATTCCTTGTCTTATTCCATTGTTATATTCCGATAGATCATGTTATTTGATTCCTATATGATTAATATATTATTAACTATAAATATTTACTCCTTGAACCAATATTATGTTCTTTTAGATGTAAGTATGGTTTTCAAATCCTATACTTATATTCTAATCCCCTTATGATCATGTTATATTTACATCTCTCCTTTGGTTACCCATACTAAGGATTTGATATCACACTTTCTTATGTTTCTTTTCCCAAGGTTTTGAATAAATGTTGGATGTATGTTCTTTATAATAATTGTTATATTTATGAATAACGTATTAGTATATTATTTCATTCACATATGAATAACTCATTTATGTTTAAAGGGATTCAAAGGTACTATAACTTTATGACACTTATGCATGTGTTTGTGTAATGTAATGAATGCTCAAAAACAATAATTGTAATATCTATACCTGCAAATATTAGGTGTTACAGCTCTAATTAGAGGATAGGTTTGGTTAATATTTATTAGAAGGATTAGAAAAATCATATGTGAACCCTTAGGATAAACCTACGAATAGGGTAACATCCTAACATTTTGGAAAAGAATAGATTATGTGGTTTACCTAGAAATAAATCCCTATATGGAAACTATAATTGTGAATGGTTCTAGAATAGGTGTAACTAGTAGTAATAACACTAAAAAGGTGTTTTGGAAATTACTAGAGCATTAACTAGTACATGACAATGGTCCTTACTACTCACTTGGTTTGACACTCTACGGGGATGTGATTTTGATAAATCATATTATATATATAAACCAATTGGAAGGATTTGAAAAAATGTTGTTCATGGATATCCTAGGAAAAATATAATGTGTGATATATTAAAAAGAAATTATCTATTTATAGATACCCTAAATTATTTTTCTTGACTATTTGGTTTTCCACTTTGAAAATTGTCTCTCACACTATGTTTTTTGGTTTTATTCAATGGATGGAACCTAATTAAATCATGCTAATGTTGAAAGAAATGGACAATGAAATAATTTTCCTTCTGATCAACTTATTTTTAATGGATATGGAATGAAAAATATTGTTTCTATTCTCATAAAACTATATTTATCTATGAATTATACTGAAATACAAACATGAAAAGGATTGAATAACATTCTATTTAGTCCTTCACTAGGAAATGTACACCTTCTTTTATTGGTTATTATAATCCAATAGTTTCTAACAAATGGTTTAGAAAAATGAATATATATATTCCTAAATCCATTTTTTAGAGAATCATAATTACATTTTGGTTATCTAACATTTCAATGGAGTAGTATATTAATGGTCGACACTTACCAACAATACAAGGCATCATTATGAAATTGATTCATTTGATTGGAATGAGTTCAAAAACATGTTTTCCAATAACTAAATTACCTATATTATTCATATGTGGATGGGTACGAGGTTCCTTGAGATAAATAAAAAGGATTTTTAATCCATTGGTACCTATGAGGTAAATTTTAGAAGGCTCATGATTTTGTCTTTTTTATTATCATCCAATCCAAATTTAAGGTTTATTGATTCTTCTGTGTCTTGAAAGAATGTCTATGAAGGGTGTTAGCTATAAGAGATTTTAGTAGCTATGCTGAGATTATTCAATAGATATGAAGCTGAAAATAGATGATAAAGTTATGTTTCAATCCCATGGTTTTGATAATATGAGAGTAATAAGATTCAAAGGGAAATCTAAAAACCTTGTAGATAAGAAGATAAGATTCACATTATGCTCAAAGTGTGTGAAAAAACATGAGGATATTTTCCAAATTGGACCAATAAATGTTTTATGTGTTTAAAATAAGGTAATTAGGAAATAATATTTTGAAGTGACTCGACAAATTTAGCTACTGATGTGAATAGAGAGATGGTTCTAATGTATACTCGAACCACTCTCAAATGATTCAAATTCTTAGAGTATGGGAACTATGCTAGCCATTACAGAAATCTGTAGGTTAATGATGATGATTGATATAATGAACCAAGATTTATGTACATGGACATTACTTTTCTTTTTTCATAATAATTATGGCATTACACAAATATATTCCAAAAGACCATATTAGTTTAGTTTATTTGGAATCTTGGAACATAATCTTCTAACTTGGTGAAATATCTTCAACATATCCGATAAAGATCATCGATTTTTTTTCCTAACTAGAACCTTTATTTATATCTAGGGGAAAAGAAAACATAAAAAGGGTGAGCTCAAATGATTAGTATGGGTAAAAATTTAGAACATAAAACAAACCATAAACTTAAGAATGTAAAAACATGAACATAATGTATAAATATCAAAATCCTGAGTCTGGAAATAAATCTTAGAAGTATGTAAGACATAAATCATAAAATAAAATTAACTATACAAAAATAAAATTGACATAAAACAAGTAATTATGGAAAATAAATAATCACATAATATTATTTCCATAGTAGTCAAGGAAATGGTGCCAAGACCATTATAGTGGACAAAGTCCATTACTGAACTGGGTTTACTTGCCATTTCTACAATTTATTTTTTAACCAGATTTACTTGCGGTCCCACCCTTTTATTACTAAACTAGATTTAGTTTCCATTATATTTATTTGTATCTCATGAGATATAAATATTTAACCAATTCAATGTAAGGAGATATAGGTCCCACCCATCTAATTGTGAAATCATTCTTTAATCATCCACAAAAACATAAATCATTCATCATAGCATAACCCATGAAACAAAATAAGATTATTAAACATAATTCCATCATAAAATAATCCATATAAAATACCATTAATCATTATCATAATAAAACCATAGTAATAATATGGATAAAATAATAAACCTATTTAAATAGTGTCATCTTAGATGGAAAATAATTTTGAAAAAACACTTGAACTTAATTCTTAAGGAAAAAATCCTTTCTTCATAAAAAATGTTTCTTTTGTCAAAATACTATGAAATATAAAAAGAAATTAATTTAGTTGAAAATAAACTCGAAATCTTATAAATAAATTTACTTGTAAATAAGTCTTCAATAATACATTAAAATATTATCACATTGAATAAGTTTGGAAAACATTCTTCTCGTACTCTTATTGGAAAAGTCAAAAAGTGCCTCGAATGGAAAATGAAATAAAGTTTCCTTCCATAAAAATTAATAAAAATTTAAAAATGGGTAAAATTAAATTAGAAACAAATTCGTAGAGTAATATAAATAATATTATATATTTAGGAAACATGGATGTGAATGATAAGTATATACCAGTAAATACTTACGAATAAATAATCATAGATAACAATAATATTGCAAAATTATTCTTTGACATAGGTCCAATATGCTTCTTATGTATCTGAAACTTTTGTATAGTGGGTTACAAAATTCTATTAACTTTTCAAAGAACCATAATAATACTTATGATATAATATATGGTTCACTTATGATATTATATTACCTGTATATTTTTCAATTCTATGTCAAAGCAACAGTTTGGGTAATAATAATATTTTACCACACATGTTTGATTTGATATCCATGATATTATAACTTATATCATTATTTAATAACATAAAAAATGTAAAACATGATATATATAATATATATTCACTATATAAATATATATAATAGATAGATAAATGAAATAGAATACACTGTTCATGGAGACGGTAGGCCTTACATATGGATGAACGTTGTTTTTGTTTCCTTATTGAATTGAATGGAAGAAAGGGAATGAAATATATATACCCACACACATAAATAAGTATAGTATCATTATTTTGTCATATATTTCTTTCTTATTTATTATATATACCTTATAATCATTCTTGAATGGTTAACATGGGGAATGAATCATATCGCGTCATGGAGACAGTAGACCGTACATACGCACCAGTGATGAAATAATCCAATTAATGATCATATGGGGTTGAATTAGATGGTATATTAATTATAAAAACATAATTATAATGTTATATTAATTATTTAAAAAAATTATACTCACCATTATACCAATCCCAATTTAGTATTGTTCGATAACAAATTACACTACGGTGTGGAGACGGTAAGCCATACATACGCACACATGGTGATATTGTTATTCGTAGGATGTATAAAAGGAGGTATAAGGTTATAACATAACTATAATAACATCTAAGAATTTATAATATACTTAATTTATTACTTTAGTATAATAAAAAAAATAAGAATAGGAAGTATAAGAAGAAAATAATTTTAAAATAGGTGGTAAAATAATTACTTGTTTTTCGAGTATCTCCTTTTGATTTGCACAGAATGTCTCCCTAGGATGGATTTATACCCAAAATTTGGATTATATGAGTAAGGGAGGTTGTAAGATTAATTTATTTGATTTTGGAAGAGCCAAAGGTCTTGAATGGTATGAGTATGTGGGTAGAGGTAGTGGCCTTTTATAAGGGGGAGGAGGGGCTCTTTAGTATTTTCTTGAAATAATAATTTATTATAAATTGATTTTCGGTTTATAAAGCTACAAGATTCATTTAGTTATAATATAGGGTGATAATGGGTCACATTAATATCATCAAATATAATTTAGACATGTTTTGATTTTATTTATAACCTGTTCATTTGGATTTATCCTTATTTATTCTATTTAATATTATTTGAGGTAATAATATTCTAATTATTAAATGGTTATAAATATTTACTTGTGAGATGTAAATTTTCCTTAATTGGATAATTTATGAAATTTTATATCATTTAATTTTCACTTTTTATGTTTTAATTTTTTCCGTGATTTTTAAATAATTTAATTATATGTTAAATTTATAAAATATCAATAGTTTCAATTTTAACACTCTTCATTTATTTCAATTTAAGTAAAATCAATATTGAAGATAAATTTGACACAAAATATTTAATACACCTTTAAAATTTACATATAATCTAGAAAATATGTGGATCATATTAATGAGTTCATATTATATTTTGTTTAATATTTTTAAAATTATTTATTTAATATTTCTATTAATAAAATAATTTCTTCATGACTATTGTGTCATCATTAATGGTACATTTTTAATCTATAAAAAAGATACATAAATTCTCATAATGTATATATTTTAATTATATTTCTGTATACTACTTATGTTATAAGTTTTATCAAGTTTATCAATACATTAAAATTATTATACTTATAAGATATATGAGAGTGACGTGATGTCACTTTCATCTGTTTTAATTATAATTACATAACATTCATGAAAAAAGTCTGTTAAATGAATAAATTCAGATTCTTAGGTTATATGGGTCACATATACATCATCCAATAGGATTTTTTCAGGTGTTATGGTAATTTTATTATCTTTTTGATATTGTTTTTTACCCTAATTTACCTGATTTACCTTTAACCGTGGAAAATAAAAATTACCGTAGTTACTATTAATATTATCCAAAAAAATAAAATTAACCAATTCATTTAATATGAATCCACTGATTCACAATATTGAATCCATTTTTTAAAATTCAAAACAAAAAAATCACAGTAATTAATTGAAAATTAATTCTTGTTGTCAAAACATGAAATCATATTTTTAAGAAATAAAAAAAATTAAAATGTTGACATGTTTTTAAGTCCAATTTAAATGTGAAATTACATCAAATTAACAACATTGGATTAATTTATAATAAAATACTTCAATTAAAATTTAAAACCAATTAAAAATATAATCTAACTATATAAATATGTTAAATTAAATGGAATTTTGAATTAAAATGCAGTATTTTTCACAATTCATTAATATCTGAATTTTATAAGAATAATACAAAAAATTCAAGAAAAGAAAATTTTTTATGCTCTACTTACAATGAATACATTTATTTTTTTCAAATATAATATATTAAAGTGTTAAAAATAAATTTAAAATTGGTGCGCCATCAAAATGCGGCAAAAATCCATTTTTTGAAAAATACATCTTTTATATGAAAAATTGAATTTGTTCTTATATCATATTCTAGAAAATACATAAGATGAATGTTAATTATATATAAAATTTATAAATTGGTTAATAAAATTAATAAAAACTAGTTTATATCCCATTAAATAATAATATTTTAATAATATATCTCTGTTTAGTGAAACTCAATATTACGTACAATGCAAGAAATTGAGGAAGGTAACTCTTACATGTAATGAAAGCCAATATAGTGTTGCGTTTAGTGAATGATTACTTTGGTGCTGTGTATAAAATAATAAAAACCTATTTAATTTATGCATTTAATAAACTCTATACTCTGTGTTGTGTGAAATTATTCTATAAAAAGGAATTGAAATTATGTGTCACACAATCCAAGTATAGTGTTGAATATACTGTTATCTAATATGGTGTTGTGTATAGCACAAGATAATATTGGTGTAGTGTAAAACACAATACATCAATGAAATTAAAAATAATATGTTTTGTAAAATCTTAAGGTGTTACATTATACCCCCCCTTAAAATGAATTTTCCCTCCAACTTTTTCGGGTTTATAAAAGGTTTACTACTTGAAATTTTCTTTCACATAAACCCACATCATATAAAGGAATAATAAAAATCATTTTAAAATGTAATTTTAGAAACATAACAACTACCCAAATTAACTCATCATTAGAGGAATTAAATCATGTGCGCATGGTTTTCGTGGTGAAGGATCACTATAACAACCCAATATTAACGTGCATATACATTACATAACATTTTTAGAATACATAAAACATTATAACGAAAAGACACCCAAAGACTGTATTAGATTAGTGGCTTTGGAAACATGAAAATATGAACACTGATACACATGTAAGCTACATTATCTCCCAATAGGTTCTTCATGACAAACAAACTTATTAAACACATCATAAATAATTCATATCTTTATTAATTGGGGAAGGAAACATAAATATGGGTGATCTCAGATGCCCAATAATGGTTAACAAGGGTAACATGTATGCATAAATATGAGAATAAGGGTATGAGAATGTGATCAAAGCATTATAAGGTCATACATTTCATATAGAAGATCATAAAAATTAATGATGACATAAAGACTAAAAATTAATAATACATGAATCATAATGAAAGAAATAAAATAAGCCATGAAATCATAACATAGTCATAAGAAATGTAATTTTTTAAAACACATAAGCATAAAATATGATTTCTATATTAGTCAGGGCATCACTATCAAGGCCATCTTGGTAGCATGAGTTCACTCCCCATAACATCTTGGTAGTCATGTTTCACTCTGATGGTCATCTTAGTAGCTTGAGTTAACTCCTCATGCAATCTTGGTAGTCATGGATCACTCCAATGAAAATTGTAGTAGTCGTGGTTCACTCCCAGGAAAATCTTAGTTTATCTTATGAGATATAAATCTTTATCCAATGCATTGGAAATATATATAGGTCCCACCAATCATATAATGAAATCATACATACATGTGAAAAAATTCATAAATAATAATATCATAACCCATGAAATGAAATGGGTCTCATACAAATGGAATCATGTATTAACCTATAGATAAAGATAATGGTTTCATAATCATTTCTTCAAAATCATAACCTGTGATGTAAAATGGTTTTAAAATGCATATAACATATGAAATTGAAATATATTTCATGAATATTATCCCATCAAAACATGATCTATTTAGAGAAATAATATGAATTGAAACACTGAATCATTTCCCTAGAAATTCATGAGTAACACAAAAAAATGTCATCTTATTTGGGAAGAAATTTTTAATGACCGGTTTAAAAACAAATCTTGAGGAAAATATCATTTATTATTTGGAAAATTATTTTTAAAAAATAAAACCTTTTGAAAACAATTTTATTTCCATTATAAATGAAAACTTATAATGAAATATTGAAAATATTTTGAAAAACATTTTAAATAAAAACATATAAAAGAATCATTAATACATTTTATCCATTTATTTGAAAATAATTTGAAAACCTAAAAATCAATATTGAAAATTTTTTAAAACCATTTTCCATAGAAAACTATAAAAGAAGCATAATTTTTTTGGAAAAGATTTTTCATTAAAGAAAAAAATAAATAATGAATCTTCATAATTTGAGTAAAACATTTTATTTTAAAAATAATAACATTTCAATGATATTATTGAATCTTCAAGGGAATTTTGGTTAGGATGGTGGGTAAATCCATACACACAAAATTTCCTTTTTTCACTGTAAAGTGGTTATAAAAGTTCCTTGACCAAAAAATGAGATGAAGATTCATTATTTTAAAAATAATTGGTTTAAATTTAAAAAAAAGTGGCTATAAGATTACTTTAATTATCCTAGGATAATAGTACAATATTGTTCGAAAACCATTTATAAAACAGGGTTTTGTAGGAACAGAGATTTTCGACCGAAAAGAGAGATAAATTTAGACCTTTTTAAAAACAAATATAGACTATCTTGTGTACCTAAGAGTTAAAAAATGGTACTATAAAATTAATATAAACATAATAAATATATTAGAATAAAATTACTGAGTTTTCTTGAGATATGTATCATATGGTTTCATCAAAGGAAGCATAAACATAAACAAACTCGACAAGGGATGAGATTGTTTCCATAAACCCTCATCACACAGTAACAAGAGATCATACTATACATGTATAAAAAGGAAATTAAATAAATCATAAAATATCATAAAACTAATTATATTCATTATATAAAATTTAAAATGGAATTATATACCCATCAAAAAATAATATTGGTGCATAACGAAACATGTGTCTCAAAGAAAACAAATTATGACAAAGCTATCTTACCGATTTGTTAACTTTTGAAACATTAAACCAACATTATAAATGTAATTGAATAAATATTTAAATACCCATAAATTTATGAATAATAATAATATAATACATTCTTGGGAATTATATACACCATGCTAAAGAATAGGGTTGTGAACATGGCATTTATCTCACAGATATAAAAAGTGACATAAAATTTCCATACCTTGTGTCTTAAATCTCATCGTACTCATAAAAAAATCCTATATAATAAATATATGATTATTATAAATCTATTAAAGAAACATATTATTATATATAATACCATATATGGTTTTATTATGACATTATATTACCCTCTTGTCAACAATTCTATATTAAGGTTTTTCTTTGGGTAATATCCATTTTATTCTTCACATATGTCTTAATTTCTAACATATTATTTAAAATATTATTCAAATATAATTTATATTCATATTTATTATAATAATATATATAATATATATGTATGAAATGGAGTACACCATTCATGGAGATGGTAGTCCATACATACACATGAACATCTTTTCCGTTTCATTGTCATATTGAAAGGATGAAATAAAACAAAATAT
Source organism: Viscum album (assembly GCA_963277665.1). Classification (NCBI taxonomy): domain Eukaryota; kingdom Viridiplantae; phylum Streptophyta; class Magnoliopsida; order Santalales; family Viscaceae; genus Viscum; species Viscum album. Next base: position 249,829,427 of record OY728123.1, read on the forward strand.
ATGTATATCTGTATATAATATCAATTAATTATAATTGTTATATAATATATGTCATATAATATTACTAAACACATCCTTAATACATTTCACATTGTGTGTGAACAAATTATATGGATTTGAGGGGGCTTTAGTCCACACTTCCTCAAACAAAATTAACATATTTTCAACAAATGGAAAGTATGAAGTTATGCACTGTAAAAGGATTAAATAAGATTAATGAAAAAATAATATAATTTATAACATGTATAGAAATATTTTATATTATAATGTTCCCCATCAGATGCAACAATGGAAAAAAGGAAAAATCATTGTTTAGGGAGGTGATAGTTCACCGTACACGTAAACAATATGTTCGTTACCTATTAGATAGAAGTGAGTGTATTTTCAGTTAAAAAATATAGCATAAAAAAACCGAGTATATTTAGGATATATTTGTTGTTATAAATACATGGAATAAGTAGGGTTGAGGGAGCGGAGAATGAAAATAAAGGAAATGATCTTAAGGAAGGATGTTACCTCTTTTTTGGGTAACTCCATTTGGATTGCACCAAAGCAATTCCTTGGATTTAATTCTTCCAAAGGTGAGGCTTCTATGCCTAGTTTATGTATTTTAGGAGATATTTGGTCAGATATTGGTATATCCAATGTGTTTTGAGATGTTTGAGGAAGTGGTAGGGGAGGAGGGTTTTTATAGTGGAGGAGGAGTGGCACTCTTGTAGATTTTGGGAAAGGGAATTCCACCGATGATTTTCCAAAGTAAAGTGGTTCCAATAATGGATAGAAGTTGAAAAACGTTATTAGAGGGTCTAAGTATGATATAAAAATGGATTTTGGAAAACTTTATATGTGATTTAGGCCCTTATAATTATGTTTTAGTCCAAAGTTACGCTTAATTTTACCATAATTGATGTAATTAAATTTAGTTAATCTCACTAATATATTTTGTAAAAAAAAAATAAATTAACATTATTAGAAATTATAATGTTTTATGATTCAATATATGTAATCCATATCTCTAAATTCAAATCAAATCAGTGGATGAAATTAATTTAAATTTAATCCCTAGTCAGGTCAACAATGGTGGTTTTTAAAGAAAAAACATTCAAAAGTTACCTATGTTTTATGTTAAATTTAAAATTGAATTTGATTAAAATGAACTAAATTGGGTTTATTGATAAAAATATTATCCAATTAATCTTTTAAACCAATTTAATATTTAATTTTACATTATAAATAAATCAGATGAGAAAACCTTTTTGAACTAAAATTGAGTATTTTTCACTATTCAATAAAAAATGAACCTTCATAGAAAAATACCAAAACAAAATATCCAAACATAATTATTATATTAAAATTTAAAATAGGAAGTTTATTTTGACATATTAAAAATAAAAATATTGTGAAATAGTATTTAAAATGGATTCTCCATTAAAAGGTGGTATAAATGCCTTAATAAAAATATAGGTTTTTAAGCATAAAATTAGATTTATTCTAACCTTATGTCTATAAAATCAATTTTATGAATATAAAAATAACTTATTGAATATATAAAATATATATTACATTAATATCACTCACTAACTGTAATTTATTTTATTTATTATGGTAAAAAACCATTGTGATCATAATAATAATAATATTTTATTTTATATTCAATCTGTTTTAATATTCATTTCTAATTAATTGGAAACCTATTAATTAAAATATAAGTTATTTAATTATATAATATTAAATATAATGGTTATTTTATATATTATTAAATAATAATATTTTAATAATTAATTATTGCTCGATAACACATGGTATTGCGTGTTACGCAAGCCATCCAGGAAAGTCAATATTGCATGTAACATATGCTAACCTTAGTGTTCCATTTAGATAAATCTAAAATTTATGTTTTCTATAGTTCATTATTAACTGTGTGTAACTTATAACAGAATCGAAAGATATTTCTTTAAAATAAAATAAACTAATTTCAGTGTTTCATGAAAAAAATATCAAAATGTTTAAATTAATTCAAAAAATAAAAAATCTCAAGGTCTTAAATCCCCCCCCCCCATAAATTTTTTTTCACCATATAAATTAATTTGTGTTTTAAAAGCTTTAATTCTATAAATTTACATTAATATAAACCCACCTCATAAAAATGAACCCTAAAATATCCTTAAAAATGAAATTTGGAACCATAATGGTTACCTAGAGTAACACATAGATGGGTTTCCATGTAAGAGAACATAGGTTGAAAGTGAAGACATGTACATGGAAGAGAAATATAACTTTCAAGCCCTTGAGGAGACTGATATATAACTTGGTGAAGAGAATGCTAACAATAAAAAATCCTTAAATATGTGATTTTCTATAGGACCATTTGATTTTTCAGTAAAAGCTAAAAGGATAACCTTTTCAATTTCAAGATCATTTATTTAAGGTTGAAGAATTTTCATGAGAAGTTATATTTAATTGATTTGACCCCCTTTAATAAGTAATATTTCACCCTTTGGTCATTTCTTGACCAATTTACACTTCCCCACTTTCTCCAAAAAGTAAGGATAATTTTTTATACCTGAACACTAACAGATCATGAGATCCATGATAAGTCATGGCATCTATCTTCATTTAACAACAATAAAAAAATTTAGATCATGTTATCCAATATGCATAAATCCTCCAGTAGTGATATAATACATTAATCTCACAAACATAATCTGATGTTAAACTTAAACATCCCATAAATAGTTAACTTTATAACACTTCCCAAAGATGAAAATCCAAAACATTATAAATATTTTCATGTAATCATATTAACTTTGATCCTCTATATATCACAATGTATCTCTTGGTTTTCACCTTCTAATCATGTGAATACACTCATCATAAGACCTCTTGAAACATGGTAATAAACTTAATTACCTTATATATTTTTTTGTAAGAAAATGAATTTTTCCTTATTCAAATGATTTCTAGATATATTCCATAAATCCAAGAAGTTATAAACACTATCCATTATGATATAGACATATTTTCACCAAATCTTTATTTTGTTATATGTTCATTGATACTATCAAATTTACTTTATCCATAACAATCACCTCTTTATCCAAGATAGAAACAATTTTCTTTATATCTTGACCATATTAAGGGTTTTCTTCCCTTGGTCAAAATATCACCTTTTCATTAAATCACTTCTCAAGTCCATCAGACACTTTCAACATCATCTTTTAAATCTTTTTCAGAAAACAAAAACTAGAAAATTCATTTATATTTAACCATTCATACAAGACAATTCTTGAATCATTACACATAAAAACCTCAACTATTACACTTCATCCACAATCCATAAAAAATCTACCTCATCTTATTACTTAATACACCTTTCTTATCACATTTTATATATAGTATCATCATCATCATCAATATAACAATTACTCATACCACTTTGATGATTCTCTTCAAGAGATTTGAACTTAGGACATCAATTTGTTTAGTGACTATTCATTCCAAACTTAAATAACTTCACCATTAATGATATCATTGAAAGGGAAGTATTCCCATCCATTTTATTAACCAAAACCATAATTTTCACTTTATTGTTGCTAGATTTTTTTCATTCTACTACACAATCAATATACCTTCATGTTCCTCTAAAACAATCACTTAGGTGATTATTTCCTCAATCATGAGAAAATAGAAACTGAATATTCTTTATTTTATAGTCTCCATTACCTGAAATCTCATAAAACTCCATCATTATCTTCCTTGTTGAGTCCATGAGTAGGTTATGGTAAAAGTTATTAATAATCTTCCATGAAAACTAAATAGACATTATCACAACATCCTTCAGACCAGTGATCATCCCATTTGACTTATCATCAGTAAATTTTTCATCACATTCAACATTAACCTATAGACTTCGGGTTCCCACCATTGACTGAAACCAAAGATTATAGTGTGGGAAACACCTATCATAGTGGAAAATCATGTAATCATGAGAATAAATTACTTATAGGATGCCTAAATTATAGAACCTTCCTTAAACTATGAATTCATAGGTTTATCATTGGTTATTCATATCCAAATTATTTTTAAAACCTTCATGATGGTTCATGATGAGTATGTGAATTCCCGAAGAATATCCCCTGGTAGTTTTAAACTAGGTGTGAAAAAAGAGTTGTTGTTGTGTACTAGATTACCACAAGTTAGGCCCAAGACATCTTGTTAGAGTTGTTACTATGACAACCCAGGTAATTATAAAATAATTTTATTTCATTATGGAATTAAATAGTCAAATTCATTATAAATGTATATTGATATAAGTTGTATCTATAGAAATTAAAGAATTTATTCTGATGGAATAATAACTTGACCTTAAGAATAGTAACATCAACATTAGGAATAGTAATCTTACCAATATAAAATTGACCTCACATAATAAAGTATAAATAAAATATATCTATCCTATAAGTAAAAATAAGATATATTTAAATAATGGAATAAGTTAATAAATGTTTTGGAAATAATAAATTAATTGTTGGTATTTTAATAAGTCGTAAATATTTAATTAATTTATTATTATTAGTTTAATGATTTAAAAGAAATTTTATTTTCATAAAATAGATGTATAAATTAATAATTTGTTTTTTTATGAATCTATGTAAATTTTATGAGACTTTAATTGTTTTTTCAATGAGTTATTAAAATAGTTATAATTTTAAAATTGTTATTTTTCAAATAAAATTTGAATTTATTTGAAAATTAAATTTCTAATATTTATAAAGTTTTTTTCAAAAAATGGATTCTGTTTTTTAATTCTTCACATCGAAAAATGGTTGGGGTGAATTTTTGGGATATTTCAAAAACACTTAATTTTTTTGTGATTAGTAAAATAAAATAATTTACAGTTTATATATATTATAAGTTAAATACACTCTTACTAACGTCATGAATGATATAGGAACCATAATATTGAACTTTACTAGATAGATTTAATATATTTAGTGATAATTCTAAAACTATTCATAGTCTTGAAATATAAAAATAATCCAATGTATAAAATTATAAAAAAAACCTCCTCTCCTCCACTATAAATACCACCCCTCACCCCTCTTCTCCTCACACATATTAATCTAGGAGAATTTTTAAAATTCTTCCCAATCCTCTTCCCAAGACACTTTACAACATCCTAGATCTAATGTTCTAACAAAAAGGCCAAAACCAAAGGCCTTAAAGAGGTTCTCATGGAGGATAATTCAAGAGGTAAAAATCCACTTTCATTTTCTTTTCAATTTTTTTATTTACTTATACTTTATGAACCTAAAATAATCCAAGATGCCTGAAAATTTTAGTATCATATATGTACTATAATTTTATATTTCTTATCAATAGAATCATTATCAGACTTCTTCTCCTATCCCTTTTATTTTAAAAATAAAAATGTCATCCGTGATGTGTTGAATTACCAACAGCGTAGATGACGTGCTTTCAATTTCCATTACCACCATCATGGATAGTAATAAAACAATTTTAATGGTGTAATAATATTTGAAATTGTATGATATGACCTTTTTTATGTTTTTTTACATTACATATATACATAATATCAAATAATATAATAAAACATGGTTGTAATTATTGAAGAACCGCAAAAGTGATCTAAAAGAAAAAAATTAATTTTTTATCCAATGATTTATTATAACATATGAAAAACTTATCTATGACATAATTTAATATTCTAGAAACACATCAATACCATTTCATTATAGTTTTGGAGTTTTTCTTCCATTCGATAAGAAAATCCATTATGAACTGTCAATTGAAACCTTGTAAAGAACGCACCCAAAACAATGGAAATAACTAAATATTTTTAAAAAATGGGTGGAATTATGTTATAAAATTATCATATAAGGTCTTTTAAAAATGAATATGTTTTACTAAAATATTAATAACACTATTTTAACCATTATACAAGAGGTTTAAAAACATTTTAATTGAGGCAACCCCGAGGTAACCAAATTTTTAACCCAATTTCCATTCTTTGAGTTAACATTTTACTTCATTGATTTTTTCACGATTATTTAATTTGTGATTTTAAATTTTAATATATTTTGTTTCATTATGTGTATTTCTAGTGATTATACATATTCCATTCAATTTATCAATTCTTTATATAATGATATGGTATATGTAAGGGAATCCTCTTTAAAAATCATGCTTTAAATTAATATTTTTAATAAATTGAAAAGGAATGGTTTTATTAAAGTGTTCTTGCTTTATGATTATGCTCAGGTTGTTCACTAATTTTTATGATGAAGGGTGGGACCTATTTCTCCCACCAATTTGTTTCATATGTTTATGTTGGAGGCCATCTGTATGGTTACTCCAAGTGTAACTGTGATGGATACACCACAAGTTAGTCTTGAGGGTTGCATTGTATGGTAGCTATGAGGGTTATAAATAATAAGTTAGACATGAGGGTTTCAATATTATGTATATAATTACCCGTGTTACCTATATGTTATTATTTATTTTTCTATATTTTATGTAAATATCATGTTTTCAAAAAAGTAACTATATGATACTTATTGGGTGAGAAGATTGACTTTGTGAAAATGATTTCATATGCTTATTAGTGTTCATGTACTAATGGGTTTTCTAATTATTTTTAAAACCCTTATTAATATTTTTTGTAACCATCCGATATTTTAAAATTTTTTTCACAGGTTTTATGGATGGGTAAGATAAAAGATAACCCAGGATGAAAGTCGTGACGATTTTTCATCAAAAGATTTCATTTATTTATTTAAAAACATTTATATTATGAAAAAAAGATATTGTTTTTGTAGTATCCACTTTTTATGATCATTGGTTGATATGTATGAATTATGTACAAAATTTCCAAAAATATAAACAAAAACAAACTTTAATAATGTAATATTCTAATTCTATAGTAATTTACATGATTATATAATATTTTAGTCTGGGTACTTATAGTTAGTATCAGAGCAAAATTTAGATAAATTTAGGTGTTAGGATGATGGTAATAGGATACTATAAATGATTTTTACCATATATTTATGTTGAAATGATATAGTATTTTAATATTACCATGTTTTTCATCTAATATATGTCGATTCAGAATGGTTTTCCACAAAAGAAATAGGGATACTGAAGGTAAAAGGAACTGAGAGGCTGATATCATTTCGAATGTGCTACTTAGAATGGTAGGGATTGGAAACAAATAGTAAGTGATAGTAATGGATCAGATGAAACATGAAATAAATGGTGGTGGAATATATACTAGAAAACAACCCGAACTACTACTAAAGAACATGATGATAGTGGAAAATTTTATGAGGAAACACCATCTTGATTTTAGTGGACCTTCTGACCTAGTGGTGGATAAAGGGTGGATTAATGACCTTGAAAAGATATTTTATGTCATGGGGTGTTCAGATAATGAAAAGGTTGGTATTCGATTTATCATTTTGAAGGTGAATCTAACCATTGTTGGTCAATTGTAAAGAATATCATGGAATATGATGAAATGGATTCCTTGGAATGGCCTGAATTTTCGAATATTTCCATGAAAAATATTTTTTATGGTGATTTGACTTTGTATAGAAAATAAATTCTTACAATTGAAGCAAAATGAGGAAGATTCAGTGGTCATGTATGATGTAATCTTCACCCAATTGGCAAGGTACCCTACAATTTTTTTTTGGATGTTGATAGAAAAAATCAATTGTTTTTACATAGGGTTGATTCCACGATATCAAAGGGAACTTTCCTCCTGTGAATTCAAAAGTTAAGAGAAACATTTTTGATGTGCTGAGAGGGAATAAATAGAATTTTCTAATGATCACAAGTACTTTCGAAACAAGTAGAATAAGAGGTCTATATAGTAAGTGATGGGTGAGAATCAACCAATGAAATTTGAAGGTAAGAAAATTTAGTTTAATGTTTATGAAATGTATGGTAAAAATTACCTTGGGGAATGGTTAAACAAAACTAGGTAGTGTTTTAGATGTGGTATGTTTGGAAATATGGCCTGATATTTTAATGAAAATGAACTTAAGATCAATTATGAAAATATAACTATAATGTGTTCAAATGTGGTGAGATGGGTAATTTTGAAAATACCTTCCCAAATAAAGATCTAAATGATGGAAAATAGATAGATTATAAATAGAAAGGTGTAGTGACATACTTTGTGACTATGTCAGTATATGGAGGGCCATTAAATGAAGTGGTATCATGTACTTTGACTATTTACTCCTATTTTGTTAATGTATCTTATGATAAGGTGTCTACACATTCCTTTATTTCTGAGAAACTTTAAGGTAAATTTGAAATATCACCACAAGAAATGAGGCCCGAACTTATGTTTAAAATACCAGGGGAAATATTAAAAAAAATCATGAATTATAATAATCTTTGTATTATTGCATTTTCAATGAAATTACTTGTAAACCTTGGTATTTTACCCTTAGTAGAGTTCAATGTTATTCTGGTTATAGATTGTCCATCTGTTTACCATAATAAGATTGATTGTAGATCTAATAAAGTTTCTTTTCAGAAATATTTTTAGTTTCAATACAATAATAAACCCATACAAATAATATCATATTAGGAAGATGAAAAACCATTAAAATATGGAAATGAAAGTTATCTTTCTCATATTGTTGAAAACAAGGGAGCTGTTAAGATTAATTATGTACCGATGGTAATTGAATGAATTAATGTTTTTTCTAATGAGTTTCTTAGTGTTATACCTGATCAGTATGTTGAAGTTACTACTGACTTAATTCCTGAAGCCAAGCCAATTTTAAAACCTCCTTATCGATGGATCAAGTGGAACTTCTTAAAGTGAATAATCAGTTTCATGAGTTTCTTGATAAAGTCTTCATTCATCCTATAACTTCAGTATGGGGTGCTCCTATTTTTTTTTAAATGAACTATGGTTAGATGAGGATTTTCATGGATTATAATTCTTTAAATATCATTATTGTTAATAATAAGTATCCTTTTACTCATATCAATGACTTGTTTGATTAGATCTATGAAGCTCTGTATTTTTCCAAGATTTACTTGAGATCCTGGTACCATCAAAAAATTGTGAAGTAGGATGACATCCTGAAAATAAATTTTTGTACTAGATGTATGAACTATGAGTATATTGTTATTCCCTTTGGTTTAAAAAATTCCCCTACTCTATGCATGGATCTTATGAATAAAATATTCCACGAATATTTGGATATGTTTTTTTTATTAATGATATTTTGACCTTTACAAAAATTTATGATGATCATGAAAGATATTTATGGATTATCTTGAAGAATCTCAAAAAAGTGAAAAAAATTAAAAAAATATATTTTTTTGTTGCAACAAATTTATTTTCATGAGGACATTGTGAATAAGTATATAATAATATTTGATCTTGACAAAATAAAAGTGGCTAATGAATGGTCAAGACCTAAATATCTTATAGATATTCATAGTTTTCTTGGATTAGTAGGCTATTAATGATGTTTCATTAAACATTTTGCACAGTTATCTAGCCCAAAAATCAAGTAAACATGAAAAGGGGTTAAATTTATTTGGTTAGAATAATGTTATATTTTTTTAGGAACTGAAGAAAAGTTTGGAGAATGCTTTAGTTTTGGATCTTCCATATAGAAATGGTGAGTTTCCATCTATAGTGTTGCTTCATTGAATGGACTAGGTTGTGTTACGATGCAGAATTATCCCACACAAGATTTGGAATTAGAATCTATGACTTTTTACTTATAGAATTGGGATTCATCATTTATATATCTTAAAATGTGAAATATAATTCACCATAAATGTCTGAAGTATATATTCACTCTGAAGAAATTAAATATGAGGCAAATAAGATGGATTGAACCGCTAAAAGATTACGATTTTACAATCAATTAACATCATATAAAAGAAAACAAGGTGAAATATTCCTTGATCTGAAAACATCATGCAGCATTAACCGTGATACATTTGGAACATGAATCCTTGATTGATGATTCGAGGAATTTTGGCTTGGATGTTTTTGGTGTAGGCAATTCCTCTGTTGTTTCCGGTTTTAGTGAAGGAATATCTATAAGACATAATTAATAAAGCATTGAAGGATGATGTGAGTTTCAAAGAAAGGTAAAATTGGTTAAAAGGGGAAAGTTTCTAGAATTTACGATTTATAAAGATTGTTCTTCAAGACTTGGAATGTTATTATGTGTCCCTTTTGATACCCATATAAAGAATGAATTATTATTTGAAGATTATAGTTCTCCATTTTATGTTCATCCTAGAGGTAGTAATATGTAAAGTGACATTCAGGAGTATTACTAGTGGGATTGATTGAACGTAGATTTTGAAGATTTTACCATGAGATGTTTGACATGTCAATAAGTTATAGTAAAGTGAAAAATAACAAAGGGTATGCTTCATCCTTTTCCATTAGAAGAGTGGAAATGAGAAAATATGTCCCTGGAATTCATGGTGGGACTTCCAATGACCTATTGTGGTCACAATGTTATTTGTGTTATTATTGACCAACTGACTATATCAATAGATTTCCTTCCTATTTGATATACTATATCATAGAATCAGTTTTCTTCACTATACCTCAAATATATTTTCAGGTTCCATGGTGTTCATGTTTCCATTGAATTTGACTATGATACCAGGTTAACTTCTATCTTTTGGAAAGGCCTTCAGAATCCATTGGGTGTAGAGTTAAATTTCATAAAAACCATTCATTCTTAATCTTATCGACAAACAGAGAAAAATATTCTGAAATTAGTGGATATTCTTCAAGATTTTTCAATTGAATACCATGGGAATTTAGGATCAACATCTTTCCTTTGTTGAGATTTCTTAAAATAACAATTTTCATTCTAGTATACAAATGGAACCTTTTAAGGAATTATATATAAGAGGTGTAAAACTATAGATTTTTGGGATGAAGTTGGGGAAAATAAGTTTATTAGACCAAAATTAGAAGAGGAAGTGGCTGAGAAAGTGAAGATGATCCAGAAATACTTGAGGAAAACTCATAGTAGGAAGAAATGTAATATAAATAATAGGAGGAAATACTTTTCATTCGAGGTAGGTGATCATGTTTTTCTTAGAATATCAACATGGAAAGTGTTATATATTTGGTAAGAAAATAAATATAAGTACATATTTCATTAGACCTTATAAAATCCTATAGAAAGTTGTACTAGTCACCTACTGAGTAGCCTTACCTCTGAGTTTGTCTCAGGTTGACACTGTTTTTCATGTTTTGATGTCATGAAAGTATGTTCTAGATCCATCACAGTTTTGATCCTAGAAGTAGTTTGGTTAAAAGAAAACCTTTTTATATAGAAAATCCTATCCAGATTCTTAATTGTAGAGGGAAGATATTGTGGAATAAAGTAATTTACTAGATTAAGGTTTTGTGAAGAAACCACAATGCTAGAGATGTATCAGGGGAATCAAAACATTTACTGATGGAAAGGTAGACTGTAAGTACCCAGTTCTATTATTGATGTAAAAATATTTCTTTTGATTTGTACTTTAGTAAATGGAAGAAAAGAGGTCAAGGTATGGTTATAGGCCTGTAAAATGATGTAACAGGGCGTGAAATGACATGTACTTTCTGAAACATGCTATGTAATATGGGATCATGCCGTGTAATTCCAAGTACATTCCATGTAATGGTTTGACCAAAATTTGGTTAGAAATGAAATGTAGTTTTCAGTACATGTTGTATACTTTTTTTTTTAAAATCAGATAATAGTATATATATTTTTTAAAAACTAACATAACGCACCCATATTTGATGAAAAGCATGCCCATGTGACCACAGAATAGGATGGCCTCTCGTTTCTCCGTCTGATATCCGATTCGAACACTGTTGGATTCATTGGATTCCCCTATGTAAGCTCTTAATTCCTCATATGCCACTCTTTATGCTTTCTTCTCATGACCTAGATAGTGAGGATTGATCTTTTATGATAATTTTGTAAATATAATCTATCTAGCTCGAATTGGAGGTCGAAATGAGATGATTAGTGTCATATGAGTATAAGGTAGCTGGTTTCCGACATTTTTCTATTTTTCAAGTTGAATATATGTGCCATAGTACTGAGTACACATTTTTATGGTGTATCCTTTAATTAATTTTGTCTATTTCTATTCCCAATTGTTATTTAGATAATTTATTATGGTTTTAAAATCATGTTTAGGTTTATTTACCTTGATTAAGTGTCACCCCATGGGTGTGTTTCCCATGAATGGCCGTTTATGGTCATTTGGACTAGGATGCCTCTGAGGCATGCCTCAAATTCCCTTCTTGTGTTGTTTAAAATGATTTTGACTAAATGAAAAGCCACGTAATAGTTTAATTTACATGTTTTTATTGTGAGATTAATTTCCCATGTGATTTATTGATGCTAAATCCATGTAATAGTTTAATTTACGTGTGTTTCTTTTAATCTAAAATGATAAAGGGGTAAATAGAAATGGGTGATCCATATCATCAAGTTAAAAGGAAAGGTCGAGCTCATATGAATATTGGACATTACACCTTGGGTGAACCATGTACTCAGTTAAAATAACATAGATGAACCCAAATAGGGTATTATCATGAAAGGTGATGAGCGATCCACAAATGGAATAGTCGGGCTCATGGAGACATTTATTTAAATTTCAATCGAACCTTGAATATAATGAGGGATTACAAGGATAGGATTTGTTGAAAGCTATTTATATGTCATGTGTTGACATTTTATTATAATATGAATATTTAATTGGAATTAATTAAGATGCATCAGCCAAGCCAAAGAACTATCTTGAATTTAGTCTTCTCTTATAATTGTTTAGATGGTCAATTAAGACATATGATGTGCTTAAATTAGCATGGGGATCATTGAGCCTATGTTGGATCTTTAGATATATATAATTAAAGGTAATTAAATTAATAATGAACATAAATTAATGTAAGTGGAAACTAGTACTTGTAGGACTGTTTACCTTTGAGTATTTCCTAGTTTTCTTCTTTCCCAATTGCACACTACTTATTATTATTCACTGATAGATTGGCACAGACCATGGATTGTTCCCTACTAAAATTTAGTCTCACACACTATTTGAGTCATTATTTTGGTGCCAAATATAATACATTATTTTTGGTGTCGATAAGGGAAAGTTCCTTTCTTGAGGATCTTGATTGATGTTTAGGAGGAGGAGAGCATGGGAGAAAGACGAGGCTTACAATGCTTCTGAGTTTATTTTTTTTCAATTTTTGTACTATTGATACATATATTTTGTATTAATATAGTGTAACCTATTTTGGATGTTTTCATAGAACATGTAACATTAATCATCATATTTTTATACTATGATATCCATTTATTTATATTATCAGTCATCTTTTGTTTACAGATGTTCTAGGGTATTACTACTTCCGCTATCTGTTTATTATTCCTGCTATGTTATACTCTATCAATGAGGGCATAGTCACCGTATGATAATCACCTAGGCCCTCACTGCTAGTATGAAACATTTTGTGTTTGGGGTGATGCATTGAGGCCTTGTGGCCAACCAGGATCAGAGCACTATTAGGCGGCATCCAGACTCAAGATGTTACAAATTGGTATCAAAGGATTATTTTTTGGATTGTCTTACTATTTGGGAACATTAGATAGGGATTGTGAAGAACTAGAGTTTGGTAACAAACTCTTCTCGGGAGTAGCTACCTCGTGTAAAGGGAAAATCCAAATTTCCTAAAATTTAATTGTGATTTTAGGATTTTGAGCTATTATAGTTGATTCTATTTCACTTGTGGGTGACAAAATTGTGTTGTTCTATTGTTATTGATTTATTTATGGTTCAATTTTGTTGAATGTTTACGATATGAGGGTATGAAATCTCATGCATCATATAGGAACTTGTTAGAAATCACATTCCATTCATTCCTTCCATACCATTTAGAGATCATTATTGATTTGATGTTGTTGTGATAGAAACCATGATAAATAAGCCTAATTTTATGATAGCTGTATTTTCATTTTATATGGTTCGAATTGGATGGACACCAAACAATGGTCCCTATAGTGTATGGGCCCTCTTTGATCAAAATTTTGTGGGTCATGTGGTTTTCTTAAATTGAATTTTTGTTATGATATTTTGTTTATATGGATGTCAAACATTGAATTTATGGTGGTATGGGCCCCCACAAATTGGTATTTGGCATACAATTGGTTTACATTAAAAAAATGGGGGTTCTGGGAATCTTTCAGAGGATAAATATCTGAAAACATAGACTACACAACAAGTGGTACTATAAAAACACTCCTTGTGATCTTCTGTTCGAGAATAAATACTTTTCTTTTGTACATGTCGTGTAATATGTGTACACACCATGTAGTAAATTACATTGTATCCAGTCATGTGAGAAGAAACATAGAATAGTAATTGTTTTGGATAGTGCATGCTATGTACTTGAGGCACACACCATGTAGTTTTAAATAGGTAGACCCAATATGGATTTGGGTATATAGAAGTAAATGGCTTGGAGGAAAGACATGAGGGCACACTGTGTGCCAGCCTGACATGCCATGCAACTTAGGTGGTTACATTCCCCTACCGGTGGAAGTTCAAAACCATATAAGAGCATGAGGGTACTCACAGTGTATGGTTTCTACATGCCATGTACTCCTCTTTTGATAACCATTGAGTGTTTTATTCTCCTGTTTAGTTCTTGATCTCTTGAAATGAGGTGGGTGTTTGACCATATAGAGTCATGTTTTGAAAAACAACATCCATTTTTATTCCAGGATAGTGGAAAATATCATATTTTAGAGGTGTTAGGGCATGGGTCACCAGTAGATCCTCCAGTCATCCTAATTATTTCACAAGATTTTATACCCGAAACAAGTGCTGATGAAAAGTTCCGTGAAGGATTTATGAGGTTCACGCAAACCTTTTAGGGAGCACCAAACCCTACCACATTTATGGTAGAGATGACACAAGTGTTCCAACAATAGCATCAACCCTTGTATTTGGGTTAAGGAGATCCAAAGTATGCTAAGTCATTACTAGAGGCCATTTTATCGATCTTTGAGAATCTGGAGATGCCTCTCGAGTGGATGGTCAAAATCGGTACTAATATGTTGTGTGACTTCGACAAAAGATAGTGGGATGTTATCACTCTTAGGGAACATCATAGGGATATGGATTGAAGAGATTTTAAATAGTATTATATGATTACTTCTATCCCGAGATGCTGAGGGAAGATAAGGACCTAGAGTGTATACATCTATAGTAGGGTGCTTTATCATTTATGGATTACTCAGCCCTCTTTACCATGCTCTAGTACTTCACATCTATTATAATGGGTAATGATTTGCAAAAGGCTAGGCATTTTAATGATGCACATAGGAATGACATTTAATCATGGGTAAATATCTTCCAGCCAACTATTATATCTACTATAGTAATTCAAGATCTAATTACTGAGTGTAATATGAGGGAATACAGAGGTACGAGCCAGGGTAGTTCAGCACCAAGATATGTTACTGTTTCGAAAGATAGTAGGAAGCATCATCTAGAGATTTCTCTTGGGGATTCTAGTAGTTCGGACATATCTTATGTTAGAGAATTGAGGTGATACTAGTGTTGTAGAATTGGGAATATGAAGCCACATTATATGATTGACCCAGTTGAGTGATGATCTTACAGCGTGATGTGCCATTTACAACACATTTGAAGGATGTTTCCTCCAATAGATAGTAATAGAGTATCTGCACCAACTTCACATTCAAGAGCAAGATTAGTAGTTTCTCACCATTCAGGGAACCAGAATGCATCATGCTATTCAGGCCAAAGTGGTGGTCATTGTCATGATATCCATACTCTAGGTTCTCAGTGACAATTGGGTGGATTAGCTCTGGGTATCAAGGTAGTGTCACAAGGCCGCAACACATGCCAGACATATACATTGAAGCTAAATTTCCATGAACTAAATGATGTACTATTCTAGTCACCTCTATTTTAGCTTAGTGAATTTTTGATTCTAGGGCTTCACGTAGTTTCAAATAGGTTCCTGTTTTGGAGACCCTTGGGCTATCTATTCTTACATATGATGATGTTATGAAGCTCTACACTATGTTAGGTATTAGAATGATAGGTTTGTGTTAGTTCAAGGAGTCCCCCCTTGAGGTTGGCGGGTGTCACTTCCTATGGTACCTCTGTGTCTTAGAGATCACATGCTTTGATTTCATTATCGGAATAGACTGGTTGGTCTCCTTTCAATCCTTCATTGATTTCTATCATCATAGGGTGAGTTTTACGTCATCAGAGGGTGGATTGCTTCTACACAAGAGTGAATGTGATTTCTAGGTGATCCTAGTTGGACCTGAGCATTGTGGGTTGGGTGGGATGACAAACCATATTTTTAGATTATATCTGGATGGCCGGGGAACATGTCAGATGGATTTCTATCCAGTATTTGATCATTTTAGGGACATCATCATGGATTAATTTTCATGACTACCTCTAGTGAGATATGTAGAGTTCTCTATCGAGATTTTTCCAGGAGCTACAATGGTATCCATCACCCCTTATATGGTAGATATAATGGATTTGTAAGATCTAAAGTAGAAACTAGAGGATTGTGAAGCTAAGGGTTTCATCGGAACAAGTTCTTCTCATTGGGGTGCGCTGTTCCTTTTTGCGAAAAAAATATGGTACCATCAAGATAAGAGTGGATTATCAGAAACTGAACTAGTTGATGGTTAAGAACAGGTATCCTCTACAACGAATAGATGATCTCTTTGATTAGATCCAAGGAGATCGAATATTCAGTAAGATCAATTTGAGTTCTGGTAGTTATTAGGTGCATGTTAGATCATCACACATACCTCACACAGCCTTTCAAAGCAGTTATGGTCTGAATGAGTATTTGGTCATGTCGTTCAGTCTCAAAAACATCCCAGTAGTCTTTTTGGAACTGATAGACTGAGTGTTCCATCCATAAATTTAATTGTTCATTGTGGTTTTAATGAATGATATTTGGGTCTATTATCACAATCGATGTGACCATGCGAAACATTTTGAGATAATTTGGAGTATACTGAGAGAGAATCTGTTATATGCTAAGCTCACAAAGTGTCACTTATAAATAAATAAAATTCACTTCCTAGGTTACATAATATTAGATATAGGAGTATTAGTGGACCCAGATAATGTGAGAATAGTAGATTCTTGGGAGCATCCCAAAAACACCTTGAGGTGCAGAGTTTCTTAGGCTTGGCTAGTATTATAGGATTATTAAGCATGAATGATCACGCATTGCAGTGTCGTTGATGGGTTTGATTAAAAAGGGTGAAAAGTATGTTTTGAAAGATTCGTATGAGATGAAATTTTAGTAACTAAAATGTAGATTGACTTTAGCACCGACACTAAATTTGAAATAGCTAGGAAGGAATTACAATATGTACTATGATGAATTAAGTATCGGGATATGAGTAGTTCTTTGTAAGGTGGATCAAGTCACTATGTATGGATCTCAACTAATAAGGAATCATGAGAGGAATAACCTAACACCAAATCTTGATTTAGCTACATTTTTCTATTTAAAATATTAGGGTCGAAGCCTCATCTATTATTAAATACAAGAAATGAACTCTTCTAACTAGGTAGAGGGAGACCTATTATATATCCTGAAGGCCAAGTGGGAATTTATCCCATTACATGGCCCATAGGCCCAAATTTTTAGCCCAAGGCCTATTATGTGAATAGTACTGCTATAGTACTCGACTACTATAGTACCACACAGTACCCACTGCTGCTACTATACCCTGCCGCCGCTACAGTGCCCGCCATTACTACAGTTCCACCACAGCTACAGTACTAATACAGTCACTACGCCCCATGGGTTTTGAACCCCCATTTTTCATATTGGATTACAGGTTTCTTACCTCTAAGACAAACCCCAACTACTAGATTTTGCAGAACGTGATTTTGGTTTACACTAGTGGAGACATTACATACTGGGAGAATGTTTTTATGTGTACATGGACCACAAAAACCTCATGTACATATTTACAAAATCTGATCAAAATTCGAGGCCATGAAGTTAGGTGGATTACCTTTAGTCTTTTGACATCAAGATTACCTACATGCCTAGTAAAGGAAATGATGTGGCCGATGCATTGCGTATGAGGAATCAGATACCGAAAGTAAATTAGGATAGTAGGGAGTGGAATCTTATGGAATTGTTTTCTAAGATGTATATGGAGGTTCATGAAAGTCTGTGGAAAAATTTTCTTTCATACATATTTATTACCTTCAACCTACTTGACAGAGTGAGGATGACACAACTACTAGACTCCGAAGACCTAGTTCTATGAGAGTGTTTTGCAGGTGGGGACCCATCTCCTAGTTAGACTATAAGTGAGGATGATGTTCTACAGTTACATGGTAATGTATAGGATTCAACCTACATGCACAAGGAGATGATGCCATACATTCCAGCCTCTGTAGGGGAAGTGAATCTGGGTGTCACCAAGATGTATCATGATTTACATTTTTAGTATTGGTGGCCAGGTATAAAAAAGGATGTAGCTGGTTTTGTCAAGATATGTTCAACCTGTTAGCAGGAGAAGGTAGAACACCAGCAACAAACCAGACTTTTAATATAGTTTCCTATTCCGGAGTGGAAATTTGATGATGTCAAAATGGATTTCATTACTAGCTTACTGAGGTCTCTTAGAGGTAAATATGTAGTGTGGGTTGTTGTGGAGTTTCTTACAAGGGTCCCTCATTTCTAACTGATCAAGGAGACTATTAGTGTGGATGAACTCTGCTAGTTTTATATCCATGAGGTGGCACAACTACATGGGGTTCCACGCTCAATCATTTTAGATAGGGATATTTTATTTACATCTCATTTCTAGAAGAGTTTTTAGAGGGCGTAGGGTACACAGGTTATTCTAAGCACAAAATACCACCCTCACACAAATAGTTAGTTGGAGCATAAGACATAGGTTCTTGGGGACATGCTGCGAGCATGTGTCTTGGATTTTGGTGGCTCTTGGGAGAAGCATATTTCCACTATAATATTAGTAATCAGAAAAACATATAGATGGAACCTTATGAGGATTTATATAGTAGGCCGTGTAATTATCCCATGTTTTGGTTGAAGGTAGGTGAGGCAGCATTACTGGGACTATGTCTCGTGCATGAGACATCTGAGCAGGTCCTGTTAATTCAGAAGAAAATGGACACTACATTGCCTTGTCAGAAATCTTACACTGATCACCACAAATGACATCTAGAGTTTGAGGTTGGGGGTCGTGTTTTCTTCCGTTTTTCACTACATTTGGGAAACATGGAAATTACAAGACATGGTAACATTTCACAAAGGTATGTTGGGCCATTTGAGATTTTGGAGGGATTCTGTTCAATTGCCTATAAGTTTCCTTTATTTTAGTGGTACCTATCCATGCACGACGTCTGCCTCGTATCTTAGTTATTCCACAATCACTTAAACCCATCACATGTTTCTCAGCGTAGGGAAGTTGATCTTAATGTTGATGAATCCTTTGAGGAGTAGCTGATACGTACAGTTGATAGGATCATGAATGTTCTTTGAGGGAGGTCAATTCCACTAGTACGGGTGCTATGGCAGTATGACGATTTACAAGACGAGACCTGGGAGAGGTATGCTGATGTACATGCTCTGTGGCTTGAGTTACTCTCAGAAGAATCATGTCCACCCTTGGAAGGGAAATTTCGAGATGAATTACGTTTCGGTGGATTTTTGTAAGAACCAAGTTCTTCCTTTGAGGTATAGATTTTTAGTTTTTCATTTCTGCTTAAGGAAATGGAGGAAAAGAGTTTGAGGGATAGATGCAGTCCAGTTACACAATGTAACAGGGTGTTACATGTTGTGTCCTTTCTAGAACATACTGTGTATTATGGGAACACGCCATTTACATCCCAGTACAAGCCATGTAATGGTATGGACAGAATCTGTAAAGACATGGAATGTAGTTTCTAGTACACATTGTGTACTTTTTTCCGTTAAATATGACAATAGCGTAATTTTAGGTAAAAATAGACAGAACTCATCCCACTTCTATGAACATCGTGCCTAGGTAATATGAGAATAGGGTGGCCTCCCATTTCATCATCTGATATACGATTTGAACACCATAGGATGTTTTGTATACCCATTATTGAGCTCTTAATTACTCTTGAACTGTTCTTCATTATTTATTCTCTCGACCTAGTTATTGAGGATTGAGAATCTATGATTGTTTTCTAGATATAATCTATTATATGTCAAATTAGAGGTAAGTACTAAACAAGGAGAGTCATATGAGCACGAGGTAGGTGGTCTCGTGCCTTTTGCTATTTTTCAAGTTGAATATATATGCCAAACTACCATGTACCCAATTTTAGGGTGTCTCCTTGAATGAATTTTCTATATTTCTATTGCCTATTGTTATTTAGGTAATTTTTTAAAGGTTTTAAATCATGTTTATGTTTTTTTACCATGATTATGGTCCACCCCATTTGTGTGTTTCCTATGAATGACATTTATGGACATTTGGCCTAGGATGACTATGAGGCATGCCATCAATTCAATTCTTGGGTTTTATAAAATGAAGTTGATTAAATGATAATCCATGTAATAGTTTAATTTAAAATTGTTTCTTATTAGATGAATTTGGTACAAAATTTATTGATGTCAAATCCATGTAATAATTTAATTTACATGTGTTTCTTCTTTTACAAATTGATAAAGGGGTAAATTGAAATGGGAGTGCCATAACCTCCATTCAAATAGATTGATCAGGATCACATGGCTATTTCACCTTATACCTTGGGTTAACCATGGACTCTGATAAAATAATATCGATGGAATCAAAGACGGTATTATCATGACATGTCGTGAGTGAGCCATGGAAGGAATATTTGGACACATGGAGAGTTTTATTTAAATTTATAGAGAACCATGAATACAATGATGTATTCTAAGGATGGATTCTATTTGGAACTATTTATATTTAACTATTTGGCATTTAATTATAATTTGAAAATTAAAATGGAATGACTTTGGACATGTCTTCCAAGACAAAGCACAAGCTTGGATTCAATCTTCTCTTATACTTGTTCAGATAGTCTGCTGATACATCTATTGTGATTACTTTAGTATAAGGATACTTATGCCTAGGATGGATCCCAGGACTTATATAATTCAATTTAATTAAATTTAAAATGAATATAAAATGAATTTAAATGGAAACAAGTACTTGTTGGATAGTTTACCTTTGAGTATTTCCTAGTTTACTAATTTCCCTATTACACACTGCCTATCATATATATATATATATATATATATATTCACTGATAGATTGGCATAGACCCTGGGTGGTTGCCTATAGGGATTCAGTCTCACACCCTGTTTGGGTCATGATTTTGTGCCCAAACAGATAATATTGTTGGAAGTGTTAATAAGGGAAGTTCCCTTCTACAGGAACTCAACTACTATTTAGGGGGAGGAGAGCATGGGACCAAGCCGAGGCTTGTGATGCTTCTGATTTTATTTTCCTCCTTTCTTTACTATTGGTAAATATATTTTTTATTACTATATTGTAACCAGTCTTGGCTATTCTAATAGAATATGTAACATACAACATCATATTTGAATGCTATAAAATCTGGTTATTTATATTATTAACCTTCCACTATTTACATATATTGTATGGTATTACTACTTCTGCTATCATTTTATTATTTATTCTATACTATACTCAACCAATAAAGATATAGTCTCCTGATGATAATCACATAGGCCCTCGCTACTGGTAGATAGCCTTGAGATTTTGGGGAGATGCACTTCAAGCCAAGTGTCCAACCGGTCTTGCAGCACTATTAGGTGGCATCCGGTCCCGGGATGTTATATACCATCACTTATTTAATAAGTAAATAAATATTTATCGGATTCAAATTACCAATGTTAGGGAGAAAGTAATAACCCAGGTTCTTATAAAATAATTTCATTTCATCATGGAATTAAATATTCAAATTCTTTATTAATGTATAATTAAAAAGTAGAATTTATAGAAATTTAATAATTTATACTGATGGGATAATAACTTGACCTTGGGAGTGGAAACAGGGCCACTATGAATAGTAATTTAGCCAAGTGAATATTAACCTTAGTTAATAATTTATTAATAATATTTATCCATCCTATATGTGAAAAAAGATATATTTAATTCATGGAATAAGTAAATAAATGTTTTCAAAATGGTAAATTAAGTATTGGTAGTTTTGTAAGTCATTAATATTTAATTACAAATTAATAATTAATTTAATGATATAAAAGGAAAGTTATTTTCATTAAATATATCCATAAATTATCATTTTTCATCTTATCATTTTAATACATTTTATGAGACATTAATTAATTTATCAATGTGTTATAAAATTAGTTATAATTTTATAATTGGTATTTTTCAGATAAATGTTTCTTTTATTTAAAAATTATATTTATGATATATATATAATTATTTTTAAAATTTGGAGTCCATTTCTGAATTTTACATGTTGAAAAATGGTTGGGGTTAATTTTCTGTATTTTCTAAAGTGCATTAATTTTTTGTGATTACGGGAATACATTAATTTTCAATACATATTCACTAAAACATAATTACACTATTCCAAACATCGTGAATGATGTAAGGAAAATAATATTGAACTTAAATTGATTATTTTATTATATTTAGTCATAATTCAAAACCCATTCATTATCTTGATCTGAAAATAATAAACTAATCAATAAAATAATAAAAAAATCTCATCTCGTCCACTATAAATACCACCTCTCACCCCATCTTCTCCTAAAACCATTCAAGATTTGATAATTTTTAAAATTCATCCCAATTATCTTCTCAAGCCACTTACCCACTCCCAAGACCTTCTGGTCTAACCAGATGGCCAATAGTAAAGGCCTTAAGGTGGTTCTCAAGGAGGACAAAATTCAAGAGGTAAAATCCTCTTTAATTTTATTTTCTTTTTATTATCAGTTATTTTTTAAGTTCTTATACTCTATTAATTTACCATTATCCAAGAGGCATGAGAACTCTAGTATCTTATATATATTATAATTTTATAATGTTTATGGAATAATTCATTATCATACTTCTTCTCCTCTCCCTTTTATTATAAAAATAAAAACATTGACTACGATGTTTCTAAATACCAACATCATAGATGACATGTTTTCAATTTCCACTAATTCCTTAATTGATGAACATAAAACCATTTTAAAGGTTGAAATAGATTGTAATGTGTATTATATAACCTCTTTTAAGTTATATAATTAACATATATACGTAATATTAAATTTGTGATTATCAAAGAACTGCCAAAATGATCTTAATCAATATAATTAATTTTTTTATCTAATGATTCATCATCAGATCTAAAATTGAAATGATTTGTGACATCTATTAATATTTTGTAAAAATATTAATACCATTTTATTCTACTTCTATTTTTTTTCTTCTATTCGATAAGAAAATCCATTACGAACTGACCATGGAAACCATGTTAAGAACGCACCCGAAAGAATGGAAATAAGAAAATATTATTAATAAATGGGATGAATGATTTTATAAAATTATCATATTAAATTTTTTAAAATTTAAAATTTTTCTATAAAATATTAATAACATTCTTTTAACAGTTATATTGTAGGTTTAAACACATTTGAAGTAAGTCTAACCTGATGTAAGTAAATTCTTACCCCAATTTCCATTTTTTGGGTTAACCTTATACTTCATTGATTTTTTCATGATAAGATTAGTCATGAAATGAATGTATAATATAATTTTTTTTTATTATATGTATTTATAGTTAGTATAAATATCATTTTAATTTTATCTTTAATGATATGGTTTATGTACGAGACTCTTCTTTTAAGACCATCGTTTAAATTTCTAAATTTACAATACTAAAAAGGAATGTTTATATTCAAGTGTTCTAATTTTATGATTATGTTATGATTCATTGGTATTTTTTATGATAAATGGAAAGAACTATACCTCTCTCCAATTCATTGGGTATGTTTTTATGTTAGAGTTCGCCCATATGGTAACTCCATGAGTAACTGCATTGGTTACACCATAAGGTAGCCACGAGGGTTATATTGTAAGGAAGTCACGAGGGTTAAAAATAATAAGGTATCCAAGAGGGTTACAATATTAAGTAATTAATTACTAATGTTCCCTTTATGGTTTTATTTATGTTTTATTTATTTTATGGAAGTATCATGTTTTCCAAAAAGTAACAATACAATACTTATTGTGGGAGAAGTATGTCTTTGTGACCATGTTTTCTTATGATTATTAGTATTCATGTACTGAAAATTTGTCTACTTATTTTAATATCCCTTACTATGATTTTTCTTCTCATCCCATGTTTTAAAATGTATTTCATAGGGTATAATTATAGGTAATATAAAAGTATAATCCAAGATGAATGTTGTGAAATAGTTTTATGAAAATATTTCATGTTTTTATTAAAAAACGTATGTATTATAAAAAATAGATATTGTTTTAGTATTACCCACTTTGTATGTTTATGGGTTGATATGTATGAAATATTTTATATATTTCTAAAACTACAAACTAAAAATATATTGTGGAATTTAATTAGTGAATTCTAAAAGAATTTACTATATTATGTAATGTTTACGGGTGGGTCATTATAGTTACCCCTACGTACACCTGTACTTGATCCAAATAAACATAAAGTATGAATAAAAGGATTTATTACTATAAAACCACCTAATCCAGCCTTTACCAACATTCTTGGACATTTTCATATTCTTTATCTTTATCCGTATACATGTCCTTACACATTTCCTTAGGGTTATCACTAAGGTTTTCTCATCCATGAATCCAAAAGGTATCTAAACCGTTGATCTAAAACAACTATAAAAACCCAGTATTAACATACATAGACATTAAATAACATTTGAGGAATAATTAAATAATTATATAACACGATACCCAAGCACTGTATTATTTTAGTTCATTCAGAAACATGGAAACCTAAATAACAGTACATAAGTGATCTATATTATCTCCCACCAGGTTCTCCATGACCATAACCCTTCTCAAACACATCATTCATAATAAATATATTCGTAACCTATGGAAGGAGACAAAAAAAGTGGTGATATCAGATACCCAATATGGGTAAACATGGGAGATATGTAAGCATAAATGTAACGTCCCGGTACTAGGTGCCACCCAGAAGTGCCACATACCTTGTTGGTCACATAGACTGAAGCGCATTTCCCCAAACTCCAGAGGCATCCAACTAGCAACGAGGGCCTTGGGTGTGATAGTGGGAAAATGATTCCCTCTTTGGATGATTAACATAGTGGATATGTCAATTAGATAACAATAACAAAGTAGTGATAATACCATACAACAGTAAACAATGGAAGAATGAAAGTAAATAAATGACTGGAGCGCATATATAAATTATGAAAGATACTTATGTCTAGAAAAGTATCCAAACAAGTCACAATGATTGAAAAAAATGCCAATAAAAATACAAAGAATGTAAACAATCTCCGATAGCATCGCAAGCCTCATCATGGTCCCATGCTCTCCAGATCCACCACAATCAAGTACATGAAGTATAAGGGAGCTTGACCTTATCTATTCCTGCAGCAAGATAATCTGTTTGGGCCCAAAAGCATGACCCAAATAGGGTGTGAGATGAATCCTAGTGGGAAACAACTCTATGATCTGTGTCTAATAGTCAGTGAATATATATGGAAGGCAATAAGCAAACTGAATCAGTAAACAAGGATGTACTCAAAATAAACAATCCTACAGTTCCAATTGAAATCATTTCATAAATATAGTAAGCAACTAATAAAAAAGAAGTAAACCTCTAGAAAGTACTCATAACCTAACCCCTATTGTTCAATCAAACACAAGCAACCCACTGGGAAGTACTCACTATCTAACCCCTCTGGTTTAGCTTTAGCAAAGACTCTCTGAGGAAGCACTCACTGTCAATTCCCCCTGTGGTGTTGTATTGGTAACTATAGATACTTTGGGGAATTAGTCAATGTCCAATTTCCCCTGTGGTCTCGTAACGAGGAACTAAAGACACTATGAGGGTGTACTTACATCCATCCCCCAATGGTCTAGAAAAGTGAAAAGTAAAAAGACACTCTATAGAAGACCTAAGTGTCCATTCTCTCTATGGTCTACGACACCAAGTTCCCACAACCTTGTGTATGTCAATCGTGCACAACTATGTTTAAAAGAAAATGTAAACCATAAGAACGAATTTTCTAATAGATTTCAAGAACTACTTCGCTAAAAAACTACAATCATATAAGTGCAATAGATAAAATCTTTCCATCCTAACAACACGAGGCATGGAAACAAGTATCCTAATAGGAAAGGCTAGACTATACGGTCAAAATCCAACAAAAATGGGAGAAACATCAATATCATGGTAAAATAACCATATTCACAATCAAACAACCTCTAATCAGGCACTCATGACATAGCAAGTTTGAATAGGGCTAAAATCCATAAACACGCAATAACCCATTCTAGGGTATTGGGCAAATTTTTAACATAAAATTTAAAGACTAACTACAAAAAGCCACAAACCACCTACCTCAGCGTTGTACAGACGACATACGTGAACCTGAAGCCTTTAATATCCCTAGAACACCGTAGATCTACAAAAATTCTAAAAATGTTCAACTGAGGATATCTATTGATAGAGAATAAATCATGGATGATGCTCTAAAAGAAGGAACAACTCACTAGGGTGATCCTGATGCAATCAACAGTGCATGATTCTTAGAACTGATGAAGAGTTAGGGGATCAGAGTAGAATTGCTGGCTACAGACGCAGCTAGATGAGACGAGAAGAGATTAAGATGGTTTTGTCGATTAGACATAACCCTGATCTGTTTTAAAAAATAAAAATAAAGTACATGGTATGTACTTTAATGGAACATAATGTGTACATGCCATAACCAGACTCCACATTAGGCAGTCTCTAGGTCACCCCACAGGGCCATGTACTCGACCGTTACATGGCCAATACATGGTCACCTACGGAAATCGGGTATATGGCGTGTTCTCCTAAAATTTCCAGAAACTCCTATTTTTTCTAAAAAACTAACCAAAAAGGAAAACGCATACCTGAAATGAAGATCCATGTTCTTACAAACATCCCCCCTTAAAGAAATTCATCCTCGAATTTCCCCAGTAAGGCGATGTATAAGAAGGGTCCTCAAACAGCTCCAACCACTGCGATTATACGTCAGCCTCCCACTCCTATGTTTCATCCTATACTCACCCGTGCTACCATATAACTTGTACCGGAGGAACAAACTAGCCATAGAGAACCTTTTCACTGCGATCAAAAATCCAGATAGGATGCTCCTCAAAGGATTCATCCACTTCTAGCTCAACCTCCTCTGGTTGAAAAAAATGAGACGGGTCTAAGATTTAAATCCATAACTGAGAAACATGGAACACGTCATGTGTAACCTGATACCTCTAAGGTAACTGAAACTGATAGGTAACCAGTCCAACTCTCACAAAAAACTCAAACAGTCAAACATATCTTGTTTAAAGCTTTCCCTGTCTCTTAATCATTTTGTGTCCTAGCCTTGGTGTGACACGTGGAAAAACCTGATCTATGACCTTGAACTCTAGGGGTCATCTCTGTCGATCATCATAAGACTTCTATCATGATTGTTCAATATCTATCCTATTTCGTATTAACTCTATCTTTTCCGTGGTCTCCTAGACAAGACGAGGTCCCAGTATAGCTGTCTCTCCTACCTCCAGCCAACATAAGGGTGATCGTCATGGCCTACCATATAATGCCTCATAAGGTTCCATCTGAATAGTTTTTGAAAAATATTATTATTGGTAAACTCTATAAGAGGTATGTGCTTCTCTAATGAACCTCCAAAATCTAGGACGCATGCTCATAACATGTCCTCTAGAACCTGAATTGTATGCTCGGACTGGCCATCTATCGGGGGATGGTAAGCTATACTTAGAAGTACCTGTGTACCCAAATCCCTCTATTATCCCAGTAAGACCCAAGAAGTAAAACATTCATCTCTATCTGAAACAATGGAGTGTAGAACTCAATGTGAACATACACTCTCTCAGATATACATCCTTCATAGATCATCAAACCTGAAGGTCTCCTTGATCATCAAGAAGTGAGAAACCTTCGCGAGTCCATCAAAGACAACCCAAATTGCCTCTTTCCCTCAAGGAGACCTCAGTAAACCTTTCATGAAATCCATCACAACATCATTCAAATTCCACTCGGGAATGGAAACTACTAAAAAAAATACCTTTTGGTCATTGATGCTCTACCGTCACCTGTTGATAGGTAGAACACCTCATGAAAAAACCGACAACATATCTATTCATAACTGGGCACCAATACTGACAGTGTAGATCATGTTACATCTTGGTGACACTAGGATGAACTGCCCAATATGAGGAATTAAAATACCACATCATCTCCTTGTGTATGTCTATTGACACCCATACACATAAATGGAAATGAAAGATCCCATCCTCACCTATTATCCATCTAGGAATAGGGTCCTCTCCTAACACACTCTCCCGTAGAACTAGGATTTCAGAATCCAATAGCTTCCTTATTCCATCTCGATCAAGAAGAGTAGATGTAACAACTACAGAAGAAAGAAACATCTTCCCTTGTCTATCATGCACCTCTATATACCCAAACCTGTTTTTTGGTATTTTGTAAAATCCACTTTTTGGTAAGTGGGAACCATACATAGGATCCATAATGCACCTCTAAATGCATCTCAAGGAATAGAGCCATATGCTACCACTCACTATTGGAATTCTGAACGTCCTGTATCTGCATCCTCCTACTCAATGCATCATCCACTGTGTTGCCTTTCCCATATGTATAGGCAAGCTCAAATTTAAAAGACTGATGGTACTCAACCAACCTTCGCTGTCTTAAATTTAGGTCAGCTGAGTGAAGATGAACTTGAGACTTTTGTGATCGGTGAAATCTAAAAAAATTCACTCCCTGAAGATAATTTCTCAAATAGCATAAGGCATGAACAATATTATCCAACTCGAGATCGTGCATCAGGTAAATCCTCTCATGTGGCCTCAAATACCGGGACCAGTACGTGACGACTAATTCTCCCTTCATAAGCACTAATCCCATCCCGATACTTGAAGCATCACAGTAAACTATATAACTCTTGCCCGACTCTGGAAATACTTGTGTCGATGCTGATTTCAACCTCCCATTAAACTCTTGAAAGGATGAATCACATGAATCTGTCCATAGGTACATCACACCTTTCTTATTATGGCCAATTAGTGGTGCTGCTAAGCGTGAAAATTCCTATATGAATTTTTTGTAGTATCCAACCAGCCCTAGAATACTCCATACCTCAAAGAAGTTCTTAGGATACTCCCAGAAAACTACATCTCTCACTTTATCTGGGTCTACTGGTACTCCTTTCTCTGAGATAACATGACCTAAGAAGTGAATTTGGTCCATACAAAAGTGGCATTTTATGATCTTATCATACTACTGATGCTATCTAAGTTTACTCAGAACGATCTCAAGATGGATAGAATGGTCATGTAGAGTTTTGAGTACACAAAGATATCATCCAAAAAAATGACCACTAAAAAATCCAAGTATGGAAGAAAAAAATCAGTTCATTAGTGCCACGAAAACTACATGCGCATTCTTGAGACCGAACAACATAACCAAATACTCGTATAGACCATCGCTACTATGAAAAGCTGTACGAGGTATATCTCATGGTCTAACGCGAAACTCATGATGACCAGATCTCTAGTCATTCTTCAAGAACACCCGAGCTCCTCGAAGATTATCCAAGAGATCATATATTCTTGGAAAGGGGTATCAATTATTGACCATAAACTGGTTTAGCTTTTGATAATCCATGAAAATTCTAAGGGTACCATCTACCTTCTTCATAAACATGATAGGATAAAACCAAGGAGAACTACTGGGTCCAATGAAACCCTTTGCCTACAACTCCTCCAACTACATCTTGAGCTCCTCTAACTCTGGTGTAGCCATCCTGTGAGGAGGAATGGACACCGATGCCGCTCCTGGCACAAGATTAATTGAAATGTCTACCTTTCACTCTAGAGTAAATCCGGAAAAGTCCTATGAAAAGACATCACTGAAATTATCCACCATTAAAGGAAAGTCCAATTGTGAAGTCCCCAAATCATTCAGATATAGACTAGAAATTTGGGTTGTAACTCCTCCCAACCCATGATGATTAGGTCCTGCTCTGCTTGGTAGGACATCCCATTCACCTTTATGAAGAAATGATCCTCCCTCTAATGATGTAAAACTCATCCTATGAAGATTACAGTCGATAACATCCTAGAAGGGAACTAACCAGTCCCTTCCAAAAATGACATCATAACCCACCATATCTAAGATGTAATGTTCCCATAAGAAGTGACACCCACCAACTTCGAGAGGGGACTCCTTGAACTTTCGTACCCAAGTCGTTCTTGTCTCCAACGGAGTGTCAAACATCAATACAAAAATAGATGCAAATATATAGATCCCAGGGTTCTCCATAATGACAAAAGATATAAGGAAATTGGAAGCCCATGTATCCAAAAGAGCAGAAGTTGAAACTGAGGTAATAGAATGGATCCTCGAACTGTTGAAGGTCTAGGATTCTACTCTTTATTTGTCTGTTAAACTGAAAAGTATAGCATGTACCATGACCATATGACCCTACTTGACCACCCTGAGCTGATCCACCTTATTGTCTTTGAAAACATGGAGACTGGTTTCTATGACAATGACCTCCAAATCTTCCTAAACGACCATAAGAACTCCTGTTTCTAGACTGATGAGAAACTGGTGGTGCTGCTCCTGAACGAGGAGACATAGAAGAACCTTTGTCACCAGATGCTGGTGAGAATATCTGATAGAAGCACTGAAGATGAACCATGTTTCAGTCAGATTGGTAGTCCACCGTGTCTCTCGAGAAATGTGGCCTCATATGTCCACTCTTCTCGCACTGGTAGAACCCCACCTGGACACTATAAAAATTCTCCTGCCTCCTTGGATCTCCAAACATAGACTCTCTACGATGCTTCCTGCTATCAGTTGGAGGTGTACCAACTCCATATGCCGAGCCTCCCTGGATCACAGCTCCATAATCCCTCAGATTGTGCTCGGTGATCAGTGCCTAGTTGACTATATACATAAATGAATTGAACATGGAGATGTTCACCTGAGATCAGATGTCATCCCAAAGACCATCATTTGACTTGCATGCCAGGAATAACTCATCACCTCCTGAAATTGGCATGCAACACTACAAATTTGTGAAGCAAGAAGAATAACCCATGACTAAAAGATTACCCTACTCCAGACTCATAAACTGTCTGGCTCGATCGGCCATCAAAGTATCTGGGTAGAAGCAATCATTGAAGGAATGCTGTAACTCATCCCAAGAAATACCTTACTGGTGTCCTGCCTACGATATCACATCCCACCATCTCTTGGAAGAATCCCGAAGCATATATGTCACGAGCCTGACCCTCCTCTATGGAGGTGTCTATAGAAGCTCAAAGATCAAAATCATGGCCTCTAACCATGACTCTACAGTCTGAGGTCCTCCATCCCCTATAGAGGTGGGAGGATACTTCTACTAGAAGACCCATGTAAACTATTCCACAGACGGGGCAGGATGTGGTACTCCCTTGAAAGTCTGCATAAACCTCATGATTCCCTCTTGGAACTGTACAATGACACCTATACCTGGGATAATAGCTGGTTCAAAGACAGGAACGACGGGAGGATATACTGGTGGTCCCTGATCATCCATATCCGATGTGTGATCACTACACTATAACAGGTGTATAACTAGAGGATAACTTGGTGGCATGACTCTGCAAGGTCAAATGCACACCTTATATCATGATTTACAAGGACTAAAGCTTAGAAGTGCAACAAGAGAACATGACAAAGAAAGAATTAATGATTTCCAAATGGTGTATACATGGCGTATACAACTCCTACATGGCGTGTAACCTTATGCTTTCCATATGGGCGTGTACTCATGCCATCCCAGGTCGTGTAACACCCCAAACACATGGTGTGTTTTCATAACACATGGAGTGTACTTGAATCCTCTTCCCTTTCCCGAGTTCTTCTACACGAATAACACACTTGGTTACCCTACAACAAGACTACACGACGTTTTTTTCCAAACACGGAGTGTACTAGAAGATCTTCCCTGACCTGTGTTGCTAGTTACAAAACATGTTTCATGGTTTAAACTACATGACATGTATGTCCAATAGACGATGTGCTCCACCAAATATTTTTCATCATCATTTTCTATCCCACACAAGAAGGCACACAGTTTTGGAAAACATAGCATGTACATACAGTACCCAAAATATAACTAATAAAATTTGTTCCTTCCTGAAGTGAAGGATACATGGTATTTATTAATTATTACACACTGTGTATTCTAGGATTTTCCGGACTATAAGCCTCAGAAACAACTCCGGAACCCAGTCAAGCACTGAAATGAACAATGAAGCTCCAAATTCTAATCCATGAGGGCCCATTCTCCCCAATAATCAAAGTTTGGCATCTTATACATGTTATATATATGCATAACAATGAAATGAAACACCAAATTCCAATCCATGTGCGCCCATATCACCTCAAGAACTAATGTTTGGAATTAATTCAAATGAACCCTTACAAAATCCAATACCCTACAAAATAGCATACATTCTATCAAATAACTTATCACAATAGCATGCATATCTTGCACAACATCTATCACAACAACATTCATTCTCTAATGTACTCTAAATGGCATGAAAAGAAAGCCTGACATGTGATCTCTAGAAAGTGTCTATTTGATACATGAGTTGGAGTACCCTCATCTCATCGGGTTGAAACAGAAATAGAACCTTGAAAATATCAATGATAACAGCAAAAAACATGGGAATCACCCAATGGTGAAATCAAATATACTATAATAATTTCATAACCAGAACAATTACAATAAACAAGGTAGAATAGCTTTTCCCAGTACATAGGTTAGATACTCTCGGGAACAGCTTATTACCAAGTACCTCATCCTTCTATTCCTTATCTATAGGCTCCAAATAGTAATTCAAGAAGAAAATAATCCCCTCTGATACCACTTTATAACATCCCAATTCTGGGTGTCACCGAGAAGTCCCCAGTACCCGGTTGGTCACATGGTCTCAAGCGAGTTTCCCCGAATTCCAGAGGCTGCTAACTAGCAGTAAATGCATTGGGTGTGATAGTTGGGAAACTATTCTCTCATTGGAAGAGTAATGCATCAGATTTATCAATCATATAAAAAAAAGAAAAAGTAGCGATAATACCATACAACATTAAACAGTGGAATACTGAAAGTAAAAAAAACAACCGGAGCACATATATAAATGATGCATGATATATATGTCTATGAAAATAGTAAAAAAAGTCACAATATTGGAAGAAAATTCCAATCCATGTACAAGGAAAGTAAATAATTTCTAGCAGCATTACAAGCCTCAGCTTGGTCCCATGCTCTCCAACTCCACCACAATCAAGTACCTGAAGTAGAAGGGCACTTTCCCTTATCTATACATGTAGTAAGATAATCTATTTAGTCCCAAAATCATGACCCAAACATCGTGTGAGAAGAATCCTAGTAGGAAACCACCGTAGGATCTCTGCCTAAGAGTCAGTGAATATATATGGCAGACAATAAGCAAATTGAAGTAGTAAACAAGGAAGTACTCAATATAAATAATCCTACAGTTCCAATTGAATTCATTTCATATATCTAGTAAGAAGCTAATAAAAAGAAAATAACCCTTTGGAAAGTACTCACAGCCTAACCCCTCTGGTTAAATCAAACAAAATAAACTCTTTGGGAAGTACCCATAGTCAATCCCCTCTATTTCATATTTAACAAAGACTTTTTGAGGAAGAACTCACCGTCAATTCCCCCTTTGGTATCGTATTGGTAACTATAGACACTCTGGGGATGCACTCAATGTCCAATTACCCTTATGTTCTAGTAATGAGGAACTACATACACACTGAGGGACCACTTACATCTATCCCCTCTATTGTCTCATAATGTGAAAATTAATTATACACTCTGTAGAAACCCTCAACGTCCATTCTATCTATGGTCTACTACACCAGGTTCCCACAACCCTGTGTAAGTCAGTCATGCTCAATGATGTTCAACAACCAATGTAAACCTTAAAAACTACTTGGATAATAGTATTCAAGAACTACTTGTCTAATCAAATACAAGAATATAACAATAGCAGATACAATGATTTCATCCTAACAACACTAGGCGTGGAAATAAGCATCCTAACATTAAAAGCTAGACCAAATGGTCAAAATCAAACAAACATGGGAAAAACATCCGTAGCATGGAAAAATAACCCAATTCACAATTAGACAACCTCTACTCAATAACTCAAGGCATAATAGGTATTAACAAGTATAAAATCCATAAACACAGAATACTCTATTCTAGGGTATCGGGGAATTTTGCACATAAATTTCAATGACTAACTATGGAAAGGCACAAAATACCTACCTCAGCATTGTATGAACAATACACGTGAACATCATGCCTTGAATCTTGCTAGAACACCATAGATCTACAAAAATTCTGAAATCATTCAACTGAGCATATCTCATAAGAGAGGGGAAATCAAGGAACTATGCTCTAGAATAATGGAGAACTCATCGTGGTGATTCTGACCCAATCGACAACTGTCAATTCAGAGAACTGATGAAGAGTCGGGGGCTCGAAGAAGAATCTTTAGCTACAGATGCTCTTGGATTTGATGGGCAGAGAATAAGAGGGTTTTTTCAATTAGACGTGACCCTGATCTGTTTACAAAAATAAAAATAAAGTACACAATGTGTACTTTCTGTAACTGGCTTCTGCTTTAGGTTGTCTCCAGGTTACCCCACAAGACCATATACTCGGCCGTTACACGACCTGTACATGGTCACCCGCGGAAACCGGGTACATGGTGTGTACTTATAATTACATGGCGTGTACTCCTAAAATTTCCAAAAACATCTATTTCTCTAAAAAAGAACCAGAAAAGGAAAACGCATACCAGAAATAAAGATCTGGGTTCTTATAATAAATATGAGCATAGGGGTATCTAAATGTGATAAAAATATTAGAAGATAGTACCCTACATATCAAAGATCATAAACATGAATTACGGTATTAATCTTGGTAGTTTATAAGACATGATTAATAAGGAAATAAATAACATAATCTGTTGATGAATAACATATCCATAAAACATGAAATTTTGGCCAACAAATAAGCATAAAATATGATTTCCATAGTAGTCAAGGCATTTCTTCCAAGGCCATATTGGTAGTATGGGTTCACTCCACATATCATTTTGGAAGTCATAGTTCACTCCCATGGCCATATTAGTAGCATGAGTTCACTCCTCATACCATATTTTTAGTCTTGGTTCACTCCAATAGAAATATTTCTATTCATGTTTCTCTCCCAATACCATGTTATTCTATCTCATGAGATATAAATCTTTACCCAATGCATTGTAGAGAGATATATGTCCATACCTTCTTATAATGAAATCATACATACATTTTCAAAAAATTACTAAATAATCATATCATAGCCCATGAAATGAAATGGGTGTCATAAACACATAATTATATCATAACCTGTGGAAAGAGATACATGTTTCACAATATTTTAATGAAAACTATAACTAGTGAAAAGAAACCAATTTCGATGGAATATAACATGGAAAAGGGAAATAGGTTTCCTAAACATAATGCTATCAAAACATGATATATTCAAAGAAAAAATATGAATGGAAACATTGAATCATTTCTCTAGAAAGACATGTCTAAAAAGAATGGATATCATCTTATAAGAAAAATAATTTTTAAATACCTTTTAAAAACATTTATTGTGGAAAATATACTTTATTATTCAGAGAAATATTTTAAAAAAATAAAACATTATGAAAACCATTTTCATGAAAATAAACATGATAAATTATAATGAAATCTTGAAAATATTATGAAGACAATATTACATATTAAATTATAAAAAAATCTTGAAGATATTTTTAAAACCATTTATTTGAAAATACATTGAAAACATATAAATAAACATTGAAAAAAATTGAAAACCATTTTACCTGAAAACTTATAAAAGAAGCTTGAAAACATTTCAAAAAACCCCATCTCATTGAAAAAATATTTTGTAACAATGAGTGTTCTAAATATAAGGAAAAACATTCTTTTAAAAGCATATATTTTTAATCATGTAATAGAATCTTCAATGGAATGTTGTCATGAAGGAAAGTAAATCCATACACACTTAACATTCATTTTTTCAACATAAAATGTTTAGAAGAGTACCTCGACCGTAAAATGACAAGAAGATTATTTTTATTTATTTTACTATTTGTAAAAAAATATTTGTAAAAACATTTTTTAATTATCATACCAGAATAATATATTATTTTAGAAAACCTTTTAGAAAACATGGTCTTGATGGAAAATAGATTTCCAACTGAAGAGAGAGGTAAAGTTGGAATTTTATAAAATACACTCATAAGTATCATATATAAAAAAGAGGGGAAACATGTTACTATAACATGAAAATATATTGAAAAACTATAGGAAAAGAAAAATTCTTGAGTGTTATTGAGTATGAATCATATGGTTACATCAACAGAAGCATAAACATAAATAATTTTGAAAAGCGATGAGATTGTTTCTATGAACTCTTATCACTTGGTAACTTGGGATCTAATCTACATGTAAGACAATTAAATTACAAGAAGAATAAAGAATCATTAAAATATGGATATTTGTGATATATAACGTTAAAATAAAGTATATACATCTCAAATAACAACGTTGGTACATAACAAAACATTTGTCTCATAGATGGAAAATTGAGGCAAACTTATCTTAACGATTTTGTAACTTTCCAATGATTAACCCCATGAAATAAGAATTATATAATGTTTATGTAAATAAAAATAAATTTGAAAATTTATCATCTTAGAATACATTCCCTGGTAGTATACACACCACACAATATAATAGAGTGGGTAACATCGCATGTATCCCAAGGATATAAAAATTGAGATGAAATTACCTTACCTTGTGTATTGACTCTCATAGTACTCATAAATAATTCATGTATAATAAATACAAATTTATTATAAATATATCAAAGTATTATTATTATTATTATATCTAATACCATATATGGTTTGATTATGAAATTATATTACCCTTTTGTTAACAATTCATTGTTCAGGTTTAAATTGGGATAATATCCATATTATTTTTCACATGTGTCTTATGTTATTATATCATTGGTCCTAATACTTATATCATGATTTGAAAAATTTAAAACATGACATAAATATAGTTTATATTAATTATATTTTTATTATAATAATATATTGAATATAGGATTATCAAATGAAATACACGGTTTATGAAGATTGTAGGCCATACATACGCATGAACACTGTTTTTATTTTTTATCGTATTTAATGAAATAAAATGAAATATATTTATATATGTATATAATATAATTAAATTAGAATTATTATGTCATATATATCATATAATTTCCCTAAACACATCCTTAATTAATTCCATGTAGTGTGTGAAGGAATTACATCATTTTGAGGGGGAGGTAGTCCACACTTCCTGAAACAAAATTATTGTATTTACACCCAATGGAAAGTATAAAGAAATCTGTTGTAAAATAATTAATTAAGATTAAAAAATAATAAAAATAATATATAATATATATTAACATAGTTTCTCTCATAATTTTCTCAAATAGAGGAGGTAAATGAGAAATTAACAATCATCGTTTGATGAGGCGATAGTTCGCCATACACGTAAACAATATGTTCTTTACCAATTAGATGAAGGTGTGTGTAAGTGTAGGTAAAAAAAGCCTAAAACCATTACTTTATATTTATTATAAAGGTTTTTTATATAAAAACTGAATAATTATGGCTGATAGAGTGGATAAATAAAATAAATGAATGGAGACTGAGGAAGGATGATACCTCTTCTTTGGTTAACTCCTTTTGGTTTGCACCAAAAAGATTCCTTGGATTGATTTCAAAAAAATGTGATGCTTCTAGATTTAGGGGAGTGATTCTAAGGAGATATTTGTTTTATATATTGGTTGATCAAAAGTGACATTAAATTTTTGAGTGAGTTGGATGATAAAAGTCCTTCTTATAGTGGAAGAAGAGTGTTACTCTTGTAAATTTTTGGAAAGGGAATTCCACCCATATTTTTCCCATGGAATGTGGATACAATATTGATAAAAAGTATATACAAGTGATTATATGGTCTAAATATCTCAATAAAATATATTTTTGAAAAGTTTCTAGGTCATTTAGGCCACTATGTTTAACGTTTTGTCCTTAATTAAGATTAATTTTACCTTAATCAATTTAAATAATTTTAATTACATTCACTAATATTTTTGATCAAATACCAATTTTATCTTATTAAAAGTCATAAATTATGCAGATTCCAAATATGGAATCCATTTTTCCGAATTCAACTCACATAAGTGGCATAAATTATTTTAAATTTAATTACACTGTCGAGTCGACAATGTATGTTTTTAATGTAAAAATATTTGAAGATTTGATATGTTTTTATATTCAATTTTATTGTGAAATTGATTCTAATGAAATAAATTGGGTTTATCTATTAATATAATATCTAATTAAACTTTAAAAAAAATTTAAAATATAAATTATCCTCATAAACAAATTAGATGAAAAATTGGGTTTGAACTAAATTTCAGTATTTTTCACTATTCATAAAAAAATGAATCTTCAGAGAAAAATGTTAAAAATTTCCCCAACCAATTTATTATGTAACTCATTAAATTATAAAGTTCATTTTGATATATTTAAACTACGAATTTACCATTAAAGTGTATTTAGAATGGGTTCGTCATTAAAAGGTGGTAGAAATGCCTTAATAAAAATATAGTGGTTTTAAGCATAAAATGGAGTTGTTCTTATCTTAGGTCTATAAATTCTATTGAATGAATATAAAAAATATTTTTTAATAGATGAAAAAATATTAATTTTATATCACTCACTAATTGTAATCAATTTAATTTATTAGGGTAATATAACTTTTTGACAATAATAATTACAATATTTTACTTTATATTCAATCAATTTTTATATTTATTTCTAATTAATTGGTAACCATTGAATTAAAATATATGTTATATAATCGTATAATATTAAATTTAACGGTTATGTTATATCTTTTTAAATAATAATATTTCAATACTGAATTATTGTTTGATTACACTTGGTCTTACGTGTTCCTCAAGCCATTAGGGAAAGTCAGTCTTGAATGTAATGTAATATAGAAATAGCAGTCAATGTAGATGAATATAAAATTTATGATATTTTTTGTTCACAAGTAACTTGGAGAGGTGTATAAAATAATCCATACATAGTTCTTTAATATATAATAATATATTTTCAGAGTATCAGGTTGTTAAAAATATCAAAAAGATTAAATTAATTTGAAATATAATAATTCAAAAACTCTCATGGTGTAACTCCCAATTTTTCAAACCATGAACCTTAACCATGATCATATACTAAAGGGTCTCATGGTTTCCTCTAAATTGGGAATGGTTTGGAAATCCATGCACAAACAGTGAAATCCCCTCTTTTGGAGGGTTAATGGGTTGGGAGTTATTTCATATAGTATAACCAACCGTGTGTAATCTGTGCACCTCCTCCTATATCTCTGAAACTGGATGTATGATTTTGTTGGGAAAACCTCTTGTTTTCCCTAATAATGCACCGACAGTTCATATCCCCTTAGGATTACAAACATCACTAATTTTACTCACTACATCCTTAAAACAAAACCCATCTTAGGTATAACCCAAACCCAAAGAGTACATGATAATGAGCATGAGACTAATCCAGAAAGGCCAGGATCTTAAAATATCCACAACTTATAAAAACTCTTCCTTTAGTTGTATACCCAATAATAACTAAGATTCCAATGTAAAAAGGTCAGGTTTCTTAGCTTGTAAATTTGCTTCCATTCCAACATTTCCTCCTTGACATTTCCATGTGGACACAATACTCAAACTAATTTCACCCACTACATCTATAAAAAAAACCCAAAGAGTACTTTATAATGAGCTCAAGACATATTTAGAAAGGTCCAGATCATAAAATCTCCCCACCGTATAAAAACTCTTC
The DNA here is from genome assembly GCA_963277665.1 of Viscum album. NCBI lineage: Eukaryota > Viridiplantae > Streptophyta > Magnoliopsida > Santalales > Viscaceae > Viscum > Viscum album. The sequence continues at coordinate 249,869,899 of OY728123.1, forward strand.
CTTGATTTTTACTCCCAATAATATCTATGACTCCAATGTAAAAAGGTCGGGCTACTGAGACCGTAAAATTTCTTATCATTCTCAACATTCCTCTTGGAAATTTCCATGTGGCCACAATACATAAAATATCTATACATTCCTTCAAAAAAACAATTTCAAACTATAATCCATAATAAAATCTAATTCTCCCAAACGTATGCATCGAAACCAAGTTAACTACATAAAAATTGATCCCATTAGAAGGGTCAAGGTGATGCATACGAATTTGTAAATAATTAAATACAACATGTATAACCTTATATACTTGTGAAATATGAAACCAATATTCAATCAAACCGATCCAATCCACAATTTAAAGTGGTCCAACAAACCTAGGCACAAACATTCCCTACCTCTGTATCCTATGGTGACCCGATCTAGGTGACACCAGAAAGAATACACGATCACCCTATAAAAATTCTAGTGGTGATCAATGTCGATCAAAATATGACTTATGCCTACTCTGATCAATATACATAAATTTTAAAATCATCTGCACCTACTATAATGTATCCTACATAAGTCTCAGTCCCAATAGCTCAAATTTTTCTTCCACCATCTAGCATGTAGGTGATCTACTTGTCCTTCTTATAAGAGCCTCATATGGTGTCATCTGAATAGTTTTTTGATAACTGTTGTTATAAAAAAACTCAATGAGTTATTGGAGATTATCTCAATACCCACCAATGTCTAGAATTCATTCCCATATAATATACTACAATACATGTATATTACATTCCGACTACCCATCTGTCTGTGGGTGGAAAGACATTAAAAAACACTTGTGTACCAAGCGCCTTCTACAGGCCTTTCCAAAAGTGTGAAGTGAAACATGAGACATGAACTCAATCTATTCATCATTTCACCTCTTTCATATGAAATATCTCTCAAACATACATGTCGCCAACGTCTCCTTAGATAATGTCTCCCGAATAGGTAATAAATGGCCTACTTTCATCAATTAGTCCACAAACACCCATATTGCATCATTATTCTAAGGAATCCTTAGATGTACCACCATGAATTCCATGGTAACATCATACCACCTCCATTAAATAAAGGTAAAAAAGATATATTAAACCACCTGGTGGTTGATGATAGGTGTATCATCAGGTTAACAACCATATAATATCCCTTTTCATACCCATCCACAAATACTATTGACATAGGACACAAAACACTTTGCTGAAACCATTATAAACATCCCACATAGAGGAAAAAAATTCAGTCATTATCTCCTCTTACAAATACATAGATATAATAACATGATTCCAATCATAGATGATATCAACCTCATCTATAGTCAAATTGGAAGGTGGCTCACTAACTTCAAGGATTTCCTTCAAGTAAAAACACTAAAATCCACATACTTCCTCTCCCATATCTAGATTAAATGTGTGGACTCAAAATATACTAGTATGAGGGTCATCTTCTCTTGGAGTTCCTACACCACAATATGCATCTTATCCAGCAAGGTAATCATCATCCACTCCAAACTAGACTCCATAACTGTCTGAGACTCTATCTTCCTACTCAAAGTGTCAATTACACTATTTCCCTTCCCCGGTGTGTAGGAAAACTAGAAAAAAAAAATTATATACTCAACCCATATCCACTACCATATATTCAAATGTCTCCGTGAAAATATATATTTTAATATTTTTTGGTCAGTATACAGAGTAAAATTTTCACCCAAAAAATAATTTTTCCAACACTTTAAGCCATAAACTAATTCATCTAACTAGTGATTTTTCATTTGATATTTCTACTCTTTTTTCTTAAACTTATATGACCATTTTCCACAACATGACCTCCCCGCTTCAACACTCCTCCATGTCTAACCTCAGATGAATAACAAAACATGAAATACTGCTCACCCGACATGGATAAGATCAAAATATGAGTTGTAGTAAGACACTTCTTCAACTTGTGGAAAGAAATGTCATAATATCTAGACCATTAAAATATGATCCCTTTCTTGGTGAATCCTAAATGTGGTTCAACCAAGAAGGAAACATCCTCAATAATAACCCACCAACCCATAAAGATTCAGAAATAAAAAACATTCTTGGCATGATCCCAAGAAACCACTTCCTAAACTTTTTTTGGGTATACTAACACACCTTCCTCATAGTTGATGTTACCCATTATATATATATCTTGTTGATCCTTAATTGACACCTATATAGATTTTCATATAGCTGATTCTCTCTCAGTGAAATTATGATGTTATAAAGATGTGGGGAATGACCATCATGAGTATTTTAGTACACCAGGATTTCAACTTGAAAAATAAAACCACAAATAGATCCAAGTACGAGTGGAGGATTTGGTTCATCATATCCATAAACATAGAAAAAGAATTATTTAGCCTGAATGACATCATGAAGAACTCATATAGGCCAAAATTTCTTTTTAAAATAAGTATATGCAATTTCAGAAGTTCTAAATCTCAACTGATGATACCATGATCTGAATTAAATCTTGGAGGAAACACAAGCCCCTATAAAATGGAGAAAGAGATCATCGATATGTGGAAGAGGATATATATTCTTCAATTTCATCCAGTTCGACTTTAGATATTCAACACATAATCACAACTTCTCATTTGCTGTTTTAGAAAAGACTAGAGTATCCCAAGGTGATGTACTCTAATGGATAAATACCTAATCCCTAAATTCTTCCATTTGAGTCTTCATCTATTAAATATATATGGGATCCATTATATTAGATCGAATAGAAATTGTTTAACCTCCATACATGAGATAATTTTAAAAGGTACATCCCTCTCAAGTGGCAGTCCCGAGAAGTCTTCTGGAAACACATCCAAGAACTAGTAAACTATGGGTGGAAAGACATCATGATTCACACCCCCTTAATATTGAAAAAAACATGAAAATTGATTAGTGATCTCAAATAGTTTCTGATGAACTATCCCTTCACAAACTACCTATATATCCTACTCTCCTTGAGGAACATACTTCCTAACATTATGAGACATAATGGTCACTCACATATAGTAACAATGAATATGGGCTCTTTACAATACAATCCAAGCCATACCAATACCAAGTCATTGTTTAGAATGTAAAAAATGTAATGATCCCAAAATAAATGATACTCCCCAACCTAGATATAACACAATTTACATAAATTGATGTCTCTCGACTACAATAATAACGGTGTGTTGATCATCATAACCCCCTCACAAACTCCATCACCATTCTCAATCCATTTACAAGTTGTGAAGATATGAAATAATGAGAGGATCCGATGTCAAATAAAGAAATATCAAAAATATATTATATAATAATTATTCGTCTAACTGTCAATGGCCCAACCTCACTATCCATATGTGTATGTTGAACTATATGAAATTATACTACTCCTCTTTCTTATGCCGATGTATGAGTCCCTTGAGCTACACAACTCTGCTAATATGAGGGGTCTTTCCATGACATACCATATCTACCTCACAGACCTCCATAGCAAGAATAAATATAACTTCCATAATGATAAGTGGTAGAATACCCACATCCAACACTATGAGTCTGTGTTCCTCCCCTCTCACCACCCACCAGTCAAGGGTTCTTCCAATACATCTAAATGTGACCCCTCCTTCCACAACATTGGGACAACTATAGTTAGAGGGGGAAACTGGATATGAATATGACCCATCCAACCAAACCTGTGGAACAATATTTGGTTACCTCAATGAGTAACTGATCCTTCTCCCTATCAACTTCATTTTCCAAATCTCTGGTTATCTTTATCATCAAAATTCTTCATAATATTATAATATTTACCCTATTTTTACCTAGCATAAATGTCATATATCCAACTAAAATCATCCTACAGGTTCCTCTGAGAAATGAGATATTGATTTACCACCAAAGAATAATTCTTTAGTATAAATATGTTAACCTGGGACATAATATCACACTTAATTCCATAATGGAAACATTTCATCATAGTATCCTCATATCTTTCCATTAATGGAACAAAGTGATAAAAATCATAAAATTTACCATCATAGTTCCTCACATATATACTCCGCTAGGTTAGACAAATAAACTCAACTACTCTCTCGATCCTGAGCATCTTAGGGTAAAAGTGTTGTCGAAACTGCCCATGGAAGTCTTTCCCTACCATGTTCCCTATAATCCCATCACATATTTGAATGTACAACCAATTATTATCCTGAACACATAATATATTGGCCTCCTTGTCGACTCTAATATTATAAAGATTCTATAAATGGTCAAATATCATCATGATAGACTCAATGTAGAACTTAGTCGCCTCAAGTCTACCCTCTTGGATGAATGTAGGAGGGTACTTCAACTGAAACTCTCACGTGAAGTCAGACATACTCTGCACAACCTACCTTGGGTATTTTTCCATAAATTCTATTAAGTGAAAAATGTTCTCATGAATCTAGTCTCTTGGACCTTCATCTAGAACTATAGTGACCTCAGGTTCCACTGAAAGTGGAAAATTTCCAACCACGTCCTTCTACCCTCCAATCATTAATCATCATCATGGAGGCATATCTCTACAATTCCAAACACAGGTCTCAGAACACATAACACATCATTAAAAAAATTTCAACAAGAAGGATTCAGAAAAATTCAAATAAATTTATCCCCCATACCCTGAGACATAGTCAAAACTAATATACTAACACATCCCTCAACTACCCCTCATACGAGTTAGGGATAACTTGGTGTAAAACATCTCCATTATTCCTGTTTCCCAGTATACACCCATATTTTCCCGTTATATTTAACACATTAGGCATCATGTCTAATTTTAAATTTCTTATTTGGGACCTTTTTATCTTAAATTACTCAATAAATAAAAGAATTTCATTTAAACAACTCACTCAAAACCAACTTTTTTCGTGAATTCCTAAATGATCCATGTCTCAATAAACCATGAGTTCATAAAATTATTCACGATTACATAAATCTTGTTTCATACTAGGACATGATGGAATATCCAAAAATTATAATAACACCACATAATAATTTCATCACTAGATGTGAAATAACATTCAACTATAACATCAAACATTAAGAACATTAATCCCACCATCGGTACTTGTGTTTTCCCCATACATGTTTTATCTACTCCCATGGAAGAGCTCATAAACAACTTCCATCTCATCCTGGACTCACATATACAATTTCAAAAATATTAATTCCATATTAAATAACATAAATCCTCATTTTATACCACTTTGTATCAATTCAACTCTGGTGCAACATACAGGTGCCCCGAGATGGTTGGTTACATGGCCTCAGGTGCACCTCTATGTACTCTAGAGCCTTAATAATAGAAGTGAGGGTTTAATATATATTTCATAGAGACTATACCCTATTTATCAAAGAAGCACAGAAGATAAAATAAATAAACTATTTCTAAATTCTATTAAAAATAACCAAAACAATACCATAACCAAGAGAGACCAACATCACATGATAATAAAAAATAGGAAAACAATATCCAGACCAAAGAAGTAGATATATCATGCCATATATGTGTGAACTGTAAAATTGAAACCCAAAATAAAGGCAAAGTGATAATACAAATAGGGTCTCTATATAATGTATAGTCCTCTCATACATACTTCATCCCACTCATACATCTAACATAGGACTCTTTTCATTTTCCATTCCTACCAACATGAAGTCAATTCAGGTATCAATTAAGAAGTCCGAGTAGGGTGTGAGCACAACTCATTAGGCCACAAATAATGAAATATAAAAAAATATCCATTCTATAATAGTTTATTCATATATATAAATAAAAATTACAAATAAAAAGTAATCAAATTTCAAATTAAATCATTTTTTAATTAACCACAAAAATCTCCAGGTTCATAATGACACCCAAAAACAAATACCTATTTTGGCCCATGCTAAAGTTTGAACCATCCAAAAAGGGATTACACATTTAAATCAATAATGAGTTTTCATTAATTATTTAATTACAATTTCACATTCAATAATATGGGCCTAGAGCAGCACCCTGGAACCCCGTTGTTCTTTGGAGCACCAATCTCTATCCCACAACTCAGTAATCACATGAAATACATGAACAAACACACACACACATTGGGGTATTGGATTAGAATTATGGAACCATTTTTGTAGTTGGAGTAGCAATACCTATCCGGTAACCCATTCACATATATTACATTTCATGGTTCCACATTCACAATCATTCATTACCCTTTTCCACACACCATTACTGAAACCATTTGATAAATTAATTTATTAACATTCATAATTAAATAAAATTATTTTTATCATATCAAAACACCCAAAGATTCACTATTTATTTCATAATCCCATTAATCAATCAATTTCATAAATTCAATTTTAAAAAAATTCCTATTCCCATTATTCACCAATTTCATAATCACATGGTTAATCAATCAATTAATTAATTTAAAACAAAATTTCCATATTTTTAAATTGAAATTAAACAAATAAATTCACATAAATATAATTAATACTATAGGATTTTTCAATTATAGCATCTACTTCATGGTCTTTGATGGACGTTCTCTAAACCAAGATCCACAAATTGATGTGTAATGATCAAAACCAAAATGGAATGAAAGTTATATGACTGATACCTATGATCATATTCCAAGGGATTATGATTGATTAAAACCTAGATCTAAACCGTCACCAATAGAGGAAAATAATTCCTCTTCATAGAGAGAGAGAGACAAGAGACAGGGTAAATCAAACAAGAAAGATAAAAAATACTGTAGAGGATAAAATCCTTCATTTAGGTCAATGAATTGTTAGGTAATGGGTTTGAAGAGCCTTGGAATCCACCTATGAGCTTCCAAAAATTAAGGTATTAGGTTTAGGACTAGTGGGGATGAATGGGGAAAACCAAGGGGTATTTTATTTTTGTTTAAAAAATTTAAATGGAATTAAATCCATTACACATGATTTACCGGGAGGAGGCACATGATTTTTCAAACATTTCACCTCTACATAATGTTGCACTATTTTCCCTAAAATTTATATGGTTTGAAAAACTATGTGATAAACATGAAAATCCCCTATATTGTTGGGTGTATTATTTTGAATTAATTCCATATGGTTTTTTTCCTAATTATTCTCCAAGTATGTTCCACCTCTTGCCTCTCCAAAATAGGGTGCACGATTTCGTTGAAAAAACTGCATGGTTTTCCTTAACCATTCACCAAACATGAGAAGACCATTGGGATTCCTATCATCTCAAATTTCACCTGAAACAACCCCAAAAAAACCCAATCATGGTATATAAAAAATGTGAGATATTTCTAGATAATGAGCATTATAAATCTCTAGAATGATAAGGATCTCAAATACAGTGATTTTATAAAGTATTTTTGGTGGGATGGAATGAATCGAGATGTGACAAATTTATTATCTTAGTGCTTGGTATGTCAGCGTGTTATAGATTAGAGAGAAACAATTAAAGGGATTTTACACCCATTACCCATACTAGAATGGAAATGGGAAAACATCACTATTTGTTTTGTTATCAAACTCTACAAAACATATAAATGGAATAATGTTATATGGGTTTTATTCAATAATATTAATAATTTAGAACACTAGATTATTATCAAAGAATATTTCTCTGTGGAAAATATTTTCATGATATACATGATGGTATTGGTAACAATTCATAGATTACCATATTTAAATATATATGACTCGGATCCGAGCATTACAACAATGTTACGGTGAAGTCTTTAGAAAAATATTAATACAGTGTGAGCTTCACCACTACATAACATCCTTTGACATACGGTTATTCTGGGTTGAAATTCAAACCCCAAAATATATTTTTATATCGTTCTATATGGATTTAAAAGGTTTTTTTGGATCAAAAACTTTTTCTTGTTGAGTTTCATACAACAATATCTTTCACATGAGTATTCATATGGCTCCTTATGATTCTATATATGAAAATATGTGTATAAATCATAGTTTATGGAATGAAGGTAGAGAAAACTCCATTGGGACTTGATATATATGAATAAATGGAGGGGAAGATTATATCAATTTAATAACATATATTGGTAGTATATGATTCTATATAAAATTTATGCATATAATTTCTATTATGATCTGGAATATTGAGTTGGTAACATGGTTTTTCTAAGAATTTCTCCATAGAAAAGGTTAATGAGATTCAGGATGAAAAGGAAACAATTACCTAGATATATCTATACATTTGAAATTATTAATCGTATTGGGATGGTATACTATCAATTTTCACTTCCATAAGACCTATCTCATGTCCATGATGTGATCCACGTATCTCTCTTGAGGAAGTACATGTCAGACCCTTCACATGTATTGAACTAAAAGGTCATACCACTGGATATTAATATTTGTAATGAGTAAAATATTATAGATATTTTGTATCCTGCATATAATATTATATGAAACAATACAACTCATATGATCAAATATTTTTGGCAAAACCACCAGTTTGAGGAAGCTATGTGGGAACCCTAGGATGCATTGAGGTTAATGTATCATGATTTGTTTATAATAATGTGTCATAATGTAACACCCCGACCCTAGTTACCTAGAGTCGGTGCATTATTACATAACATTGGCATGATCACGAGAAAGATCAAGTCTCGAAAGACCTATTAGTTTAGTAGCCTTGGAATAACTAGATACATCCATAAATTTTTACATTACATCATAAAAAAACATCTTGTCTTCATATCCCCTCATACTATCCCTGCAGGTCATTCATAAATTACTTCTTCATAATCCTGGGAAAAATAAAACATTGAAAGGGGTGAGCTCAGATGCTCAGTAAGGATAACATTATAGAAGAAGCTTTCATAAATAAGCATAAACACTTAAGGCAATTTATAACTAAAACAAAAGCCTTTTAAACTTGAACTTCAACATAAAATGGAAAAGGTAAAATGAAATAATGCCATTTACTTACTCACATGGATATTCTACTAGTCGAATGATCACATGCAATATCAATAACCACTTTCATAATGTTGGAATGCATAATGCCAGACTATCATAACCACATAGCCAAGGCCTCGTGCCAAGACTACAAATAAGATTTTGTCAAGGCCTTGTGCCAAGACACTAGTTTGTCTCATGAGACCTACCGATGCATCGAGGAGCTATAGCGGGCTCCACCCTTCACTTATTAAGTCCAATGCATTCCTCATATGAACATGTTTAAACAAAACATAAACATTCGTATTAAAACTAGCATACGAAATGTCAATACTTTTACCACAAACCATGAATGGTATAAAAACTGCACATCCACAGTCAAACATGACTCATTTGATACAATATAGAAGATTGTATTGTATCACATTAACCTCAATCAAGAATAATGAATGATGTTGACATAAATGAAAATAATCATCAAAACTATTTGAGATAATTATCCCCCTTTTCTTGAAAACATTTAAAAGTCACACTATTTGTCATGAAGCCATTTAAAAGTAGATTTTTTAATCAAAGTGTCCCATACCACTTTGAAACTTTTTAAAAGGAGTTTTAATTTCTAAAACATTAATGTCCATATAAATAAATCCTTAAACACATTTTTAAAACATGGACATTAATGAGAAATATTTAAAAGAATAAGTCTTTAAAACATTTAAAAATGGTATTTTAGTTAGAGATTCTAACCAAAAGAGACACTTGAAGACAAATAATTGAGGTAATCAAAACTTTTTAATATCATGAGAATAAAGGGATTCATGATATACTATGTCAATGTACATTATATACACCACATAAAAGTGATTTGGTGTATATCAACAAAGAAGTCTCAATGGAATGTAAATTGAGATGAAATCTCTCATAAAGGCTGTATCCTTAGGTTAAGGATAAATCAACGACATAATTATGTGTGGAAAATATAAATACACTAAATATGATTGGATATTCAGTGTAGAACAATCAAAGGATATTCACACATATTCTTGTAAAAAAACACCAACGAATTGGATGTTTAACTCAACAAATGGTGAATGAGTTAAAATTACTCTTATCAAATTCATATCAATGACTTGAGAATTACCAATGAGTGATTATGTGTATCAAACTTATATCCACAGGAAGGGGAGTGGAAATTATGACATAATCTAATGAATAGTGATTCCACACATAATCATGGAGTAATATAATCAATGAAATATGCGTAAAGCCAAATGAGTGGGAATTGAAATCTCAAATTCCCTTATCGATTAGGTAACATACGAAACATACACCCATGAAAGAAGTATCATACCATGATGATGTAAATACCCATAAATTAAAGTATATTACACAATGAATACAATCATGGGCAGTACACATACACCACATGCAATAATTAAGTGGTGATCAATGGAAATCTCACGAAATTAAAAGTGAGATAAGAAACCCCTTACCACGTTAATCAACTGAGTCGTATGGCCAAAAGTTAATAACAACCAAATGATTTACAGAATAACATGAATATAAATAGAATCATGAATATATATCAAATGGAAGTACACAATACACCACTTTCAATAATTTAGTGGCGAAAAATGGAAATCTCACGGAATTGAAAGTGAGATAAGAAAATCCCTTACATTGTACTTTTTCCTTGGTCAATGGTGGGTTTACCTCCTGTATAATGGTGAAATAATTTTTATTGAATTATACAAGAATAATTTACTTTAACATGATATCATATATGATCTTTTAACCTTGATTTGTTAATAATATCTTAGAATTATCGTCATTTCGGGTGTTAACGGGTTCATTTTACTTTATATTCTTTGTTATGTGAGCCATATTCGTTATTAATGGGATGTATATTATTCATATCCAGAATGATATCAAGTCCTTAGATAATATTTTTAAATCATCAAATGATAATTATACTTGAATGGATATGATGGACAATGAATCTCATCGCGTTCGTGGAGACGGTAGTCCGTACATACGCACGAGCGACAATATAATTCTTTTGATATTAAAATAATATATAATTGGATTTTATATCATATATACAGAATCATTATCATGTTATATTTATTATTTACATGAGTTACACATCATTATTATACCCATCCAAATAATAATATATTGAATAACAATTACACCACGACGTGGAGACGGTAAGCCGTACGTACGCACATATGGTGACATGTTATTCAAAGGATGGATAGAATACTGAATATGGTTGTACCATATTTATAATAACATCACAGTATATATATGATACTGGAGTAATTATTTTATAATGTAAATAACAAAGAAAGAGGATGTGGAAGAAGAAAGGAACTTGAAAAGGGGTGGTGAAAACATTACCTCTTTTTCGGGTTCTTCCTTTTGATTTGATCAAAAGGGCTCCTTAGGTTGGCTTTCTGATCAAACTAAGGCCTCTAGGTTGTAGTGAGGGAAGTGGATATAGTATTGGGGCAGGGTTTGGCCGAACCAAAGGGCTTTGAAGGTGTGAAGAAATGAGAAGGAGGAGTGCCCTTTTATAAGAGGGGTGAGGGGCACCTTTGGAAAAGCTAGAGATATTAGTTTATAATAAATTCATATTCGGATTAAAATGGCTCCAAAGTTGACTATTCAAAGGTTAAGGTGGGGATGGGTCGAAAAAAACTCAACCAATAGAATTTAGACAGGGTTGGGTACTTATATTAACCTTATCTTTAAGTATTAACTCTAAGATAATTAGTTTCACTTTTACAATGTCTCTTTGTATTTTTATATTATTTGGTTAATAAACTTACCATATACATAAAAGAGACCCCCAAGTGGTCCATTAATGATACACCTATCATGATATAAGTCTCTTGGATGAACCGTAGATTTTTTTGGAATTTAATATCAATTAATAATATAATATTTGTTTTAAAAACTCTTTTATGTCAATTTTGACACTATTCAATAGTTGATTTTTGTGAAACTCATAACAGATTGATTACTTCGAAAACAGTCAATTAAATCAATAATAATATATCATATTATCCTAGAAAATTATTTTAATTCATTAAAAGTTTGATATTATATTTATTTGGGTATTTATAATATCAATTATTTTGATTTTTTACTATTATAGAAATTACTACATCATCATTGTGTCATAAATAAATTAAATTATTTAATGTCTAAAAATTATAAATAAAATATCATTATGTAAGAAATCTTTGTATCTTTCTAAGGAATATTTATAATCTAAAATCCAACATATATAACCCTCTGTAACAATTGTTTTGTTAAAAGATATATGCTTGTGTCATATTTGTATTTATTTTAACTTAATTAAAATAAAGTGTCATTATCACTTACAAGTGGATCCATGGGGTCCCAAAATAGACCCAAATATGCCCATGGTCGACCATGTATCAACAAATAGGGTTAAGACACGTTTTAGGGTAATTTAGTATTATTATAATATTATTTTTTAACCCTTATTTACCAGATTTACCCTTTAATCATGGTAAATAAAATATTTACCGAAGTAATTATCCAAAATGTTTAAAAATAAAAGTTACCTATTTACACAATTTGAACATCCTGATTCAAAATATGGAATCCATTTTTCCAAATTCAAAACACATAAGTGGCAGAAATTAATTTAAAATTAATTCCCGTTGTTAAAACAAAAAGCGCGTTTTTTAGAGATAATAACTATCAAAAGATTGTCACTTGTTTATGTCTGGTTTAAATGTGAAATTATGTTCAATGACCCAAATTGTATTACATGGTAAAAATATATTCTATATATATTTTAAAACCACTCAAATTCATAATTTATCACTATTAATTATTTTGATTAAAAAAGTTGTTTTCAATTAAAATTTAGTAATTTTCACTATTCATCAAAATATGAAAGTTATCCAAAAAGTACCAAAATTTCACCCTAGGATAATTTCGATATTACGAATCCAAAAATGAAGTCCATTTTGAGAGATAGAATTTATAAAATTTTAAAAAGTAGGTATTACTATTCATAACGGCTAGTTTGATTGGTTATGGTGTGTTAAAATCTCGAAGTTGCGTACAATGCACGCCATTGCATTATTCGAAAGGAAACATACCGAGGAAACTTGGGGTGTTACATTCTATCCTCCTTCAATAAATTGCGTCCTCACAATTTTTAAAATTTTTCTTGGGAATATAATGGAATGCCCCACATCGGAAAAAGAGTCAATAAAACTATCACTTTAAAAGAAAGAAAGAGAGGTATAAGGGTCTTCCAAGATAACCCATACTAGGACTCCATGTAAGAAAACATGGATATGGATGATAAACTAAGTGTCAAGTTCTGATGGAGAGGGATAGTAATCATGATCAGGAGAAAGTTAACAATGAGAAAACCACAAACTTGTGTTGGGACAAACGACCATTAGTCTCCTAGTAGGAAAGTAAACGGACAAATTTTTTTTAAAGTTACATTACATAAGGAAGAGGAATTAATTTATGATATTGACTAAGAACATTATGAGATATACTTACATTTTAAGTAAATTTTCATTCTTTAATAAATTTCCACCACTAACTCAATTTTTTTTTAAACGATGAGTATTCAAGAAGACTTGGTCACACTGGAAGAGCTAGAATAAACTTCTATAGAATCACATGATCCATGCAGGATAAACCATATATTTACATTGTCTTTGAAGATTAATCAAAACCAAAATGGGTAGTGAATGATCTAATGATCCCCCAAAAGGATATTCATTGAGATAAATATGCACTAATCTTAATTTCTAAAATTAAACCAACAATACCCCAAAGTTAAATAGATACAATTCAATAACCAATTGTCCTTAAAATCCTTTAATATAATCCAAACTAATATTGAAACCCGAATCATAGAAGAATTTGATTATGTAGTCTCCCATGTTACATTGTATCTTCAAATGACATCAAATACTCTTAAAGTCACATACTTAAAAGTAATTAACATCATCACATATTCTCTGTTATAGGTTAATAATATCCATAAATAACCCAAATCACTATAAATCAACAATAAAAATGTAGATAAAAATCCACCATTACTCTACAAATGAAACCCCATTGTATTCTATTTTCCTTGGGCATATAGTGTTCCCAATAAAGCGAACATCTTCCAAAATAACATTTATCACTTAATCACCAAATCATTTTCCTATACCAAGGGTATTCATTTGATAAGACATAAGAACCCAAATCATCTTATTATTGATCAATAAAATCATTTAACAAAAAAAATAGTCACATTAACCAGGGACTTCACGTAGTCCAGTGGTAGGCGATAAATCCCAATCGCACTTTGGTTGTGGGTTCGATTCCCACAACTTTGTCTGACGCGACGGGTTGTCACACAGTCTACGTGTTGTCCTTTTTCAAAAACTATATTTTATAATATTACCAAAATGAGATAAATTCCTCAAAATAACATAATTTAATCACAAATGTTATATCATACATTTCATTTTCATCCCAAATTATAATAACTTATAATTTTCTCAAACCCCAATGATCATATAAAACCAAATGGTTATTTGTACCTATATCCACAAGAGAAGAGACAATTCTTCTTCAAATATCATTCTCACATGGAAAACTGCGGGGTTACAAATACAAGAGAAAATTATTCCAAAGTACCCATCAACAAGGAGTGCTAATACTTTTTAAGTTTTTCTCCAACCATTCATTTCCACATATCTTCTTCTTTGACCAAGAAAATATCCTATAGAATAGGACATTCACTCGGGTAATGGCCAGGTCCCCTACATTTACGGCAAATGACTGTAAATGGACTCTTGGGACCATTTTTATCTTCTTCCATAGTACTCTTCATTTTTCTTCGGCAATTATTCACTTTATGTCCTTCCTTCCCGCACGTAAAACATTTCGTTGTCCCATTGAGACACTTTCCTGGGTGTCTCTTTCCACATTTCCTGCATGATGAAAATTGAGGTTTCTTTTCTCCATGGTCTCCATTGCTGGAGATCTTATCATTTATCACCTTTCACTTCCTTTTTGAGTCTGGGAGTTGGTTAATATATATGTTGTTGATCATATTTTTGGAAAACTGATTTGGCATAAAGATGATATCTTTTACGCCTATCAACCTTCCATTTTGTTGCTCATTTCCACCACCGTTCCCACCTTGTATATCATTCTCAAAGTCACTATGACTTCCTTGGAATCTAGCCATTGACTAAAACCAGAAAGCATTGTGTGAGTAATAGTAGTCGTAAAATCATTTAGAGATTAAAATGTCACCATATTCTCAATTTGAAACATATTAGGATTAACCAAGGTCATTTACTCTCATCTTATGTATATATTACTTAAATCGGTTTGTAAAGAAAATGTAAATTATCCTAAGCATATCCCCCGGGAGTGTCATAACAAAGAGTGCAGCAAGGCCCGTTGTCGTGCAACAGTTCCCGTTCGAGTCTAGCTCAAAGCGGTGTTTTCGGGTTTTACCCCTAGGTACATCTGTGCCAGAGCCGCCTCTACCTGCTCGTATCGAGATAGGGATGTATTGCTTGGAAAACTCACAAAATCTCTACAATACCAAAATTCTCGGAAGTTCTTTTATACTAATCCTCAAAGTTCATCTTAGGTCTACGTGCTCTAATCAGAGTTTATGTAAATCTAGCTTCCAAGGTTTGTACTAAACTTACTCTGATACCAACTGTAACGCCCCAACCCTAGTTACCTAGAGTCGGTGCATTATTACATAAAATTGGCATGATCATGAGAAAGATCATGTCTCAAAAGACCTATTTGTTTAGTAGCCTTGGAATAACTAGATACATCCATAAATTTTTACATTAAATCATAAAAAAAACATCTTGTCTTCATATCCCCTCATACTATCCCTGCAGGTCATTCATAAATTACTTCTTCATAATCCTGGAAAAAATAAAACATTGAAAGGGGTGAGCTCAGATGCTCAGTAAGGATAACATTATAGCAGAAGCTTTCATAAATAATCATAAACACTTAAGGAAATTTATAACTAAAACAAAAGCCTTTTAAACTTGAACTTCAGCATAAAATGGAAAAGGTAAAATGAAATAATGCCATTTACTTACTCACATGGATATTCTACTTGTCGAATGATCACATGCAATATCAATAACCACTTTCATAATGTTGGAATGCATAATGCCGGACTATCATAACCACATATCCAAGGCCTCGTGCCAAGACTAAAAATAAGATTTTGTCAAGGCCTTGTGCCAAGACACTAGTTTGTCTCATGAAACCTACCGATGCATCGAGGAGCTATAGCGGGCTCCACCCGTCACTTATTAAGTCCAATGAATTCCTCATATGAACATGTTTAAACATAACATAAACATTCGTATTAAAACTAGCATACGAAATGTCAATACTTTTACCACAAACCATGAATGGTATAAAAACAGCACATCCACAGTCAAACATGACTCATTCGATACAATATGGAAGATTGTATTTTATCACATTAACCTCAATCAATAATAATGAATGATGTTGACATAAATGAAAATAATCATCAAAACTATTTGAGAGAATTATCCTCCTTTTCTTGAAAACATTTAAAAGTCACACTATTTGTCAAGAAGCCATTTAAAAGTAGATTTTTGAATCAAAGTGTCCCATACCAATTTGAAACTTTTTAAAAGGAGTTTTAATTTCTAAAACTTTAATGTCCATATAAATAAATCCTTAAAACAATTTTTAAAACATGGACATTAATGAGCAAGATTTAGAAGAATAAGTCTTTAAAACATTTAAAAATGGTATTTTAGTTAGAGATTCTAACAAAAAGAGACACTTGAATACAAATAATTGAGGTAATCAAAACTTTGTAATATCATGAGAATAAAGGGATTCATGATATACTATGTCAAAGTACATTATATACACCACATAAAAGTGATTTGGTGTATATCAACAAAGAAGTCTCAATAGAATGTAAATTGAGATGAAATCTCTCATAAAGGCCGTATCCTTAGGTTAAGGATAAATCAACGACATAATTATGTGTGAAAAATATAAATACACTAAATATGATTGGATATTCAGTGTAAAACAATCAAAGGATATTCACACATATTCTTGTAAAAACAACACCAATGAATTGGATGTTTAACTCAACAAATGGTGAATGAGTTAAAATTACTCTTATCAAATTCATATCAATGACTTGAGAATTACCAATGAGTGATTATGTGTATCAAACTTATATCCACAGGAAGGGGAGTGGAAATTATGAATAATCAAATGAATAGTGATTCCACACATAATCATGGAGTAATATAATCAATGAAATATGCGTAAAGCCAAATGAGTGGGAATTGAAATCTCAAATTCCCTTATTGATTAGGTAACATACGAAACATACACCCATGAAAGAAGTATCATACCATGATGATGTAAATACCCATAAATTAAAGTATATTACACAATGAATACAATCATGGGCAGTACACATACACCACATGCAATAATTAAATGGTGATCAATGGAAATCTCACGAAATTAAAAGTGAGATAAGAAACCCCTTACCATGATAATCAACTGAGTCGTATGGCCAAAAGTTAATAACCACCAAATGATTTACAGAATAACATGAATATAAATGGAATCATGAATATATATCAAATGGCAGTACACAATACACCACTTTCAATAATTTAGTGGCGAAAAATGGAAATCTCACGGAATTGAAAGTGAGATAAGAAAATCCCTTACTTTGCACTTTTTCCTTGGTCGATGGTAGGTTTACCTCATGTATAATGGTGAAATAATTGTTATTTAATTATACAAGAATCATTTACTTTAATATGATATCATATATGATCTTTTAACATTGATTTGTTAATAATATCTTAGAATTATCGTCATTTCGGGTGTTAACGGGTTCATTTTACTTTATATTCTTTGTTATGTGAGCCATATTCGTTATTAATGGGATGTATATTATTCATATCCAGAATGATATCAAGTCTTTAGATACTATTTTTAAATCATCAAATGATAATTATACTTGAATGGATATGATGGACAATGAATCTCATCGCGTTCGTGGAGACGGTAGTCCGTACATACGCACGAGCGACAATATCATTCTTTTGATATTAAAATAATATATAATTGGATTTTATATCATATATACAGAATCATTATCATGTTTTATTTATTATTTACATGAGTTACACATCATTATTATACCCATCCAAATAATAATATATTGAATAACAATTACACCACGACGTGGAGACGGTAAGCCGTACGTACGCACGTATGGTGACATGTTATTCAAAGGATGGATAGAATACTGAATATGGTTGTACCATATTTATAATAACATCACAGTATATATATGATACTGGAGTTATTATTTTATAATGGAAATAACAAAGAAAGAGGAAGTGGAAGAAGAAAGGAACTTGAAAAGGGGTGGTGAAAACATTACCTCTTCTTCGGATTCTTCCTTTTGATTTGATCAAAAGGGCTCCTTAGGTTAGCTTTCTGATCAAACTAAGGCCTTTAGGTTGTAGTGAGGGAAGTTGAGGTAGTATTTGGGCAGGGTTTGGCCGAACCAATGGGCTTTGAAGGTGTGAAGAAATGAGAAGGAGGAGTGCCCTTTTATAAGAGGGGTGAGGGGCACCTTTGGAAAAGATAGAGATATTAGTTTATAATAAATTCATATTCGGTTTCCAATGGCTCCAATGTTGACTATTAAAAGGTTAAGGTGGTGATGGGTCGAAAAAAACTCAACCAATAGAATTTAGACAGGTTTGGGTACTTATATTAACCTTATCTTTAAGTATTAACTCTAAGTTAATTAGTTTCACTTTTACAATGTCTCTTTGTATTTTTATATTATATGGTTAATAAACTAACCATATACATACAAGAGACCCCCAAGTGGTCCATTAATGATACAACTATCATGATATAAGTCTCTTGGCCGAACCTTAGATTTTTAGGAATTTAATATCAATTAATAATATAATATTTGTTTTAAAAACTCTTTTATGTCAATTTTGACACTATTCAATAGTTGATTTTTGTGAAACTCATAACAGATTTATTACTGCAAAAATGTCCATTAAATCAATACTAATATATCATATTATCCTATAAAATTATTTTAATTCATTAAAAGTTTCATATTATATTTATTTGGGTATTTATAATATCAATTATTTTGATTTTTCACTATTATAGTAATTACTCCATCATCATTGTGTCATAAATAAATTAAATTATTTAATGTCTAAAAATTATAAATAAAATATATTATGTATGAAATCTTTTTATATTTCAAAGGAATATTTATAATCTAAAATCCAACATATATAACCCTCTATAACAATTGTTTTGTTAAAAGATATATGCTTGTGTCATTTTTGTATTTATTTTAACTTAATTAAAATAAAGTGTCATTATCACTTACAAGTGGATCCATGGGGTCCCAAAATAGACCCAAAGATGCCCATGGTCGACCATGTATCAACCAATAGGGTTAAGACACGTTTTAGGGTAATTTAGTATTATTATAATATTATTTTTTAACCCTTGTTTACCGGATTTACCCTTTAACCATGGTAAATAAAATATTTACCGAAGTAATTATCCAAAATGTTTAAAAATAAAAGTTACCTATTTACACAATTTGAACATCCCGATTCGAAATATGGAATCCATTTTTCCAAATTCAAAACACAGAAGTGGCAGAAATTAACTTAAAATTAATTCCCGTTGTTAAAATAAAAAGCGTGTTTTTTAGAGATAATAACTATCGAAAGATTGTCACTTGTTTATGTCTGGTTTAAATGTGAAATTATTTTCAATGACCCACATTGTATTACATGGTAAAAATATATTCTAAATATATTTTAAAACCACTCAAATTCATAATTTATCACTATTAATTATTTTGATTAAAAAAGTAGTTTTTAATTAAAATTTAGTAATTTTCACTATTCATAAAAATATGAAAGTTATCCAAAAAGTACCAAAATTTCACCCTAGGCTAATTTCGATATTACAAATCCAAAAATGAAGTCCATTTTAAGAGATAGAATTTATAAAATTTCAAAAAGTAGGTATTACTATTCATAACGACTAGTTTGATTGGTTATGGTGTGTTAAAATCTCGAAGTTGCGAACAATGCACGCCATTGCATTATTCGAAAGGAAACATACCGAGGAAACTTGGGGTGTTACACATAATTTAGAGGAAAAAAATTAATTTTAATTTGGGTAGAATTAAATAACCATAATTCTTATGAATTATTTTTTAATAAATTAAATTACTTTGAAATTTTGGGCTATATGTGACACCTAGTGTTAACAAACTGTGACATACAATTAATATTTTTATTCAAACATGATCTTTATTACATAGTCATTATTCATGGTTGTTGGAATAGTAATAACAATATTTTTAATGATTTCCAATTTTATTATATATGGAAAAAATATGGATACAAATTAAATTATTTTTTGGTAATGTCATTATATAATTTGAAAATACTATTTTCTCAAAAAATATATTATTTTTGAAAACAATAATAAATTAATTTTTGAAAATTTTATAAAATTAATGTGAAAAAATAAAATTTAATTCTGAAGTCATCATATCAAAATTATCATAGTATTATGTTTTGGTATTTTTCTGAAATGATTAACTTTTCAATTAATAGTGAAAAATACTAGTTTTTTTTTGAAAACTATCTTTTTTATTTAATGAATTTATATGGTTCCTTTTTAAAATAATATTTGTAAATGTAACATTAGTTTAATTATATATTGGTTAATAAAATTTATTTCAATATAATCATTTTCAAATTCAATTTTGATATATAAAAATTTTAAAATTTTGAACTTATTTCCTTCAAAACCCCACTTTCAAATCATGACCATAAGTTTTATTTTAAATAAAACATTTACACATTTTTGAATGGAATTATAAAAAATAGATTCCATATTTGAAATCAGAATAATTATTATTATCTAATAAGGTCAACATAATTTTGGTCCATTATGAATAGTCAAAGAAATAATAAGTATTTAACATAGTTAAGCTAAAAATGGGTTTATGGGGAGTTTAAATAAAAGGAAAATGGTTAAAAATGTCTCAAAAAATTTCCAACACCCATTTAATATAAATATTTTTACCATATCTCTTTTAGGCATGATAATGGTTCATTTTGGATCATTTTGTAATGATTTGTTTATTTCATGCATATGTTTTAGGGCATTTTATTATAGTATTTTTTGTAATTTAATTGATATTATTTCGAATATTTGGGTTGTTTAACTTGTTTTTTAATTTATTGATATATATAATGAGTATTTCTTGAATGAATAAAAGGTGAAAAATAAAGTAGTTGAAAGTAAATTCGCTTCGTGACACATCACTTCGTAACACAACATTAGAATATTAAATCCCAAGGATAACATCACATGGAGTTGAACTTTAATAGAGGACTAGGAGAAATGAAAAACCATTATATTCCATATGAGACAACACACAATTTGAGAGTGTGGGGAGAATTTTTTTTAGAATCATCACCCCATCTAGCTATGAACTAGAGATTCATTACCTTTGACACACCCGATGTGAACTTCATACACATTGTGGAAATCTTGAGACAAAAAATACTGATGGGTTCATCGCCATCACATGTTATAGATCATGTGAATGATATATGATATGATTTAATTGAGGCAAATATATTCCTAATTTCATGTATCCTTTTCACATTTTAAAATATTGATAATTTACAAGAGGTGTAAACAATACATAGAGTGAAGCTGTCATAATGTGTGAGTTTTTATGCATTAGAGGCTCACTATTTAATGAAAAATAATAATATATTATCCCATTTGTCTACAACATGGAATAATAAGTGATATTTTAAGATCCTAGAAATGGATGAATTCCAAATATTGGAATGAAATCATGGATCCTTGGTTCACTACCTTTATTCTTCTGATATTATTTACCAAGTATCCATGCTACTAATTATCATAATGTATAGCTTGTGTCAGTAGTTTTAATTATACTAGGTGATGTGATTGTAGATTTAAGTGATTTTATATATTATTTCTATTTTCAAATCATGTTTTTATTAATAAAACTCTATTTACCAATTTGAAATATTCTTCTTTTCAAATTACAAGATCATTGTTTGTGATCTAAAGAGTTTTATTTCATTTAACCAATTAACTACCCTTGTGTTTTATCACCATTATTCAATCTAGGATGGTAATTTTTTAAAAGGGTTTTAGGTTTCATATTTTTGTGATTTATCCTAATAGATGACCATTTAAATAGTTAAATTACAATATTAGTGTAGGGTACCCACACAAAGATCCCAAAAGACCCAACTTCAACACTTAATATGAATGAGACCATAATAAATTGAATCAATAGGAAAAAAACCTAAAAATAAATAAACCTTTATTCCTCATATTTTGATTTGAAAACCAATATTTTATACACTCTTTCACTCTCTAGAAATATAAAAAATTTAAATTCAAATTTTTTAATTAATTCAGTGCATATGGACTGTCCTCATGGGTTTGACACTTAGGCCTCCCAAGAAATACACTTTTATTGTTAAGTTTTTAAATTTTATATTTTGTTAAATTTTTTTAGCCTCATATGAATTTAATAACACCATATAGGGTATCAGGGAATTGAAAAATTGGGGGTACACCTTGTTCTTTTTAAAATTTATATATGTTCCACTCACCTCACATATTAGAGGCCACCCCTCTCCTCTCCACAAAACGCATAAAAAACCCATTGGTATAGGAAATAAACATCCAAATACCTTCCTCAAGACCCAAATATCATCTTTGAATCCTCATTTTGATACTATTTTTCTCCAAGGAAGTTTTTTGGTGCAATCCCAATTAGGGTACATGACGAAGTTATAACTTTCCTTAACATGAGATTTTATATTATTTCTTCCTGCACCGCCATAAATTATTATTAAACTATGGTTATATAAAAACCATAGTAACCAATATACAATGTTATTTTTTTATGTTATGTACAAGACCTAGATATTAATCCTCTTCATTTAAATGATAAATGATATTGTCACTCGTGTTTACGGAAAACTACCGCCTCACGAACCAATGAAACACGTTTTCCATCAATACCTCTCACATTTTTGTATGATGATGTATATAAAGTATATATATAAATTTATTTTATTTTTAACATAAATATACTTCTATAAAAATATTATAAGATATAACATTTTTTCATTCCATTTCAAAGAGAATATGATAACATTGTTCTTGTGTACGATGGAGTTTCGCCACGCGAAATGATGTGATACATTTTTCACACAAATTTTACGTGGAAGGTAATATGGAATACATTTAAGGAATATATGTTATATAAATGAAATATTAATTTTTAGGGAAATTTAATATATTACTTACCTTTATTTTTTTCACCCATCGAGGAAATGGAAAAAATATTAATGTATATGTACAACCTACCATCTCTATGAAAGATGTATTTCATTTTATGTATCTAAAATTTATTGATTACTATGATTATAAATATTAAAAATATATATGATATTTATATCATGTTTACCATTATATAGATATTTGAACAATGTTAAAATGAATAGGATAAAAAAATAACAGATAAAAACATATAAAAAAGACAATGTAATTATTACCCAAACTATGACTATAGCATGGAATTATAAAAAATAGGTAAAAAAGGTCATAATAAATTCATATATGGTTTTATATATATAATTATATTTCTATAATATATTTATTATAAACATATATTTATTATATAGTTGGTTTTAATAATTAATAATTAAGTCAAGACTTAATATAAGGATTTTGTCTCAATTTTCAATCTTTGAGACATATGTTAGGTTGTGAACCTAACTATTATTTTGAGGTGAATATAAAAACCCTTTAAAATTTTATATAATTAATATCACTTTTTCATGATATTTAACATTTTATTTTAGGTTAATATTTTATGGGAATTATGATTTAAAAGACAATAATGTTTTAAATATTTTATGTTACAATCTCATCGATTGTCAAGATTGATTATGATTTTGATTATGAGGATGAAACCATACAATAAATCACTCAAGAAACAAATGAATTTTATTCTCATATGGTTATTTAATGAGAATATATGTTTCCATTAATTTTCCTCTTTTTATATATTCATGATACCAAAATAATGTTTTAAAAAAGGTGTCTTTATTTCTCTCTTCAGTCGAAAACCTTTTTTTCTCTAAAACCATGTTTTCTAAAAAAAATTCCATTTTTTCATTAAAAAAACAATTTACAAATGGAATTTTACTCATGTTTGATTTTTTATTTTTTTAATGGAATTGCTATGTCTATGTCCAAAACAAGTCCCATTTGGGTTTTACTGAAAATTTGAACCAAATAATTATTTTCATATATACGACCTGAATAAAATTTTCTAATATGAAGAAAATTATCTTATTTTAAGATTCCTTTATTTTTTTTCCTGGAAATTTTCAATGAAAATTATCTCCAATTTTTTTTTAGTTTTTAATTTTAAAAATGTCATTTTCAATGAAAGGATATTTCTCTCATGAAACTGTCCAAAATATTTTTCATTCAAATTCAGTTTCTATGAAAGATGAAATCCCTTGATGTTACTTATTCATTACTATGAATATGATCCTATTATAACATTGTTATTTTTCAATTTAAAAGTTTATTTATTTGTTGATAAAATTGTTATGAGGATATTTATTTTTTCTATGGATTATGATTTTATGTAATTACAAAATAACTAAGAAACCTATTTCATTTTCATAGGTTATTTTTTGATGAAATGTTTATAAAACCAATATAATATTATTGTTTCTGATATGATGATTTTTTATGACCTTGTGACACACATATATATAATTTTCATTATGCAATGAGTGAGACCTATATCTATTTTAAATGCATTGGGTATATATTTATATCTTATGGGATAAATAGGATTGGAATGGGGTGTGAACCTAGTATAGTAAATGAATATATCCACTATTATAGTCAAGGAATTGGACCTTTACTACTACTATGGTTTGGGGAGTGAAACAATTCTATAATGATAGTCTCTTAAATGAGCCTTGAACTATTATGGAAATGATTTCCTATTCTTATGTATCTGTCATAATTCCATGGCCTATGTCATTGTACACTATCATTCCCCATGTTATTTGATTCCCTTATTATTCATGTCTTATAAACTGAAACTCTTTATTTCATTACACAATATTATGATATTTGATATATTGGGTATGGGTTTCAAATGTTATACAAAATTTTTCATACCCTTGTACTCATGTTATGGTTACATTTCTCCCTTGTTGACCCTTAAAGAGTATTTGGGCTCACCATTTATTGTGATTATTTTTCCCAAGTTTTAAGTAAATGTATTATGTATGATTTTTATAAGAAAGGTGATATTTATGAAGATGATAGTGGGAGATGATGAAGTTACCCTATGAAATATTTTTTTGGTTTCCCATGCTTCCAAATTAACTAAACTTTATTATCCTCATGGGTTTCTTTATTTAATGTAATGAATGTTCATAAACAATTGATGTAATATCTACATATGAAAATAATGGGCCGTTATAGATTCAAATAAAATTAATTACACTATTATAGATCAAATGGCTCATATGTCACATCCGTACCAAATCCGAAATATACTGCAACATTTAAAGTACTTTATTCTGTGGAATGAAATGTTAATATTTGAAAAAAATCAGAATATTACACTATTTAATAAAAATCAATCATTTTAGAGAAATCCTAAAATTTGGCCATAAGTTAATTTATATATCGTCATTTAAAAAAATATTTTCATTGTATAACATAAAACTTCTAAATGTTCCAAGAATTAATTTTAACATTTTCACATAAAAACAAAATAAATAACCTTTTTGAAAAAAACATATTTCTTGAAAAATAAAATGAACACTAAAAACTGAGTGACTATTTACTCATAATTTTTCTTAAAATTTATATTAATAAAGAGATTTATATAGTCTAGGTGTTGTGTGTTGTATAAGATATCAAAAATAGGTATCTTTTTAAATTATTATAGTGTCACACATGGGATGGATTATGAAGATTAATGGGTTTTAAATCTAGCGTAAAAATATGAGAATAATGTCAAGATCATCATTATGATTCTAGGGGCATGTTCCTATCGAAAATTATGAAAGTGGAGGTACCGTTCCATGGAATTGGCCATTCAAATCTATTTTTTTTGGGAAGTTCCATATTCTAGTTGATTAAATTTATGATCACATGGTCATGTATTTTTTTTTATAGTATTGTGTAATTTTCATCTTTATGTTTCATGTAGTGATATGATATTGAGATCATGTTTTAGAGTCTGAGTGTCATATCTTAAAAGTATAGCATGAGGGAACAATGGGAATTTGAATATGAAATATGTACATTGTAGTAGGAATTAGTGAACTAGTTTGGACTTTTAGTATTTATTTACCACCCTAAGGATTCTTGGGGATGAGAATTTATAAGTCAAGGAGGTTTTAATATCTTTCATTTTGGATCGAGTTAAAATTTTCAAAGGTAATTTGAAATTATTTTTTGGGAGTGAATAAATCATAATATAATATTGAAGATGTAATTCTAGGATTTAGATCAGTAAAAAGTGTTGTTTTTGGATGGTTTATAAATAATGAGTGGGTTTTCTAGAGTCTACATGTCTTTTGTGAGCATCAGGTTTCAAGATCATGGTTTCTGTAGAAACATCTTGGGAAGTATGTTTGATGCACATTTAGTGAAAACAATAAGACCCGAACTCTGTGAAAAAACTATGCATCCACAGTGTGTAGGTGTACAATTCATTCAAACCATGAGAGGTGAGCCCAAATATAATTATAAGTGGTGAATATTTTAAGATGGCCATACATGGTTATCGTAAAGTTTGGAAAAAAATGCAAGGAAACCATGCAGTTTGAGGTTTTGTGAAAAGTGTGTCCCACACAGCATGAACAATGTTTTCCAAACTCTTTAAAACAACCAAGATACTAATTAAAGATTATTTAAAATTAATCTTTTCACCTCATTCCTCTTAAACATAATTTTAATTATCCTCCCTATTTTCCAAATCAAATGAACCATGTGATATCTCTCCTTCATTTATAACCAAATATTTGATATATTACCTACACATGAACTCAAATTCAGGCTTCATTTGAATCATTGGACCCCCTCAGCATGTCTATCGATCCTATTACTTCTTTTTTAAATTCCATTAAATGTTTTTGAAGCTATTTTACGGCTATAATATATGCCAATATTAAAGGGATTTGTTTGTTCTCATGATTTCTATCATTTCAACATGAATCAATGGATGATGATAGATGAGGGTAACTTCCAATGCATGAGGTATGTGTTCTATCACTTTTACTAAAAATATTATGTTTTATATGATGAACCCTTAGGAGTAACTCCATATTTTATGTGCAATACCCTTTTAATTTAAAATAAATTTGATAAATCATTACCATAATGAGTTGGATTCACTTGAAATCAAATGTTCTTATTTTTAGGAAGTATACCTTAGGGGTAACCACCCCTAATGATGTGTTGTTTAAAGTGAATGTAAAAAATATAACTTTTTATGTAATTAAGCACAACTAAGGTGTGTTGAATTGGAACTTACGAATGAAATGGTTTATCTGAATGGAATGGAACCATTTGATTCCAAGATTGGTTAATGTGCCTTGTCATTGAAATTAAACCACCTTTTAAGGTGTGTTGACATGGATTAAAATTTATGTGGATAAATGATTTGAATGAAAATTTAATAGGAAGAACATTTCACCATGGCGCTATTTAATTATAAAGTTTGATCATGGATATATTTCTGATTAAGTAAACTTGATTAATTATTATATTATGCTTACCAATGGTCATAGACCAGAAATTACATCAAGGGAGTGGAATTACTAGAATGATACTTGGTTTCCAATTGAAGATATCTTTATAAGGGATCATGGGACACCAAATGATTCATTTATGTTTTAACAAGTGAAGGAGAACACTTGGATTAAAGGTTTTGTTTGGTTTTCAATGACCCAAATTGGCATGAGGGTTGCATATATTTTCATAAATTTAATTTAATTCAATATATGATTATCCATGGATGTGGATTGATGTTATGAAACACCCAGTATCATTCTATTTGTTCCTTTCAAGTCTCAAATTGAGGTTACAAAAGACTTGTTCGTAGGGATCGAGTAGAAATCCCCCTTAAGGTGAGATTAAAAGGGTATAAACCTTGGTATTTCACATAGATTATAAAACCTAAAACCATGGAAATTATAGAACATTTCATGTTTATCAATACATATGGCCTCAATTGGTGTATTTCAGAAGTCCTAACCATATATATAAACATTTACGTTTTAATGTGATCTGAGATGTTCTAGCTTAGGCCGAAGTTAGTGGTATTAGATGGGTATCCCATGAGGAACCAGAATCATCATGGTTTCTTTATTTTATATCCTTATTTATAATACATGCACATTTCAAATATTATACTCATAGACTAGATTGTTCTAGACACCATTGGTGGTAGCCTATTGAGTTTTTCTCAAACCATAATTTTCCACTATTTGGTACCTTGACATATTACTTGCATGTAGGTTTGATTGAGGGAAAATGCGAAACTTTTAATGAGGAATTTCTATTAGGAGGTGAGATTGGTAGATGAATACTAAGCCAGTTATTGGCATTCCAATGAGATATTTTTGGGTATTTTTTTCTTTTTTAATACATTTATCGTAATTTTTTTTCTATCTTGTATGCCTGTAAAAATTTTGTATAGATAAGAAATAATTTTGTATATGAAACTGGTTATTGTTTATGTTTGATTATTATAATTTGGATCATGTAAATAAATTTTTTACCCAGTATGATAATATAATTTATATTCTTCTGACTATACCATCATAGACCCTCACTATTAGTCACTATATGATTATCTATGTGAGGCACTCTTGAGTCCATGTAGACCTCGGGTCATTTTATATATGAGTGAACTGGGCCAATGGCGTAACATAGAAAATTATAGAACCAAATATAATGTAACTTATAGGATTCACTACTATAAAATAACATATTATTAATATTAAATTAATATAAATTAATTTTTTTATCTAAAAGTATATTAAAATAATTATCGAGGTTGACAAAGTTATTACTCGGTATTGAAAAAGTAATAAATAGTATCTTAGGGATACAATTTTGGTAGGGATTTGTAAATTTATGTCATAAGAAATAAATATTATGGTTACTAATTTTTTTTTTGTAAATTTATAATCTTAAAAATTATTAGACATGGAAGTTATCAAAACTATTTCCCAGTTCTTATGAAAGGTAATAAAAGTAAAATCTATTATCGTAAATATGTTATTGTGATAAATATGAGAATAAATGTAATATACCATGATTTTAAAATAATATAATATTGTTGATAGTATAAAATATATGTAACACTCAGCTTAAATGAATAAAATAATCTTATTATTTAAATTTGACAATTATATCCTAGCCATTAAATTGGCGGGAATGAAAAATATTAATGACTATATAAAATATATAATGGTCAGAATCAATGATATTTTATTAGTTAATTGTTTTTAAATAAGTACTATATTTTTTAGTAAATTCATTCTATTAGATTTTTATTAAATCTACTTATTCATCAAAAAAATATTTTATTCATAAAACGATTATTATTTAATTTTATGTGGAAATAATATAACTAATTTATAGATATTTTATGAATTGTTTTTGATAAAATGAAATTTGTTTTTCGAATTATAATATTAAAATTATCTTATGGTGTAATTTTCATAATTTTTTGAAAAATCTTTATTTTTCAATTAAATTTGATATTGATTAGTTTTAAATTTAAAATTATTTAATTTTAATTTAATTAATCCCAATGTTTTTTTGGAATGGTGTATATATTTTAATTTAGTATATAATCATTTTATATTTAAAAAGAGGCATTTTTTTTGAAAACCTATTTTCCATGAAACTTTCTGTTTTAATTTTAAATTAAATTCTATAAAATATTTGTTTTTAATTTTTAAAAATTAATTCCATATTTGGAATAATAAGGTCAAATTTTATTATATAGGTCCCTTTTATTTTGGGACAATATGAACAGTACACATAGTAATTTTTATTACCAAAGTTAAGAGTAAATCATGTAATTTGGGGTAAGCATATTATGATATGGATGAGAATATTAAAATAAAACTTTTCAAAATTTTATTATATTATTTTTTCCATAATAATAAATGATGAGAATATATGAACTCCTAGATACATTTAGATTACATTAAATACCGTATAGTATTTTATTTTTTGAAATGTAAAATTTGTCACACTAATGTTTTTAATTGGAATAAAATTTTATTATATTGTCAAACTGAAGATATTTCAACAAATAATTTTTATTTATTAACCTAAAATATTTATATTCATCGTGGTAATTTATATTTAATTTTTAGGGAAAAAAATTACTTTTATGGACTGTGTAATGATGATGTAGTAATTGATAAATTAATGTAAAATAAAATTAACGATATTAAAAAAAGTAAAATAAATATAATTTGAGATATTCAAGGTATTAAATGAATTATATAGAAACATTTGATAGTTATAGGATTTAATTAAAAATTTGGTTCAAATTTTATTCATTATTTGATATTTTAAAAGTTATAGTAATGAATAGTATAAAAGTTGACAATAATTAAATTTCATGAATATAATATTTTATAAAATTACAAAAAAATAATAAAAATATTAAATAAGGAAATATGGGATAATATATAGTCTAAAATTAAAACCATGTGGATATATGTTCTATTTTTAATTATTCAGATCTAGAATATTCATATTAAATTTTAATATTTTGAGAAATTCCTATCGTGCCCCTCAACTCAACTATAAAAGAGAACCCCTTCCATTACTTCATTTCCCCACCTCTATCCTTATTTATTGACCATTCTCTTGAAAATTATATTCTAAAATTTCCTAGACACATTAATGATTTTATAGTCCCACCAAAATACCAATTTTAAGTCACGTAAGGGATATTTTAAGGAGGTAATATCCAAGATATAACATTGTTAAACTGTCTATCTTAATTTATTTTGTTATTCTACATTCACACCACCTCATTCATCCATCAAGTCATAATAAATATAGTTTAATTTATATATTTTTATTCTATATTTATAAATTAATATCTTATATCCATTATTTTTCTCATACCCTCTTCATAAAATAAAGTAAACCATTTTCCAAATTGTGGCGATTAACCGTCTCTTTGGATAATGAGTTTTTGTTTTAATTACCACATTCATGGATGATAATAAAATTATTATTATGGTTAAATAATATTTTAATAAGTATATTATAACTTATTTAAGCTTATTTAACTAGTATATATATATATATATATATTATATTAATTAAATGAAACAAATTCCTAATGGTCAAAAAACAAACCCCCACAATAAACTAAAAATTTCTCATTGAAGTTTTATCAGAGGTATCATAATCATGTCAGAAAGAAGAATGATATATGGGAAAATGTAAACATCTAGAGGTTAATTCATGACATAACATATTACTTCTAGTGTACTTTTTTCATTTGAAAAGAACATCCATTAATATAAACAAGTAAACCAACCATGAAACTATGAAACAAAAGCTCTGAGAACATCAAATATAATCTTCATAATTCATCAAAATGGATATAATTGAAATTAATAAAATTAAAATAAATTAAATATATGTGTAAGTGGATATTAATTAATTGAATAATTACTCTAATTTTATTAACCAGGACATTAGGTACATGTTCAGAACAAATTCATACATTTGTTAAGGGACACCACAACTAAAAACCCTGTTTTAAATGTTTTAAGGATTTATTTTAAATGTATTTTATTTCATGTACATGATATTAAAATTATTTTAATGAATTTATTTATATGGGAATAAATTTTTAAAATGGTAGTTTATTAATTTATCTCAAATATTTATAAAATAGAAACTTTTTATGGTTTCATGTAAGGGAGTTTCCTTTTAAAATCCTCTTATAATGTTTATTTTTACAAAATTGAAATGAAATATTTTACTATAAATAAAAGAAATGTGTTTTTTTCACTTTCAGGACGAATTAATATTTTGAAGATTTATTTTCAAGATTACATGGTTATTTTCCAGGAAACTATTTTCCTTTGTATTTTTTAAATATTTTGTTAAAATAATTGAATTATGTTTATATAATGCAAGTATTCATGTTTTATGATTATGTTATGCTTCTTGGTAATTGTTTATAATTATGGGTGGTTCTATTATAAAACAAACCTGGGTTTTTATATGATATACCTCTAATGTATTGGTATTTTTTATGTTGACTCTGATGGTTATTTAAAGTATAACTACAATTGTTACATCCAATTATTACCACGAGGATTAAAATCATGTGGTATCCTTGAGGGTTACCTCATAAGTAAGTATAATAATAAAATTATTCCCTAATATACCTATATTATTCTTTTATGCATCATATTTTTATATAAATAACAAGTTCTAACAATGTATGTTATGGAGTTTATGTTTGAGAGATATAATATGTTACTTTTAAGTATAACTTTCTAAAAATGTTTTGATGAGTTTAACTTGTTTTCAAAGAAACCTATATAGATTTTATTTTTTACATTGTGATTTCTAATAGGATAATTTATGGAATTATTTGGGAAGAAAATGTGATTTATTGGGTATAAAAATGTTTATTATGATCTCAATTTATATTTTGAAAAACGAAATTTTTTAAAATTTTATATAAGTTAATTATTTCACTTTTTATTTCTATGTCCCATACTTAGGTTTTGGTGGTCAACAATGTTTTTAATTTTTTTCACATGGTTTAAGGGAGAATAAGAAGAAGGATTAGGTTATGAAGAAAATTGTGAAGATTTATCATGAAAATAAATGATGTTTTATTTTATAGGCATTTGGTTTATGAAAAAATTGATACTCTTTAAAAATGTTCACATGTAATTTTTTATTAAATTTTTAATATTTTTTCCCAATTATCTAATACTATACAACTAAAATATATTTGGGAATGACTGAATGTGATTTATATTAAAAAGTCACTAGAATTAGTAATGACTAAGTCTGAGTTGTTACAGTTGATATCAATGATATGTTTAAAAAACATAAGAGATTGAGGCTTTGGGATAAACATAGATTATGTTTTTGTTTATTTTATTTTAGTAAAATTATTTTCCTATAACTTTTTCAGATCTAGGAAAGTCAGTTATAAATAGAAGAATGAGGATCTAAAACAACATTTTTATCTCTTCCTGATGAATTTATTGCAAAAATTATTCAAAATGTCATGTATATATGATTCTAAAACATAATATAACATACTAATATCATGTAAGAAATTGTGTGAAATATAAAACACCTCCTATACACCCCGATACCACCATGGTTCATGTGTTTTTTAATCAAATCCAAATTTTTTAATTTTCTCAACTTTTCAAAAAATGTTAAATATCATCAATGCATTTTTAAATATTTTACCCTCTCATAGGACTTTTGGTCATATTATTATTTTTATACATATTCCAATGAAGGATACCGTCATGCATACTATTTATATTTGTTTTTAACATACAGTCCTATGAGTCATACTTATGGTATTTTAAGAGGACCCTTGATTGAAAGTTTCAAAACAAACTCTGTCCAATTGTTTTATAAAAATGATATTTTATTAGCTATTTTGAAATTATCTATCATACATAAAGATTTTAAAAAACTAATTATCTACCAATATCTATAGAAAATAATATATACAAGGTGAATTTGGAAAAAAAGAATCTTGGGACTTTAAATAATCCCTCAATAATTTTTGAAATGCATGGACATCATATCTACATGAATAGAATAATAATGAAATTGGGTGGACACCGTGATAGAGGAATGATGTTATTTCAGCTTGGCATAGTTTTTTTAAATAATATAGAGATGAAATGTCAAATTTTGAGATATAAAATACGTTTTGAGTTAATAAGTTGTGGGAATTATGGGTTGGGATTAACAAATGAAATGTATAAGATAACCTTTGATGTTAAAAAAATATTAAATAATTAGAATATAATATTCAGGCAATTATGTTTCCTTATGTTATTAGTATAAGTCAGAAAATAATTCCCCAACTCTAGGTAATGTATGGTAATAAAAAATATTATTCATTTTATTTTCTTATAGATAAATAAATGGCCTTTTATCCTATAACATATTTATGATTTTTAGTGGTAAGATTTCTTAAAAAAAAATTCTCAATCACTATCTATAAATCATTAAGAGTTTTTATTATCTTCAATGTCTTTGTTTTCACTTCAAAATTATGTTCTCATACATGAAAACATTGTATGTGTTATTACACATGACTTTCATACTTCCCTTTTATCTTTTGAAGTGGAAGCATTGTTAACCCTTTTTATGATGTGATATTTAGACAAATGCATTTTGAATAGTCTAATCATAGTTACTAAGATTGAGTTCAAATTGTGGGTAAATAATTTTTTAAGGGGGGAAATTATAATCTTGATATTTTAAAATAAACTGTTATGTTCAACAACTTACATGATGTGTAACACTAATCTTAATAGAACAAAAAAGTATTATTATTTAAAGATGACCATTATAACATAGCCATTAAATTTCCATGAATGAACAACATTAAGGAAATTATGAAATATATAATTCTTATACTAATTGAAAATTAATTATTTATAAATAATACATATATATTTAGTAAATCCATTCTATTATATTTTTAATAAATCCATTTTATTCTTCCAAAACATTTTCTTTCAAAAATAAGTTTTATTATTTTTATGTAAAAATAATAAAATTAATTACGTATAATTTTAAGAAATGCATTTGAAAAAATTAACATCATTTTTTAAATCACCATATAAAAATTATCTGATGGTTAAATTTTGATAATGTTCTATTTTTTTACTTTTTAATAAATATTGAAAATGATTGTTTCTAAAAAAACTAGATTTTATTTAAAATGTAAAATTATGCTATAGGATAGTTTAAAATTTATAAATATTTAATTTTAGTTTAATTTAATACAATTAGGTTTTTTTAATTTGTCTATACTGTAATTTAGTATATATGCATTTTCTATTTAAGAAGAGAAATTCTTCAAAAAACACATTTGATTTAATTTAAATAAAATTAGGTCACATTTTTTGCTTTAAATTTTAAAAAATGGATCACATATTTGAAATTATAAGGTACACATTTATTAAATAGGTACCTTCTATTTTTTTACTATATCAATATTAGAATTAGTAATTGTTTTCACCAAACTGAAGGGAAAATCATGTAATTTAGGGTAAAACAATAATGAAAAAGATCAAAAATATATAGTTACACTTGTACCAATTTTATTTTATGGTTAATGTTAGAACAAAATAATACATGGGTTGAATTTATGACCTCTTGGATCCATTTTATTGACATCAGACCCCTTTTAGTACTTTATTTGAAGAAAAGTCAAAATTATTAGACTAATGTTTTTAATAAGTGTAACTTTTTCAAATATATAGTCATCTAGAAGCTATGTCCAACCATACGTAGTTTTTTAATATATAAAGTATTTATATTCATCATGTCAATATATTTTTAATTTATATATAATAATAATTACCTTATTTTCTTGCACAACGATGATATAGTAATTACTAAATTGATGAAAAAAATAAAATAAATAATATTAAAGATATTAAAATAAATATAATTTGAGGTATTCATGGTGATCCACAAATTATTTAGAAAACTATGAAATGGATATGGTATAATAAAATAGCTTGTTTAAATTTCACTATTTGTTTTTAGGTTTTTAAAGTAGTTAAGACCTGTATTAAATTTGACAATAACGATATTCCATGAATATTATATTTTATTAAAGCATTAAAGAATTATAAAAATATTAAATAAGTAAACCAGGGATAATATAGGATCTTAAATTCCATACCCTTTTCATTTAAGGGATATTTTAATTTATATGTATCTAGAATATACTTATTATATTTTCATATTTTGATAAATTCCTAAAGAGCATATCACCTGGATTATAAAATAGCACCCCTTCCTTGAATTTATTTCACCACCTCAAATTTATAGATTGAGAATACTCTACAATATTCTCTTATAAACATCCTTATACACATTATATAGTTGGAAGACTCACCAAAATACCCATTTGATGTTCCTTAAGGGATCTTTTAAGGAGGATATATTGGAGAGGTAACTTTCTTAAACCACCTCTCTTAATTTATTTTCTTATTCTAACTTATACTCACCACATTCGTTCATAGTGGAATAAAAAATATCGTATCATTTATATAATATAATTTATTATTTCTAGTAGAATATATTCTATCCATCCTTTTTCTCATATCCTCTTATTCAACACAAGTAAACCAT
This sequence comes from Viscum album, assembly GCA_963277665.1. NCBI lineage: Eukaryota > Viridiplantae > Streptophyta > Magnoliopsida > Santalales > Viscaceae > Viscum > Viscum album. The sequence continues at coordinate 249,906,579 of OY728123.1, forward strand.
CATCTCAATCATTGCTATTAATCATCTTTGTGGATAACGAGTTTTCATTTTTCATTAAAGCCTTCAAGGTTGGTCATAAAACTATTCTTATGACTAAATAATATTTTAATAAGTATATTATAACTTATTTAATTTTTTTAACTAATATATAGACATGATATTAAATAAAATGATACAAATTTCTGATGGTTGAAAAAAATAGCTAAAATAAACTAAACCATTATCATTAATTTTTTATCAAATGAAACACCCACATGTTAAAAATAAAAATGATATAACATAGAATTTAAATATATTTATATTTATTAATTCCATATATTCTTACCTTTGGAGTACTATTACCATTTGAAAAGAACATCCATAAATACAAAAAGGTTAACCAATCTTGAAACCATGGAATTAATGCTCCTAGAACAACAATTTTGATCTTTATGACTCATACAAATGGCTATAAAATGAACATAATAGAATTAGAATAATGGATTTTTTTAATTGATTATGAATTATGTATCTAATGAATATAATTTTGTTATCTAAGAAATTAGGTACAAGTGTAGAACAGATTCATAAATAATGTAAGAGAATCATTAATTAAAAATCCTTATTTTAAATGTTTTAAAGATTTATATTCTAATTAATTCTATATCATGTACATGATATTAAAATTAATTTTATGGATTTATTTATATGGTAAATTAATGTTTTAATATTATAATTTTCTTATTTTTATTAATGTTTTTTTTCTCAAAAAGGAATATTATTAAGGTTTCATATAAGGGATTTTAATTCAAAAATCCTCTTTTGATGTCTCTTTTTAAAAAATTAATAAGGAATAGATTTTTATAAATATAAATATTGTTGGATTTTCAATAATTTATGGAACATTAATGGGATTACCCTTTATAATATTACCTTCTTATTTTTAAATAATTTGTTTTCTTTTCTATGTGTGTAGTATTTTTTAAAATAAGTTATTTTCTTGAAGGAATGTTTTCATGAAGAAATTATTCATGTTTTATGATTATATTTAGGTTTTTGGTAATTATTTATGATGATAGATGGTAATGTTATAAAAAAATATGTGTGGGTCTGTGACATCTGTCCAGTGCATTGAGCATGTTGAAAGTTTATCATGAGGATTATTACATGTGTAACTATGATGTTTACATCCATTTAAAACAATGAGGGTTTTTTTATGGTAGCCATGAAGTTTATAATTATTTAATATCCAAGGGTGTTACGTCTTAAGTCATTATGATAATAAAAGTTTTCCTTATGTTATCTATATTAATTATTTATCGTTGCTATGTTTATATATAAATAACATGTTTTCTTAAGGTAAGTTATTAATTTTATGTTCAAGGGAGAAAATATGTTACTTTAGTTCATAACTTTGTGAATATTTTTTTTTGTGTTTATCATTTTTTTAAAGAATCCAATATGTATTTTCATTTTCCTTTTTTATTTCTTATTCAATGTTTTATGGAAATATTTCGGCAGAAAAAGTGATCCATTGGGTAAGAAATTTTTTTAAACTAATATATATTTTTAAAATGGAATATTATTATAAGTATTTATAAACTTATGAGTTATTTATTTATTTTTTATGTCGCTTACTGAGATTTGTTTATAATACTATGTTTACAAAAATTTTTCAGAGGGTTTAAGGGAAAATAAGAAGAAGGATGAGGTCATGAATAAAATTTTGAAAATTTATATAAGGACACAGCCTTAAAAATTTCATAATATTGAATTAAATGAATAATTCAAATTGAGGATCTTTTCAGGTTTAGAGTTTTAGAGAATTAGGACATAACGATTACATCTCAAAAGATTACAAAGTAGACACTTCTACTCAATTTCCATTTTTTTCATAAAATAATAACTCTTAAAAGAAGTCATGTCTAGTTCCATGTTTTAGACAACATGTCTTTTCCTTGATCCCATCCTTGACCCTATTCATCTTCAAGTCCCGTGAAAACATTTCAAAATATGGGATGAGCATAAAAAGCTCAGTAAGGGTTATAAATGAAAGAAAGAAAGAATTAATTCATAATTACATACAAAACATAAACCCTTTTACAAACCTCAAGAAAACATAAGATTTATGAATAACACATAGTAATCACAAATCAAAAAAATACTAGTGGAATTCATATCATACAAACATTGTAGCTATCACAACTACAAAGGGAATTATGTTGGAATAACTGTCTCAGTATATTCCCTAAATCTCTTAGGAGAAACACTAAGGTTTACCTCCGTCATATTAACCAATGCATTGGAGATCTATCTTGGGCTCACCCACCCTAGGTTTATCATGGAACCACCCGTATATGTAAATAATGCCCAAGAACCATATCCTGATCATAACACATAACATAAACATAAAGGAAAGATAAAGTTCCCACATTTCAATAACAATATAAAATTTCAATATATTAAAAAATGAAAACCATTATAGAAACCTTTTTTAATTCCAAAATACATAAAATAGTATATGGTATTTATTTTCCTTCTAAAAACATTAAGCCTTGTTAATGAATCCAAAGATCAAATAATAATCACAACGGTGGAAAGGTCATTGTCACCACTTACATTAAAAAGAAACATTATTTTTCTTGTCATTTAGTAAAACGATTCGTAGAAAAATATTCCCTTTCAATTAAATAAAAATTAAAAGGTGTTTATACAATGTATAAAATAAAGTCATGTATTAAAATGAAATATGCCTCAATGAAAGGAGATTGAGATGAAGTCCCTTCCCTCTTGTCTGACTTGACCCATTCATTCTATAATCTCCTGAATAATAAACTAATGTTTATGTCTACTTGCATAAGAACATTTTTCAGGTTTATTATTCCTTTTATATCACTTATTACCATGTTATAAACATTATTTAATCATTTAAGTTAAAAACGATCGTTTTGTCGATATTTGGTACTTGAGAAAAAAATGAACACCTTATATTTACAAGTTGTCCATGTGGTCAATAGTCCATTATATCCATAATGATATTCATTATTTAGATATCATATATATCTTATAGTTCCAGTATATATATATATATATATATATATATATTTATAACAGTACGTATCATTTGGAGGTAATAAATGAAATACACCATTCATGGAGACGGTAAGTCGTACGTATGCATGAACACTACATTAATTTCTATTTATTTTTTTAATGGAATTAAAACATAATTATACGTAGGTATATTATAATAACAGTATAATATCATATATAATATCATTATCTCCATCCTTTATAAGTCCCACAAATGGCATTAATGAGTCATATAACTTTGAGGGGGCGGTATTCTGCACTTCCTCAAATGAAATTATCGTGTTTATCCATAATGGAAACCATAAAGGTATTCTATAAAAGAAAAATACAGAATCATAAAGAAAAAATAAATATAATAAATGTAATATATAAATATATTTTCGTCTTAATGGACACCATGATAGGTGGTATGAGATAACTGAACAATCATCGTCTCGTGAGGTGCTAGTTTTCCATCCATAGAAATAGTATGTTCTTTACCCATTAGATAGAGGTGTGTGTAAGTGTAGTTCCAATACTTCTCATAAAAACTTCCTAGTATATTGAGGATACTGTTGTTGTTATAAAATAATGAAATAAGTAGAGATAAGGGGTTGGAGAAGTAATATAAAAGAAAAGAAGTTAAGAGAAACTGTTACTTTTAGTATGGGTAACTTCTTTTGGTTTGTACCAAAAAGACTTCTTGATGTTCCTTCTACCTAAGGTAAGGATTCTAGGAGGAGGAGAGGGATGTTGGGAGCTTAATTGGGTAGAATGTTAATGATCCAAAAGGCTTGAGATGTGTGACTACTTGGTTAGATGTGAGTCCTTTTTATGAGGGGGAGGAGGGGCCGTTTGTGAATTTTCATAATATTATTTTATTATATAATGATATTCGATTTCTAAAGGTCCAAAACTAATTAAAGTAAAAAATAAGACGAATCATGGTTGAAATAAAATTATCCAATAAGAATTGGACCGGTTTTCGATATTTTTTTAATATTTATAATCTTATTCATTTAAATGTTTTATTAATGAGGTAAATAATGCATCATTATTGTGTCATAAATAATTTAATTTATTTTATGTCTAAAAAATATAAAAAAATACCATGATGTAGGAAATTGTTTTAGCCATCGAAGGTGCTATCGACCTTGCTCATGATATGATAAGTGATATAAACTTTAAAACCCGGGGTTCAAATGTGGCTCTCAAGGTAGATAGGAATAAAGCCTATGATCGTGTGGAGTGGGGCTTCATCAATAAGGTACTAGATAATATGGGTTTTTATCCCTGGAATATTGACCTTTTATTTAGATGTTTTAGCTCTCCGTGGATGGCAGTATCATTCTTGGGGAAGTCTTATGGCTTCTTCAAGTCCTTTCATGGCCTCCGTCAAGGGGAACCATTGTCCCGTAGTATTTTCATCCTCACTCAGGAGGTCTTGAGAAAGATCATCTATAGGAGCATCAATAATGGAGATATTTTGGCATATCAGAGGAGTATGAAGACTATGACCATTTCTCACCTTATGTTGCAGATGATATTCATGTGTTTATTAATGCTAGAAAAAAGTCTATCTATGAGTTGAACATGATTCTGGAGGAGTACTGCCACTGAGTGGAAAACTTATCAATAAATATAAAAGCTTCTTTTTAATCTCCCTAAAATAATCTTCTGTCGGATTTCTGAAATGAAAATCAATCTTTCCATGCAAAGAAGCTATTTTACCATGAAATATCTTGGGGCTTCTATTTACACTAGAAGAATTCAGATTTGGGACATCGATTTCCTTATCAACCGGATCGCGGACCGCATCCAAAACTAGAAGAACATGTACTTGTCTTTTAGTGGTCGTATTTCTCTCATTAATAGTGTGTTGTTGGATACTCCAGTTCATGCACTCTTTGTGATTATGCCTCTGAAAGGTATCATCAACATCATTGACAAATGTCTTGAAAGGTTCATTTGGGATCCTCTGGACGAAAGGAAAAGAAACTGGGCAACTTGGAGAATAGTGCCTAGGACTACTAGGGAAGGTGTTATTAATGATCGCAGTTTGGATGACACCCTCAGGAGCATGCAGGATAAACAAGCTTGGGAAGTTGTGGATCATAGTACACTTTGGGGGAAAATAATGAATCCTATATTTTTCCATCAATCCTCAGTGGTGGAATGAAGCTCTTTTCTTTGACACAAACTAACGCTCCTCATTTATGAACTTATTGGTCACTCGCAATGGATTATTGGGAGGGGTGATATTTCCTTCTGGCACAACATCTAGGCGGGGAAGGATCTTGGCTTCCTAGGATGTCTTGCTCGCACCATCACGTTTAGGGAAGAAAGTCCACACCTGGATTTCATTAACATGGTGTTGGACGAGGAAAACAAGGACCTTTTCAACATAATTGTTTTATCAGAGGACCCATACCAATGCATTTTTTCTCCTTCCTCAATGGGGGTCTTTTCTGCTCGGGATTTCTGTCGCACGCGGGGCACGTTGGAGGTTCAGGATACTTGGAATGAAGTTCTGTGTCCCAAGGTGGCTCCCTCAAAATTTAATTTCTTGTTATGGAGAATCAGGAACTGCACCATTCCCATATAAAAAACATAAAAAAATGTGGAATCCCTCTTTTTTCTTAGTGTGCCTACTATACAGTTTACATAGAGGAAATGATAGATCATCTCTTTTTCTCTGGGGAATGAGCGAATGCGGTATGGAGTTATCATGGGGACTTTACAGGGATTTGCAATCCAAGCCTGGTGAAGCTTCCATTCTTAGACAAATGGTTTTATGGTTCGGAAGGTAGGGGGATGGAAAAGATAGAACGTTCTTTGATTCTCCTTGCTAGGTGTTGGCCTATATGGCAATCCAGGAATAAGCTTCGACACAAGGGGATGCGGTATATGGTTAAGTCTCTCATCATCAGGTTGAAAAATATACTCATTGATCTGGATCGTCTTATCTCCAACAGGTGGGATGTACCATCCTTCAAATGTATGTTTTCCAGCCCTCATGTTGTCCAACAGAGAGCTGGTATTGATAGAGGTCTCTCGGTTAGATGGATTCCCACTATTAGGGGTCGTAAAATCAATACTGACAGGTTATTCTCTATGGGAGTTCTACATGGGGGTGGGGTTGTCCACGATTCATGGGGATTGGTCCTCATTTCCTTATCCTCTAGTTTAGGACATGGCTCCTCTCTTTAGGCAGAAGCCAAGGCCATGCTCATTGGTATCAGCATTTGTCACCAGAATGGATCAGCTTTAGATGAAGTTGAAACAGATTCAAAAATTCTGCATGATGCTTTGAAGGATATCTAGTCCACTCAATGTTCTATTATCTACATTATAAGAAAGTGCAAAGGTATACTCTACAATGGTACCAAAATCATCCACACATAGTTTGAGGGTAACCATGTGGTAGATCGTCTTTCTTTTATGGAAGTCTTTGGTCAAAATCCGGATTGTTTATAGGGCATTTCCACTTTGAAGCCCGAAGGGGTAAACTTGATTAAAGGGGATGCCCCTGGATTGCAACATTTTAGACCTCTTTAGGCTTATCAATTTCATTTATTTTCTGTATGGTTCCCCTTATTAATAAAATAAAAAATTCATTAGTGATCACAATAAAGAAAACAAATAGCATGTTTTTAAGAAACAATAACTATCAAAAGATTGACACTTGTTTATGTCCAATTTCAATGTGAAATTAATTCAAATGACCAACATTGGATTAAATGGTAAAAATATATTCTAATTAAACATTAAATCCAATAAAAAAGATAATCTAACCATATAAATAAATAATATTAAAATTTGTTTTGAATTAAAATACAATATTTTTCAATATTCATTAAAAAATTTACTTTATCGGAAAGATTCCAAAAATTTGCACAATGTAAATATTGATGTCCCCATTCTAAAGAAGGATTTTATTCGGTGAAATGGAATTTATTAGAGTGACCAAAACTAGATTTAAAGATGGTTCTCCATTAAAAGGCGGTTAATCAGCCTTTTAATTTAAATTATGCTTAAAATTAGATTCATTCACATTTTAAGAATCTAAATTTTTATTGGATTAATGTGAATACATTTAACAAACATGTATAATAATATTGTAGTTAGTTTTATTCATTCCCACAAATACAATTTATAAGAGTTAACTACTTTTTAAAATAATAATATTATATTATTAATGTGAAACATAAGATTTCCAAGAAACCCGTTGTTGTGTATTGGGTACGTTATCGAACATAGAAACACCTTTAAAGTAAAATTAATATTTAATTCACAAATTTTAATAAATATGAAATATGTCTTATTCTTTATTTACCTGGGATGTTACATCCTCCCCCCTTTAGGGAATTGCATCCTTATAATTTTACTTATCAAAATAAGTGGAGGTATTTATCCCTCATAGAATTTTCAGATTCCCACATATCCTCTTCAACCATATGGTTTTTCCACAATAACATTACCCAATGAATTACCTTATTCCGCAACAATTTCTCTCTTCAGTCAAGAATATGGACTATTAGTTCTTCATTAGAGAGATTCTCTTCCAACTCAACTACCTCTAGGCTCAAAAATGAGATGGATCTGGCATATACTTTCTCAACATCAAACATGAAAAACATAGTATACCTTGGATAAACATGGAGGTAAAGCCACTTTGTATGCAACTGATCCATCCTTCTCTAGGATTTCATAAGGTACAATGAAACTCAGACTCAACTTTCCCTTCTTACCAAAACGCAACACACTTTTCCATCGATAAACTTTGAGAAAGACATGATCACCTACCTCAAAAGATAGATCATTCCTTTAGTTATCTGCATAACTTTTCTACATTCTTTGAGTTGTTCTCATGTTCTTCTGAATCAACCGAACCTTTTCTGCCATATCTTCTACCAATTATGGTCCCATCGACTTCCTTTCACCTACTTTATCCCAAAATTAATGTGTTTGACAATTCTTTCCATATAGTAACTCAAATGGAGCCGTCTAAAAAAATTCAACCAAAGAACGATGTTGGTCCAAACTTCCCTAGTAATATAGTGAAAAAGCACGTAGCATATCCTCCAGGTTCTGAATTGTTCGTTCTGATTTCACATATGATTGTGGATAAAAAGATGTATTAAAATTTAATTCCATACCTAACAACATCTGAAGGCCTTTACAAAAGTTATAAGTAAACCAGGGATCATGATCAAATACAATGGAGAGGGTAACTCCATGCAACCTGACTATCTATTTAACATACAATTGAGAAAGTTGATCTAGAGAAAAAGTATCTCAAATAGGAAGGAAATGAGCAGATTTATTCAACCGATCAACAATAACCCATATTTCATTATTACCTCGAGATGTCTTCAGTAATCCCACAATAATGTCAACAGATATATTTTCCCATTTCCACTCTGGTACCGGTAATGACTAAAGCATCCCATTCTGTAAATACCACTCCGCTTTAACCTACGGACAAGTCAAACACTTCATAATAAAATCAACAATATCTCTTTTCATTCCATCCCACCAGTAATACTCTAGAAGATCTCTGTACATCTTAGTACTTCCAGGATGAACTGAAAACGAGGAACTATGAGCTTCACAAAACAACTCATTCTTCAATTGTAAATCACAAGGAAAACATAATCTCTTTCCAAATCTCAAAACACAATCATTAACAATGTTAAATTCAGGAAACATACCCTTCTGAACCAACTCAACTTTTTTCTATAACTCACTATCTTCCTTCTATGATTTCTTAATTCTGTCTGACAGAGATGATCTCACTAACACCTGAAACAAAATAGAATAATTTTATACACCAAAAGCTTCTATGCAAAAGTTTATCAAATCAAAAACCAAAGGATCTTGTTCCAAACAAAACATGGTTAATGAAATATTACTTGTTCGACTCAAAGAATCATCCACTTTATTTTCTTTTCCTGGATGGTAATGGATCGCACATCATAATCCTTGATTAGTTCCATCCATCTCCTCTGTCTCATGTTTTATTCTTTTTGAGTGAATATATACTTTAAACTTTATTGGTCAATATATATTTCACATTTTAATCCATATGAAGGATGCCTCTAAATTTTTAAAGAAAAAACAACAGCAGCTAATTCCAAATCATGTGTAGGGTAATTTAACTCATGTGGTTTCAACTGACGTGAAGCATAAGAAATTACCTGATCATTCTGCATTAGGAAACAACCAAGTCCCATCAACCAAGCATAATTGTAGATAATAAACTCACCATTTTTGGATGGTAGTGCCAAAACTGGAGCATTCACCAATCTCCTTTTCAATTCTTGAAAATAATCATCACATTCTTTTGTCCAGATGAACTTAACACCTTTTCGAGTTTAGTTAGTCATTAGACTAGATAACCATGCAAACTTTTCAACAATCCTCCAATAATAACCTGCCAAACCAAGAAAAATATGGATCTCAGTTATATTTTGGGTTCTTGGCCATTCTTCAACTACTTTAGTTTTAGCAGGATCAACAGTTATGCCATTTTTGGAAATAATGTGACCATGGAAAGAAATTTGTTGTAACCAAAAATCACACTTGCTGAATTTTACAAATGGATTATTTTCTTTTAAGGATTGAAAAAAAACCTTAAATGACTTTCATGTTCCTCTTTAATTTTTTAATGAACAAAAATATCATCAATGAACACAAACAAAAACTTATCCAAGAACTCACAGAAAATTCCATTCATAAGATCCATGAATACAACATGTGCATAGGTTAAACCAAAAGGAATAACTACAAATTCATAATGGACATATCTAGTATGAAACGTGGACATCAGAATGTCTGCTTATTTCACTTTCAACTAATGGTGCCCCGATCTCAAGTCAATCTTCAAAAAATACAGAGCTCCCTGGAGATGATAAAAAAAATCATTGATATGAGGCAAAGGATACTTTTTCTTAGTAGTGATGTTACTCAATGCTCTATAATCAATGAAAAGTCTCATTGAACCATATTTCTTTTTAAGAAACAAGACAGAAGCACCCCATGGTGAAGTGCTAGGTCGATTGAATCCTTTATCTAATAAATCCTGCAATTGCTTCTTTAACTCTAAAATTTCAATTTGAGCTATTCCATAAGGGGGTTCTGAAATTGGCATAGCATCAGGAACTATGTCAATAATAAATTCAACTTCCCGACCAGGTATAATACCAGACAGCTCATCTGAAAAAACTTCAAGGTACTCATTTACCACTAGAACATCATTAATCTCAACACTTCCTTTATTTTAAAAAATATGAGCAAGGTCGCATTCATTTCCATATTTAACTAGTTTCTCAGCTTCCTGATATGTTATCAAAGGCAAGGGTTCATTCTTGTATACAAACTAAAAATCATTCTGAAAAGAAACCTTTTTAGCTCTGCAGTCAATCTTAGCATGATAAATAGAAATCCAATCCATACCCAAAATAACATCAAACTCTACTAGGGGAAAAAAATAAGGTTTTTAGGTAGATTCTTTCCGAACACAAGGACATGGTTGTTCTTATGTTTTCATTTTGTCTCAACATTTCTTCCTGGTGTTTTCACCATAAGTTATGTATTCATATCTTGATATGGAATTACCAATTTACTATAAAACATCTCAGAAATGAAAGATTTTGTAGCCCTAAATCAAACAACACATTGGCATAACTTGAAAAAACAAATAGTGTACCTGATACCTCTTCATTTGGTGGCCCAACATCAGCTGAAGTAGTTGCAAAGGATTTCACCACCCCTTTCTGCTTGAAGTCTGGTTGCATTCCTTCATTTGAGTTCTTTATTGGACACTCGTTTTCATAATGACCCATTTCATTGAACTTAAAACATTTTACTGACTGTAAATCAGATTTTTTTCTTACCATTACCCTGATCTTTTTCAGTGCAATTATGAGCATTATGTCCCATTTTACCACATCGGTATCACTTGACAGAATTCAAAAGACATTCCCCATCATTCTTTTTACCACAATTCTCACAAACTATAAACTTAAGTTCTTACCATCAGACTTTTTTGAAGAGTTACTCACTTTCGCCACCACCTCGACCTCTTATTCTATTGTTTTTCAAAGAACACCTGATCATCATAAAACTCCATTTCCAACTTCTACACACAACAAATAAGTTTTTCACAAATTTTGATCTCACGAGAAGCTTAATCCCTTCGATACTTTGGCTTTAATCCTGAGTAAAATGTTTTTATTTTACTATCATGATCTCGTATGAAATTTGGAACATACTTTTCTAATCAAGTGAATTTTTCTTCATAAGTAGCCACTAAGTCATCCTCCTTCCTCAATTCCAGATTTTTTTCAATTCTAAGACGAACCACCTTAGGAATATATTTCTCAAGAAACATACCTTTGAATTCATCCCAATCGAGAGAATCAATATCATCACTATCCCAAATATTTTTCACCATCGACCACCACTGATCAACTTCACCTTCAATATGGTAAACAACAAGACTAACCTTTAGATTTTCTATAAAAAAAATGAAATATATAATTTTCTCCAGTGATTTAATCCACCCTTCTGCAAGCATAGTGTCAGATGATCCTCTGAATGATGGGGGATGTTGCCTCATGAAATGACCTACTACTGACATGTTCCTCTATGGTTGATTTGGCTGATCTCATGCATGGATACCACCACCATTAATAGTCCGATTCAACTGTGCCACCACTACAACAAACTCTTCAGTTCCGATTCTAACCATCTTAGGTTGCTAATTTAGAAGGTTGTCGTCCTCCTGATGTCGTCCGAACATAGCTTCCCTATTTCCTCTGTGGAAAACCATTCCGAACACAGAAATATCTTAGGCGAAGAAACATGGTAATCTTTAAATGCTATATGATTTCAATATTAACATAAATTACTTTATGGATATTAATTTATCAATACTATAACTACTAAAGTTATCTAAATTGACATTTGATACCATCTATAAGGACTAGAACTTACAAATTTGGTAATATTGAATTAAATAAATAATTCACATTGTGGATCTTTTCAAGTTTAGAGTTTTAGATAATTAGGACAAAACTATTACATATAAAAAGATTACAAATTAGACACTTCTACTCAGTTTCAATTTTTTCATAAAATAAAAACTCTTGAAAAACAAATTCATTAATAGTTACATGTTTAAGACATCATGACATTTCCTTGATCCCATCCTTGACTCTATTCATCTTCAAGTCCTGTGAAAACATTTTAAAACTTGGGATGAGTATAAAAAGCTCAGTAAAGGTTATAAAACAATGAAAGAAAACATTAGTTCATAATTACCAAAAAACATAAACTCTTTTACATACCTCATGAAAAAATAAGATTTATAAATAAAATATGGTAATAACAAATCATAAAAATACTTATGGCATTCATATCATACATACATTGTAGCTATCACAACTACATAGGAAGTTACGTTGGAATACACATCTCTGCATATTCCTAAAATCTCTTTGGAGAAACATTCATGTTTACCTCTATCACGTTTCCCAATGCACTGGAGAGATATCTCAGGCTCACCCACACTAGGATTATCCCTGAACCACCCATATACGTAAATAATGGCCAAGAACCATAACATGATCATAACACATAACATAAACATAATGTAAGGATAAAATTCCCACATTTCAATAAAAATATAACATTTCAATATATTAACGTATCAAAACCATTATAAAAACCATTTTCAAAACCAAAAATACATAAAATAGTGTATGTTATTAATTTTCCTTTTAAAAACATAATGGCTTATTAAGGAATCCAAAGATCAAATAATACTTGCGGTGGTGGAAAGGTCATTGTCACTTCTTACGTTAAAAAGAAACGTTCTTTTTTTGTTAGTAAAACAATTCATAGAAAAATATTCCCTTTGAATGAAATGAAAAGTAAAAGGTGTTTATACAACGTATAAAAGAAAGTTGCGTATTAGAACGAAATATGCAACAACGAAAGGAGATTAAGATAAAGTCCATTACCTCATGTCTGAGTTGACCCATTCATTCTTTAATCTCTTGAATAATAAACTAAAGATAAATTCTAATTTCTTAAGAACCTATTTCAAGTTTATTATTCCTTTTATATCACTTATTACCATGTCATAACCATTATGTAATCATTTAAGTTAATAATGTTCATTTTGTCGATATTTGGTACTTGAGTCAAAAATAAACACCATATATTTACAAGTTTCCCATGTGGTCAATAGTCCATTATATCCAGAATTATAATCATTATTTAGATATCATATATATCATATATATCCTGTATATATATAATTTTATAACAGTACATATCATTTGGAGGTAAGAAATGAAATGCACCGTTCATGGAGACAGTAAGCCGTACGTACGCATAAACACTACTTTCATTTATATTTCTTATTTTAATATAATGAAAACATAATGATACATAGGTATATTTTAATTACAGTATAATATCATATATAATACCATTAAATACATCCTCTATACGTCCCACATATGGAATTAATGAGTCATATCACTTTGAGGGGGAGGTAGTCCGCACTTCATCAAATAAAATTATCACGTTTAACCATAATGGAAACCATAAAGGTATGATATAAAATAAAAATACATAAGCTCATAGAAAACATAAATATAAAAAATATAATATATAAATATAGTGTCATCTTAATTTCCACCATGATAGGCGGTAGGAGATAATCAAACAATCATCGTCTCATGAGGCGTTAGTTTTCCATCCACAGAAACAGTATGTTCTTCACCCATTAGATGGAGGTGTGTGTAAGTTTAGTTATAATAATTCTCATAAAAACATCCTAGTATATTTAGGATACTGGTGTTGTTATAAAATAAAGGAATAAAAAGATATTAGGGGTTGGAGATGTAAATTAAAAGAAACAAAGTTAAGAGAAAATGTTAAATTTAATTTGGGTAACTTCCTTTGGTTTGAACCAAAAGGACTTCTTGAAGTGCCTTATGCCTAAGGTAAGGGTTCTAGGAGGAGGATAGGGATGTAGGAAGCTTAATTGGGTAGAGTTTGTATTAGCCAAAAGGCTTGAGAGGTGTGACTAATTGGTTAGAAGTGATGGCTTTCGATTAGGGGGAGGAGGGGATCTTTAGGAAAATGTGATAATATTATTTTATTATATAATTATATTTGGTTCCTAAATGTACAAAACTAATTAATGTTGTAGTTAAGATGGATCATGGTCGAAATAAAACTGTCCAATAATAATTGGATTGGTTTTGGTTATTTTTTTTTAATATTTATAATCTTATTTATTTAAATCTTTTATTAAGGAGGTAAATACTGCATCCTTATTGTGTCATAAATAAATTAATTTACTTGATGTCAAAAAATTATAAAAAAATAACATAATGTAGGAAATATTTTTTATATTTCAAATAAATATTTATATCATAAAAGATATTTTATATAACCTCTTGTAAAAATTAATTTACTAAAAGACATTTTTTTGTTATATTTGCCTTTATTTTAAGTTAGTTAATCTAATGTGTCATTATCACTCCCATGTGGCCCAATGATGCCTAAAAATCAACCCAAATATTCCCATGGTCGTAAAAGACTCAACCAATATGCTTTGGACATTTTTTAAGGTAATTTTGAATTTTTATAGTATTCTTTTACCTTCAATTACCATATTTACCATTAACCGCGGTAAATAATTGTCAAAAGTTACTGTTGACCAAAAATTATTTTCATCTTATTGAACCACATTTTAAATACTAATAACAACCATGTATGTTGGATTTTTTAAATTCAATTCACAGATGTGGTAAAATATCATTTAAATGAAAAAGTTGGTTTTTTAACTACCACTAAGTGGTTTCACTATTCAACAAAAATTGATGTTTTTCAGAAAACTACCAAAAATTCCGCCTAAGATATATTTTTTATTATGAATTCCAAAACTATATATATATTTCCAAATTAAAAACATATAAGTGTCATAAATTAATTTAAAATTAATTCCCATTGAAAAACAAATACCGTGTTTTTAAGAAACAATTACTATCAAAAGATTGACACTTGTTTATGTCCAATTTCAAAGTTAAATTAATTTCAATGACCAAAATTGGATTAAATTGTAAAAATATATTCTATTTACATATTAAAACTAATTATAATGATTTTATAACCATATAAATACATTAGATTAAAACACAGTTTTGAATTAAAATACCACATTTTCACTATTCATTAAAAAATGAACATTATCGGAAAACTTCCAAAAAAATTACACAAAGTAAATAATGATGTTCCCATTATAATAAAGGATTTTATTTTGTCAAATAGAATTTATTAAAGTGACCAAAAGTAGCTTTAAATATGGTTCGCCATTAAATGGTAGTAAATCGACCTTTTAATGTAAATTTTTCTTAAAATTAGATTCATTCACATTTTAAGCCTCTAATGTTTTATTGGATAAATGTAAATACATTTAAAAAACTTGTATAATCATATTGTAAGTAATTTATTCCTTCCCACCAATACAATGGCTAGGAGTTTACTACCATTTAAAATAATAACACTATATTATTAGTGTGCAACGTAAGATTTTAAAGAAACCTGTTGTTGCGTATCAGGTATGCTATCGAACATAACGACCCCTTTAAAGTAAAATTAATATTTAATTAATTTTTTTTATTAAATATTAAATATGACTTATTATTTATTTACCTAGTATGTTACATCCTTCCCCCCTTTTGGTAATTGCATCCTCGCAATTTTACTTATCAAAATAAGTGGGAATATTTATCCCCAATAACATTTTTAGATTCCCACATTGCCTCTTCAACCATATGGTTTTTCTAAAAAACATTTTCTTGGTGAATTACCTTATTATGCAACACTTGATCTCTTCAGTCAAGAATTTGGACTGGTTGTTCCACATAAGGGAGATTCTCTTCCAACTAAACTACCTATGAGATCAAAACATGAGATGGATCTGGAATATAATTTCTCAACATCAAAACATGAAAAAAATTGTGAAACTGGGATAAACATTGTGTAAAGCCTCTTTGTAATCAACAGATCCAACTTTCTCAAGGATTTCATAAGGTCTAGTGAACCTCAGATTCAACTTTCCCTTCTTACCAAAACACATCACACTTTTTCATCGAAAAAAATGAGAAAGGAATGATCACCTACCTCCAAAGATATATCCTTCCTCCAGTTATCCACATAACTTTTCCACCTGCTCTGAGATGTTCTCATGTTCTTCTAAATCAACTGAACCTTTTCTGCTATCTATTCTACCAAGTCTAGTCCCATCATCTTCTTTTCACCTAATTCATCCCAAAATACTGGAGTTTGACTATGCTTTCCATATAATGCATCAAATGGAGCCATCTGTATACTGGAATGAAAACTGTTATTATATGAAAATTCAACCAAAGAAAGATGTTAGTCCTAACTTCCCTAGTAATCCAGTTAACAAGCACATAACATATCCTCCAAGGTCTGAATTTTTCATTCTGATTGCCCATTTGATTGAGGATGAAAATTTGTACTAAAATTTAATTCAATACCCAACGGCTTCTGAAGGCCTTTCCAAAAGTTAGAAGTAAACCCGTGATCATGATCCGATACAACGGAGAGAGGAACTCCATGCAACCTGACTATCTCTTTAACATGCAACCAAGAAAGTTGATCTATTTCCGACGATTTAGCCGGGGTGCACACATCCATCTTCTTGAGTGTGACTGGTGCGAATTTTGTTACCCAGCATTCCCACTTTCCAAAGGTGGGTGACATTCGCTCCTAATTCAGGGACGTCTACTCCTTGATTGAAATGGGATGATGGGATGTCAGTTCTTCTTTCTCTAGATTCCTCCTCGTAACTCATCACCCAATCCAGGTCTCCCTCATAGATTTAATACGTTGATCATGAAACTCTTCCCGGTGCCATATCTACATGGACACCATTTAATTACACTGCTTCTGTCAGGACATTCCAAGGGGTTCAGTCAGGGAATAAACCTTTGGTTAGGGGAGTAGTCACACTGGGGCATCACTGACATGTATGGATGCTGGGGATTGGTGTGTCTCTCTTATATCCCTTATTATAGGGCTTCTCGAGGACACAGAATCTCGGGGAATCCCACATCGAACACGGGGAATCATATTCCATAGGCTTGTATCTGAGGTTTTCCTCCGCATTCTATGTTTAACACGGGGTATGCCGCAAGTTTAACATCTCGGGGATACAGATTGGACTGATTGGAACACTGATTATAGTGGATCAGATGGAGGAATCCCCCGGAGGGCCACCAATATTGGGTCCAACATGTGGGCGGATTCCTGAATGCCGTGGATAGGAATGAGGTGCCATGATCTCACTGGGATGTGGTGGCCCGGGTAAGGATCGGGATGGATGATGGTTTTGGGCTTGAGCCTCGAAGATACTTCCTACGTACCATGCATTGACATGGATAAAATTCCCTGTAGTTCGGGTTGGGGTGTTGAAGAACCGACGTGAATAAGGACCTTGGTCCGATGGATGGTGGGCATGAACCTCAGGGAGGCTTCCTACGTACCATGCCTTGAAATGGATTAAAGACCACATAGTTCAGGAAGGTGTTGGTGAACTGACGTGAAGATGGACTGGGGCCCAATGGGTATTGGTCTTGAACCTTGTGAGGCTTCCCACATACCATGCCTTAACATGGATCAAAGTCCTCATATTTTGGGAGTACAATTTAACGTCACGCGGTATGAGGGTGGTGAATACAGTTTAACGTCATGCGGGATGGGGGTGAACCAATGTGAAGGGGGGATGGTATGACCAATGTGTGGTGGTATTAAACCTCATAGAGGCTTCCTACATACCATTCCTTGACATAGATCAAAGTCCACGTAGTTCTGGATGGTGTGGGGCTTACAATCCAGGTTGCCCAAGGTGTTAGTGAACTGACATGAAGATGGTCGGAACGATCAGGTGGTGGGATTGAACCTCGTGAGGATTCCTACGTACCATTACATGACATGGATCAATGTCCCCGTAGTTCGGGTGTACAATTTAATGTCATACGGGATGAGGGTGAACGAACGTGAATGGGGTTGAAACGACTGAGTGGTGGTGGGGTTTAACCTCAGGGAGGCTTCCTACGTACCATGGCTTGACATGGATCAAAGTCCATGTAGTTCGGGTTGGTTTGGGGCTTACACTCTAGGCTGACCAATGTGTTAATGGGGCTTGGAACACCGACACAGAGATGGTTGGGGACAATGGTTGTTGGGCTTGAACCTCATGGAGGCTTCCTACGTACCATGCCTTGACATGGATCAAAGTCCACATAGTTCAGGATGGTTTGGGGATTACACTCTAGGCTACCCAAGGTGGGGTTGAATAGATGTTAATGAGGTCGGAACAACTGGGTGGTGAGCTTGAACCTCAGGGAGGCTTCCTACGTAACATTCCATGACATGGATCAATGTCGTCATAGTTTGGGTGTACAATTTAACATCATGCAGAATGAGGGTGTACAGTTTAACATTGTGCGGGATGAGGGTGGTGAATACAGTTTAATGTCATGTGGGATGGGGGCGAACCGACGTGAAGGGGGTCCAGTACGACCAATGGGTTGGGGGATTGAACTTTAGGGAGGCTTCCTACGTACCATTCCCTGACATGGATCAAATACCACGTAGTTCAGGATGGTGTGGGGCTTACACTCTAGGCTTCCCAAGATGTTAATGGGGCTTGGCACACCGACACAGAGATGGTCAGGGCCAATGGTTGTTGGGCTTGAACCTCGTGGAGGCTTCCTACGTACCATGCCTAGACATTGATCAAATTCCACGTAGTTCGGGATGGTTTGGGGCTTACAATCTAGGCTGCCCAAGTTGGGGGTGAACTGATGTTAATGAGGTCAGAGCGACTGGGTGGTGGGATTGAACCTCAGGGAGGCTTCCTACATACCATGCATTGACATGAATCAATGTCTTCGTAGTTCATGTGTACAGTTTAACATCATGTGGGATGAGGGTGTTGTCATGGTCGATGCTTACTCTATGACCATGTGATTCGTACTCGGTGTGAGAAACAGGAGGCAGTAGAGACCTGACAATCACATCGCGAAGGGTGCGTCCGTGGGAAACGAGGAGGGGATTATGTGTTGAGCTTCCCATAGTGTCGGGACATACTCCAGGATGAAGGCCTAAGGGTGACAAAGCATAGCTGGAGGGGGACTTAGGACCTAAGAAAGGAGGATCCCCATTTCCTACCACACCCTCCGCTGGACTTGGCACTGAGGAAGTGAGGAGGAGCAGGGGTGCTGCCTCCAGCAAGAAAAGCCAGGGGCTTACACCATGGTGGCTGCCCTTCCCCACTGACAAACGCCACTCCATGAAGGAGGATATCATCCCCTGTGGAGATTGGGGGCATGGAGAACATCCAAGGTGGTGGGTCCCTATGTGCAAGGCACAGGGCCTGGTCATAGTTTGACATCATAAAAAATGGACGCTAGTGCTTGGCAGTTTAATGTCCTGATGCTTAGATGAGATTGGTTCGTTCCATACCCCTAGGACATAAATAACTTGTACCCTCTGCTCCTTGTGGGAGGGAAGTCATCAACAAGGCCGTGGTGAAGGGGGGTCATAGAGCGAACCATCGAGGGGTCCACGTTAGTGTGGCTATGTGAAGATGCAATAGCCATTAGCATGCCTATGGAAAGAAGAACTAGGTGAAGTAATGGAATAGGTTGTATCATCTAGGGGAATTTGAAGTCACATTGTGAAAACCTTGAGGGTTTCATGAGAAAATGATTTTCCATGTAGAGTGGTCCATAGGCAGGGGACTTATGGAGCTTTGTTTCTCTACATGGTGGAGGGAACTTGCGAAGGGGTGTGCTTCGCAAAGTAGGGTGCCTTAGACTTAGCATGAGGCAGAGGTGAAAATGAGAGGTGCTTTGCAAAGTGGAAAGCCATTGGCGGAGCACAACCTCGCGGAGTAAAGGTGCCTCACGAAGCAGGATGTCGGGAAGCAATATACTTCATGATGTATAATGATCCTACCTTAGTAAATGGATCAAGTGTACATGAAGGGTTTTTCGTGAAGCAAAAACGCTCCGTGAAAACCTGGGTCCCCTTGGGGATCCCCATCCTTCACAAAAGCCCTTAGGCTTCATGAAAGGCATCCCTCTCAGAAGAGGGGATCAAAATGAGACAATGGGGAGGCACTTCACGAAGTCGAAGTACCATGCACAGCTCATGATTCATCGAGTAGAATAGTGCTTCATGATATCGGAGATGAGAAGCAGAAACGTCGGATTTTCCATCCAGAGAGCTCAGGGGGAGCTTAGTATTTATAGGTTAGTGGCACCGCGGAGCGGATCTCACGTGGCATGAAGAGGGTCTCAGTGGCTTCGTGGCGAGCTCACGAACGTCAAATGGGTTCACGGAGCGTCTGGACACCTTCACTTCGCGATGGGTTCACGAACATCAAATGCGTTCACATAGCCTCCCACCTTCTTTTCTTCTCGAAGGGTTCACGAACATCAAATGAATTCATGGATCCTCCCGCCTTCTTTTATTTGAAGGGGCTGTGGTGATAAGGGACTCCACGAAGGGGCTTTGCGAGGCAGTCCATGGGGCCGTCTTAGGGTGGTTTTTTTGTGCCAAATTTTGGCGCCAAAAAATTCCCGCCTCCTACGTAGAGCCGTGGAGGGATCAAGGGTCTAAGTCTGAGGGAAATCGCCAAAATCCTTGGTCGTTCATGGTGCTAACTCGTGAAGAGGGATCGCGAGTCAGATAGGGGCTATGCGGGACGAGTGCATTATGAAGATCCACACGGATTGAACGATCCGCGATGCTCCAAAGGCCGTCGTCTATAAATAGGCGGCCTACCAACTCTTTTGTCTTTTACCTCCTCTGAAAACTTGTCTTATTTTTCCTTGATTCTCAAACCTCTGCATACTCCACGAGTGTTCTATGCAAATCAAGTCTTCGCGGGGCACATGGAGTCTTTGACTCCGCATTTGTGCTCCGCGATCTGACTTTGAAGGCTAAGGCAGCGTCCCTACAAACAGTCTTCATGAGCAGCCTTTTCAAAATCATTTCACGAAAAATCATCATGAACCAACGAAAAAAACGGCCATGTTCCAGAATCTAATGTCCCACCAAGAAGCTTCCAAGGGGGTCCTTGCAGATGTCTTCCGGAGGGATGAAATGGAAAATAGTTTGGGGCTAGGAAAGCTAGTCTGGAGCCACTGGGACCATAGTTCTTTGGTGGAGCTGCTTTTGGTGAGCTAGAATAACTACCCACTACGTAGCAGGTTGCATTTTTATGGATTCAGGCTAAGGGATGATGTCTTCATCCCTACAACGGGATGGGATGAGCAAGCTTACTGGTTCCAGAGTACGTCGTGCCAGCACTGATTGTTAAGGGCGCCCGACGGTCATGCCTATGAGGAATTCACACCTGTCATCACCGACTACGTATACAATCATCTGAAAAATTTCTATAGGAGGGAATTACAGCCAGAGATGTCCCCTTCATTGTACCGAGCCATCCTTAAGTTGGCGCTGGGGAACCCGAAGAAGAGGTGGTCCGAGGAATGGGACATGTGCCAGGGCGGAAAATTTATGGACGATGGGGCTTGGGCCTACTAGGTAGGCACCTCGTGTGAGGAGTTCAAGGAAGATATGAGGAGAGTGGGGTTTTATGACGTAGCATGGGATTCCCAGTTTCATATCCACTAGCCGAAGAAGTTAATGTCAGAGCTATTGAGCTGGCGGTCACTGGGGACTAATATATTTCACCTACATCACTGGGAGGTCAGTATCATCCTATGGGACATGCATCAAATCTCAAGGGTCCCTATACTGGGGGTGATGTACGATGAATTCCTCTCGGCCATGGGTGTGTGGGAGGATCTGAAGCAGATGCCGAATCTGGTGATGGAATTGATGGAGCTCGTGCCTGGGGAGGATAAATAGGTAGTGAGGGATGTCCACTTCAAGAACTAGTTCAATAAGTTCTTGAACTTCCCTGAAAACAGGAAGCTCACGACGAGGCCTCAGACTTGCCCGAAGGGCACTCAGAGTGAGGAAAACTCATACTAGTGGCTGGTGGAGGATAGCTAGTGGAAGACATGGGGGTTCAGTGTTAGCACTGAACAATGACCAACATTCAGGATGGCGGCATTCATCACAGCCCTCATCTGTGTTTGGATCCTGCCGGTGAGGGATACAAACTTGGGAGTGCGGTCATGCACTTTCTTCATGTCATCCACTTTGGAAACATGAGGGTGGGTCAACCTGGGGATCCCGATGCTCGCCACGTTGTACAAAATGATGTGGCACATCAGCGAGGGGAAAAGGCCACAAAGGGTATGCGGGCCATTCCACCTCATTTATGGGGGAATGGCGGCGCACATCAAGAGGATCTATGAGTATACGAACCCCATCTCACCTACGGTGTCGAACATTGATCCCTAAATCATCAACACCATGGGGAACATTCCAACCCAGCTGATCACACCATCAGTTCTAAACCGGGTGTGGAGGGTGGAGGAATTAAATTTCCACCCATTTCAATTGCCAATAGGGGCCTTCACGGATGATGGTCAGGGAATGGAAGAGCACTGAGCGTACCTCCTAGCCTTTTGAGGTGGAGTCTTGGTGTCTAGGGTGCACTGCGAGAGTCTTTGTGAGCCGTACACCCCACACTGGTTTGCCCAGCAATTCTGGTGCTTGTAGGGGCTGACCCCACCGGTCTATCTGGGGGTGTGCTATGAGCAGCACCCATGTGTGATATGGTAGATGTGGCTCATGTTCACACGGGAAGATGAGAATATGTTGAATGTATTGCCTCTGCCGACCGCCGTCCTTAGGCTGAAAATAGAATACACCCAGATCTAGGAGGCGGCCTATCCAGGGGAGATGCTGAAGCACCCAACCGCCTTGGTCGGTGAGGGTGAGCTTCCCCGATATCAGGATCAAGGCCGGAAGGAGAAAAGTTCATCCCGTAGTGGTGGGGCTGCTATAGCAGTGGTGCCCATACCGGTTGAGGAGGGAGCAGAAGTAGTGGATCCGGTTGTGAGAGCAGGGCCGGTGTTCCCAAGAGAATAGAGTCATCTAGTGGGACATCCACCAAGAGGGTTCTACAGGATTTCTACGTAGACCCCAGGGAAATGGCTAAGCCACAGTGACATGCCATAGAATGCGGTCTTCCCAAAGGCCTAGGACATCTAGGAAGTCAACAGGCAATTCCTTGGACCATATGAATCATTGATGCACCTTAACCGCCTCAGGATGGACTTGTCCGGGATTGGCCCTATTAGAGTCGGCTTTACAGTATCCCAGGCGGAGGCGGAGCAATACATAGCTGAGCTAGAGGTCTTCATCCACTCTCGAGGCGCCCTGTACGTAATGACAGACTG
The DNA here is from genome assembly GCA_963277665.1 of Viscum album. Lineage (NCBI taxonomy): Eukaryota > Viridiplantae > Streptophyta > Magnoliopsida > Santalales > Viscaceae > Viscum > Viscum album. The sequence goes on from OY728123.1 coordinate 249,930,074, forward strand.
ATTAAGTGTGCTTTTGGGTTGCATGGTCCTTCCACAGCTGTCAGCTACTGATCTGAGGGAGCGCTTCCCCCTGCCGGACGAATCTAACGAGTTCTCCTAGGGATATGAGGCTGGTAGGGAGAGTCCGCCGAAGGAGGGTCAAGTCGGCGACCAGTCCTTGGATCTCAAATATTTTTCGAAGGCTCTTGAGGTAAAATAACATGTTCCGTTTTCAGAGTCCGCCCTTCGGTTACTCTGGATTTATTATCAGTGTATGTACTGTGCAGGAGGACCCTGTGCATAGACCTCTTTCTCGCCCCTCAATGGGTGCTGACACTGGACCTTCAGGATCCATGCCATTGGATACATCAACTTCTGTGTCTTGAGGGGCTGGGATAGTCAAGGCAGGTCCCCATGAGTATCCATACCTGCCAACCATATACGGGGGGCTACGTTTCAGGGTTCCGACAACATCAGCCCTTGAGCAAGACCAGAGATTTGACCTCTGTAAGTATTCTCTACCACATTTACAACTGTCATCCCCTAACCATGTTAACTGACATCCACGTCCCTTTCTTGGTGTGTAAAGTCCTTCAATTGGACTGGGCTGTTGTGTAGAAGATGGTGGGGGCTTCTGGTAGCACCCTTCCTAGTGAAATGCTGATGGTCATGGAGGTGAAAATCCAACCTGACTGAACTAGAGCACTTCCGATCGCCGGTTGGGGATCCAGTGGGACTGTGCCTGAGATTATCGAGGTGGGATCCGATGATGGGGATCAACTAGACGATTTAGGACCCACCCGCCCGATCCGATGCCAGACGTGGACCCGAATGAAGAGTTTCGGGGAGAATGTCCTTCAAACGAGCCCGCCAATCACGCCGACTAGGATGATATGGCCTCTAATGAGAAGGAAAACAAAATAGTCTATCGCCGATCATGGAAGCTGCTCATTCACTTTATCAATGACACCCCGCAAGCGCTATGGTTGAATGAGATGGACATACTTCACTTGCAACTATGTGAACTATGCGCTGGGGGAGTGGATGACCGACGTCCTCACATGCACATATGAGATCATATGGTGGAAATGATTTGGGAGTATGACTGTCACCTTGGAATGGGATGGAAGCGGAGGAACGTGATAAACATCAAGAGGCTCTAGAAGGCCGAAGACGACGTCCAACAGCTGCTGGATCGGGCAGACGAGCACCTGACCTCCCTCAAGGTGCAATCTGAACTAATATCATGATTGAAGGCCCAGCTGATAGAAGCCGAAGTGGGCCTGAGGCGAGCTTCTGGAGAGATGATCACCATCCAGGCTAACGTGGATCCGACCCAGATTGCAGACATTGAATTGTGCCCTCTCGCCACCGAGGAGGAGCGGAAGATGAATAAGTGGCCACATCTCCTGGACGCCACCAGCCAGAGGGTAGCAGAGCTGCAACGTTCCTTCGACGAGGTCAATCTATCTATGGGGGGAGTAGACCCCCGGGAACTGTAATTATTACAAACCCTTAAACGTACTTTCATGCTTTGATTGTTTGAATGTCGTTGCATGAACGAGTTTCATTGTTTACATTGGATTATTTAACCCTTATGATGTTCGCGGAGAGTCCAGCGACCACTACCTAAGATCATCTGGGTCAAGCCCAATGTGAGAAACAAGGGAAGGCTACCTCATCACCCCATCCAAACATAGGAGTGCAAACCAAGCTTCGGGCATTCGAGATTTGGACAACCGGTCCGGATTTTTGGAAAATGGGAGAGACCTAACTGGAGAATGGAGTTCTCAGAATACCCAAATTACTGTTTTTCTAGTGTTCCCTTGTGCACGAATGGTGTATCTATCGGGGCGCTGAAATTGATCCGAATAGATTAGCATGGGATGTGTGAATCACGATACCCAAGATTTGGAACATTGTGGGGGTGGTGTGATATTAAAGAATAACTGTTGATTGTATTCAAAATACAACATTCTTATTGTATTATCCTAGAGTGGGGATAGAAAATGAGGGTCGAAAATTTTCCATTTTCGAAACATGGGACCTGTCGTAAATGCCATCCGTTATTCTTCTGGAACATTGGACCATGACAGTAGGTGGGCCATAGGCCAAGAATCCATACTGTTAGGGGGTCTCTCCAGACATGAAAGAGGAAAAGGGTCTGAATAAGTGGCACACAAAGCATGTAATGTGGAGTGAGGGTTTGTTCGAACATAATCAAACACTCTTGAAATTACTCCACTGTGGTAGAAGCACACAGGATGGATGCATCAGTTTGATCATGGATCATTCCTTCTTTTAGACATGGCCTCTCTAGTGAGGGGGGGGGGCAGTCGCTTCCCAATGCCATCGTGGAGCATCCCGAACTTGTTTGGGGCAAAATTGTAGTTACATGGTCCCCCACGATGGATCAGTCCAGGAGGTCGAAAATGGGTAGGAACAAGACTTAACAATTCCAAGGGCTGGACCCTAGGAAAAATACCGAGGTGTCTCTACATATCCCATAAGGATGGGAATCAAGCCTTATGTAGTTCTAGAAGCACAGTTTAACGTCATGTTGGACGATCATACGCATGGCTGCGTCGGTGTACGTCCTACCAAAAATACTAAGCCAACATGAGTCGTGCTCGATGTGGGAAACAAGAAGTAGTGGTGAGACTTTCCCTACACAGGAAGGGACATGTTAGGGATAAGGGATTCCTGGTGAATGTCAGCCCAATGATGCTAACCCATTAAGGTAGCACACCTTGACGTGAAAATAGATAAAGCCGATTATGTTATAATTCCACATGAACATGAAGAAGTGGAAATGTGTGAATCATGACGCCTGAAATTTTGACCAAAATGATAGCAGCATGATGATGGAGGATAACTGTAGATCGTGGTGGAAACGCAGCATCCACATCACATTAGCATGGAATGAGGACAGACAAATGAGGGTCAACCGTTGACCATGTTCGAGACATGGGACATGTCGCAATTTTCGTCAGAGATCATTAGGGGCATTGTCCCATGATGGTAGGTGAGCTGATGTGTCATGGGACCAAGTCTTTAGGGGGTCCCTTCAGATGTGGAAGAGGATGAGGATCCAAATAGCGAGCTCATGAAGCTTGGTCATGGAACGTGGGGAAGGACCCTATTAAAATTCAACACTTCGGGATCTTTGTCAAACACATCTAAATACGACATCGAGATGTATTAGATAGAGGGGGTTGAGCCCTTTAACATAGGGAGATCTTAGTTTAGGGTCATTGAACTCCGACCATAGATTGTAGGAAACATGGGAGGCACGTGGTGGGGTAACTACAAATACCCGACGTGAATGGGAATTGGGGGTTCCGACCACCACGTGTTCCTCGGAGAGTTTTTAGGTTGAGGGACTGAAAATGAGAGTTGAGTTGGGCCTGAGGCAAAGTGAACAAGCATTCCTATGTAACCCATGAGGATGGGGATCAAGCTGCATGTACTTCTTGAGGTGTCACAATAGGGTACTAGTGCCAGGGAAAAAGGGACATGCGGGTGTGGCCCTTGCTCCAAGAGAAGTAATATTTGATAAATATTGTTTGTCCATTAAGGTGAGTGGTTTTTTTGTGAAGTGACATGCCTACGGTATCAGGCCCTAGCGTCACCATAAGAATCAAACTGTATATAGGAATTGACAAATGGTATGGTAAATGACCTATACCCATCATGATGTCCTCTATGATGAGGTCATCACAATGCAGTTTTTTTCTACATGTGGCCAGGATGATAATGTCACAGTTTAGGGTCATGTGATAAGACCAAGAATGCTTTTTAACATCGTGCAGTGCAGACGTAGCAGAGACGATGCTAGGTGGTGAATGTGTACGGTGTAATAAAACATCCCCATCGTGAATGGGGACATGGTATCGTATCACACCGTACGCAATTCTGAGAGGGGGACCTTAGGCCAAGGGGACTATATAAAGTTAAGAGGGAAAATGGGGGAGGATAAACTAGCTCCCAAATGAGTTGGACAAAAAAATGAGACATCTGGGTAGTCCTACGTATCCCATAAGAGTGGGAATCAATCCATACATAGTTCTTGGCGAGATCTTAGTTTATGGTCTTAGAGCTCAGACCATAGATGAAGTGAAAAACCTCCAAGTAAGTTCAGAACTCAACCCAATCCCTAAGACCACGTGAGTTAAACTCAGTGTGGGAAACATGGGAGGAATATGTATTTTGCAATACCTGGAGTGCACGATAAAGGGAAATCTTTGAAGAGCCCCGAATGATGTCCCAATCGTGGCTTTGGTCATCGTAATGTGCGGATACGCACTGAGGAATAGTACTAAGAGTTTAAATGATCTACTAGGACATGAGAAGGTGGAGAAGGATGTGAATCATGTAACTAACATTTAGGGCTTAATGGGGTTGGCATGAAGATAGAGAATAACTGTTGACCATGTTCAAAACACAGTATCTATATAGCGTTATCTTGAAGTGGGACACCAAATGAGCATCAACTACTGACCATATTCACAACGTGGGATTTATATTGGCTTGTTTTCTGTGACCCTCAAGGGCGTTAGACCGTAATTGTAGGAGAGCCCTTATGCCTATCATCCATGCCATTTGGGGGTCCCTTCGAGTGTTAGAGGTGATGAAATACCTAATGAAGGTGAACACAAAGCCTGAAAAGTAGGTGGTAGATGGTCCGAGAAGAGTCCGACTTTCCAGGTACTAAACAGGAGTACCCTTAGGCACATTGGTGAACTGCTGAAAAGGGTTGAAGAGGGTGCTCAGGAGGGAGAGGTACATGGCATGGTCGTTACAAGACTGATGTGAACGAGGAAATAATCCCATGCCACGCTATATACTCCCCTCTCCATGGAAGGGTTGGCCAAGAGGCCAAGGTGAAATAGAGATTTCCGGGAGATGGGGATGGCCCATAGTCTAGACATTCATGTGGTCCTACGTATCCCATAAGGATGGAAATCAAGCCACACGTAGTTCTTGAAGACACCTGGTGGGTAAGATACCCCAACCTGGGGGGTGTACGGAAATGGAGAATAACCTGAAGTGAATGAGGACATAATGCTGCATCCCACCGTACATTCCCAAAAGAGAGAACCTGGGTCGGGGACCCGAGAAGCCCAAGGGGCCTGAGGCTGGGCCTCAGTGAAGAAGGCCTGACCAACTTGTAGTTTAGGGTCTTGCAGTGAGGATGAAGAGGGGAGTAGGATACCACAAACAAGGGAGGTGTAAGGCACAATGAATAACCCAGCATGAATGGGGACATAATCCCACACCACACCATACACTCCCATAAGAGAACCAGGGTCGGGGGCCCGAGAAAGCCGTGTGGCCCGAGGATGGGCCTCGGTCAGGAAGGCCTGACCAACTTGAAGTTTAACGTATTGTAGTGGGGACATGGAAAGGATAAAGTGTGTCATCTGGGTATGTGTACAGTGTGGTGAAAAATCTGACGTGAATGAGGACATAATCCCATACTACACTGTACAATCCCATAAGATAAAACCTGGGACGGGGGCCCAAAAAGACCAAGGGGCCGGACAGTTGGCATCGCCCAGAGGGAGTTCATCATTTGGAGATACAATGTGGCAGAATGAACCACTACACTCGTTGTTTGGGACAACTTGGGGTGGCCCTAACGATCCAGGATAGCTGTTAACCATGTTCGAAACACAACGTCCCTATAGTGACCTAAAATAGGATCAATAAATGAGAATCGACCACTGAAAATATTAGAAATGTTGGACTTTATCAATTTTTTGTCTGAAACCCTCAGGGCTGTTGGCCCAAAGTGGTAAGAGAGCCCTTAGGATTAGCATCCATACCATTCAGCGGCCCTTCCAAACGGGGAAAGTGATGGAATTCCAGTCAAGGAGTGGGTGAAGAATAGCTGTACCCATATCTAAAAGAGGTGAACATCTCCAGGGAGCAGGACGTACGGTTGGATCGATATTATCTCGATGTGAATTGGTGAAAAATTTCACCCTTTCCATTCATCTTGTCTTGGGGGGAAGATTATGTCATTTGGGCTGGGCCAACAGATGAAATGTTTGGGCATTACTATGTATACCATGAGGATAGGAATCAAGCCATACGTATTTCATGAAGGCCATGTAGTTTAACATCTTGCAGTGAGGACGTGGGAGGATAGAAGAATGGGAGTGTGCACATAGTGTGACCTTTATTACCCTTCTATGATTGGGGATGAGGAAGCCCATATCATGCAAGGATCCTCTGAGAGAACTATACCCAGGGGGGATAGTCAAAGAGAATAGTTTGGGTCTGGGCTCAAAATTAGGCGTCTAAGCATTCCTATGTATCCAATAAGTATGGGAACCAAGACACACGTAGTTCTAAAGATGCAGTTTAACATCATGTATGAAGATGCGTAGTTTAAATTCATGCAGGACTGGACATTTTAAGGTCATGCAGGACCATCGTGCAGTTTAGGGTCATGCGGGACCGTCCAGTTTAAGGTCGTGCAAAACAATCCTGCAGTTTAGGGTCATGCAGGACCATCCAGTTTAAGGTCATGTAGAACCATTGTGCAGTTTAGGGTAGTGTGGGACCGTCCAGTTTAAGGTCATGCAGGACCATCCTGCAGTTCAGGGTCATGCGGGACCATCTAGTTTAAGGTCGTTTAGGACCATTGTTCAGTTTAGGGTCATGCGGGACCATCCAGTTTATGGTCGTGCAGGACCATTGTGCAGTTTAGTGTCATGCGAGGCCGTCCAGTTTAAGGTCGTGCAACACCAAGGGGCTCAGGCAGAGTATTTCTTGAGGAATTTGGCATTGGTGGGAGTTGTTATACGCTCACCATCCATGGTCACCAAGGAGTATGCTCTATTAGGGTAAACCCTATGGACTATATAAGGTCCTTCCCCTTTGGGCTCCAACATGGGTGGTTTCCTGTCGGGGATCATTGGCACTCGGAGGGCCAATACCGAGTCACCTTGTAGAAAAGAGTAGAGGCGAACCTTCTTGTTGAAGGCTCTAGCCATCTTGTTCTGGGTCCTTTTCAAATTGTGCAGGGCAAAGAGCCGACTATCATCATGTTCTTCCAATTCATCTTTATGGATTTCTACTACCTTATCTAGAATTTTCCGGTCATAGACTTCAGTGTGTAATGAAGGTATCTAGATCTCGATGGCCAGGATGGCCTCAGATCTATACACCATGGAATACGGGGTCAGTTGGGTGGAATTGCGAGTTGTTGTCTGATAGGCCCATAAAGCATTGGGGAGCTTGTCCGGACAAATCTTCTCGTTCTGACCAACCATTTTCTGAAAAATGTTAGAGAGGTTTTTGTTTAACTCCTTGATCTTCCCATTTTCCTTTGTGTGATAGAGGATGGTATGTTTCAAACAGATATTGTACTTGGTGTACAATTTCTTCAGCTCAGATGCTCGGAAGTTGGTGCCGTTATCGGTGAGGACAGCGTGAGGGACTCCAAACCGGTGGATGTTATTGGAGCTCACAAAGTCAACGATGGAATGAGACTTGAACTCCTTGAGTGGAACTGCCTCTTCCCACATGGAAAAGAAATCTGTGGCTGTGAGGATGAACCTGCCTTGGCGAGCTGTCACCGGTGGGTTTGGTCCCACAACATCCAGTCCCCACACTGCAAATGGCCAAGAGTACTTGGTGGAGTGGAGAGGTTCTGGCAGCCGATGCTGGAAGTTAGCATAATCATGGAACGCATGACATATCTTGTAAAACTCGATACAATCATGGATCATAAAGGGACAAAAGTACACCTATCTCCAAATTTGATGGGACAGTTTCGGCCCAGCCTGGGGGGGCACTACCGGAACCAGCATGAAGCTCTTGTGTGACCTGTGTAATCTCGACTCCTTGGATGCAACAGAGGTTAACCCCATCAAAACCGCGCTTATAGAGGATCTGCTCAAGACTGGGACCACTCTGGAGGGTAAACTGTAGCGTGCGACATCAGATTCACTTGTGTTCGGCCTGATTAGCTGGGAGGAAACCATTTTGGAGATACTCGACCAAAGGGGATCTCCAGTCAGGAGTCGCTTCAACCACTGCATCTGAAGGACCTAGTGGTCTTGACGTGGAGGATACAGCTGTAAGATGGATTACTCATGGGTTGTCGTCATCATCTGGGGTGACGGGGGAAATGAATTTCTTGTGTGTCACATGTATAATCAAATCATCCTGATTTGGCTCTAAAAGTGATGCAGCTAAGATGGAAACAGCATCCGGTCAACCATTCTGTAACCGAGGGACACAGGTAACCTCTGGTCGAGACGGGAACTGTGCCATTAGATGGAGGGCACACTCCAACAGTGGTGCAATTTCTGGATTTCTGTCAACATATTCACCCTTCACTTGCTTGAGGACTAGCTTGGAGTCCCCCTACACATGAAAATGGGGCACATCGATCTCGAGGGCCAGCTCGAGGCCAATGTTGAGGGCCTGATACTCTGCCTCATTGTTGGTGCAGCCTCCTGACAACATGAATGAGTACGGAAAAATGGATTCTGGCGGGGTGATGAAGACGATGCCCATGCCTACTCTGTTGAGCCTAGGATCATTGAGCCTCCTACTGGTAGGGATTTACGAGGCACCATCAAAATGCATCTGCCAACATTGGACGACTTGATCTACTGAGAGGATTGCCTCATCGGGAAAGTCCAAGTCCAGGGACTGCTCTGCAGAGGTTGGATGGACAGCTAGAATGTCCGCCAATGCCTGCACTTTAATAGCCTTATGAGGCACAAACCTAATGTATAACTGCTAGAGGATCACTGCACATCGCACTAGTCGGCCAATCAACTTGGGGCGATTCAGAATGTACTTCAGCTGGTCTACCCGAGAGACTTGCTGTACCTCATGGTGCTGTAGGTAATGTCGCAACATTTGTACATCAAATACGAGAACAAGGCATCTCTTCTCGACATGGGAGTATCTGGTCTCCGTATCGAGGAGCATGTGGATGAGGTAGTAGAGGCTATTCTATGTCCCCTCATTGTTCTTCTGGGTGAGAAGGGCACTGATAGATCGGTCCAGGGCTATTACATAGAGAATCAGCGGCTTTACGGAGACGAGTGGCATCAAGACCGGAGGCTGGAGTAGATATTGATTGATTTCCACGATGGTGGCCAGACACTCTTCATCCTAGTCATTGGCAGAGACTTTATTCATTATATGAGAAAAGGGCTTACACATTCCAATCAGATTCACAATGAATCAGTGTATGTAGGCTAAGTGGCCTTGGAAACCTTGAGGCTCTCAGATATTGCTCGAAGGAGGCATCTGGATGATCGCCTTGATCTTCTCTAGGTTGATCAAGAGGCCTCGGTACCTGAAAACAAACCCAAGAAACATCCCGGAAGTAACCCCGAAGGAACATATGAATGGGTTCATCATCATGTGGCGGGAATAGAGGTAGCCGAACACTTTATCAAGGTCCTTGAGATGGTCCTGGAACTGGAAATATTTGACCACCGGATCAACCACATAGAATGCCACAAATGTTCCATGGATTGGCTTTAATATACGATGCATGGCCCGCTGATAGGTGGAACCTACATTCTTCAGGCCGAAGGGCATAACCTGGTAATAGAAAATACCTTGGCATGCGCTGAAAGTCATTGACTCTTCATCCTTAGGGGCCATCCGGATCGGATTATATCCAGAGTAACCAACCATGAAGGAGAGGTCTTGGAACCAGACTACAACGTCAATAAAAAATCTATCATTGGAAGGGGAAAATAATCCTTTGGACAGTAACGGTTGAGATCTCGGAAGTCTATACAATCTATGATCTATTTGTTCTTAATTCTGACTATAACAATGTTGGCTAGCCACTTGGGGTACTAGAACTCCTTGGCAATGTTGTCTTTGATGAGATTTTCAACTTCAGCCTCAACCATGTCACTGTGATATGGATGCATCTTTTCGGGATGCTTCTTGAACCTGCGATGATTTGTCAGGAGACTGAGGTGGTGGACGGATACCTAAGGATCTAGTCCAGGAATCTCATCGTAACTCCAGGAAAACACATCACAGTACTGTTTAAGGAAGTCCATGTACCACTGCTGATCCTCAAGAGAAGCACTGATCAATGTGGGTCTCAGATCTTCCTCACGACCAATGTTCACTTGTATGAGTTCATCAACCGTGGAAGAGACGCCTTTTCAAAGGCGGGGGAACATCCTCTAGATCCTCTCCTTCGCTTGCGGAGGAGGGATTCCCAGTTGGTGAGGCTTCCCCTCGGTCAGAGGAACCTGACGGGAGGCTGGTACCAGCCTGGACAATAGTTGACAACATATCATGAGATTCACGCGCCACTGAGACCATAGTGATGAAGGAAGTTGGTCCAATCCCATATGGCCTTCGGCCCAAGGGGCCACCCGTGATGATATCAAAGAAATTGTGGCATGTCGTCTTGAGCCAGTTAATTCCAGCCCGGTGGAATAAACACGTATGACATACTGCCTTTCCCATGGGTCGGACATCCCGGTATCGTATGGGGGTAGGAGGTTCCGGGATCACCTGATCCAGGTTCGTGTAGTAGTACGAGGTGATTTTCCACCGTCGCTTGGACTTGGGAATATGCCTTCCTCTTGTACCAGAGGCAACAATGCATTGCCCCATGTTAGGGGTTGTGGCCTCCAATCGTTGAATTGGGAAGATTTAGGCGTCATCCAGACCTCCCCAGGGGTCATTTGTGACCGGGGTGGGCTCAACCTCACTTTCCAGAATCTTCTTATCCTTGCTCTTATAGTAGTCAGTGTCCAGATAATGGGCTTCATAAGAGGCGAAAGGAGATGCATCACCTTGGAGTACACCTACTCAACAATTAAGGGAGTACTTGAGGCATTGGTGATATGATGAGGGGACCGCCTCTTGGAGGTGGAGCCATGGTCTTCCCATCAACGCATTATATGCGGTGTCCTGGGAGACGACCATAAATTTTGTACTAGAAACTAGGCCACTGAACTGAGTCCTAAGACAAATCTTGCCAACTGGGGAGTGTTCTATCCTATCATATCCCTGGATCATTAAATCAGAGGGATTCAGGTCATCCTCAGATAACCCCATCTTTTACAGCATCCACGTCTGGATATGGTTGATCCTAGAGTCGGTGTCAATGAGACAAAGACGAACCTCAATGAAGTTGAATTGGAAGGTGATGTATAGCAGGCGGATGTGCCCCTGTATGGGAGATCCCTTATCTTCTCCTGAGAACGAAAAGAATGCCTGAAATTCAGCTATCTCAACTGCTTCAGCGTGAAAGGCTTCTGCAGATGCTACCTCCATCTCAAACTGGAGGGGGCTCTTTAAAGCCTCAGTGAGGGCCTCACGAATGTCAGACAACATTCAGAGGGGTTAAAGGATGGAAAAACTCTCTAGTTTTCCAGAGATATGCTTGAGAACATCATACATCCGTGATAGACACGAACTTCTTCTTACAGGAGGCCGCTCTGCGATTGACGGTATGGCGGGCCTTATCTGCTGGACCCGCTGCTGGCTATTGCAGGGCATGTTCCACTGTTCACTAGTTGAAGCCCGAAGAGTAGCTTCCATATGAGGTCTGGAAAACTGAGGTTGACCCATAGAGGGGCGAAGCTGGTCACCGTGCGGCCTAAGTGGCTCTACTTGATCCAATAGCACAAATGGTGCCGGAGGCGGTCCTGAAGACACCAGATTAAGAGGCTGCGCGTGCTGAGCTCAGCACTGGGCCTACTGTTTGGTCTCAGTGGCATGAATTTACTGGCTAGAGGTTCCGACTGATGCACCTCAATGACCCATATAGCCGTGGCTCCATCGATGCTGATGTCAGCTGGGGACGTTGAGGAGGTTCGCCTGGCGTTCCCCCTCTTCGGGAGTCATATAGGGGTTTATCAACTTAACGGTATTAACTGAAGTGTACCCATGACTTCCACTTGATGAATCATCCACTAATGGGTGGATTCTAGGAGGGATCCCCATCTTAGGGGGAATGATGTCGCCGAGAGTGCGGGATGATGATGGCTTTGGCGGGGCACACTGCTTCTTCTTGCACCGCCAATGCTTGGTCTTCTTGGAAGAGGATGGCTAAGATGATGATGCAGAAGTAGTGGACATAGATTCTGAAGGCTCTAACTAATTCAGCCGTTTGTGGATAATTCCATGGGTGTGAGAAACCATTTTACTTGCCATCCAGTTGTCGTACTTCTGGGATCCATGTCTGGGAACCGGCTGCCACTCACCTTTGCCGTTACTACCGCTTTCTAACCTCACAAAGACACCGCCACTTGTGTCGGGGCAAGTATCAGCCTGACTATGTTGTTATCGACCAAGTCGTGGAGCTAGTCCTTAAACACATAAAACTTCTTGAGGGTGTTCCCCATAATCTGGTGATAGGGGTAGTAGTTGGGGCGATCGGTGAGATTCGCCCCTACTGGCTTTCTACACTCAGGCAAGCATACAATCCCATGCTCTAGGGAACTACAGAAGTAACCGAGGACCTGATTCTCGCTGAATGGGTAAGTATGGTGTCTTCTTTCAGGATAGGGAGCCCGTGGAGCCTGGCCATGATGAGGACCCAGAGGGGCTTGTTAAGGAGGTGGACCTTGATTGTCCCTCCTGGGCAGTGGCGGCACATTACACGGAGGCGCCTGCCGATTCTGATGAAACTGCGGAGCCAAAGGCTGCACCTGAGGTGGAGGGCCTCTGTGAGGCTATGGGGCTGGTGCAACTGGTAGCAACTCTAGCTGCCTGGGGGCCTCTATCTGGGCCACTGCGGTAGGCTCGGCTCTAGCAGCTCTCCTTGCTTGAATTTCAGGGGGAAACAGACGTGCCTTCCTGGCCTGTTGCAGGGCTTCTTCGAGGCACTTGGCCTTATCCCAAAAGTCTCGGAACCCTCCGGGATAATTATAAGTAATCAGGGATGGACCGAGTTCCATCTTGGAATTCCCCACACACATTGTCATTAATTTCTCCTGAGTCAGCGGCATGTCAAGGGAGTATGTAACCTCCTTCCACCAGGTTATGAAGTCTACGACTTTCTCATCAGGCATTTTTTTCCACATGAAGAGGTCTGCGATGCTCGTTTTCTGGGTGGTAGAGCTGAACAGGTAGAGGAACTCCCTGCCAATGTCCTCCCAGCTGGTCACAGATCTGATGGGGGTGCTGGCTGTACCAGACTAATGTCATCCCTTCCAGTGTTTGAACAAAACAACGGAGATTAGTGTCCTCCCACTATGCTGGAGTTCCCAACATAGTCCCGAACCTTGAGCTGAAGTGGTACATATGTTGTGGTGTGTCCCCTGTCCCGTTAAAGGGGGAGAAGGTGGGATTCCCAAAACCCGTAGGCGCCGGCATATCACCCACCCAGGACGGGTATGGGTTTCCATGTGGTGCGATTTCCACCTGTCGCATCTCCAATGGCTCAAGGCGGGCAATGAGTGACACCATAGGATCATCCAGGCGGGGGTCCCTGTCTTAAAGGGGATCCCTTATCATGAGTGCTTTGTTGGGATCTTCGACACGGTAGATAGGTTTGGAGGTCGTGGAGCGACTGGTGGGATGACCTGCGGGGCAGCTGGGCAGACCTGGGCTATGTTCCTCTGATTGCAGCGCCACTCAGGAGGGTTTGGTGAGACATATCATGCCCTCTTGCTGTGAGTTCTGGATTCTACCCTATTAGTGGGAGCGGTCTAATCAGGGATGCCCGAAGGCATCTCGCTGGGGGGAAGTTGTTCCTGCCCCTAATGCCCTGGCCTAGGATCACTATAGTCGAGTCGTCACTCTACAACACCTTCATTCAAGAGTTCATTGACCAACCTCTTTTTCTTAGCATGTTGCTGGCGTAACATGACCTTCTAGGGGTCCTCCTATGTCTTCTTCACCGAGGTGGACAGGTCAGAGTGCTTGATAGCTCCTTCAAGATATTTTCCCTTACTGACATTCTGACTGAGTACCAACGCCTCAGTGGGCATAGTGAGACCAAGGAGGTTCCTCTTCTAATGAGTAATCCACCCTGATGGGTCCAACAGTGGTGGCACACCCTCAATGGGTAAGTCTCCATCAAGAAACTCCAGCTCATCCTCCTTGTCCACGACGTCGGCCATATGGACCATGACCCTTCCTGGGGGCATGTCCTCAATATCGCATAGTGAGTCGGGCTACAGTTGGATAGGGCTGAAGAGGAGGGAATCATACTGCCCCCAGCCACGGACTTTCATGTGGGGCGTAGCCTCTGTGATAATTTTGTGGAGTACCTTATTACTCTGAACGCATTACTCCTAGAGGGCCTCACGATGGCCTGGTGACTCGGGGTGCTGGGACACAGGGAGTATAACGACCCATACATTACATACATTGTTAATACTTCAAAATTTAAGCACACTTATTACAACATATGACAAAACCACAAAGGACCGTATAGGTATAGTGTCTTTAGAAACTGGGAAACATAAACAACTGGTTCATAAATCTTCTACAGTGTCTCCCATTTATTTCATCATATCTAGGGTCCCTTTTAGCATATTCTACTTAATATCCATCTTCCTGACCTGGGGAAAAGAAAACATAAAAGGGTGAGCTCAAATGCTCAGCAAGGGAAAATAAAGGAAATAAAAATCATATCATATCTTTTGGAAAATCATATCCTGCAAAAGAGATCATAATATCTTAACATGGAATAAATCATAGAAGTGAAAATGAGATCCCCATAATCATAACATGAAACTTGAAACTTTGTGGCATGCACACATAATCATGGAAAATCATTTCTTGTTAGTCATGACTCATTTCCAAGACTATCTTAGTGGACAAAGTCCCTTTCTGAACCGAGTCACCCTCGTTCCAGTCCTGTTTCACTGAACCGATATAACCTACCGTTCCAGCCATGTCAATCTCATGAGATATAAAATCTTTACCCAATGCATTGGAGGGAGATATAGGTCCCACCCATCTTATAATTAATCCTTTCTTATGTGTGCCACATAATCATAAATCATACATCATTGCATAACACATATAACAAAAATGGGATTTTTGAAACATCATGACATCATAAAACAAATCATATAAGGTAAATGACTTCATAAAAATAATTCCCTCCAAACACAATCAAATCAATGTAATAATAGGGATAAAAACAGAACCCTATATTATCTTAGATGGAAAATAATTTTGATAAAACATTTGAACTCCATTCATGAGGAAAATATCCTTTCTACTTCAAAAAAACACTTTTCTTTTCTTAACATGTCATACAATTATAAACTAAAAGAAGTTGATTAAAAATAAACTTGAAAACTTTTAAAGGAAGCTTCTTGGAAATAAAGTTTTAAAAATCCATTCATGCCGTATAAGTTAAAAAAACATTTTTCGTACTTTTGTCAGAAAAGTCAAAAAGTACCTCATACGAAAAATGACAAAAGATTCCTTTCATATTCTTTACTAAAAACTCACCGAAGGGTAAAATTGGATTTAAACTATTGTAAGTGGATGGAAACAATATTACATATTGATGGAACATGGATGTGGATGATAAAATACACCCCAGTAAATGCCAAAGTAAAAACAATCTCGGATAAAAATGAGATTGTGATATTTTCCCTTACCTTAGGTCTGATTTGCTTTGTACGTGTCCGAAGCTCCTGTATAATGGTTTAAATAATGTTATTGACTTATTCCAGAATCATACATATTGATATGATATCATATATGGTCATATTCTTAGCTTCTTGTTAGTAATATTTCATTGTTACTTGTTACTCGGGTCTTTATTGCCTTTTGTTCTTATGCGTGTTTTGCCGAATAAATTATTATTATTATTTTATGGTTATAGATACCTTATATCCATAATGGTATTAGTGTAACATATATCATATTTATTCATTAAATTCATTTATATAATTACCATGTAATGATGATCATGTAGAACGGGTCGCTTCACATCGTGGAGACAGTATTCCGTACGTACACACGAGTGATGATATCGTTCCTATGATCGTGGAATTGTATTGGAGTATATATATATTATTTCAGTATCAATATTACTTTATAATAATCATAAATAGTTACTCATTACACCATTATACCCATCCTTTTAAGGTGATGGTGGAAAATAGATTACACTACGGTGTGGAGACGGTATTCCGTACGTACGCACTCGCGGTGATTTCATTTTTCCATAGGATGGATAGAAGGTGAATTAGGGTTGTTTAATATTTATAATAACATATCAGTATGTAAGTAATACTGATGTTATTAATTTATCATGAAACAACTAAAGAAGAAGAATTTGAAGAAGAAAGAAATTGAAAAGATCGGTAATGGATATTACCTCTTCTTTGGAACGCTTCTTTGAATCCTCCACTTAGGGAACTATGATTGGTCTTTGAAGAAGACCAGGACCTCTAGGATTATTCTAGGGAAGTGGAGAGGAGAAAATGGCAGGGGTTGTCCGATCTTGAGTGCTCAAATTGGTGTGAGGAGGAGGGGGAGGAGGTTCCCTTTTATAAGGGAGGAGAGGGGCACCTTAGGAATATCTCAAAATATTATTTTATATTAAAGTAAAAATTGGTTTATAATGGTTCCAATGGGTATTATTTCTAAGCTAAAGTGGGGATGGGTCGAACTACTATCAACCAATAGGATTTAGACAAGTTTAGGGTATTATTTTAACCTTATCAATTAGATTTAACTCTAAGTTAAATAATTTAACTTTTACCGTGTCTTTTTGTTTTCTTTCACTATATGGTTAATACACTTACTATAATATGCCAAAAGAACCCCAAATTATTTATTATTAATATATATATCCTTATCTAAGTCATTTGGCCGAACACTATATTTTTAGGAATAAAATAACAATTAATAAGATAATATTTTATTTAAAAACTATTTTGTGTCAATTTTGACACTATTTGATATATGATTTTTGTGAAAGTCATAAAAGAATTATATGTTCGAAAAAAGTTGATTAAATCAACAATAATATATCATAGTAACCTATAAAATTAGTGGAATTCATAAAAAGTCTCAAATTACATTTATTTTGGTGTTTATAACATCAATTATGTCAATATTTCATAAATAAGATAATTACTGCATCATAATTGTGTCACAAATAAATTAAATTATTTAATGTCTAAAAATTATAAATAAAATACCATTATGTAGGAAATCTTTTTATCTTTCTAATGAATATTTATAGTCGAATTTATCTTATGTATAACCCCATATTAAAAATTATTTACTTATTAAACTTTGATTTTAACTATTTTAACTCTTCTTTAAATAAATTAATAATAAATGTCCTAATCTAACCCAAGTGGGCCTAAATGGTCATATTTTATTCATAAGGTTGTTTTTGGTCGAATTACACTTATCCAATAGAATTAGGACATGTGTTAGGGTAATATTAATATCATATTTACCCCTATTTACTATTAACCGCGGTAAAAAAAGTAAAAAGTTACTATTCACCAAAAAATTATTTTTATCTCATTGAACCACATTTTACATACTGATATCAACCGTGTCTGTCGGATTTTCTAAATTCCATTCACAGAAGCAGTAAAATTAAGTTTTATGCAAAATTCAGTTTTTAACCTACCACTTAGTGGTTTCACTATTCATCAAAAATTGAAAGTTTTCAGAAAAATACCAAAATTTCACCCTAGGCTAATTTCGGTATTCCGAATCCAAAAATGATGTCCATTTTGAAAAATAAATTTTATAAAATTTCAAAAAGTGGTTATTACTATTCATAATGGCTAGTTTTAATAATATTTTAATAGCATATCGTTGTTTAGTGAAACTCGGTATTGCGTACGACGCAAGCTATTGAGGAAGGTCGCGATTGCGTGTAAAGTAAGCCAAGATAGTATGTAGTGAAAGATTCCTTTGATGATATATAAAAACAAAATATTACTCATAAAAATCTCGGGTGTTACATTCTACCCCCCTTAAAACGAATTTCGCCCTCGAAATTCGTCACTTTGTAACAAACAGATGAGGATACTTCTCCTTCATCATATCCCCAAGCTCCCATGTAGATTCTTCAAGTTGGGGGGTCCTCCATAAAACTTTTACCAATCGAGTGGTCTTGTTTCGTAGGACTTTTTCGCTACGATCCAGAATCTCTATCGGTTGTTCTTCATAAGAAAGATCTTGCTCTAGCGGTACAACTTCTGAGCTGAGTACATGTGAAGGATCAGGTATGTACTTTCTCAGGAGAGATACATGGAACACATAGTGAACTTGAGAGAGATTCGGTGGAAGCACCAATCGGAAAGCTACCTTTCCAACACGATCCAGTATTTCGAAAGGACCGATATATCTAGGGCTCAACTTCCCCTTCTTTCCAAATCTCATAACCCTCTTCCAGGGAGATATTCATAAGAACACTTTATCACCCACTTCAAACTCTAGGTCTTTTCTTCGGTTGTCGGCATAACGTTTCTGTCGACTCCGAGCTTCTCTTATGTGTTGTTGAATAGATCTGACCTTTTCTGCCATTTCATCAACGAGATCTGGACCTAATAGCTTTCTTTCCCCAACTTCATCCCAGCAAGTTGGAGTCCTACATTTCTTTCCATAGAGAGCTTCATAAGGAGCCATCTGAATACTGGAGTGAAAGCTATTATTATAAGAAAATTTCACCAAAGGTAGGTGTTGATCCCAACCTCCTTTGGAATCCATAGAGCAAGCTCTCAACATATCTTCTAGGGTTTGAATTGTTCTCTCAGACTGACCGTCTGTCTGGGGATGATAAGCAGTGCTGAAACTCAACTCTGTATCCAGAGTATGCTAAAGACTTCGCCAGAACATCGAGGTAAATCTCGGATCCCGATCAGATATAATAGAAAGTGGTACTCCATGCAATCTTACCATTTCCTTTACATATATCCTGACAAGCTGATCTAGAGAGAAATCCTCTCTAATAGAAATGAAGTGTGCAGACTTTGTAAGACGATCAACTATGACCCAGATAGCATTATTTCCTTTGGATGTTTTAGGAAGTCCTGTGACAAAGTCCATAGTGATGTTTTCCCATTTCCATTCAGGTATGGGTAATCGTTGTAACATCCCCTTAGACTTCTGTCTCTCAGCTTTAACTTGTTGACAAACCAAGCATCGAGAGACATATTCAGCAACATCTCCTTTCATGACATCCCACCAGAAGTACTCTTTCAGGTCCCTATACATCTTCGTGCTTCCAGGATGAATAGAGAATGAAGAACTATGAGCCTCATCCAGCAGCTCCTTCTTTAATTCGGGGATGGGAGGAACACAAACCCTATTCCTGAACTTTATTATCCCCGAACATTTCCCACCTTCTTTTGTAACTCTACATCTTCTTTCTGTGCCTCTTTAATCTTAACTTGTATAGATGGTTGAACATTCATTTGAGAAAGATAATATTTTTCCCCTTCCATTATAATTCCAAGATCCATCCTTTGTAAATCCATAAATATTGGATCTTTTGTGATCCTCATCATGGATAAACTAGCATGTTCTTGTCGACTTTATGCATCTGCCACCTTGTTTTCTTTCCCAGGGTGGTAATGGATTGAGCAGTCATAATCCTTAATCAGCTCCAACCATCTTCTTTGACGCATATTCAACTCCTTTTGTGTGAAAATATACTTTAAACTTTTATGATCAGTATAAATATCACACCTTTCACCATAAAGGTAATGCCTCCAAATCATTAATGCAAAGATTACCGCAGCCAACTCCAAATCATGTGTTGGGTAATTTTGCTCATGGATTTTCAACTATCGTGAGGCATAAGCTATCACCATATCATTTTGCATAAGAACACACCCAAATCCCTTCTTGGATTCATCACTGTAGATCACAAACCTTTCTCCACTACAAGGCAGTGTGAGCACAGGTGCACTGGATAAACTTCTTTTCAACTCCTTGAAATTCTCTTCACATTCCTCTGTCCAAACAAATTTAACTCCTTTCCGAGTCAACTTGGTGAGTGGATTAGATAATCGTGAAAAATCTTTTACAAAACGTCGATAATATCCAGCCAAACCAAGAAAACTTCGGATCTCAGTTACTGTTGTTGGTCTTGACCATCTTTCGATAACCTCTGTTTTTACAGGATCCACAGATATCCCCTCTTTTGAGATTATGTGACCCAAAAATGCAACTTTTTGAAGCCAAAATTCACACTTGGTAAATTTGGCATAAAGCTTATCCTTTCTCAGGGTCTTCAATATAATTCTCAAGTGATCTTCATGCTCTTCCTTGATCTTTGAATAGACAAGAATATCGTCTATAAAGACTACCAAAAATTGATCAAGATAGTCTCTAAAGACTCTATTCATTAGATCCATGAAGATAGCCGGGGAATTAGTAAGACCAAATAGCATCACTATAAATTCATAGTGTCCATACCTTGTACGGAAAACCGTCTTTGGTATGTCCTCCCTTTTGACCCTTAATTGATGATACCCTGAACGAAGATCAATCTTGGAAAAGTATTGAGCTCCGCGTAGTTGGTCAAACAAGTCATCAATGCGTGGGAGAAGATATTTGTTCTTGATAGTGATCTTGTTAAGTTCTCGATAATCAATGCAGAGTCTCATTGATCCATCTTTCTTCTTAACAAATAGAATAGGTGCTCCCCAAGGTGACACACTAGGGCGTGTGAATCCCTTATCAAGATTCTCTTGGAGTTGCTTCCTCAATTCCTACAACTCAATTGGGGCCATTCTATAAGGTGTCTTTGAAATAGGCAAAACACCCGGTACGAGTTCTATTGAAAACTCAACTTCACGATTTGGTGGAAGACCCGGTAATTCCTCCGGAAAGACATCATCAAACTCTTGTACGATGGGAATATTCTTAATCGTAAGTTTCTCACCAACCATTTGAGATAAATAACCTTCATTTAGTGGAATCAAGACCCATAAGATGGAAGGAATTTCCACTGGAAGGTTATATTCATCCTTGCATCAATAGACGATCATAGATTGATCTGGAATACGAAATGTGACTTCCCTTCTTTGGAAATTGATATGAGCTCCATGTAGAGAAAGCCAATCCATGCCAAGAATCAAATCAAATTCCACTAAAGGAAGGATCACAAGATTTTCAGGAAGCACTTTCCCACAAACTTCGATCAGAGAAGAAATATAAACTTTTCATGCGACTGTTGTGCCATTAGGTGTTGTCACAACTAACTCAACATCTAATTGTTGAGGTAATACGGTGATACCCTTAGAAAATTCTTTAGAAATAAAAGAGAAGGTGGAGCCAGAATCAAATAAAACATTTTCTACTTTAGAGTGGATGGTATGTGTACCTTTCACCACTTCGTTATCGTACTCCACATCGCTGATAGAAATTGCATGTGAATTTCCTTTGTCTTTAGCCTTAAGATTTTGTTGATGTCAACCATCATCATCAACCCTTGGATTTGGGCATTGATTGGCATAATGCCCCATCTCCTTGCACTTGAAACATTGAAGTGTAGTAGGTTCATTCTGTGTATCCCTTCCTTTGTTTGGATCATTAGACATCTTCTTCCCATTATCGCGGAATTCAAATGCCCGATGACCTTCCTTTACACATTTGAAACATTTACTTGTCCCTTTAAGACAACCCCCTCCATGTTTCTTTCCACACTTTGAGCATAAGGTAAAGATCATCTTCTTTTCAGTGTGCTCTTTAGATTTTCCTTTGAATTCTATCTTCCTCTTCTTATCAAACCCATGTGACTGATGGGTTACTCCAATCTCCATCTCGACTTTGAGAGCACATCGAACGATTTCCTCGTAGCTATTGAAGTCCCTTATGGATAACTCCCTTCGAAGACTTGTTTTTAAGCCACTAAAGAATTGATCGATCTTACTCTCAGGTTGGATAATAATACCGGAAGCGTACCTTGCAAGTCTTGTAAAATTTGCTTCATAGGTACCAACAGATTCATCATCCCTTTTCTTCAGTTGAAGAAACTCTTTCTCCATCTTTGTTCGGAGAATACGAGGGAAGTACTTATTGAAAAATAAGTTCTTGAACTCGTCCCATTCCATAGACTCAATTTCATCTCTTTGCCTCGTATTCTTAATAAGATTCCACCATTGATCAACATCTCCTTCCAAACGATACACTGATAGGATGACTTTATCATGTTCAAAACATTGAAGAACTAAAAATATCTTTTCAGTAGTACTAATCCATTGTTCAGCAACTAATGGATCAGTAGACCTGCTGAAAGAAGGTGGACGCTGCCTCATGAAGGATTCAACAGAATTTTTCTCCTTCCTTTGCTTGTTTGGAAGTCCTGCATGATTCATAGCTTGAGAAAGTTGTGTGAGCATGGCTACAAGATTTTTCATTCCAGCTCCCATATCATTTGGTTGCTCAGGGGGACAATCATTGCATTGCCCATCACATTCCGCATTAACACAGTTCCTTCGGGTTCCAGCCATTGACTAAAACCAAGAAGAATAGTGTGAGAAACACTAATTATAATAGGAAAACCACATAATCAAGGATAAAATTTCACACTTAAGGTCTTATCCTAGGGTATTCATGGCCATTTCTAAAACACTAAGATTGTGTTCTATGCTTAGACTTATCCTTTGGGTTCTTACTAAGACTTTCACATCCTAGTTTCCAAAGGTTGACTATACCTTTCCTCTGATACCAACTATAACGACCCATACTTTACATACATTGTTAATACTTCAAAATTGAAGCACACTTATCACAACATATGACAAAACCACAAAGGACCATATAGGTATAGTGTCTTTTGAAACTGGGAAACATAAACAACTGGTTCATAAATCTTCTACAGTGTCTCCCATTTATTTCATCATATCTAGGGTCCCTTTTAGCATATTCTACTTAATATCCATCTTCCTGACCTGGGGAAAAGAAAACATAAAAGGGTGAGCTCAAATGCTCAGCAAGGGAAAATAAAGGAAATAAAAATCATATCATACCTTTTTGAAAATCATATCCTGCAAAAGAGATCATAATATCTTAACATGGAATAAATCATAGAAGTGAAAATGAGATCCCCATAATCATAACATGAAACTTGAATCTTTGTGGCATGCACACATAATCATGGAAAATCATTTCTTGTTTGTCATGACTCATTTCCAAGACTATCTTAGTGGACAAAGCCCCTTTCTAAACCGAGTCACCCTCGTTCCAGTCCTGTTTCACTGAACCGGTATAACCTACCGTTCCAGCCATGTCTATCTCATGAGATATAAAATCTTTACCCAATTCATTGGAGGGAGATATAGGTCTCACCCATCTTATAATGAATCCTTTCTTATGTGTGCCACATAATCATAAATCATACATCATCGCATAACACATATAACAAAAATGGGATTCTTGAAACATCATGACATCATAAAACAAATCATATAAGGTAAATGACTTCATAAAAATAATTCCCTCAAAACATAATCAAATCAATGTAATAATAGGGATAAAAATAGAACCCTATATTATCTTAGATGGAAAATAATTTTGATAAAACATTTGAACTCCATTCTTGAGGAAAATATCCTTTCTACTTCAAAAAAACACTTTTCTTTTCTTAAAATGTCATACAATTATAAACTAAAAGAAGTTGATTAAAAATAAACTTGAAAACTTGTAAAGGAAGCTTCTTGGAAATAAAGTTTTAAAAATCCATTCATTCCGTATAAGTTAAAAAAAACATTCGTCGTACTTTTTTCGGAAAAGTCAAAAAGTACCTCGTACGAAAAACGACAAAAGATTCCTTTCATATTCTTTACTAAAAACTCACCGAAGGGTAAAATTGGATTTAAACTATTGTATGTGGATGGAAAAAATATTACATATTGATGGAACATGGATGTGGATGATAAAATACACCCCAGTAAATGCCAAAGTAAAAACAATCTCGGATAAAAATGAGATTGTGATATTTTCCCTTACCTTAGTTCCGATTTACTTTGTACGTGTCCGAAGCTCTTGTATAATGGTTTAAATAATGTTATTGACTTATTCCAGAATCATAAATATTGATATTATATCATATATGGTCATATTCTTAGCTTCTTGTTAGTAATATTTCATTGTTACTTGTTACTCGGGTCTTTATTGCCTTTTGTTCTTATGCATGTTTTGCCGAATAAATTTTTATTATTATTTTAATGTTATAGATACCTTATATCCAGAATGGTATTAGTGTAACATATATCATATTTATTCATTCAATTCATTTATATAATTACTATGTAATGATGATCATGTAGAATGAGTCGCTTCACATCGTGGAGACGGTATTTCATACGTACGCACGAGTGATGATATCGTTGCTATGATCGTGGAATTGTATTGGAGTATATATATATTATATCAGTATCAATATTAATTTATAATAATCATAAATAGTTACTCATTACACCATTATACCTATCCTTGTAATGTGATGGTGTAAAATTGATTACACCACGGCGTGGAGACGGTATTCCGTACGTACGCACGCGCGGTGATTTCATTTTTCCGTAGGATGGATAGAAGGTTAATTAGGGTTGTTTCATATTTATAATAACATATCATTATGTAAGTAATACTGATGTTATTACTTTATCATGAAACAACTAAAGAAGAAGAAGTTGAAGAAGAAAGAAATTGAAAAGATCGGTAATGGATATTACCTCTTCTTTGGAACGCTTCTTTGAATCCTCCACTTAGGGAACTAAGATTGGTCTTTGAAGAAGACCAGGACCTCTAGGATTATTCTAGGTAAGTGGAGAGGAGAAAATGGCAGGGTTTGGACGATCATGAGTGCTCTAATTGGTGTGAGGAGGAGGGGGAGGAGGTGCCCTTTTATAAGGGAGGAGAGGGGGACCTTAGGAATATCTCAAAATAATATTTTATATTAAAGTCAAAATCGGTTTATAATGGTTCCAAAGGGTCTTATTTCGAAGATAAAGTGGGGATGGGTCGAAATACTATCAACCAATAGGATTTAGACATGTTTAGGGTATTATTTTAACCTTATCAATTAGTTTTAACTCTAAGTTAAATAATTTAACTTTTACCGTGTCTTTTTGTTTTCTTTCACTATATGGTTAATACACTTACTATAATATGCCAAAAGAACCCCAAATTATTTATTATTAATATATATATCTTTATCTAAGTCATTTGGCCGAACCATATATTTTTAGGAGTAAAATAACAATTAATAATATAATATTTGATTTAAAAACTATTTTGTGTTAATTTTGAGACTATTTGATATATGATTTTTGTGAAAGTCATAACAGAATTATATGTTCGAACCATGTTTATTAAATCAACCCTAATATATCATAGTAACCTATAAAATTAGTGTAATTCATAAAAAGTCTCAAATTACATTTATTTTGGTGTTTATAACATCAATTATGTCAATATTTCATAAATAAGATAATTACTGCATCATAATTGTGTCATAAATAAATTACATTATTTAATGTCTAAAAATTATAAATAAAATACCATTATGTAGTAAATATTTTTAGCTTTCTAATGAATATTTATAGTCGAATTTATCTTATGTATAACCCCATATTAAAAATTATTTACTTATTAACCTTTGATTTTAACTATTTTAACCCTTCTTTAAATAAATTAATAATAAATGTCCTAATCTAACCCAAGTGGGCCTAAATGGTCATATTTTATTCATAAGGTTTTTTTTGGACGAATTACACTTATCCAATAGAATTAGGACATGTGTTAGGGTAATAGTAATATCATATTTACCCCTATTTACTATTAACCGCGGTAAAAAAAGTAAAAAGTTACAATTCACCAAAAAAAAAATTTATCTCATTAAACCACATTTTACTTACTGATATCAACCGTGTCTGTCGGATTTTTGAAATTCCATTCACAGAAGCAGTAGAATTAAGTTTTATGCAAAATTCAGTTTTTAACCTACCACTTAGTGGTTTCACTATTCATCAAAAATTGAAAGTTTTCAGAAAAATACCAAAATTTCACCCTAGGCTAATTTCGGTATTCCAAATCCAAAAATGAAGTCCATTTTGAAAAATAAAATTTATAAAATTTCAAAAAGTGGTTATTACTATTCATAACGGCTAGTTTTAATAATATTTTAATAGCATATCGTTGTTTAGTGAAACCCGGTATTGCGTACGACGCAAGCTATTGATGAAGGTCGCGATTGCGTGTCAAGTAAGACAAGATAGTATGTAGTGAAAGATTCCTTTGATTATATATAAAGAGAAAATATTACTCATAAAAATCTCGGGTGTTATAGGGAGTGCAGCTAGATCGACTAGAGGGTACTGCTCGCTGATGTCTTCAAAATGCTCTTGTCTCCTTGGATATTCCATGTGATGATGACAGAGACGGATATGCATTTCCCAGAGGGTGTAACAGAGACACTAAGATTATTCTGGGGTGAGGGACTCGGGTATGCAGAAATGTCATGCTGCTGCGGGCTAGAACTTCTCGAGGAAGTGGTCCATAGCAAGAGTGATCGAGAAGCTCCTCAACTCAAATTCAGGGTATGGCCCTTGAATTCCCCATTCTCCAACTATGGGTGGTTGAGGAACTGGCAACGGTGTTGAGGCAGACCACTGGGACGATAGGTTGTCCAGTGGGGAATACGGCGAACGAGCTAACTGGTCACCGATTCTTGGGTTGTCCTCAGAATAGTGGAGAAACCTGGCCGATACCTCCTGGTAATAGGGGCTGACAGCCGCCGTTCCAAGCTCAGGGCCCTGGCTACTAGTGGTGGGTCGCACTGCTACTTTCCTACCATTGATCCCCAGAATATTTTTCTGTGATCTCTTGTGGAGGTAGAAAGCGCTTCTATTGATGATGGTGGTGACTACATGACCGTAACCAGCATGGTTGCCAAATTTTTATCCTCCTGGATAAACCTGCAGAGAGAAGTGGGAATCTTGTGGACCTCTAACTCTGGGAGCACTAGGATAATGCACCACTTCCCTACCCCGACCCTTGACTTGGATGAGCGAGGGTAGGGTTCCTGAGTTGAGTCTCACACCGCTTCATAGTCTGAGAAGCTTATCAGTTTGATATCTGTGCAGGACTTCCCAGGATTCTTCTTGTGGCGGCGACGACCCTCCCTCCTACCCCTGGGTGGCTCCATGAAATAGGTCTGATTTCCGACATGTGGTCCTTTGGCCACACTGATTGCAGAGTGGAGGGGGGTTTTACTTGAGACGGCTAAGGTGTGAGTAGCACTGAGACAAATTTCTAAGGGGACATGGGGAGGACCTCCATGAATAGCACTAGAGCATGCAAAACCAATGATGGAACCGATGGGAGCATGGGGAGGACCTCCATGCTTGGTATGGGCAGAGCGAGGCTGGCCTTCACCCCTCTAGTTACCGGGGCGAGGAGGACCATCGCCAGCTGTGGAGATAATATAGGAAGGATCCCCACATTGGAGAGGGACCGGATGGGTAACGTCTCCACATCGACAGTCGGGGGCAGGAGGAAGGACTCCATACCCATTGTGATGGGCATGGCATAGGCTTCCGTACTGAACATCACTACCACGGGGCATACCTTCATTCGGATTGGGGGTAGTATGGGGAATACCACTATGCTGAGCTTTGAAGCAGGGATGACCCACGCGCTCTATGGTAGTCGTACGAGGAGGACCTTTTTACGGGGTGGCATTATTGTGAGTTGGTTCGTGGTGACCACTTTTCGTGCCTACGACCCGGAGAGTCGACCCAACCTGCCCATGGGGTAGTTGGGGCCTCGATCATGGTTGGGAATATAAGCTCAACTTCTCAGTGTGTGCAGGGACATGATGATATGTGTTGGCGGTGGCTCGATCCACATTAGTCTTCGACGTTGACGCCCATTGGCGGTCATCCTCAGCTCGTGCCCAATGCTATCATCTGGTCAGACAAGCCGGTGTTGGTGGTGCAGGCGCATAGCCTACCTGCTCCTCTAGCAAGATCAGGCGGTGGCATTGACACGGCCGGGTGGGGGCCCTCAATAGGAGCCCCTGGACTGAGACGCTGACCAGGCTGGGCCAGACGTCGCCCACCTCATTAGCGTAAGGCAGGGAGTTGTTAAAGCACTCTAGAGATAGGCTCCCGAAACGATTGAATGTAGGAGTGGGGAGCAGCGGCTCCCTGCGCGGCCCTCGGGGGAGGTGTTGATGGCAGGGCCTGGATGCCTCTAGGTCCAGGAGTGCCATATCCTGGGTTGGTATTATTTCCTCCTCCTCGTAATGACGTACGAGGTCATTAATCACCCTTTTTTGGATGACTTCCGATGGGGAGATGGTGTGTGGGCGCCCCATGGTTGTGGACGCAAACACAATTGCAGAAGCAGCGATGTCACGTAGAGCGGCTGTGCTAGAGTTTCCCCTCCCCTAGGTAGGCGGGCGGGTGGTGATTGTGTTCCCATGGTAGCAACCTGATTCTTGGAGGTAGGGAGATTAACTCATTAACACTGCTAGGAGAAGAAATCAACAACCAGTGCCCTGGCACCATTCCATCTTCTATGGCCGGTAAGAGAGATCCACGCATAACACGTCGCAGGACGGGATGCCCAACATTCTAAAGCCCCAACTTATGGTGAGTTTCATGCCAGGCCTGCTATTTTCATGGTGGGACCTAGCACTAGATATCTGGATCCGGTGAAATATCAATCCATGGATTACCCAAGAAATACTAATATCCATATTGAGGAGAAGCCCTTAATGTCGGGTACACCAGTTCTGTTTCCGACGCTTTCGTCGGGGCGTGTGCGTCCGTCTACTTGAGTGAGATGGGGACAGAATTTGATACCCCACATTCCCACTTTCCAAAGGCGGGCGGCATTCGCTCCTTATTCACAGATGTCTTCTCCATGATTGAAACGGTATGATGGGATGTCGGTTCTTCCTTCGGTGGATTACTCCTCGGAACTCATCACCTAATCTAAGTCTCCCTCATATATTTAATACGTTGTTCATGAAACTCTTCCCAGTGCCATATCTTCATGGACACAAGTTAATTACACTACTTCTATCCGGCCGTTCCAAGCGGTCCGGTCAGGGCAGCAACTTTCTTTTAGGGGAGTAGTCATACTGAGGCATCACTGACGTGTCTGGATGCAGTGGATCGGTGTGTCTCTCTTCGGTCCCTTATTATAGGGCTTCTTGACGGAATGCGAGCCAGAGTAATCCCACATCGAATATAGGGAATCATATTCCATAGGCATGTATCTGATGTTTTCCTCAACTTCTCGTGTTTAACCTGGGGTATTCTGTATGTTTAACATCCATCGGAGATGAATATGAATGATTGGAACACAGATTATAGTGGATCAGACAGAGGAATACCCCGAAGGGAACACCAATATTTGGGTCAGCACGTGGGTGGCTTCTCGAATGTTGTGGAGGGGAATGAGGTGGCATGATCTCACCGGGATGTGGCAGCCTGGGTAAGGCTCAGGATGGACGATTGTTTTGGACATGATCCTCGAAGAGACTTCCTACGCACCATGCCTTGACATGGATCAAAGTCCCCATTGTTCGGGTTGGGGTGTCCGAGATCCGATGTGAATAAGGACCTTGGTCCGATGGATGGTGGGATTGATCCTCAGGGAGGATTCCTACGTACCATGCCTTGACATGGATCAAATACCACGTAGTTCTAGAAGGTGATGGTGAACCGACGTAAAGATGGACTGGGGGTCCAATGGGTGTTGGGCTTGATCCTCATGAGGCTTACTATGTACCATGCCTTGACATGGATCAAAGTCCTCGTAGTTCGGGAGTATATTTTAACATCATGCGGGATGAGGGTGGTGAATACAGTTTAATGTCATGTGGGACAGGGGGGAACCGATGTGAAGGGGGCCAGTATGACCAATGGGTGGTGTGCTTGAACCTCAGGGAGGCTTTCTACATACCATGCCATTACATGGATCAAAGACCATGTAGTTCAGAATGATGTGGGGCCTACACTCTAGGTTTCCCAAGGTGTTGGTGAACCGATGTGAAGATGGTTGGAACGATTGGGTGGTGGGCTTGAACCTCGTGAGGCTTCCTACGTACCATGCCTTGACATGGATCAAAGTCCCTATTGTTCTGGTGTACAATTTAACATCATGCTGGATGAGGGTGAACCGACGTGAATGGGGTCGGAACGACTGAGTGGCATTGGGCTTGAACCTCAGGGAGGCTTCCTACATACCATTCGTTGACATGGATCAAGGATCCAATAGTTTGGGTTGGTTTGGGGCTTACACTCTAGGTTTCCCAAGGTGTTAATGGGGCTTGGTGCACTGGCACAGAGATGGTCGGGGCCAATGGTTGTTGGGCTTGAACCTCGTGGAGGCTTCCTACGTACCATGACTTGACATGTATCAAAGTCCACATAGTTTAGGATTCTTTGGGGCTTACACTCTAGGCTTCCCAATGTGGTGGGTGAACCAATGTGAATGAGCTCGGAATAACCGGGTGGTGGGCTTGAACCTCAGGGAGGCTTCTTACGTACCATGCCTTGATATGGCTCAAAGTCCTTGTAGATCGGGTGTACAGTTTAACATCATGCGGGATGAGGACGTACAGTTTAACGTCATGCGGGATGATGGTGGTGAATACAGTTTAACGTCATGCGGGAAGGGGGCGAACCGACATGAAGGGGGGTCGGTACAACCAATGGGTGGTGGGATTAAACCTCAAGTAGGCTTCCTACGTACCATGCCTCTTTCATGGAGTGTATGTTTTATAAGTTACCAAATTGGTAAGGTTTAATTTCACAATCTCTTTATTATCCGAGGTTGTTTTTACATAAGTATCTAATGGGACATATTTATTATCGATGTCCATGATTCATAAAATAGGTTTCAAAGGGATTATATTAAGGGAATTTTTACTAAAACATCATTTTAAATGTTTTTATGATTTATTCTTCTAAACCATTCTCATTAATGGCCATTTTTTCAAAATGGTTTCAAGGATTTATTTAAATGGACATGAATGTTTTAAAATGTTAATTACATTCAAAAGTTTCAAAGTGGTATGTGATACATTGATTCAAAAATGTATTTAAATGTCTTCCTTTCTAAATTTTGTGACTATTAAATGTTTTCATGGAAAGGGATATTTCTTTCAAAGAGTTTTACAAATCATTTTCGTCTATGTCAAAATCCATTAATGGATTTTAAACTTGTTTGAAGGTGATTTATTATGATACAAGTCTTCCTTATTGAATTGAAGGTTTTGGTATATGTTTTACTATGGATGTGTTAATTTTATACCATTCATGGTTTATGGAGAATGTATTTACATTTCGTATGCTAGTTTTAATACAAATGTTTATGTTATGTTTAATCCTATTTTTTGAGGAATGCATTGGACTTAATAAGTGACGGGTGGAGCCCGCTATAGCTCCTCGATTCATCGGTAGGTCTCCTGAGACAAACTAGTGTCTTGGCACAAGTCCTAGACAAAATCTTATTTGTAGTCTTGGCACAAGGCCTTGACTATGTGGTTATGATAGTCTGGCATTATGCATTCCATCATTATGAAGGTGGTTAGTGATATTGCATGTGATTACTCGACTTGTAGAATATCCATGTGAATATTAAATGGCATTAATTCATTTTATTTAATCCATATTATGATGAAGTTCAAGTTTAAAAGGATTTTGTTTTAGTTATAAGTTGACTTAAATGTTTATGCTCATTTATGAAAGTTTCCACTGTATTTTTATCCTTACTGAGCATTTGAGCTCACCCCTTTCTATGTTTTATTTTTCCAAGGATTCCAAGAAGTGTATTGTGATTGATATGCAGGGTTAAGTAAAGGGAATAATGGCATTCATAAAAGATTATTTATGTTGTTTTGTATGTTATAAATTGTAATGTAACATTTATGTATGTAATCTATTTTCCAAGACTGCTAAACTGATTGGTCCTTCGGGACTTGATTCCTTGTAATCTTTCCAATGTATTAAAATAATGCACCGACTCTGGGTAACTGGGGTCGTGGCGTTAGAGTTGGTATCAGAGGAAGTTTACCAATAACTTTGGAAGCTAGATTTAGATAAACTCTGATTAGATCACATATACCTAAGATAGACATTGAAGATTAGTATAGAATAAATTCCTAGAATTTTGGTAATGTAGAGATTTTGTATTTTTTCCAAGAAAACACATCCATGTCTATATACGAGCAGGTAGAGGCTGATCTGGCAAAGATGTACCTTGGGTTAAAACCCAGAAACACTACTTTGAGCTAGACTCTAATGGGAACTAGTGCACGACAATGGGCCTTGCTACACTCTTGTTTACGACACTCCCAGGGGATATGCATAGGATAATTCTCATTTTCTTTACAAATCATAATGAAGGGTTTATGAGTATATAATTTCTCTATGAAAACATCTTTGTGATTATGAATTATATCCATAAACCGTTCATTTTATGTTAGGTATTTTATAAGTTTGGAATTATTCATTACAATTCCTAAACTAACCTTGTTTATGCCATTGTATAGAAACGACACCCAGTAGAAGGAATATAAACTCTAGCAATACGTATGATCCAAAGAGTAAGAAAGATCATATCTATCACAGTACTGTGCCAACATTTAGAAGGGAAACAGTCTCCTATGTATTCTCAACATATGTATAAATAGTATCATATGTTAATAAGATAAGTAAATAATTCCTTGAGTCCAATGGCTTTGAAGGGAAGAAAGAGAAAAAAAGGATGGAAGAGAGAAAGATGGATAAAGGTAAGAGGGAAAAGAAAAATTTTCCCATATGTGATAAGTGTGGGAAGAAACACCCAAGAGCTTGCCTAAAGGGAATGCAAGTTTTTTATAAGTGTGGAGAAAAAGGACACCA
Source organism: Viscum album (assembly GCA_963277665.1). Classification (NCBI taxonomy): domain Eukaryota; kingdom Viridiplantae; phylum Streptophyta; class Magnoliopsida; order Santalales; family Viscaceae; genus Viscum; species Viscum album. Next base: position 249,962,893 of record OY728123.1, read on the forward strand.
TGTACGTGACTGCAGGGGTAAGAAAAAAGTTTCAAAAGTAAAATGCTTCATCTGTAAGGAGTTGGGACACTATGAGAACCAATTTCCAAATCATCAGAGTATGCCCCAAATGATGCTATTGGATAATAATAATGTTATGATACTACCACAGATGAGGAGGAATGATTGGAGTTCTTATATTGTTATTAGAGAATTATGTCATTTGAGAGTTGTATCAACAATGTACTGGTTATAATAATTATAGAGTATATAAGGATTGTACTTAAGTACTCTTTCATTAAGGACTTGAGATTGTGTGGATCCAAGAAAAGTGATTCAATAGCTGGTTAAAGTTTTGTAAAATATATTGTTGAGAGAAAGATAAACCATAATATGGTTCTGATACTGAGGTAGTGATTTTGGAATAACACATGATTGATTTGGATAAATTATATTGGATATTCTTGACTACCTTGAAACTGATTAATGATTTGTATATTCCATAATTATTGGAGTTTACAACATTTTTGGATAGAATGAGTATATCTAGTATTCTATAAGGAATAAGGGATCATGAATGTAATAAATAAGGTTTTATGGTAATTCAGGATGTTGAAGTGTTTTAAAATAATACATGATGAAGGTGTTCACATATTATTACACGGAAAAAAGGATCTTCATTGTGTTTACCTTCCGTATAAATTTTGGACTGTGAGTTTGGACAGAATTATTTTGGATAATTCTAATTTGAGATTATTTTTGGATTTCTATGAAAGGAAATCCCAAAGGCCGAGTGGCAACCCATCGCGTCTGGCAAGGCCGCAAGACTTGAACCTATAACCTAAGGGAGACAATGGTGTATCACCTATCACTAACCCACATGATGTCTTCGATTGAATAATGTACTTTTTTTAAAGTGTCTGGTAGATGAATTATAAATTCATTTTTTTGGAACCTTATACGAATAGGATAAATAGAATAATTTTTTAATTTCTATTATCATTTAGAGTGTAAGATGAGTTTGTTGTAGAAATTAGTTAAAGGATAGAAATATACTTCACAAGTATACAATTTTTTCCTCTCTTATTCTATGAAGAAATAAATTATTAAACTTTAATAAAGGAATCCTAAAATAAAAAATGTGTTATCCTAATAACTTACGTTTTGTTGAACCGATGGTATTATAAATCATCATAGATTGGTGGATTTGAGGCCCAAAATTATACAATTGTTTATGATTGAAGACCTCAATAAATCCCTATAAATATTTACATTTTTCCTCCAATTATGTGTCTCTAATTTCCACCAATGTTCTCTTAATAGAGATCATAATTTTGTAGTGACTTTTTCATTTTCCTTTTCCTCTTATTAAGACTAAATTTCATTAACCCAATTTCTGATGTGGTTTTCCCACAATGGTATTTTCTATTTTCAAACTTTTATTTTTGAAGAACAATTTCAAATTGAGAGGATGCAATTTATTGAAGTAGGGAAGAATGTAACACCCCAATATTTCATAGTACATTATTTTTTCAAATTAATTCAATAACTTGCACTACAGGAAATACTGAGTTCAAGCGCACCATAACTTACTAAACTATCCTTTATGAATAATAATACCCAATTTTTGAAATTTTATTAATTTTAACTTTCAAAATGGACTTCATTTTTAGATTCGGAATATCGAAATTAGCTAAGGGTGAATTTTTGGTATTTTTCTGAAAACTTTCAATTTTTAATGAATAGTGAAAACACTAAGTTATAGTTTAAAATTAAATTTTTATTTAAATAATTTTTTATTTTATTTAAATTAATTTTAGGTCAAAATACATACATATTTATATATAATTTCAATGTAATTAATTGGAGTTAGTTTATAATAATTTTATATTTATAAAAATTTTATTGGACTTTTCACATTCTTTTACCCATCTTCTAGGAGAATTTACAAATTTACATAAAACATAATTTTACCTCTTCTATGAGTGGAATTTTGAAAATACTAGATATGCAGTTTATATCATGGAGTAAAATTTGATTCAATAAGATAAAAATAATTTTTGGTGAATAGTAACTTTTTACTTTTATTTACCACTGTTAAAAGTAAATAGGGTAATTAAGGTTAAAAATGATATTAATATTACCCTAAAACATTTCCTAATTCTATTAGACAAGTTTATCTCTGAAAAAACAACCTTAGGAATAAAATATTATCATTTAGGTCCACTTGGAGTATATTAAGACATTTACTATTATTTAATTCAAAGAAGAGGTAAAAAGGATAAAATCAAAGTTTAATAACTGAAAAAAATTTAATATTGTGTTATACATAAGCTATAATAGATTATAAATATTAATTATAAATATAAAAATATTTCCTACATAATGGTATTTTATTTATAATTTTTATAAATTATATAATTTAATTTATTTATGACACAATAATGATGTAGTAATTACCGTATTAATGAAAGATTAAGATAATTGATATTATAAATACCCAAATAAATGAAATTTGATACTTTTTATGAATTACAATAATTTTATTGGTTAATATGACATATTAGGATTGGTTATATTAATTATGTTCTAAGTAATAATGCTTTTAAGAATTTATCAAAAACAAAATACCCAATAGTGTCAAAATTGACATAAATTAGTTTTTAAAACAAATATTATATTATTAATTGATATTCCATTTTTAAATATCTGTGGTTAAGACAAAATACATATATAATTATAGTTTTATAGTTGATGGACCACTTTGGGGGTCTATTGGATGTTTAGAGTAAGTTTATTAACCATATAATATAAAAATACAAAGAGGTATGGTAAATGTCAAACTAATAAACTATGTGTTAAAACTAAAAGATAAGGTTAATAAAGTGACCCAAACCTGTCTAAAACCTATTGGATGAGTGTATTGCGACACATCCCCACCTTATCCTCGATATTAATCATATTTGTGCCATTATAATCTGAATATATATTTATTATAAAATAATATTTTATGTTTTTCCTAAGGTGCCCCTCACCCCTCTTATAAAAGGGAACTCCACCTTCACTATAATTGACATCTTCTAAGCCATTTGGATTGGCCAAACGCTACCCAAATACCCTCTAAACTATCTTCCCTTAATCCTAGAGGCATTAGTTTGATCATAAATCCAACCGAAGGAGCCCTTTTGAACTAATCAAAAGGAAGAACCTGAAGAAGAGGTAATGATTTCACCACCCTCTTTCAAGTTCCTTTCTTATCCCACTTCATCTTTATTTGTTATTTCCATTATAAAATAATAAATCCAATATCTTCTATATAATGTTGTGTTATTATAAATATTTCACAACTATATTCATTATTCTATCCATCTAATGAATGATAATGTCACCATGCGTGCGTACGTACGACTTATCGTCTCCACGCCGTGGTGTAATTTGTTATTCAACACTATGTTATTTGGATGTATATAATGATGAGTAATAAGTATATAAATAATGAAAATAACATGATAATGTATCTTTAAAATTAATATACCATCCAATTCCAAATCTTTAAGGAAATGATATTGTTGCTCGTGCGTACGTACGGGTTACCGTCTCCACGACACGATGTGATTCATTTCCACATTCACTATTCATTGACGATTATAAAAATATATATTACTAATATGTTTGTAATATATGACATAATAATGCTACTGGATATATATATATATATATATATATGTACTTACATATATTTTATTCACTTAGTTACATTCAATATGAGATGAAAACAGAAACAACGTTTATGCGTATGTACGGACTACCGTCTCCATAAACGGTGTTTTTAATTTCATATATATGTCTATTATATATATTTATATTCTAAATATATATGATATATAAATCATGTTTAATATTCTGGAAGTACATAAATCTTGATCTAAGTGATACAATCAAGATTAACAAGTTAAAACACAAACAATAAAGAAAGCAATTATTACCTGAAATGTTAATTTAACATGGAAATTATTATTAAATGGGAAGTATAAAGTCATAAATGAATAATGTATGATATCATAAATATTAATATTGATCTTGTATTTTTTTAATAACATACTACGGTCTTCTTACAGAAGTTTAAACGTACCCTTGACGAAAGGAAAGTGCAAGGTTAGGGGCTTTCATGTCACTCCTTATTCCTTTGAGATTAGTACCATATTTCAACTATTACCTTTTGTGTGGTGTATGTACTTCCCATAATTTTATTATTTATGTAATACATTTTAATTTATGTGTATTTACATACTCATTGTATGACACCTCTTTCATGGGGTGTATGTTTCGTATGTTACCAAACTGGAAAGGGTTAATTTCACATTCTCTTTATTATTCGAGGTTGTTTTTACGTAAGTATCTACTAGTAAATATTTATTATCCATGTCCATGTTTCATAAAATAGCTTTCATAGGGATTCTATTAAGAGACTTTTTACTAAAACATCATTTTAAATGTTTTTAAGATTTATTCTTCTAAACAATTCTCATTAATGTCCATGTTTTCAAAATGGTATTAATGACTTATTTAAATGGGCATGAATGTTTTAAGATTATAATTACTTTCAAAAGTTACAAATTGGTATGAGACACTTTGATTAAAAAATGTATTTAAATTTATTCCTTTTTAAATTGTGTGACTATTAAATGCTTTCATGAAAAAGGGATATTTTTTTCAAAGTGTTTTACAAATCGTTTTCATCTATGCAAAATCCTTTAATGGATTTTAAACGTGTTAGAAGTTGATTTATTATGATACAATTACTCCTTATTTTATTGAAGGTTTTTGGGATATGTTTCACTGTGGATTTGTTCATTTTATACCATTAATGTTTTATGGAGAATGTATTGACATTTTTTTTCTAGTTTTAATACTAATGTTTATGTTATATTTAAACCTATTCATATAAGGAATGCATTGGACTTAATAAGTAACGGGTGGAGCCCACTATAGATCCTCGATGTATCGGTAGGTCTCATGAGACAAACTAGTGTCTTGGCACAAGGCCTTGACAAAATCTTATTTGTAGTCTTGGCACAAGGCCTTGACTATGTGGTTATGATATTCTGGCATTATGCATTCCATCATTATGAAAGTGGTTAGTGATATTGCATGTGATTATTCGACTAGTAGAATATCCAGGTGAATAAGTAAATTAAATTACTTCATTTTATTTTTTTCCATTTATGCTAAAGTTCATGTTTAAAAGGATTTTGTTTTAGTTATACATTACCTTAAATTTTTATTCTTATTTATGAAATTTTCCACTGTATTGTTATCTTTACTGAGCATTTGGGATCACCCCTTTCTATGTTTTATTTTTCCCTGGATTCTAAGAAGTGTATTCTGATTGATATGGAGGGTTATGCCAAGTAAATAATGGCATTCATAAAGGTTTATTTATGTTGTTTTGTATGTTATAAAGTGTAATGTAATATTCATGTATGTAATCTATTTTCTAAGACTGCTAAACTGATCCGTCCTTCGGGACTTGATTCCTTGTAATCATGCCGATGTATTAAAATAATGCACCGACTCTGGGAAACTGGGGTTGGGGCGTTACAAGTGAATCGAAGTTAGATTTCATAAGGTATTCCAACCAATATATTTTTTTTGATTCATGTTTTAACATGATATTATATAACTAAAACTATTATGATCATAATAATCTATGACCATATTCCCACAAAGATATTTACACCAAAATTTAAGAACACACATAATTTGATAAAGATCTAAATCTTGAGTTGGGTAATTATTCTCAACAATTCATAGATGAAGAGATATTTATGCAACCCCATGATCATCTTTCATAAGTACACAACCCAATCTAGTTTTATAAGAATCACCGAAAACCAGATACCCCTTACCGGGTGCAGTTATCATCAGAACAAGATCGGATGTTAGAAGCCTTCTTAGCTCACTGATATCAGAATGCCACATAGTATAAATTTAACCTATTTCCTACAAATATCTGTCAATGGTGAAACAAAATATGAGAAATCCATACTAAACCATTGATAGTATGTAGAAAATAAAATGTATTCTCTAAATCTCAAATACATTCAATGAATCTTCCCATAAAAAAAACCTTTACCTACTTAGGATCAACAGATAATACATTGTTATAAATAACATTCCTTAATAACTTCCCTTCTTGGAAATATAAATCGCATTCAATAATATTTCCATACAAATAATGACTCTTCGGGATATCCAAAACAAACTGAAATGGTGCTCATGATCATGCTTAGATATTTAAAAAACCAAAATAATAACCACGAACATTGCCAAAAAAGTGTTAAGATACTAATAGAACCTCAGATTCATCAAATCTATAAAAACCATAAGATCATTTGTAAAAAACAGCATAAAAAGATATTCTTAATGTTCTTACCTACTCATGAAATCTATGTTTGATATATCACACTTCTGAACTTTGAGATCACAATAACCCGACCAATGTTCAATCCTTGATAACCAATTTTCTCCTTCAATTGAAAAAAAATCACCAAAAAATGGATGTCTGTAGTTATTCATAACTATTAGTAATTTGAAATTATATTAATCTACAAATTATTTGAGTGAGACATATTCCTTTTTAGAAAATAGTGCTAGGGCTGACCAAGTTGAAAAACTAGGGAAAACAAAATTCATTCCACCAGATCATCAAAATGAATCTTGAGATCTTTTAATTTCACTGGTTCTATAAGATTTTAAGGTATCAATATAATCTATGTACGAAGAACTAGGTCAATCATAAACTCTTCCTCCCAATCTATAGGAATCCTTGAGAAATATAATTATAAAATGATAGGGAAATCGACAATAATAGTGTGAATATAAATAACATAAGATACGTCATCAAGAACAACTACTATGCTAGAAAACAAACTCTTGAGCTCTAGGCGGGAAGGTCCTGTATTTCCATACCTTGTAGTAAAATCTCACTATAACACCCATGACCTCCCTTCGGCTGCATGAAATGAGGCACACAGATGATAAAAATCAACCTCATCATGATTTATAATAAAAAAATCCATCAAAATGATGACTTAAAACCTATCAGTATCTTAAATAAGAAAATCCTAGAGTAAATCTGCTTCAGATATCGATAGTGTACCATAAGGATGGAAAAACCCATGCTCTTTCCTCATATAGAGAGGTGTTTCTAAGTCAAAAATAAATGGAATGAGATTTATTGGAAGGTTAAAAACAATCATAAAATGATAGATATAAATGAGGTGGAAACACCAGTATCAAATAAGGAAACTTTAGCTAAAGATGTAACAAATATGGTACCTCTCACAATCTCTAGACGCCCATTTAACTCCTCCATATACTCGTATAATATATGAAGGTTCTTCATTCCTTCGGCCTGTGGCTAGATCCCTATAATCTTTGAAACATACTATGGTGCCATACTATCCTTTATAGATGCATATCATTAACAATGTAGAGGTGTAAAAATAGCCTAACAGAAAAGATGCATATGAAAAATGTCCATAACTATTTTACATCTCTATAGGTAATGAAAAATAATGTTGAGTGTTTCTAACCTTGACACACTGATAGAAAGTTAGAGGAAAAATGAAATCTGAAATTGGAGGTTTTGAAGAGGCTGACTAAAAGAACCACCTCCAATACTCCTGTGATGATCCTTCCACTTTCTCTTTTTCTATGCCATGCCACTGAATCGACAACCAAGTGTAAGAGAAGGGGTGGAATATCCAAAAATTCCTTATATATTAATTTCCCCATCACATCCTTTTCCTAAGTCTTCCAATAGGTCAAAAACATCAGCATATATAACTAATACCTGATATCCAGCTACAAACCCATCAACTGTCCATTATTTATAACCTATAGTGGAAAACGAACTAGTTCTGCAAAGTAATTATCATAATCAACACTAAACGCTCTCCCTGATGCATAGTTTGTAACTTTAGAGACTTAAAAATCATCAATGACTATATAAAAAACTATTGTAAGAAGAGATTCTTGAAACCCTTCCAGTCCAATCACTCATACCTATTTACCTGTTCCAAGGATTCCCACCTACACTTGCTGGTACCCCAATTCTAAATGTTGAACACTTCACCTTGGTACTCTCACATGTATTATGGAAATCAATATCTGGACAATAAGGTTAATCCATTCATCTAACAATTGAGGTTAACTAGTACTATTAAATTATAGCGACTTCTCACATAATAACTTGGATTATCGATCCTTGTCTCATAAAACACCGAACTATTCCTCAATAATTTCGTTCTAATATTTATGTACATTCTAATCCACAACATGAATTGCATGCATGTTATCCATGATAAAACTCGAATACATTAGATTATTTCTTTGATGATCATCAGTAAAAGACATTAGAGGAACTCACATAACATGATTTGGACGGATACTGGTATACACCAAAACACATAAAGTGTTCAAACAATAGAAAAAGATCAGTTCAAACTAGAATACCCATAAGAAAAAACTGATATTAACATCAAGAACTAAAAATATGATACAAAAATCCAAACATCCCATGGTAACTTGAGTCTCATCATGATAATATATTTTCATGAACTCACCACAATATACCTAAAATGTCCCAAAAATCCTATTAATAGTCTTCCAAACACCCAAGATACAGACCATTAATGAAAAATCTCCCTTTGATACCACTTTGTAACGAACTGACCTAAATAACCTATGAAAATAGTACCCAAAATGTAAGATCATGGGTTCTATTAAGAGTTATGTGTCTCTTTTATTATTATTAAATGCATAATTAAGGACTATTGTGAATACCTTTGAGGTCCTGGTGTTAATGGGTGGTGTATGTGGCTTGTTTGGAGTGTAAAACCTAAATCTTGAAGAAAAATAGCTTGAAAAAAAAATCAAGAGTAAACATGAGGCAGAAGACACATGGTTTGATGAAACCATATTGAGCTGGATAGTGAATTGATATAGGCTTCAGATTTTGAGTAAACTGGGTGGTGGTGGTTCACACCCATACAAAATAGCAAAGGTTCTTAATAGAACCAAAAAACACTGTTTTCACATGGCAAGGAAAATCATGCAAAATAACCATGAAACCTGATAACCCCTATAAAAATGACCTATATTCCATTAAAAATACATTAAAACTAAAATCTAATTTACCTATCATCTTATGGAAGGAATATAAATCAGTAGACATCCTCTTGAAATCCAAATAATAGTAATTGGTATGGTTTCTCCATTTGAACTTAGAATAGAGATCCATTCATCTCATTGGATCTACACTGGTAAGTACTACAATCCACTTGAGTCATTCTTAATTTTTATTGGTATCAAATAAACTATATATGTACAAGAAAATATTCCTTATTTTTATGTTCTTCCTCTATTTGTTTCTTCTAATATAGATCAAATCATAAGCAGATACTGGACGAGAACTCCATTATAGACCAATAGTAGGTGGTCTATACTTTTCCTGAGTTGTTTGATGCAATATAGAGATAGTTCCCATTGTGTGGAATTCCATATTTTTCATAAAATCTTTTAAGTAGAATTTAATAGTAGAATTAAATGATACAGAACCTATTAGGGATGACCACTTGTTCCTTGAGACTTTTTGGAGGTTTTCCCCCAAACAAGTCCCCGCATGGGGCATGTCACCAAGATTTCCATCATTGAAAAACCCAAGAATTTTGTGTATGAGCTTACCTATTTTATTATAAACCTAATAATATATGAATTAAATTAAATTTATTGATTCAGATATTGGTTTCCCCATTTTCCATGTTATACATGATGTGAATTGTTTAACTACTTAATGGTCAATTTTTGTTATATGAGTGGGTAAATTAATGGAATGCAATTGAATGTGAAATGTGATGTGAGTGGGTAAAATCCTTAAATTTTAATTTTTAAAATAAAAAAATTAAATGAATGGTGAACGTTTTCATAGGATTCCATGAGTGTTCAACACTATAGGTCGTTGAAATAGTAGTGTATCCATTGGACTTATAATACTCATTTGATGATAATGTCATTGGATGACTTTGGAATCACCACACATTAGATCCAACTTGATTGGACTCACAGTGGAAATGGTATATTGAAAATATCCTTGGAACATTATTAATATCTCTCCATGTTTCCATTGAGATTCTTCTAAGACACGGTGTGGATTACTTGGTTCACTATACATTGGTTCCAACCCTGTGGGTATTAACACTTCTGTTTGAATGGGTCAGTTGTTGTAAATGTGATATTCTTGATTACATGGATCATCCATGGTTGTAATGAAATTTCTAATTATATGAATTGTAATTGGTTGATATAATATTACTGGTTATGTGAAGAGATAGTGGATTATATGTGATATTTTGTATACGACATTGTTGTGGTGTTTACATAATACTAATATTATTCCCTTGTTTTAGGATCTTGACATTTATTTTATAGGGATTCTTGTATGGATTTACTATATGAATTGTTTAGTAATATTTTCCCTAGGAACATTACTTTGAGTACTTCCATCATAGTAATTTTATGCACTCTTATTTAGATTGCATCATGCAACCAAGATTTGTTATAGAACCCATGGGTGGTGAAATACTAGGATTATATCTCACACAATGTTTGGACCACTGTTGGGTACCTGAAAAACTATATAGATGTAGGTATGGATAAAGGAAATACCCCACAGTTCAATGATTGAGTTTTCGATTCATAAGAGAATGGGAACACAAGACTGGGCTAAGGCTCATGATGCTATCTCTAAATAACAGTTTTTGTAGTTTTTGATCATTTTGATATATGTAGTGTACACATTTCTTGTATACTTGTTTTTTCAGCATTGTTGATAAATAACATTATAATAAGAATGTATATTATTTAGTAATGCTTTTTATTATATTTTTATTGTTCCCATTATTATAATATGGTGGGTTACCAGTCAGTGTCTACTTATTTATTTCTGTCTCTCGAATATTTATCTATTTTCTGAATGATTTCCTTCTTCTAATAGTTAAATATTATATATAACTTTCATCCTACACTCTGATAATTAGGGGACTGTATCCCCTTGGACATACCATAGGTCCTCACTACTAGTTAAAATCCTCTAGAATTTGAGGATATAGGCTTGAGTCTATGTGACCGACCAGCTTGGGGCACCAAATTGTGGTCCCCGGGTTGGGGAGTTACAAATTGGTAATAGAGAAGATTTATTTTCTTCCTCGCTATTTGGTGAAAATTATAATAACCCAACTATTTATATCAAATTTAAACCTAAGTTATTACATAAAATTTCACTTAATAGAACTCATAAGATTTATAGGTCTAGTTTCTTGGGGTTTATGAATATTACATAACAACTTAACAGATGATATAGAACATATTTATTGAAAAACTCAATGACATGACCAAAACATTCCTCCATCCTTAACATTTATTTGGATAAATTGTGGGAATACATAAGAATGGGGAGATCTATAAAGTACAGTAAAGGAATAGACATGGAATAACAGGAGAATAATAATACATGTTAGATAAGGCATATCAATGAGGCATAACATAACATGAATAATAAGGCATGATTTAGCATGATAATCATAACATGAGAGATGTGGCAACAACTTAAAACACTATATCATAAACATAATTCAATGATAAATTTCAAAGACTTAATGGTGAAAAAAGTCCTATAATGGAATCAGGAAAACCCATATCCCAAAATGACATATCATGATACTAACTATTACTCAATGCATCCGAGAACTATCAGGTTTAAACCTTCATAAATATTTCAATCTCATGGTTATGTGTGCCACATAAATCATAGAGCATGGATCGATTCCGCATCATAATTTTATTCCAAAATCTAGAAATTTAGAATAAATACATTTAAGTCCCAAATAAATAGGATTAGGTGAATAAATTTGAAAACCCTTGATAGAGAAATGGGTATGGTATTCACTACACAAATATTTTGTCATGGTAAATCGTGATGCAATTTCAACGGCATAACGACATCATATATAAATTAGTAAAATAGGTTGATGAGAGAGAAATGGGTCTCTCATCATTTAGACATGAAATAGAAAGTAATAAGGACATGGATATACATCCTCAAACCTAATTAATTTGAAATAGAGGGCACAAAATAATAAATAATTTTTAATGAAGAGGAGAAAGAAAGAGAACACTTACAAAAATTTTACATGGTAACAGGTGTACATAATGGTTACTAGGATGATTCAATGAGAGTGAAATGGGATATCTTCATTTATATGTTTTTTATAGTATTTGGGATAGGTAATAATGTATCCCAATAGAATTTAATGTAAATTAAAAAGGCATATAAAAAATGAAGTGCTAGATTAAAATAGGAGAGGGAGAGAACCCCTTACCAAATTTTGGAAAGGTAATAGGTGTACATAAGGGATTATAAAGAGTATTAATGAGACATAATTAAAGATATAATCATTTAGACATAAAATATTCAGTAATTTCATCATGGGAAATCATATCCCAATATATTAAAATGGAATCTAATAAGTATAATTTAAATAAATTGCTTGAATGGAAATAAAAGGAGAGAAATACCTTATCGAATTTCAGCATAGTAATAGCTTATGTAAGGTTCCAAATGAGGAGGAATAACTGATCCATCATAAAAATAACATTAATGAAATAGTAAGTTAATGATTACAAATGAATGTAAAAACATTAAATTTAAATTAATAGAACTAATCCCAAAGAGGGTGCTTGAATTCAAAGGTGATGAGGGAAATCCCTTTCATAGATGTGTGACCCCAAGGCATTGGGGATTCTTATTTGGATCTTGGGGTGCCTTTCCAGTACTCTTGGGAGTAGAGGGAAGAGTGTGTATGATATTAAAGGAGTTTAAGTGATGAGAAATGGGAGCTTGGGTGGGTTTATATTGTAAAAGAGGGGGATTTCATTATTATTTCAGTTTTGGACAGTACATAATAAAATATTGAAAACCACAAACCAAAACATGGTTTTTTAACATGTTTTATATCAAATGGCACTGATATAAAATATTTTATAAGGTTAAGGGATGATTATAATAAAATATTTCTCTTATGCGTAGGTGAGTAAGACTTTCAAAGAAACAATTTTAAAATCATAATATATATTATAATATTGGAGGATTCACTAAGAATTTATTAAATAAATCAAATAAACATAAATCACATTATTTTAAAGTAAATAATATTTATTTCACTAATTATAGCATTTATAGCATTTATTTCATCACTATTAGGCTATTATTATGTCATAAAATACACCGTATATTTATACGATATTTAATTTTTACCAAAAAATTATACTATATTAGAAGATTTTTAAAAACTAACCATGGATATTTTGGACATCCTAATTCAAAAAAATATATTTATTTTATCTAAATAATTTCCAAAATAGGTGAATTTTCACTATTTAAATAAAAATAAACATTTATTGAAAATGAGTGGTTGACAACAATAATTTTCAAACCCTAATAAAAAATTACATTTAACTTCATTAAAATTAAATGATCATTTATATTTTAAAAAATATTTTAATAAAAATACTTAATTAAAATAATATTTATTTAAGTATCCATTAATTCATCAAAATTTATTTCCAAAAATACTATTTGTGCTTTAAAAATCATTTAAAAAGTAATAATAATAGGAAGGAAATATATTCATTATTCTATATAAAATAATATGAATATTCTAGAAGATAGGATCTTGAAACATAACCCATTATTACACCAATATATTCCCTAGAGTAAGGTGCATGATGGTTAGGATTTCATGGGGCCATTCGGTGAACATGGTTTTGGGATGTGATCTCAATGAGATTTAACTTCTCCCAGAAATGGTCTATTTCATGCTTATGTTATTGGATCTCAGCTTCGTATTGGTCTTGGAAAAAGACTTGAAATGATATATTCTTCATAATATATGAGAAATGTGATTCATAGGGTACAATCCTACTGGTTGAGGCCATCACTTAATTTTTTCTGTTCCAAAAGGATTTGATAAAACCCTATATTTATACTAGTCATGTGATCACTATTTAATGGTTATATTATCAATGGTAAAGATACATAAAAGTAATTTTAATCCAATTGTATATAATAAATGAAGTGCATGTGTTTTCTATGTCCATAAGACATTTAGTTAAATTAAAAGAAAGGGAATTTTGTTCATAAATGTATGGAATTTTAAAAAATACCCCCTTAAAGGATTCCTCCATATAAATTTCCATTACAAATAATAAAATAGACGAGGTTAACTTTTATTTATCACCTCATATAGTTCTCACATTGCTACTTCAAAGTTGTTGTTTTTCCATAACACATTATCAAATAGAACTGTCTTATTTCGTAAAACTTTTTCACTATGATCTAAGATCTTCACTGGCTGCTCCTCAAAGAAAAGGCCATTATCAAATGGTAAAAACTCTAGATTGAGTACATGTGATGGGTTTTTTATACACATTATTAATAGGGATACATGGAATACATCATATACCTATGATATTTTTGGTAGTAGTGCTCTTCAACGTGCCACAACTCTGAAGTGATCAAGGATATCAAAAGGGATGATGTACCTTTGACCAAGATTTCCCGTCTTCCAAAATCTCATCACTCTTTTACATAGAGGTATGTGAAGGAATACCATGTATCCAACATCAAATGCTAGGCCTTGTCATTGATTTTAAGCATATCTCTTTGGTCAACTCTGAGTAGCTTTGATGTGTTGTTGGATGGTCTTAACCTTCTATACCATTTCTACAACCACTTTAGGACCTAGATATTTTCATGCACTAAATTCATTCCAACATGTATATGTTATACAAATCTTCACATAAAAGGATTTATATATGGCCATTTGGAATCTTGAGTGGAAACTACTATTTTACGATAACTCCATTAATGGAATATGTTGGTCCCATTCCCATCTTAATTCCACTGAGAATGCTCACATCATATCCTTATGTATTTGGACAGTCTTCTCAAATTGGATATTAGTTTGAGGGTGATATGTTGTACAGTAGTTCAAAATAGTGTTTAGTGTATTCTGAAGACTCTTCCAAAACTTATAGGAAAATCATGTATCATTATCAAACATAATCAAGTGTGGTACTCAATACAGCCTTACCACCTCTCTTATGTATATATGTGACAATTTATCTAGAGTGAAATCCTCTGTAATCCTAATGAAGTGTTCATTCATTGTAAGATGATCCAAAAAAACACTGATATCATTGTTTACCTTGTATGTATTTGGATTTCTGGCAACAAAGTCCATGATGATGTTTTCCCATTTCCATGTTGGTATGAGAAATTGTTGCATCATACCCTTAACCTTCCACCTTCCATCCTTCACTTGTTGATTTACCATGAAATTTGATGTATATTCCCCAATATCATTCTTCATGTTATCCCACCAATAGTGCTCTAAGAGATATCAATACATCTTTGTGTTTCCTGGGTGAATGGATAAATTCAAACAATATGCATCATTCAAAAGTTCTTTCTGTGAATCTGGGTTTAATAGAACACATAGTCTTGACCAAAATCCCATAATTACTTCTTTATTGACATTTAACTCTGAGGATTTTCCTTTTATGATAGTTTCAACTTTCTCCAGAATTCTCACATTATATTTTTGATCATCCTTTAATCTTTCCAAAATATGTGGTTGAGCAATAATTTATGAAAGGATTGATGATGTTCCTTTCATTATGATTTCCAGGTCCATCTTCATCAAGTCCAAGAAGATCAAATCCATATAAATTATCATAAATCATATAATTTTTGAGTCCTTTCAACATTTATCATCCTCCACTTTGTTCACTATCCCATGATGTTAGTGTATTGGGTAGTCATAATCCTCGATGAGCTATAACCATCGTCATTGGTTACTATTTATCTTTTATGTGGTAATATATAATTAAGAATTTTGTGATCTCTATATATTTCACACTTCTCCTCAAAGTGATAATGCTTCCAGATGATCAATATAAAGATCACAACTACCAGCCCAAGATCACGAGTGGGATATATATTTCTAAAGGATTCTCAACTCCCTTGAGGTGTACGCAATGAATTTATCAGTTTTCATCAACATGCATCCCAATTACTTCTTTTAAAAACTGCTGGAAATTATTAAAAGCTCCCCAATATGGGTAATTTGATCATAGTGGAAGTGATATGCCTCCTTTTCAGCTCCTTTAAGCCTTCTTCATATTTATTACTCCAAGACAATCTGACTCCCTTAGGAGTTATCTTAGTAAGGGGGTTTTACAATTGTGTGAAATTTCTCACAAATCAGTGGTAATATACAAATAAACCAAGAAAGATACAGAAATATATCATATATATTGACCATGACCATCCCTAAATTTCTATTTTATTGGTAAGATCCAAAAATATCAATTTACTGTGATTGAATGACCCAATAAAGTGACTAATTTCTGCTAGAACTCAAAATTGATGTAATTTTCATAGATATTCTCATTACACATGGTCATTAGTATAGTAGTCAGATGATCATCATGCTCCTTCTTGGTTTTGAAGTGTATTGGAATACTTTCTATAAATACTACCATAAAATTCTTGAGGTAATGCCTAAAGAATATATTTAACATGTCCATGAAGATTTATAGGGCATTATTGAGTCCTAATGACATCACTATGAACTCAAAAGGCCCATATCTTATATGAAAAGTAGTTTTGGGGATATCCTCCTTTTTTACCCTTACTTGGTAATATTCCAACTACAGATCCAACATAAGGAATTATTTTTCTCCACGTAATGTATGGAATAATTCATCAATTTATTTCAATGCAAACTTGTTCTTAATCATGATTTTTTCTAGCTCATGATAATCAATGAAAGATCATGTTGACCTATCTTTTTTATTGATAAAGACGAATAGTTCACCCCATGGTTAAGCACTTGGGAATATATACACATTATATAGATTCTCATCTAGTTTTTTCATCAGATCCTAAAGTTCCACAACATCCATCCAATATAGAGTATTGGATATTAGAAATACCTCAGGTATAATCTCGATCTAAAATTATACCTCTCTTTTAGGAGGAAGATTAGGACATTCTTCACGAAACAGATCAGAATATTACCCCACAATAGGCATGTCTCCAAGGATTTCCTTTTCCTTAGACTCAAACATTTGAGCTTGATATTAATACTTATGGATAATTAATATCCATGCTTGAGATGATGGTTATAAACAAGATTTATTCTCCTCCTTGAACTTTTATAGTATCAGGGGTCCATTCACTATTTGGAGAGTGATTTCCCTCATGAAAATTTATATTGGATCTATATAGAGAAAGCCAAGCCATGCTGAGAAATGCATCAAATTCCACTAAGGGAAGTGTGACAAGGTTATATAGGAAGTTCAATCCACAAATTTTACAGGTGAGGAGTTATATATATGGTTTTTCATAATTTCCCCATTTTCCTTCTTCACTGACATCTCTACTTCCATGATTTTTGGTGGGGTATTAATAGTTATACTAATAATTCATGATATAATGGAATGAATAGAAGAAAAATTAAAAAAAGGATGTTTTATATTGTTGAATGAATAACTAGGGTACCTATAACAACTTCCATAGTGGGATTCAATTCATTGGTGGTGATGGAAATAAATCTCCCTTATTTCCTTGGAGGATGTTAGTTTCCTCCAAAGAAACTTATCTTAGGGCATTGGTACACAAAGTACCATGGTTACATGAAATTGTAGTTATGAACAATTCACTATGGGTCGACTGTGGTTTTCCTTTCCTCTATCATGTGGAGGGTTTCTCCTATCACAAATCATTATCTAAGTGCCCTTCTCTTCTACACCTAAATAATTTTCTTTGTTCCCCTTAGGTAATTTCCAAGTCACTTCCTTCTTCCCCATTGGAATGTGGGTTGTTAGAATTTCATAACACCACTACATTTACCCATTGGACTACCATAATTAAATTCCACTTTTTTCTTCTTATCCCCACGATAACTCTAAGTGTAATGTATATCCATATCTAATTTTATGGAACATGAAATAATTTCCTTATAGATATCAAAGTCACAGATTGTCAAGGCAATCTATAGACTAGGGTTTATCCCACCAAAGAAGCAGTCAAACATGCATTCGAGGGTAATGAAACAACCAGAGGCGTATCATGCAAGTCTTATAATGTTTTCTTTGTAATACCGAACATATTTGTCATCATTTTTCATAATTTCATATAAATAACGTTCAAATTTATGATATAGGGTTCATGGAAAATATATATCAAAAATAATTTTCTGAAATTCCTTCCACTCTATTAATTCAATCTATTTCTAAGGATTCATATTCTTGACCAATGTAATCCAATTATCATCATTACCCACCATATGATATACGTACAGAAGATCCTTCTCTTGTTCAGAACATTGATTTATAGAGATTATCTTCTCAATGTAATTGATGCATTGCTTCAAGATTATGGGATCAGATGATCCACTGAATGTAGGAGCCATTTGCCACTTGAAACTTTCAATTATGGGTTTCTCTCTTTTAGAGTGGGTTGGACACTATCACGACCCCCTGCCACCAAAGATGACCCTCCTGAGCTGGAAATAGTGAAAGGGAGATAATGACCCCCGAGTCCCGCCTCCAGTAGGCCCCAGGGTGGTGACTAACACCAAGGGTATGAGTTTTTCACAAATATGGGAGGCATTACCCTTTTTATTTTTAAAGATCGGGAAATAGGACAAGTCAACCACCAAAAAGGAAATGAGCAAGTGTATAGAAATAAACCCAAAACAATTCCACATGCATGTTTAATCAAATTTATAACAAGGTAAAAGTACAAGAAAGCTCAAAGTACAATACCAAAAGAAAACAAAGGTACAACAACAACAACAACTCCAACTGTCCAACTAGTAGGGTCCCACACGACCCTGGTAGTCCTCCTGGAAACCTGAAAGTAAACATAGGGTGAGAATACAAGTATACTCAGTAGGGAAACCTAAAGCTCTTGTGCACAAGTGGGGAGACATCCTAATGTCCAGTGAGAACAACAGAAGAAATCTAACAAGGAATTCTATCCACCCAACCTCTCCAGCCACACTCACCAAAACACAAGCACAACAGGTAGTAGTATATAAGAAACAAGAGTATTAGGTACCCCGCACCATTTCCCTTTAGTTAGCTGCTCTTCCTAATGACAAACGTCCTAACGCTGCCACACTCTCCCCGCCCGCACACACCTGGGCCTCACAACCACGTATCCCGCCCGCACACACGTGGGCCTCACAACCACACATCCCGCCTGCACACACCTAGGCCTCACAACCATGTATCCCTCCCGCACAAATCTGGGCCTCACAACCACACATCCCTCCCGCACACACCTAGGCCTCACAACCAAGCATCCCTCCCGCACACACCTCGGCCTCACAACCACGCATCCCGCCCGCACACACCTGGGCCTCACAACAATGCATCCCGCCCGCACACACTTGGGCCTCATCCTGAAGATTCTTGGGAAACAGTAGAACCTTCTTGAAGAGTCTTGGGCTAAAACCACCCCAATCGAAACCTACCCGAAGAGTCTTAGGTGCAAGGTCACCTCAAGCCATCACAGCCTAGGGGAGAAGGAGCAGGAAGGAGCTAGTAACTAAAGGAAAAACACCCTCTCCCATAAAATGGGAGTGTTCGACACTAAGTGTTCAACGTGGGTGGGGTGCGATAAAACACAACAGATACAGATATATATATATATATATATACACCAACCACACAGCCCAACCTATGGCTTCTAAAAAGAGAAACTGGGCACGTGCCTCGGCACTGCTACTATGAAGCATGCAAACAACAAACAAACCCAACCCCCTTTAGGTTTTCAAATTTCATTAGAAATAGTTATCTAGTTCCTTAACTACTGGGAAACTATCCACAACTAACCACACCAATCACTCGTAAAACATATCCCTGTCATCCACAAATCAATTTAGGAAAACACAAGCAACACAACCAAGCCCTTCTTATCAACCAATCAACCCATTGATTATTAAACTCATTCCATTACCACACCCCACCATTCATTAACCCTTCCACTTTTATATATTAGTCACAACCCACTGTTCGTTCACAAGCAAGCCTATCCCTGCAGCCCCGCTACCAACCACCATAACCACAACCGCACCGAAACTCACACATCAACATCCCTTTAATACCATTTATCATAGCCCCGTTTCCCATCACCACCACAACATTCACACCAACCCACAACCATGTCAACCGCAGCCCCACTGCTCACCCTATCCACAAAAACCCACAAAAAACCCCCATCACATGCCACGTAACCAAGCCAACATCCACATGTTCATTATTCCATTTTTTAAATTGGGGTGATCACACAATGGTTACAGATTTTAAACAGACAACTTTATGTGATTAACCAATTTCCACAATCCACAAGGTTTCCATCCATAAGAAAATATAGAACGATAGGGCAACATTTAATTGCATAATCAAAGTCCCCCAACGACTGTGATTTTCAACAGGTAGAAGCTGATTCAATTCACAACATAATATCACAGGATATAAAGGAACAAAAATCACAACATCCCATCCCCGTTATATAAGCCTATTATTATCTTTATTAAAAAATATTCAAAAGTGTTTCTCGTAAACAAGAAGACACCCACCCCGCATGATGCACAAAATTAGAGAGACGAAGGTAAAGTCCCTACCTCAGCAGGTTCTTGATCACAACGCTCCCCTGGATCAACCTTAGAAGACGTCCTTCGGCATCCGTCACCTCTGTCAGGTCCTAGAAAAACCTCCTCGGATGGATGTCAGAAAGGAAAGGCCGAAGGAAAGAAAACGGAACCAGGCTCGAAATTTCCGCCTCGTCATTACGATCCTGTGGCCGTTGACGGATCGTAAATCGGAGTTCAGACGAAGAAGTTATGGAAGGAAGAGCCTTCGAGCCTCTTGAGAGAGCTCTGCTCAGAGGTGATGGGAGGAGAGGTGTGAGTTGAAAGGAGGAGGGGACCCCTCCTTTTATAGGCGTGAAAATCAAAAGTAAACAACATGTACATTATGGTACACGACATGTACTCGGTTCTTTCACACGGTATCCACGTGACTTCCAACACGGCTCCGCGCCCTTTGACTGGTCAACACACGGTTTGAGGGTAATGCATACGTGGGGAAGGACTACATGACGTGTAGTTTAAACACACAGTGTGCACTCATTTATTACACATGGTAAGGACACAGCTCCAACATGGTACACAGCCATTGACTGGTAACGCGTACGCAGGGAAGGACTACACGGCATGTAGAACTTGACACACGGCGTGCACCCATTATTCCACACAGCAAGGACACAGTCTGCAACACGGGGTATACCCGAGAAGGGGGTACACGGCGTGTACTCAAACTACAGGGTGTGTAGTTTCAAAATTCTAGAAAGTGTGGAAAAGTCCATTTTACCCTCCAGAACACTTCTTGACCCTCTTTTTGACAAAGGAATGGGCCAGAGTGGTCCGAGCCATTACATTAGATACCTCTTAAAACATTCTCGTCCCCGAGAATTCAAAAACCAACCCAGAGGAAAGCCAACAAGATACCTCTTAGGGTTCTCATTATAACAAGAACCCAACCAACAACCCTAATCATATGTGTTAGGAATTCCTTCTCCTATGTCGAGATATTATCCGCTTTAGGCGGCACTGACTCACCTACACGGGTTTAATCGCGTCCTCATTAATGTGTCTCGATTAAGAATTGGTTATTCCCACTTTAATACATTAGGATTATTCAACTCGAACTAACCCCAACAACACACAGCCAACACACTGCCCGAACACATGGGTATGGTAAATTCCTTTACCTATGTCGAGATATTATCCGCTTTAGCCGGCACTGACTCGCCCGCATGGGTTCAATCACATCTGCATTAATGCGTCTCGATTAAGGGTTAGGTTTTTCCCTTTCCCACACATCCGGACATGCTACACATTACCGGGGAAAAATGAAACAAAAGGTCTCACAACTGACAAGCCAAGAATTCCATATAACAAGGGTACATAGTACAACATCAACACAAAGCTCAGAAGATCATGGAAAAAAAACACAAGTCAAAACAACTCTGGGTACTGAGCGTGCATCTAGGTCTCCCACTCCCAAGTGCTCTCCTCGAGGCCACCATGCCTCCACAATAAACGAACCAAGGGAATGGTTCGTCCATGGAGCACCTTATCTTTAAGATCTTCAATTCTGACTGGTCGTTCCTCTATGGTTGCGTCGTCTCCCATATCTAAATCTCCCCAGTCGATAACATGGGAGTAATCGTGTAAGTACCGATGAAGCTGGGAGACGTGGAAGACATAATGAACCTTCACCAACTGAGGTGGCAGGGCTAGCTGATATGCCACCTCACCGACTTTCCTCAACACCTAAAAAGGTCCGATGAACCTAGGTGAGAGCTTGCTCCCCTTCCCAAACCTCCGCTACCCCTGTCGAGGGGAAACCATCAAGAACACATGATCCCCCACCTTGAACTCCAAGGGCCTCCTCTGACGATCATCATAAGACTTATGTTGGTCCTAAGCCGCTTTCATCCTCTCACGTACAAGATGGACTTTCTCTGTGGTGCTCTGGACTACCTATAGCCCAAGATCACCTGTCTCACCAACCTCTTCCCAGCAAATGGGTGAACGACATGGCCTTCCATACAAAGCCTGAAATGGTGCCATGCCAATAGTAGAGTGGAAGCTGTTGTTGTAGGCAAACTCTACTAAATCCAAGTGTCATACCCATGATCCTATGAAATCCAGAACGCATGCTCACAGCATGTCCTCCATCGTTTGGATAGTCTACACTGTCTCCCAATTGGTCTGGGGGTGGAAAGTAGTGCTAAGTCATAGCTGGGTGCCAAAATCATGTTGTAACCCCCTCAAGACTCATGAGGTAAACCAAGTATCCTGATATGAGACGATAGTTTTCGGGACCCCATGCAAACACACCACCTCGTCTATGTACCTCTGTACTAAGGTACTCACTGGGCCCGACTCCTTGATTGCTAATAAGTGAGCCGATTTCGTCAGACGATCCACCACTACCCAGATAACATCAGAACCACCCTGCGCTCTGGGTAGTCCTATGACAAATTCCATTGAGATTTCATCCCACTTCCACTCAGGGACATCTAAAGGATGTAACAAACCACTGGGAACACTGTGTTCAACCTTCACTTACTGACACACTGGGCATTTAGCCACAAACTCCGCCACTGCACATTTCACCCCTTGCCACCAAAACTATTCCCTCAGGCCTCGGTACATTTTTGAATCTCCCGAGTGTACCGCCAAGGCTGAGCTATGGAACTCATGGAGAACTCTCTCACACATTGCCTCCGGAACAAACAACCTTCCCTGGAAAAGCATCTGATGTAGGCTATCCTTTGACAATCCTTCTGGAGCGTTTCCCTGATCGACATGATCCCGCATCACTTCCGCCTCAGAGTCCCCCCACTTAGACTCTTCCACCTGCTGCATCAAGGAGGACTGCACCATCATATGAAACAAATAGCCTCTAACACCTTCTACCCTAGCATCCAAGTGCAAGGAAGCCAACTCTCCCATCGCCTTCCAAGCATCATCAGATTTCCGAACCACTTCCTAATGTGACTTCTTGCTCAGGGCATAAGCCAAAACATTGCCATTACCTTCAGTGTAAGAGATCTCAAAGTCATTGTGTTGGAGAAACTCGACCAATCTCCACTGCCGTAAGTTCAGGTCCCGCTGGGAAAAGATATAATGCAGGCTCTTGTGATCTGAGAAGACCACAAAGTGCTCCCCAAAGAGGTAATGTCGCCACAACTTCAGTGCGAACACTACTGCTGCAAGCTCCAGGTCATGGGTGGCATAGTTACGCTCATGAGGGCGCAACTGCCTAGACCCATAATAAATCACTCCCTTCTTCTGCATCAGCACACACCCCAGACCAAGGCCAGAAGCATCACAAAACACCTCATACAACAACCCTTCCTCTGGAAGCCTGAGTACGAGAGCACTAACCAACTTTTCCTTCACGTATTCAAAAGCTTTCTGGCAATTCTCGCTCCATAGGAAGACCTGGTTCTTCCTCGTCAAAGCTTTCAAAGGAGAAGCAACTCGAGAGAAGTCCGAAACGAACCTCCAATAGTAACCTGCTAACCCCAGGAAACAATGAACTTCTGCCACACTCTTGGGTGCTGCCCAAGAAACAACTTCCTCCACCATCGATGGGTCTACTGACAATCCATGATGAGACACCACGTGCCCAAGGTAGTGTACTTCTTGCGTCAAGAACTTACACTTCGAAAATTTCCCGTAAAGCTGGAGTTGTCGAAGGACTTCCAAGACTGCCCTGAGATGCTCAATGTGCTCCTCCTCTGATATTGAGTAGATCAGGATGTCATCGATAAACACAACGACGAACCGGTCCAGAAACTCTAGGAAGACAAAGTTCTTGAGTCCCATGAACACAGCTGGTGCATTCCTAACTACAAACGGCATCACTACAAACTCGAAGTGCCCATACCTGCACCTGAAAGCTGTCTTCGAGATGTCACCGTCCTTCACCCTCAGCTGATGATATCCCGATCGTAGATAAATCTTAGAGAACCAACCTTCTCCCCTCAACTGGTCGAAGAGATCATCTATCCTTGGAAGGAGGTAACGGTTCTTGACCGTTACCTGGTTCAAACTTCGGTAGTCTATGCATAGCCGGAGACCACCATCTTCCTTCTTCACAAAAAAAACTGGAGCACCCCATGGCGACATGCTGGGTCGAATAAAACCCTTCTCCATCGGATCATCAATCTAAATACGCAACTCCCGAAACTCCTAATGTGCCATCCGATAAGGGGCTATCGAAATCGGACGGTCACCAGGCTGTAAGTCTATCCCGAACTCAACGTCACGTCGGGGGGTAGAGTCACAACCTCCTCAGGAAAAACATCAAGGAACTCCCCAACAACCTCTGGGACATCCAGCATCTCCGTATCAGCTAGAACCACTGATGACCCGCCTAACAAGGAAAGGAGAGGATCCACATGCCGGCTACCCACGTGATAGCTCCTCCCACCAACAAAAGCTACACGCTGTCCATCCACGTCGGAGAACACAACTCTTCTCCAGAAGCAGTTGATAATGGCACTAACAGAAAAAAATCTGTCTATGCCTAGGATGACATCGTACGACTGCATCTGTAATAGAAGAAGGTCCCCACTAGATCGATGCGGTCCCAACATCAACCCACATCCCCAGAAAACACAAGATACGCTGGTCTGGCCTCCATTGGTGTACTTAGTACCAGTGGTACGGAATGTCTCTCTATGACTAGTCCCAAATCATGGGCTAGGATAGGTGCAACAAAAGAGTGCGAGGCTCCCGAATAGAACAGAGCAGAAACAAGAGTGCTGAACAAACAAATCGTACCTCATACCACCTCTGGTCCTGCTGGAGCTGTCAGCTCTGCTATGTGCAACTGCCCACGCCCATCTCCTCTACCTATCTAATGTCATCCACCTCCCTGACCACACCCTGGTCGAGGTCCCTGAGGAGCACCCTGAGGTCAGACTCCTCCTACAATGTCTTCCCTCGGAGGAGCATGGTCCTGCTAATGCTGGAAGGGCCTCGTTGGAAACTGGTGCTGCTGAGGTGGGCGCTGAAGCTGCCCACCTCTACCGTACTGAGATCGGGCCGAGCACCGACTCTGAACATGCCCGAAACCTCTAAAAGAAAAACACCTCGGTCCTGGGATCAAGAAAAAGGGATGAGGACCCTAAGATCTGAACTGGAACTGCTAGGTCCTGCTCCCCACTGGCATGAACATGGAAGGTCCTGTCGCAGGAGACCTGCTGCTGACTGCCTTCCCCTTCGACGAGCCTGGCTAGATCCCCTCTCGAGGTGCACCTCCCAGTGAGTGCATCCTCTATACAACCTCTTCCTTCTTCTGTATCGCCAAGTACGTCGGAAGGTTGAAGGGGGTGACAACATACTAGAGCAAAGGATGATGTGCCTCCTGCAAACGTCTCGCACGAGACTCCTCATCCGGAAAGAGATCTAGAGAAAAGCGTAGGAGATCCTTGAACTTGTTCCCCAGCTCTCGTACCAACATACTCCCCTGATGAAGGGAGATTAACTCCTGCCGCTTCTCCGCCTTGATCATGGAAGAAAGGAATTCCTCTCGGAATTCCTTCTCAATGTCAGCCCATGGGACCTCTGCCTCTATCCTCTCTCCAAGGTAGATCGTCCACCACTGTTTCACCACACCTCTCAGCTAACTGACTACTAGGGGAACCCAGTACTCCCTCAGAGCATAGATCAAGGTAAAAGTGATCCCTAGCTCTTCAAGCCACCCCTCCGTCTCCGTATCCGAATTACTACCCTCGTACTTCTTGAGGGTCTGTCACTGGAAAGAATGGAGAGTCTTCTGCCACTGGCTATCTTCCTCCTCTCGGTCGATCCTCAACTGATCGACCGCCTGGATCTGCTGGGCCTTGGCCGTCTGAGCCAACCTGGGATGACATCCAGGTGCCATAGCAGTACGGTAAACAAGTTTCGCCTAATCCCAAGTAGTAAGGAAACTCAAGGTTTTATTTTTATCATTTTATTTCAATTTCTTTCCCAGAACACCCAAATCAAGTAGAACACAATCATGATGATGCATTTACCTTACCAAGGGTCTCTTACCCTGCAATTAATGTAGCCTCACTTGGTCGTTCGGTAGGCTTAGAGTCCTTGAATCAGATCACATGGGGCCCTAAAATCTCGTGTCCTAGCCGGTCTTCCCTGGCCTATGTCACGCACCATGATTAACTAACACTGTTGCCCTACCATCCCATGCAATCCTCACTGTGCCTAACTTCAGAATCCATCCTATCTCTCAACCATCAGCTCTGATACCATTCTATCACGACCCACTCCCACCAAAGATACCCCTCCTGAGCTTGTAATGGTGAAAGGGAGATAATGACCCCCCGAGTCCCGCCTCCAGTAGGACCCGGGGTGGCGACTAGCACCAAGGGTATGAGTTTTTCAAAAATATGGGAGGCATTACCCTTTTTATTTTTAATGATCGGGAAATAGGACAAGTCAACCACCAAAAAGGAAAAGAGAAAGTGTATAGAAATAAAACCAAACCAATCCCACATGTATGTTTAAACAAATTTATTACAAGGTACAAGTACAAGAAATCTCAAAGTACAATACCAAAAGAAAAAAAAGGTACAACAACAACAACAACTCCAAATGTCCAACTAGTTGGGTCCCGCACGGCCTGGGTAGTCCTCCTGGAAACCTGAAAGTAAACGTAGGGTGAGAATACAAGTATACTCAGTAGGGAAACCTAAATCTCTCCTGCATAAGTGGGAAGACATCCTAATGTCCCGTGAGAACAACAGAAGAAACCTAGCAAGGAATTCTATCCACACAACCTCACAACCACGCATCCCGCCCGCACACACCAAGGCCTCACAACCACGCATCCTGCCTGCACACACCTGGGCATCATCCCTAAGATTCTTGGGAAACAGTAGAACCTGCCTGATGAGTCTTGGGCTAAAACCACCCCAATCGAAACCTACCCGAAGATTCCTAGGAGTAAGGTCGCCTCAAGCCATCACAGCCTATGGGAGAAGGAGCAAGAAGGAGCTAGTAACTAAGGGAAAAACACCCTCTCCCATAAAATTGGAGTGTTTGACACTAAGTGCTCAACATGGGTGGGGCGCGATAAAACACAACATATACAGATATATATATATACCAACCAAACAGCCCAACCTATGGCTTCTAAAAAGAGAAACTGAGCACGTGCCTCGACACTGCTACTACGAAGAATGCATACAAAAAACAAACCCAACCCCCTTTAGGTTTTCATGTTTCAGTAGAAATAGTTATCTAGTTCCTTAACTACTGGGAAACTGTCCACAACTAACCACACCAATCGTTCGTAAAACATATCCCTGTCATCCACAAATCATGTTAAGAAAAACACAAGCAACGCAACCAAGCCCTTCTTACCAACCAACCAACCCATTGATTATTACACTCATTCCATTACCACGCCCCACCATTCATTAAATCTTCCACTTTTATTTATTAGTCACAACCCACTGTTCATTCACAAACAAGCCTATCCCTGCAGCCCCGCTGCCAACCACAATAACCATAACCGCACCGAAACCCACACATCAACATCCCTTTAATACCATTTATCGCAGCCCCGCTGCCCATCACCATCACAACATTCACAGAAACCCACAACCAAGTCAACTGCAGCCCCGCTGCTCACCCTATCCAAAATAACCCACAAAACACACCCATAACATGCCACGTAACCAAGCCAAAATCCACATGTTCATTATTCCATTTTTTTAACTGGGGTGATCACACAAGGGTTCTAGATTTTAAACAGCCAACATTACGTGATTAACCAATTTCCACAATCCACACGGTTTCCATCCATAATAAAATCCAGAAGGAGAGGGAAACATTTTATTGCTTAAGAAAAGGCCCCCAACGACCGTGATTTTCAGTAGGTAGAAGCTCATTCAATTCACAACATAATATCACAGGATATGAAGTAACAACAATCACAACTTCCCATCCCCGTTATATAAGCCAGTTATTATCTTTATAAAAACAGATTCAAATGTTTTTCACGTAAACAAGAAGACACCCACCCCACATGATGAAAAAAATTAGAGAGACGAAGGTAAAATCCCTACCTCAACAGGTTCTTGATCGCAACGCTCCCCCGGATCAACCTTAAAAGATGCCCATTGGCGTCCGCCACCTCTGTCGAGTCCCGACAAAACCTCCTTGGATGGAAGTTGGAAAGGAAAGGCCGAATTAAAGACAATGGACCCAGGCTCGGAAGTTCCTCCTCGTCGTTACGATCCTGTGGCCACTGACGGATCGTAAATCGGATCTCGGACGAAGAATTTATGGAAGGAAGAGCCTTAGAGTCTCTTGAGAGAGCTCTGCTCAGAGGAGAGGGAAGGAGAGTTGTGAGTTGAAAGGAGGAGGGGACCCCTCCTTTTATAGGCGTGAACAGAAGAAGTACACGGCGTGTACTTTATGGTACATGGCATGTACTAGGTTCTTTCACATGGTCTCCACGTGGCTTCCAACAAGGCTCTGCGGCCGTTGACTGGTCAACACACGGTTTGAGGGTAACGCATACGCGGGGAAGGACTACACGACGTGTAGTTTAGACACATGGAGTGTACTCATTTATTGCACACAGCAAGGACATGACTCCAACACGGTACACAACCGTTGACTGGTAATGCGTACGCAGGGAAGGACTACATGGCGTGTAGAACTGGACACGCAGCGTGCACCCATTATTCCACACAGCAAGGACACAGTCTGCAACATGGGGTATACCCGGGAAGGGGGTACACGACGTGTACTCAAACTACATGGCGCATAGTTTCAAAATTCTGGAATGTGTGGAAAAGTCCATTTTTCCCTTGAGAACGCTTCTTGACCCTCTTTTTGACAAGGGAATGGGCTGGAGAGGTCCGGGCCATTACAGGAACTACTCCTGGTCTAGGGTTTTATTCATGACATGATTTATCTAAGATAGTACCATGAAAACATTTTGAATTCCCACTCCCATTAATCTAGGAATCTCATTGGGGCAATCATTACACTTCCCTTTGCATCAATTTTTAGAACAATTCTTCCTATTTTCGGCCATTTTCTAGAGTAAAAAATAAATTAGGGATTATGATGTTAAAATATTAAACACCTAAATGAGAAATCCAACGATATTAATGGGTTAAATTTTATTTATATCCTTGACATAGGAATTTCAATTGTTTAGTATATATTATCCGTGATCAACTTCCTAACATAAATTCTTATGGGAATTGTTTTTATTCCCATAAAAATGGTGTGTAATGAGCTTATGAATTTACCAAAGAATATCCCCTAGGAGTGTTATACTAGGTGCGTAGTAAGACCCATTGTTATATACTAGGTTACCCCTAGTCAAGCCTGAAACACCTTGTTGGAGTTGTTACTCCTAGGTAAATATGTTCTAGAACCATGTCCACATGTAGTATCAAGAATGTGATATTTTTTTTTGATAGTGAACATCATAAATAATCACCAAAATTTTGGATGTTATCTTATATGTAGTCTTATCCTTAAGGGTTTTCGCTAGTGTTTTCTAATCCTATTCCCAATAATTACTAAATGTATCATCTGATACTAACATTAAAAACTAATATCTTTATCTCACCATTAAACATGATTTATTACATAAACTTTCACTTAATAAAACACATATGTTCAAGAGTTATTGTTTAGTTGTGGTTTAGGAGCATTACATAACAACTTAAAACATGAAATGCAATGTCTTTATTGAAAATCACTTTGACATTACCAAAACATTCCTTCACACTTAACACTACATTAGATAACATGAGGACATACATAAGTGTAACACCCCAAGCTTTTGAAAATATATATAGAATTCAATTTTATAATCTATCCATTAAAAACAACTTTGCCTCTTCCATATTTTGAATTTCAAGAAATGCCCATCTAGAGTTGTGTTCAGTATGCCATTTGGAGTCTGATAGAACAAACTTGATTTTTTGGTGAATTGTAACATACCCTTATGAATAGTAATATGAATAGTAATATGACATTATGAATAGTAAAAAATAATATTATTTTATTTTCATAAGGCAATAGGATAATGGGATCTTAATGAATTTTCCAATGTCACATAAAATTAATTGCACTTGAAGATCGTTATTTTTCGAATTAACTATGACCTTATTTAAAAATTAATTTAATAATAATCACAAAATTATATTTGAAAAATGTATTTCACTCTTGAATAATACATGTAGAAAAATGGTAGGGGTGAATTTTTGGGTTTTTTTCTAAAATACTTGAATTTTTCGTGAATAGTGAAAAATAAAGTTTTGAGTATTCAGTAGTTTAATGACATCATAATGACATAATAATTTAAATAAAAGGATGGTCGGCTTGTGTATAGTAACTTATGACATGAGGTGTCCAAAGTGGCTTAAACCATGGGAAAATACCCTGGGAAAGCCCATGGTTTGGAAAAAACCACTAATGAGGTGTCCCTTTGAAATTATTAAAAATTACCATGGGAAAACCCACTCATCCATTCGTTTTCTTTCATTCAAAATACCTCATCCTTGAACCTCTGATGGTTTTACCTCTCTAATTGTCCTCCCAAGTTGTCATTAATCCCCCAAGGTTCCAAACATCAAGATCTAGGAGTTATTCTTCAAGGTAAGGGAATCATTCATTCTCTTCATTAAGTGGACACTTACTTTATGTTATCTCTTTGAATTTCCATTCTAATATGTCAGTGTTTTATTTTATTTATTATTATAACTATCTTTTTTATTTCAATATGATGAGGTACCATTTTGATCTCATCATTTCATTTTATGAAATATTAAGCGATGCCGTTAGGCTGCCGAATTTTCATAAGGGATCTCTCACCTTTTCCCTTATTTTCAAGATCATATCTATTATTTTTCTATCCTAAACTCTTCTATCCAAATGATCATGATAACTACATTAACATCTATATACTGGATTTATATCATGTTAATTGAATAACCATAGTAAATATTCTTACTCCCTCCCTTTTATTTTATAAACGAAATCAACGTCCATGAGGTTCCAATTTATAGCCTTCGTGGACGACGAAGTTTCGTTCTTCAATTTATTCTTCATTACTGGTCATGAAACCATATTTATTGTGTAACCAGACTAAAATATATGTATTATAACATAATAAATATTCATGAACAAGAATATGTACATATAAATAAGTTATATGACAAAACTAGTTCATAATAATCCAAATACCGCCAAATAATCAAAGTGGTGGTCATCTAATGATTTAACCTCATTCAATGTAACCAAATGATTGAAATTGAAATTAACAATTATTTATGTTCATATATAATATTTAATTTCAATTCTGGAGATTTATAACCACTTCACATGAACTCCATTACTTAAAAACAAGTGAACAGACTATGAAAATGAAGGAAACGAACACTCCAGAACAACGAAATTAAATATAATAACTTAGTATTCCGGGTATAAATGAACCAAACAGAATTATGATTAAATAAATAAAAGTCTAATAGGTTATTAAATAAGTTATTAAAAGTATAATTTCATATTCCAGGATCTTGAGTTCGAGAGAAGAACACGTTTGGAGTTAAGGTAACGGTTTTTCCACCCGAACGTCCATTTTCATTCAGGATACTTTCATTATCTAATTACCTCCATGAAATGCTTATTTATTGTTATGTACTCATTATATAGTCTGTGTGAGTATCTTATATATGATTAAAAACCACAACCCTTCCTTATTTTAGGGATAGTTACATGTTTTAAAAGGAACTTTCAAAATTGTTTCCAAAATAGAAGCCCGATTCAATAGAATTTCTCCAATACATATCTATTTACAGGGGAAATCTATAATATGTTTTTGGAAAACCATTATATTTCTAAAAATAATCATTTTTTTATGAAAATAATATCTTACCTCACTTCTGGTTTTATACAATGATTTTTTCAAAAGAACTCTTCTTTTCAAAATAAAAGAGTGTTTATCTCAGGAATTAATTAATGATTTTATAAGAGTGTTTTCGTCTAATTCAATAGTCTTGTTGATTCCATGGTATTATTGGGTTTAATAATTTATGAAGTATTCTACGATATTTGATTCAATGGTTTATGAATAAATCTATTGTGGATGATCTATCCTAAAACCATTCACCATATTATTCCGAATGGTAAGTGTTTTATGTTTAATGATTAAGGAATGATAGTTACATTTCATATGATACTTTCAATATAAATGTATATATTTTTTATGTTTATCCCCACTCATATGAGGAATGAGTTGGACTTATTATTTGATGGTTGGGGCCTGCTATAGCGCCTCGATGCATCAGTAGGTCTCATGAGTCAAATGTAATGCCCCGACCCCAGTTACCCAAAGTTGGTGCATTATTACATAACATTGGCATGATCACAAGAAAGATCACGTATCAAAAGAACGATTAGTTTAGTAGCCTTGGAATAACTAGATAAAATCATAAAGTTTACATTACATCATAAGATGAAAACTACAACAATATAGTCTCCATAGTCCACACTCTTATCCCCTCATACAATCCCTGTAGGTCATTCATAAAATACTTCTTCACATCCTGGGAAAAATAAAACATAGAAAGGAGTGAGCTCAAATACCCAGTAAGGATAACAATATAGCAGAGACTTTCATAAATAAGCATAAACAATTAATGAAATGTATAACTAAAAAAAGCCTTTTAAAACTTGAACTTCAGTATAATATGGCAGAAATAAAATTAAATAATTCCATATACTTATTCACATGGATATTCTACTAGTCTAATAATCACATGAAATATCAATATCCACTTCCATAATGATGGAATGCATAATGCCAAACTATCATAACCTCATAGTCAAGGGCTCGTGCCAGGACTACAAAAAAGATTTTGTCAAGGCCTTGTGCCAAGACACTAGTTTGTCTCATGAGACATACCGATGCATCGAGGAGCTATAGTAGGCTCCACCCGTCACTTAATAAGTCCAATGCATTCCCATATGAAAAAATTTAAACATAACATACTAATTCGTATTAAAAATAGCATACAAAATTTCAATACTTTCTCCATAAAACATGAATGGTATAAAATTAACACATCCACAGTCAAACATATCAAAAAACCTTCAATATAATATAGAAGTTTTGTATCATAATAAATCAACTTCAAATAAGCTTAAAATCCATCAAAGGATGTTGACATAGATGAAATCAAAACTATTTGAGAGTAATATCTCTTTTTTTGAAAATCATTTAAAAGTCACATAATTATAAAATAAAACATTTAATTTATAAATATTCTTATTATATTATAAGGGAATCTTCATAGATTTTATAACGGTGGAAAATATCTGCACCCACCGCATAAGTTAAAAAAGACGTTCTTACCCTAATTCTGTCGAAAAGGATAAAAAGGACCTTGTTTGGAAAACAACAGAAAGATTCTTTTATAAACCTATTATAAAAAGTCAAAAAAGGGTATAAATGAATTTAACCCATATTCTAGTAAATATTACAAACGTTTTGAAATAAATTTTTAAGAAACATGGATGTGGATGATAAAGAAGTCACAATAGATTATTACGTATAAAGAACCTCAAATAATGAAGAGATTGTGAAATAAACCGTTACCAATTTGGTAACTTAAAAAACATACAACTCATGAAGGAGGTATCATAAAATGAATATGTAGATACTCATAAATTAAAGTGTATTACAAAAAGAATAAAATTATGGGTAGTACATACACCACACAAAAGGTAATAGTGGCAATATGGTATGAATCTCACGTGAATAAAGAGTGAGATGAAAACCCCTTACCTTGTACTTTTCCTTGGTTGGGGGTAGGTTAACCTCCTGTATAATGGTAAAATAATTTTTATTAAATTAGACAAGAAACATATACATTAATATGATATCATATATGATCTTTTAACATTGCTTTGTTAATAATATATTAGTATTATCGTCGTTTCAGGTGTTAACTTACTCGTAAATGTTTTGTTACATAAGCTGTGTTTTTTATGGATAGGTAGTATCTTATTAATATCCAAAATGATATCATGTCCTTAAAAATTATTTTTAATCATCAAATGATAATTATACAAGAATGGATATGATGGATAATGAATCTCATCGCGTTTGTGGAGACGATAGTCCCTACCTACGCATGAGCAACAATATCATTCTACTGATATTAAAATAATATATAATTGGATGGTATATCTTATATACAGAAACATTATCATATTATATTTATTATTTTCAAGAATTAAACCTCATTATTATACCCATCCAAATAATAATTTATTTAATAACAATTACACCACCACGTGGAGACGCTAAGCCGTACATACACACATATGGTGACATGTCATTTAAAGGATGGATAGAATACTAAATATGGTTATACCATATTTATAATAACATCACAGTATATATAAGATACTGGATTTATTATTTTATAATGGGAATAACAAAGAATAAATAAGTTGAAGAAGAAAGGAACTTGAAACAGGGTGGGGAAAACATTACCTCTTCTTCAGGTTCTTCCTTTTGATTTGATCAAAAGGGATCCTTAGGTTGGATTTTTGATCAAAATAAGGCCTCTAGGTTGAAGTGAGGGAATTTTAGAGAGTATTTTGGTAGGGGTTGTCTGATCCAAAGGGCTTTGAATGTGTCAATTACTGAGAAGTGGAAGTTCCCTTTTATGAGAGGGGTGAAAGGCACCTTTGGAAAAGATAAAAATATTATTTTATAATAAATTCATATTTGGTTTATAATGGCTCCAAAGTGGATTATTTACAGGTTAAGGTGGGGATATGTCAAAAACCACTCAACCAATAGGTTCTTGACAGGTATGGGTCACAATATTAACCTTATCGTTTTTGTTTTAACCCTTACTTAATTAGTTTAACATTTACCATGTCACTTTGTATTTTAATATTATATAGTTAATAAAATTAAGATATACATCAAAGAGACCCCCAAGTGGACCAATAATGATACACCTGTAATGATATAACTCTCTTGGCCAAACCATAGAATTTTAGGAATTTAATATCAATTAATAATATAATATTTGTTTTAAAAACTCTTTTATGTGAATTTTGACACTATTCAATAATTGATTTTTGTTAAAGTCTTAAAAAATTTATTAATTCGAAAAAAATTTATTTAAGAAATCCTATAATTTCATATTAAGAAATAAAATTCTTGGATTTCATCAAAACTTTCAAATTATATTAATTTTAACATTTATAATACCAATTATTTGATTCTTTCATTAACAAGGAAAATACTGCATCATTATTGTGTCATAAATAATATTAATTATTAAAAGTATAAAAATTATAAATAAAATACCATTATGTAGGAAATATTTTTAGATTATTAATTAATATTTATAGTCGAAGATCCAACAAATATAACCCTATGTAAAAATTGTTTTACTAAAAGATATATGCTAATGTCATTTTTGTATTTATTTCAACTTAATTAATATAAAGTGTCATTATCACTTACAAGTGGCTCCATGGGGTCCCAAAATCGAACGAAAGATCCCATGGTCGGAAATGTATCAACAAATAAGGTTAGGACACGTTTTAGGGTAATTTATTATTATTATAATATTATTTTTTACCCCCATTTACCGAATTTACCCTTTAAACATGGTAAATAAAATATTTACTGAAGTAATTATTCAAAATGTCTAAAAATAAAAGTTATCTATTCACAAAATTTAGAAATACTGGTTCATTAATATGGACTCCATTTTTCCAAATTCAAAACATAGAAGTGGCAGAAATTAATTTAAAATTAATTGCTGTGGTTAAAATAAAAAGCGTGTTTTTAAGAGATAATAACTATCAAAAGATTGACACTTGTTCATGTCCGGTTTAATTGGGAATTTATGTCCAATGAAAAAAAATGTATTAAATGGTAAAACTATATTCTAAATATACTTTAGAACCACTCAAATTCATAATTTATCACTATTAATTATTTCGATTAAAAAATATTTTTTAATTAAAATTTTATAATTTTAACTATTCATCAAAATATAAATGTTATCTGAAAAGTTAAAAAATTTTACCCTAAGATAATTTCGAAATTCAGAATCCAAAAATGAAGTCAATTTTGAGAGGTAAAATTTATAAAATATCAAAAAGTGGGTATTACTATTATAATGGCTAGTTTGATTGGCTATGGTGTGTGTTAGAACTCGAAGTTGCGTACAACACACAGTACTGTATTATTCAAAGAGAAGTGTACCGTGGAAGCTTGGGGTGTTAAAACAAATAGGCATGGAATTGGCCGAGGCCTTTCCCAATGTGATATGGATTTTGGCCGAGGCCTTAATCTCTAGATGTCTTGGTTGAGGCCATGAAAAAATGATTCATAATGTTCGCCATATGCACTTACATCGTTATGAAGCTAGTAATTGGAAGTTCATGTGGTTATTCGACTAGTAGAATACCCCTGGTTATGTTTTATTGTGGCATTATTTACTCAGTTCATTTTCCTGCCATAATGTGTTCATATTTATTATTAAAGGCATGTGTTTTAAATTATTCACCATGTCTAATGTTTATATTATCTTCCACTGTATTGCTTACTCTTACTGAGCATTTGAGCTCAACCCTTTCTTATGTTTCATTTTCTCATGATATGAAGAAGTAATTTATGAATGAATTGCAAGCATAATCTAGGAGACGTGATGTTTCTAGTGGAATAAAATAGTGTTTTTTGTTTCCCTTAATGTTGTAATGACAAAATTATGTATGTAACTTGTTTCCAATAATACTAAACTACCCGGTCTTTTGATATTCGTATTCCTTGTTTATATTCCAACGTAATCAAATAAGGCACCAACTCTGGGAAACTGGGGTTGGGTCCTTATAGTTGAGATCAGAGGAAGTTTAGTAGAATACTTGGAAACTAGATTTAGAAAATGTTGAATTAGGGAAGAGTCCCTAAGTTAGTCTTCGAGGATAAACATACAAGAACATCCAGGTATTTTGGTAAGGAATCGATTATGTGGATCATTCAAGCAATACATCCCTGTCTAGATACGAGCAGGTAGAGGCAGCTCTGGCACAAATGTATCTAGGGGTAAAACCCAAAAACACCGCTTTGAGATAAACTCGAACAGGAACTGGTGCATGACAACCAGGCTTGCTGCACTCTTGGTTATGACACTCCTGAGGGATAAGCTTAAGATAATTCACATTTTCTTTACAAGCCATTATGAAGGTGTTTAATGTAAATATTCTTCAAAGAAACCATTTTTGTGAATATGGGATTGTCCATGCGTGGGATCTAATTTTTTATGAGTATTTTTAAGTTAAGATTATAAATTATGATTCATAACCTAATATAGTTAATGCCATTATCTAGATATGGTGCATAGTGGATGGAATGGAAATCGCACGAATGCACATGTCCCCTGTAGAGATTTTCCTCTGATGCAAGATAATGATGTTCGCTCTGGTGATGTGACTGGTTTTGAGAAACTCATAACTATATTGGGACAACTTACTCAGGTTAGGAATAATAACCTTACCCATGTAGAGAATCCAGATCCACCACGTGGAGGAGCCATGCTAGATCGCTTTATGCAACAACAACCTCCATCATTCAACGAGACTACAAACCCATTTGAAGCAGAGCAGTGGATATGATCCCTTGAGAATATATTTCTCACCATGGGCTGTAATTTAAGAGAAAAGGTTGTCATGGCAGTTAATCGTCTATAAGTAGATACAGATCATTGGTGGACTTTAATCCAGAACATAAAGGAGGAGGAAGAGATAGAAGATATGGAATGGAGGGATTTTAAAGAAATATTCTTAGAAAAATATTTCCCTCGTGAGCAGTGAGATGATATGGAGAGACAATTATTGAACATGAGGTAGAAGGAAGATGATAATGTTTTAAGGTAAAAATCTAACTTCACAAGATTAGCAAGACATGATGTAGACTACATACGAAAACCAAGGAGAAAAATTGATCGATTCGTTGATGGTCTAATTCCAATCCTCCGGAGGGAACTGGTCTCCCAAAGTTTTTCATCATATGCGAATATAGTTTCATGTACCATCAAGATAGAAAAATAATTCTCTATGTCTTATGACTTTAAGGGAATGCAAGAAAAGAAGAGGGATGCTGAAAACATTGGGAAAGGAAATAAGGAAACGAGGTAGAAGAGAAGATTCAAATTTCCACCATGTGTCAATTGTGGAAGGAAACACCCTGGTGCATTCTTAAAAGGAAAAGGAGTATGTTACAAATGTGGTCAGAAAGGCCATCATGCTGGTGATTTCAAAGGGATGAAAGAATCCAATACTGCTATAGTTGTCGGGAGATGGGACACTATACTAATTATTGTCCAAAATGTAAAGGAAATATGCAACAGAAAAGGGAAGGGGACCAGGGACAAGCTTATGAAATCACAACTGCAGAGGTTGAAGTTCCTAATGATGTGGTGGCAGGTACATTAATTGTTTCCTCAAGTTAAGCCAATTCTTTATTTGATTATCGATCATCACATTGTTTCATATCTTCCCAGTTTTCTAAGAAAATTAGATATTTACAATTTGATTTAACAAGGGAGTTGTTAGTCAAAACTCCTAAGGGAAGTATCATTGCTAAAAAGTTATGTCAATCAGTTCCCATTAAGGCATAGAAATTTTCTTTATATGTTAATCTTATCATCATACCCATGATTGAATTTGATATAATCCTTGGTATGGATTGGCTTTTGGACCATGGTGAAAAAATTTATTGTAAGAAGAAGGAGGATACGATTTTTGATGACGATGATAAAGAACACCTTATCTTTAGAGCAAAATCGTCACCACCAGATTCTTATCTAGATCCACCGCTAGAAGCTTAACTAAATTCATTTATTGGGGAGGAAGAGAATGAAATAACTATGGGTGAGGAAAAAAAAGTTCAAATAGAGGATGTACCTATTGTGAGAGAATATGTTGATGTGTTTCCCGAAGATTTACCTAGACATCCTCCAGAATGAGAAGTTGAGTTTTCCATTGATTTAATTCAGGGTTCAAGGCCTATATAGAAGACCCCTTATAGAATGGCCACTGTGGAATTAGTAGAACTAATGAAACAACTAGATTAATTGAGTAATAAGGGATTTTTTCACCCTAGTGTTTCTCCATGGGGAGCCCCTATCCTTTTTGTTAAGAAGAAAGACAGATCTATGAGGTTATGTGTCGACTACATGGAGATAAATGCTATAACAATAAAGAAAAAGTATCCCCTACCTCACATTGATGATTTATTTGACCAACTACATAGAGCTCAATACTTTTCAAAGATTGACCTTCGATCTGGATATCATTAGTTGAGTGTAAAGAAGGAAGACATTCCAAAAACATCATTTCAGATCAGGTACGGTCATTACGAGTTTACAGTAATGCCTTTTTGATTGACTAATGCACCATCTGTCTTCATGGATCTAATGAACAGAGTTTTCAAAGAATATCTCGATGAATTTTTAGTGGTATTTATTGATGATATCTTGGTATACTCAAAAATCTATGAAGATCATGAAAATCACTTGCGCATTATCCTAAAGACTCTTAGAAGACATGAATTATATGGGAAGTTTAGCAAGTGTGAATTCTGGATTCAAGAGATTTCTTTTCTTGGCCATATTTTCTCTAAGGATGGAATTATAGTTGATCTTGAAAAGACAAAGGAAATTAAATATTGGCCCACTCCAACAAAAATAACTGAGGTACACAGTTTCATTGGCTTAGAAGGTTATTATCGACGTTTCGTACAGAATTTTGCCTGACTGGCTAACCTGCTAATGAAGCTCACACGTAAAGGGGTTAAATTTGTTTGGACAAAAGATTGTGAAGAATGCTTCAAAGAACTGAAGAGAAGATTAGTCAATGCTACTATATTGAATCTACCATCAGGGAATGAAGAGTTTGTTATTTATAGTGACGCTTCAAAGAAAGGATTTGGTTGTGTCCTTATTAAAAATGATGGGGTTATTGCTTATGCATCATGACAGCTAAAAATTCATAAGAAAAACTATCCTACTCATGATCTTGAGTTAGAGGCTGTAATCTTTTCTTTGAAGATATGTAGACATTATCTCTATGGTGAAAAATGTGAGATTTATACTGATCACAAGAGTTTGAAGTATATTTTCTCACAGATAGAACTCAACATGAGGAAAAGGAGATGGCTTAAACTACTCATGGATTATGATTGCATGATACACTACCACCCGAGGAAGGAAAATAAGGTGGTAGATTATTTGATCAGAAAGGATCATAGAGTTTGGAACAAGATGAGAGTTGAAAGGGATCCTGTTTTCATGGATCTAGTAAACATGAATATGGGAATAAACATGGAAGGTGAAACTTCAATGCTTTTTTCAAATGGTTTCCAATCCATCTTTACTAGAAAGGATAAAAAGTTCTCAGGCTGATGATGTAGAGTTTCAAAAGAAGATTAAAGCTATCAATGATGGGATATTGTGTGACTTCATATATGAAGATGGAATTTTGAAATTTGGGAAGAGACTTTGTGTTCATGATATACCTGATCTAAAAAGGGAATTTTTGGATGATGATCATAGTTTCAATTTCTCTATACACTCTGGTAGCACTAAGATGTATATAGATTTGATGGAGCATTTTTGGTGGGACAACATGAAGAGGGAGATTTCTGATTTTGTGTCAAGATGTATGGTTTGTCAAAAAGTGAAAGTTAGAAGGCAACAACCTAAAAGAGTATTGCAACCTCTTCCCATACCTGAGTGGAAATGATATAATATCACGATGGAATATTTCATGGGACTAACAAAGACTCCTTGAACGAATGATGCAATATGGGCCATTGTTGATTGTCTTACCAAGTCAACACATTTTCTTTTCATAAGAGAAGATCAACCACTTGAAAGTCTATCAACACTATATATTAATGATGTTGTGAGACTTCATTGAGTACCCCTATCTACTGTTTCTGATCATGATCCACGTTTTAAATCAAGATTCTGGAAAAGTCTTCAGAAGGCCTTAGATACTGATCTTCGTTTGAGCACTACCTACCACCCACAAACAGATGGACAATCAGAATGAACTATTCAAACATTAAAAGACATGTTGAGGTCTTGTTCACTTGATTTTCAATGCATGTGGGATCAGTATTTACGTCTCATATAATTTTCCTACAACAATAGCTTCCATTAAAGTATTCATATGGCACCCTATGAAGCATTATATGGGAGGAGATTTCGTACACCAACTTGTTAGGATGATGTTGGTGAAAGAAAGCTCGTGGGACCAGAACTTGTTGAAGAAACAATGTAAAAGGTGAAGATTATCTAGAACCATATCAAAATAGCTCAATATAGGCAAAATATATATGTAGATAACCGAAGGAAGGATTTGAAATTTCAAAAAGGTGATCACGTTTTCTTAATGGTATCTCCAAGTAAGGGAGTTATACGTTTCATTAAGAAGGGAAAATTAAGTCCTAGGTACATCGGACCTTCTGAAATTATGGACCGAATTGGAGCCGTATCTTACCATTTGGAAATGCCACCAAGTCTTTCCAAGGTTCATAACGTGTTCCACGTGTCCATGTTAAGAAAGTACATGCCAGACGCAACACATGTACTGACTTAGGAAGAAGTGGAACTTGAGCTTTATTTATCTTACTGTGAAGAGCCTATCAAGATTTTTTATACTAGAGAACAAGTATTGAGAAATCTGATGACTCATCTGGTGAAGGTTCTATGGAGGAACCATAAGATGGAGGGAGAAACATGGGAGCCTGAGGAGCTTATGTTAAAGACATACCCGAATCTTTTTAGGTAATATTTTGTGAATTTTGATGATGAAATTTTTGTAAGGAGGGGAGAATGTAACAACCCAAGGATTTGAAAATAAATATAGAATGAAATTGTATAATCTATCCATTAAACACAACATTACCTCTTCTATGTTTTGAATTTCAAGAAATGGTCATCTAGAGTTGTGTTCAGTAAGTCATTTCGAGTCTGATAGAAAAAAATTGATTTTTTGGTGAATAGTAACATACCCTTATGAAAAATAATATGAATAGTAATATGACATTATGAATAGTAAATAATATTATTATTTTATTTTTTAAGGAAATAGGATAATGGGATCTTAATTAATTTTCCAATGTCACATAAAACTAATTGCACTTCAAGATTTTAATTTTTCGAATAAACAATTACCTTATTTAAAAATTAAATTAATAATATTTAGAAAATTATTTTTGAAAAATGGATTTTACTCTTGAATTCTACACATCGAAAAATTGTAGGGGTGAATTTTTGGGTTTTTTTCCAAAATACGTGAATTTTTCGTGAATAGTGAAAAATACAGTTTTGAGTATTCAGTAGTTTAATGACATCATAATGACATAATAATTAAAATAAAAGGCTGGTATAATTATTTATAGTAACCTATGACATGAGGTGTCCCAAGTGGCTTAAACCATGGGAAAATACCATGGGCAAGCCCATGGTTTGGCAAAAACCACTAATGAGGTGTCCCTTTGAAATTATTAAAAACATACCTCTCTTTTTCTATAAATACCCATTCATCCATTCATTTTATTTAATTCCAAATACCTCATACTAGAAGATCTATTGGTTTTACCTCTCTAAGAGTCCTCCCAAGGTGTACTTAATCCCCCAGGGTTCCAACCTTCATGATCTAGGAGTTATTCTAAAAGGTAAGGGAATCCTTCTTTCTCTTCTTTAAGTCATCACTTCTTATTTGTTATCTCTTTGAATTTACATTATAATATGTTGGGGTCTGATTTTATGTATTCCTATTACTGTAATTTTGATTTCAAAATGATGACGTACCCTTTTGATCTCATCATTTTATTTTATGAAGTATTAAGCGATGCCGTTAGGCTGCTGAATTTTCATAAGGGATCTCTCACCTTTTCTCTTATTTTCAAGATCTTCTCTATTCTTTTTCTCTCCTCAACTCCTCTATCCAAATGATCGTGATAACTCCAGTAAAATATATATACTAGATTTATTCCATGTGAATGGAATAACCATCATAAATATTATTACTCCCTCCCTTTTATTTTATAAACGAAATCAACGTCCATGAGGTTCTAATTTATAGCCTTCATGGACGAAGAAGTTTCATTCTTCAATTTATTCTTCATTACTGGTAATTAAACCATATTAATGGTTGAAACATACTATAATATATTTATTATAACCTAATTAATATTTCAGAACTAGAATATTCACATATAAATAATTTATATGACAAACTAGTTCTTAATAATCCAAATACCGCCAAATAATCGAAGTGGTGGTCATCTAATGATTCATCCTCATTCCATGTAACCAATTGATAGAAATTAACATTAACAATTATGGATGTTCATAAATAATATTTAATTTCAATTATTTAGATTTATAACCATTCCACATGAACTCCATTACATAAAAACAAGTGAACCGAATAAGAAAATAAAGGAAATGAACACTCCAGAACAACGAAATTCAATATAATAACTTAGTGAGAAG
Source organism: Viscum album (assembly GCA_963277665.1). NCBI lineage: Eukaryota > Viridiplantae > Streptophyta > Magnoliopsida > Santalales > Viscaceae > Viscum > Viscum album. The sequence continues at coordinate 250,007,234 of OY728123.1, forward strand.
GGTATAAATGAACTAAACAGAATTATGATAAACTAAATACATGTCTAATAGGTTTTTAAATAAGTCATTAATAAGTATAATTTCATATTCCAGGAGCTTAAGTTCGGGAGAATAACACGTTTGGAGTTAAGGTCAGGGTTTTTCAACCCGAACATCCATTTTCATTCAGGACACTTTCATTGTCTAATTAAAACCATTAAATTCTTATGTATTGTTATGTATTGATTATATATTTTGTTTAAGTATCATATATATGTTTACAAACCATAACCCTTCCTTATTTTATGGATAGTCACACGTTTTAAAAGGAACATTCAAAATTGTTTCCAAAATAGAAGCCCGATTCAAGGGAATTTCTCCAAAACATATCTATTTACAAGGGAACTCTATAATCTATTTTTGGAAACTATTATATTTATAAAAACACTCATTTTATTATAAAAAAATTATCTTACCTCACTTCTGGTTTTATACAATGAATTTTCCAAAAGAACTCTTCTTTTCAAAATAACGGAGTGTTTATCCCATGAATTACTCAATGAATTTATAAGAGTGTTTTCATCTAATTCAAAACTCTTGTTGATTACATGGTATTATTGGGTTTAATAATTTATGAAGTCATCAACCATATTTTATTCAATGTATTATGACTAACTATATTGTTGATGATCTATCCTAAAACCATTCACCATATTATTCTAAATAGTTAGTGTTTTACGTTTATTGATTGGGGAATGATAGTTACATTTAAATATGATTGTATATGTTGTTTATCTTTATCCCCAATCATATGAGGAATGGATTGGACTTATTATGTGAAATTTGGGGCCTTCTATAGCCCCTCGATGCATCAATAGGTCTCATGAGACAAATAGACGTGGAATTGGATGAGGCCTTTCCCAATGTGATATGGATTTTGGCTGAGGCCTTAATCAATAGATTTATTGGTGGAGGCCATGGAAACATTATTCATAATGTTTGGAATATGCACTTCTCTCATTATGAAGCTATTAATTGAAAGTTCATGTGGTTATTTGACTAGTGGAATACACATGGTTTCTTTTATTATGGCATTATTTACTCACTTCATTTTCCTGCCATAATGTGTTCATATTTATTATTAAAGGCATGTGTTTTCAATTATTCACCATGTCAAATGTTTATATTATCTTCCGCTGTATTGCTTACTCTTACTGAGCGTTTGAATTCACCCCTTTCTTATGATTCATTTTCTTAGGATATGAAGAAGTAAATTATAAATGACTTGCAAGCATAATCTAGGAGATGTGATGTTTCTAGTGGAATAAAATAGTGTTATCTCCATTCAGGTTGTAATGATAAACTTATGTATGTAACATTTTTCCAATAATACTAAACTACTCGGTCTTCTGATATTCGTATTCCTTGTATGTATGCCAACGTAATAAAATAAGGCACCGACTCTTGGAAACTCAGGTCGGGTCCTTATATAAGAATGGGTTGAGCTATAAATCCCAGTAAGGGAGTAAACATTGAATAAAATTTGGAAAATAATACATTTTAGACATGTCATATCAATGTGGAATAAAGGAACAAGAATAATAAGGGATGATTTAGCATGATAATCAAAACATGGGAAATGTGGAAACAACTTAAAACAATGCATCATAAACAAAAGTCAAATCTAAAACTCCAGGAATTCATGTTGAAAAAAGTCCAATAATGGAATAAGGTAAAAGAGTATCCTAAAATTAGATATCCTGATACTAAACATTTCCTAATTCACTAGAGTGCTATAAGGGAGCCCCCTTCAATAACATTTCGATCGTACGCTTGAATGAGACACATATACCATATAACAAGGATTCAATCTACATTGTAATTTTATTCAAAGATATATAAATGTGTAATATATAAATTTATGTCCCCAATAAATAAGAGTATATTTATAATGATTAATACCCTTTATAGAGAAATGGGTATGATATTCACTAGACAATTATTTTGGCATGGTAAATCATGGTGTAATTTTGGTAGGGTAATGACATAATATAAAAATTAATAAAATGAGTTAATTAAAGAAAAAGGGTATATCATAATTTAGAAATGAATATTATAGTAATAGGTACATGGAAATAAATTACCCAACATAATTAATTTTAAATAGAATGCGTAAGATAAAAAATAATCTTGAAGGAAGAGGAGAAAGAAAAAGAACTATTACATACATCAGGCATGGTAAAAGGTGTTTATAAAGGTTCTTAGGAGGGTTAAATGAGAGTGAAAGGGTATATAATAATATATAAAACAAGTTTAATGTGTGTTGGATAGGTAAGAGTGTATCCCAACATAAGAAAATGGAAATTAAAAAGACATATCATAAATGAATTGTTTGATTAACAGGAGAGAGAGAGGAATCCGTTATAGAATTTAAGCATAATAATAGGTGTACCTAAAGAATTATAGGGGGATTAATGAAAGTGAAAGGAATATATAATTATTTAGACATCAGAATTACCACAAGTGTAACATGTAAAATCCTTTCCCAATATATGAAAATTGAAAATAACAAGCATAATATAAAAGGAGTGCTTGATTGGAAATGAGAAGAGTGAAATCTATTAAGGAATTTCAGCATAGTAACATCTTAAGTAAGGGTCAAAATGAGTGGGAATGAATGATAACTCATAATAATAATGTTAAATATATAGTAATGTAATTATTAAAAATGAATGGAAATACAGTAAATTTAAATTAAAAAAACTAATATAAAGTAAGAAACTTGAATTCAATGGTGAGGATAGGAATTCCATACTTAGATGTGTGACTCAAAAGGATAGGTAGAGGCTTCTTGGGAGATTAGAGTCACGTTGGGAGTATTCTAGGGAGTAGAGGGAAGACTGTGGAAAATAATCAATGAGTTTTATTGAAGAGAAATGAGAGATTGGTTGTGTTTATAAAGGAAAGGATTAGGGTTTATTTATTATTTTGGTTTTCGACACTACATAATAAAATATTACAAAACACAAACCATACAATGTTTTTTCCCTTGATTTCTACCCAAAAGGAGTGATATAAATTATTTTATGTGGAAACAGCTGAAGATAATAAAATATGGCCCCTACTTGTGTGGAGGTGAGTCACACTTTCGATGAAATTATTATAAAATATTAAAATATATTATAAGTCTTAGAAGATTCACTAAGGATTTATAAAATTAATAAAATTATATTTAAATTAAATATATATAAAAACATATATTTTTCTAAGGATACCTTTTATAGTATTTATTACAACACTATTGGGATATTATGTTGTCATAAAATTTATTGTATATTTATACAATATTTAATTTTTATCGAAACATTCGTCTATCTAGGAAAATTATGAAAAATTCACCAGTGGATAATTTTAACACCCTGATTCCAAAAATAATGTCAATTATGTCTAAATAATATTCTAAATATGTGAATTTATACTTTTGAAATAAAAACTGATATTTACCGAGATTGATTGGTTTTTGACAACAACATCTTTCAAACCCAAATAAAAATTACATTTCACTTCACAAAAATTATAGGATAATTTATATTTAAAAAAAGTAATTTAATAATAATATTGTATAATAATTTAATTTATTTCATAAATCCATTAATTCATCAAAATAGAATTCTAAAAATACTATTTTTCCTTTAAAAATCATTTACATTGTGATAATAATTGGATGAAAAATATATTATTTATTCTATAAAAAAATAATATAAATATTCCTAATGCAAGGTTCATGATACACATCCCTTTATTACTCCAGTATATTCCCTAAGAGTAAGTTGTGTAATGTTGTGTCTTTCATGTGTCCATTCAATGAACAGGGTTTGGGCCCATATCTCAATTATCTTTAATTTCTACCACAAGAGGTTTCACTCATGATTAAGTTGATGGATCTCGGATTGGGATTGGTCTAGGTAAAAGAGAGAAAATGCCCTCTCCATATGATGCCCTGATAAATGGGATTTATAGGGTACGATCCTACTGGTTGAGGCCATCAAATCCTTTTTCTATTCAAAAATGAATTGTTAAGACCCTATAATAGACTAGTCATGTGGTCACTGTTCGGTGACTATATTATCAACGGTAAAGATACTTAACAGTCATATACATCTAATTATATTTAATAAATAAAGTGCATGCATTTTCTGTATTCATAAAAATTTTAATTAAATCAAATGAAGTGATATTTTATTTGTAAACGTTTGGGCTGTTATAATAATAGAATGTTGATCAGAAATAAATGGAAGGGGGTAAGGAGTTTTTCTTGGTAGTAACAAACCCACATATATAGAAAATCCAAATTTCCTCAAATGGAAATTATTATCGTCTAGATTATAGATATTACAGTTTAATTGATTCAAATATAGGGTGATACACATGAATTGTGGTTTTAGGATTGATATGATTCTAGTCTCAATTTTGTTTCAACACAATGATTTGAGGTTATTCCATCTTATGCATCTTTATATTCACATTACAGGATTCACGTTCAATGCGTTATTCCATTCCATATACTGTGAATTTCTTTTTTGAATGAAAATCATATGTGATTTCCTGATATATGTTCCCTATGATAAATGTTTTTTTGCAGGGAATTGAGAAACATGGCTGGTACATAGAGTACCTACCATAACCCAAGTAGTTTTTTCTTAGTCATTCTATATAAGACACCCCATTCAGCTGATTGTGGATAGTTGATTCATGGAAAATTGGTCATAGGGAATCGAATGTATTACATTATAAATTAAGCAGACATAATATTTTAGTTGATGAGGTGTATGGGTCCTTATTAATTCTAAGGGATGCACAATTTTGTTTAACAATTTAAATGATAAATGTTTAATGAATATGAATTAAAATGAAATAAAAACTGTGAAATAGAGAGCTTGACCTTGACCTAAATTTTTAGTGGGTTGTTGGAACTGTCTTTAGTGAAATTTTTGACTATTTCTTTTTACCCTGTACTAGATTTTGGAGAAGGCTATGCGATGTGACATAATTATAGTAATGTTTTGACTTGTCCTATATTTTTAGTTGTGATCATTTCTTTTGATCTTTTATAGGAACTATATTTATAATTGTAGATACATTCCACCACAACGAACACCAGTAATATGATAAGAGGGTGAGAAAGACCATGATACATTGGTGGTGGGCCAAGGGACACTAATGAATCCTCCTATAATCACAGAGGAAGCACAAGTCATTTTTCAAAACACAGCTTCTTAGGCATTATTCTGTGAGGGGTTTTACATTATATGAAGACTCTTTAAGAAGAACTATAACATCAATTGTTTATGGATTGATGATTCATGTGTTCTAGTAGTAGAATACTCCCATGTTATCATGGGATTTTAGTCCATAGGCTACTAATTTGTGGCTTGAGACTACTCTATCAATCTTAGAGCATTTAGAGAATCCTCATGAGTTGGGATTGATGATCCTAACTTATATGCTTAAAGGAAAAGAAAAGGTTCTAGTAGGATATTTTAAACTAGGATGATTCCATGTGTAGAATGGTTTGGATGGATATCCAAACTAGATTCTATGACTACTCTTTCTCTGAGACTCTGAGATCCGAGAGGGATATTGAGTTTATGAATTTGGAGCATGGAGCCATGACATTTCTAGAGTATTCAACATACTTGATAGAATGTCAATATTTCGTTCCAATAAATATTGATGATTATGTATTGAGGGAGATAAGATTTGTGGATGGTATCCAACACATCGTTCATTATCTGTTCAATATGTTCAAGTTGATAGTAATTACATAGGTAATAAATCAAGTGGTAAATATAAATCGGAACATAATGGATGATGGGTTCATAGAGAATAGAATTATATTATCTCCACATATTGTTTTCACTTCCAATTGTATGAAGATATGTTTTTGCGCTTCCATTCATATGAGTATTGTCCACACATCTAGTGTTGTATGATCTGTTTTCAGTTATATGTTTGGTGGACTAAGACACATGAAGGATGGATATGATCTCTACCCTGTCTAGTTCTGAGATTACCACAGGATGAGTGACTTGAATAATTTATATAGGACCATCCCTCTAGCAGTTTGTGGAATGTGTTTAGCTTGAAAACCACACTCAAGAGAATGTTTCATAGCTCTGTGTTAGGCGGGTACCCGGAGGAGTACTGATCGATCAGGTCGAGGAGGTGGTCATGGTCGATGTAGCTAGACACTCATGGTACCTAGACAACCAAGCAGGCCTGCCCCATGAAGTGAGGTTTCATCATTGTTCCATGGTTTACATCACATACATTCTATAAATTCTAACCCTAGAGAGCAGAGCATCGAGCTCTCTATGGTGATTGGTACTATTTTAGTATCCAAACTCTTATATCATCACTTTTTAACAAATAAAGATGAAATAGTTTCACATCTGTACCTATTGTGGAGATCCTTGGGCTCATGATTTAATTTTTTGATGGAATTATGGGACATGACACTCCATTTGGGATCAAAATTGAGGATTTATGTGAATGTAGGGAGTTCCCATTAATATTGGTGGGGTTCATATTATATGGAATATTTTTTCCCTTGATATTACATGGCTTGATGTCATACTATGGATGGAGTTGGTTGTTTCTTATTGAGCCTTTATTAATTTTGGTCTACAGAGGGCGATCATCACATAACTGAAAGGAAGAGTTTATATTCCTAATGGTGAATGGGATATACTTGTTATCTAAGATGGACCAAATAATTTTGGGAATGATGGAGTGAAAACCCATATTTCTAGATTATATCTAGATTATCATGAATCATGTTAGGAATATTCTAATCTAGTGGTTGATCATTTCACAGATATTTTTCTGGTTGTCTTTTAGGTTTTACCTCTTGTGAGAGAGAGAGGATGATTTCTCCATCGAGTATGTTCCAGAAGTTGCACTGGTAACCATTCCTTCTTATAGTATGAATACTATGGACTATTAGGATCTCAAGATGTAGCTATAGGACATATAGAAAAATGGGTTTATATGACATAGTACTTAACCATGGGTTTCACGAGCCCTTTTTATGAAAAAAGAACAATCCCCTCATCCTATGAGAAGATTACTAAAAAATGAACCAACTGAGGGTGAATAATTGAATACTCTTACCACAAATAGATGAACTTTTTTTATCAGCTCTGAAGATCTCAGGTGTTCATAAAAATTGTTTTGAGATCTAGATATTATCAGGTGATTGTTCAACATATAAGAATAACTCATACAAAATTTCATATTATTTATGGTTTGTTTGATTATTTGGTTATTTAATTTGGTCTCACGAACACACTGATATTTTGAAAAGAATTGATAAAATATTTTTTCCATTCTTATATAGATTTGTTTGTGGTGGTTTTAATGGATGATATTTTGGTGTATTATCATAATTGACACGACCTTGCCAAAAATATTGAGATCATTTTAGATACATTATGAGATCATTAGTAATACATTACACTCACAAAGTGTCACTTATGGATGGACATGATTCACTTCCTAGGTCATGTTATCTTAGAGACATGAGTATCAGTAGACCTAGAGAATATGAGAGCCATAGTTTCTTGGGAGAAGCCCTAGAACATCTTTGATATATTGAGTTTCTTGGGTCATGATGGATATTTTAGTCATTTCATACAGGACATATCATTCTTAGTATTTCCATTGACAATCATGACACTGATGTTTGTGATGGTTTTATAGATAGATATATGCGAGACAACCTTTTAAGGATATGAATGGGGTGTTTAATTTAGTACCAATCCTAATTCATCCAATGTAGGGAAGAAGCTACACTGTATATTGTGATTCATCAGGTATCTGACTTGGAGAAGTGATGATTTAGGGGGATATAGTTTTCAAGTATGAGTCTCAATATCTGAGGCCACATGAGAGGAATAAATTAATGCATGATCTTGAGTTAGTTGTAGTTGTTCATTCTTTTTTTTGTAGACATTAAATTATTCGAGAGAATTTTGTGGAATACATAGACCACAAAAGCCTCATGTACATTTTTAGATAGCATGATTTGAATATGAGGCAGTAAAGGTGGGTTGATTACCTATAGTATTTTGACATTAAGATCTCCAATATATCTGGAAAGGGAGATTAAGTGATCGATGCAATGACATGGAGTACTTAGATATCATAAGATTATTTGGCTAGTAGCGAGTGGGAGATTATGAAATTCATTTCCATGATGCACTTGGAGGTGCAGGACAGTCAAGGGATGTCTTTTCTTTCATCCTTAGCTGTGACCTCCACCCTTCTGGATAGAGTATGAATGTAGTAACTATCTGATTTAGAGGGCCTTGTTCTATGGGTGTGTGTTGTAGGTGAAGACCTGTCTCCTTATTGGACTATGGTCAAGGATGAAGTTCACAATATCCATGACAACTTTTGGGTTCTAGTGGACATATGTAAAGAAATAATATAGGAATTTTATGCCTATGTTTTGGTGGTGCGTCACAAAATTTCCATGATGTATCATGTTTTACATTAGTAGTACTGGTGGCCCGGTATAAAACATGTGGTATCCAGTTCTATTATGATCTGTTCCACCTGTTAGTAGTTTAAGGCATTACATCAGAGAAAAGTCAAACTTTTACAGTAGTTACTTATTCCTGAGTGGAAGTGGGTTGATTCCATGATGATTTTTTTCTGATTAGTTTGCTGATGTGTGCTCGATGAATTTATGTTGTATGGTTTTTCCTTGAAATTCTCATGAAGGTTTTACTTTTCTTATCGATCAAGGATACCTTCATCATGGATTATCATAGAAAGTTTCATATCCATGAGAAGGTACAGATTCATGGGGTCCTTCATACTATCATTTGATATAGTTTTGACTAATTTATATCTATTTTTTATACTTTATAGAGGGTTTTGGGTAGATTGGTGCTTCTGATCACATCATACAACACTCAGACTGATGGAATGTTGGAGCATACGATTCATGTTCTTGAGGAAATGTTTTTATCTTGTGTATAGGATTTTGGGGGATCTTGGAAGAGGCACATACCCATAGATTCATTTTACTACAACAATATCTATTACGTGAGTATAAAGATGGCCCATTATATGGATTTGTACATTAGTCTTTGCTTATCACCCATGTTATTGTTAGAGGTTTGCAGGGATCCTTTACTAGGACCGTGTATCATAAAAAATACTTCTGAGAAGGTCCATTTGATTAGAAATTGGATTGATATTTCATTGTATTGAAAAAAATCTTATATCATTCACCACAAAGGACCTCGAGAGTTAGAGATTGGGGGTCTATTTTTTTTGTATCACACTATGGCTGGGACATAGTTGGATTATGAAATGTGGTATTCTTTCATTGAGATATATCAGACCCATCTCATATGTTCCATTATCACTATAACACATGTCACTCTCTTCATCTAGATGTGGAAAAGTTACAAGTTGATGAATCCATTGAGGAGAATCCTATTCGTATCATTACCTTCAGCAATAAGGTTTTACAAGGCAGGTAAATTCCTCTACTATGACTGTTAAGGAAAAAATACCATTTATATGATGAGACCTAGGAGTGGGAGGCTGATTTACATGCTTAGTGGATAGGGTTATTCTTGGACCAGTATGGACCACCCTTCATAGAGAAATTTTATAATGAATTTTGTTAATGGGGGAAGATTGTATGATCTAGGGTCTTCTGATGATGAATCTATCTCTTTTTAATTTCATTTTAAAATATTAATCACATTATATTATGAATAACCTTTGATGTCATGGGGGTAACAGGGGTTTTTAGGGCTTGTTCAAAGCCTGAAACCTAACTATTGGAGAAAAAAAAACTCGTTCCCATGAATAGGACTAACCGTGCGAACTAAGATGCACAATTTGAAGAAACCATATGGGACTGTATAGCGGTGTGCTACGATATTAATGGTTTGAGGAAACAATGATGAGGTAGGTGCGCACCCATATGGTTATGAGGGGTTTTTAACATACCCTAAAAAGTAATGTATTCAAATGGTTAGGAAACCCATGTGAATTAACGATGAGACCTAGTAACTCGTGGGAAAAAGACCAATTTTACTATATAATTATATTAAATCAAAAATATTATTTAATTATCCTCCTATGGATAAAATATTAAGTGTAGTTTATACTCTTGAAATCCAAATCATAGGTTTTGGTGTGGTTTCTCCATCTGAAATCAAAATCAGAATATTTTTGTCTCATGAGAAACAAGTCGGTATGTACTAAAAATATCTTGATACATTACATGTTTGATTTGGTATTGGAAACACTATTTAGGTACAAGATAATAAACCATAATTTTAGGATCATCATTCTTTATTCATTTTTCTACTAATTTGTATCAAATTAGAAGCTGATAATAGACAACGAATCCACTAGAGTGCTCCAATAGGTGGTCTATACTTTTCCCGAGTGGGTTAATGCTTTATACATATTTCTTGCATAGTGATGAATGTCAAACATTTAGATGTCACCCCTAAATTAAATTCAACAATTTAATTAAATGTATTGAAACTTGTTAGGGATTCCCAATAGTTCCTTTTGACTGTTTCTAGGTTTTTCCCCCAACCATGCCCACCGAAGGGGTGTGTCATCAATATTTCAATTATCAAACCACCCGAGGGTGTGTTTATGACCTTTATATTTCATAGGAATCCTAATTATCTATGAGTTGAATTAAATTTTTTGACTAGGATATGGTTTTACTTCTTTTTTCATGTTATACATGATGTAAATAGTTTAACTTCTTAAAGGTGAATTGTTGTTATATGAGGGGGTAAAATAATAGACTAATATAGAATATAAATTATTATATAAATGGGTAAAACAATTTAATGTGAAATGAGGAAATGGAAAATGAAATGAATGGTGATTTATTACATGGGAACCCAAGAGTGTGCTTCAACATCTTTCATAGAAAAATTAGTGGTTTCCTTGGACATATAATTAACCTTGGAAATTGATTCCATTTGATTACATGGGCCTTGGAACCCATTGGATACGACATTCTTGGGCTCTTAGTGGACAAGGTACATTGAATAGCTCTTTGGAACCCAATTATAGTCGAAAAGAGTTTCTATTGATATGTTCCTAGGACTCATCGTGGTTTCCTTGGTTCACTATACATTGGATATGGTCCCATTAGGTCTGAAACTTCTATTTATATGGATCAACCATGGTAGAGATGATATACATAAATATATCTCCCAACCACGGTTGTTCTAAAAATTATCCTTATACAGAACATCTGTGGTTTATATGACATTATAGTTTATATGGTCTTGCTATAGATTATATGAGATTTTTTGTATATGAAATGGATGTGGTGTTTACTTACTATTTCTATTGATGCATTATTATTGAATTTTGATGTTTTTGGCAGGGATAATTTTATGGATTTATTGTATCACTTTTTTTATTTAATTTTTCCCTAGGAACATTACTTTTTGTAATTCCATAACTGTTATATTATGCACCCATATTTTTTTGTGTTTTTAATTCCTAAGATTTTTTATAGTTACTATGGGATGTGACCAACTATGATTGTAACTCATCCCTTGTTTGGGCCTCTGTTTGGTACTCATACAGACTATATGGATGAAGGTTGGGATCAAGGAAAGTTCCCATAGTCTAATGTTTGACTTGTTGCTACATATGAGAAGAGTAGCAGGAGACCAAGTTGAGGTTCATGATACTATCTCTATATGGTAGTTTTTCCCATTTTTTATACTTAGATATATGAATTTTACACATTCCATGTATACATAATTTGGATTATTTATAGGGACATTCCATGATCATCATATTGTATATGATTATGTTTCTTTTTTTTATTTTTATGTTGTTCTCATGCTACTATTATGAAGGATCATATGTAAATGCCTACTTATTTATTTCAGTTTCCTGAATGCTTATATATTTTATGAATTATTCTAAATTTCTTCTACTAATATGTTACATATAAAAACATTTAAATAACATATTAATGAACTCATAGTCTCTACATAGACACACCTTAGTCCCACTCAGTTTTTTGGGTGCCTCTGGAATTCAGGGAGATGCGCTTGAGGCCATGTGATAGAACAGATCGTGGCACCATATAGTGGCACCTAGGTTAGGTAATTACATGACCCAATTTTCCACATACTCATATGGAATTACCATTCATCACGAGATTGCAATTAGAACCCGTGCGTCAAACAACAAATAGCGGGAATGATTTCTCCCATCCTAAATCAACAACATGTAATATATACGTATAATAGAGTCAAAATGTATAAGATATAAATATATTTCATGAAAAATAAATAAATAAAAATATATTACATTATAAAAGGAAGAAAACAATGTTTAGGTGACAAGTAATACTACCAAGGACTAAAAAACAAAAAATATACTCTAACAACTGCATGTGATAACAAGGAAAATCTCCCACTATCTCACCACCCTGAACCAAAAATACATATAACAGAAAACCACACTTTATCACTCTGAATCCTTTCCTTTACTAACATATAAAGGCATAAAAAGAACTATGTACTACCAAAGAAATATGTATCTTGTGAGATAATAGTCACAGTAGGGTCCAACCCAGGTGTTCTATATCATGTATCCGAACAATAATCTAAACATTTTAAACTTTTTTTGAAAACAAGACATGATAAAAATTTAATATTTTTTATTTCAAAATCGTGGTAAAAAATTTAATTTCCCACTTAATACATTTTACAATACAATAGTTAATTCCTTTTCAATGCATTTTATATACATATATCAAAAAGTTATGTCCAATCAAACCAAATCAAGGACCACATATCAAATCCAATACATGGCAGTATAATCAAAATTATATAAAATAAAATAACACAAATTCCCCCAAACAATAGGAAAGATTATCCTAAGGATCATTCTATGTCAACATATCTAGGAAATTCCTACCAAAAATAGAAAATATTGCGCATAATGTTCCTAGAAATACACATAGATTCTACAGAGCAGAGGAACACCTCAAAATGAGAACCCTCTAATAGGTATAAAAAGATCCTATAAATATTGTCCATGGTAGAATAGGAAATTCCAATATGAAACCCCCATGATAGTGTTTGAGATATATTACAATACCATCCACCTACGTACCCAAGTTTCCCCATGTAATATATTTTACAAACCATTTCACAAAGCCTTGAAAACCCTATTTCATTTACCAAAATCAAGGGACGAAATATTTTAAAAAACCTAGTTCCACAAACAAAAAATTTTATTCATATCATTCCATTTTATTTAATAGAACTTATTTTAAAAAACATGACAAATAGAGGTCAAGATCATATTATAGAGGCAGAACCACCGACCTCAAAACATAGGTCGCACATGTCTTCAAAAATATCCACTAACAAGGAAGAACACCCAACCAAAATGGAGGCCCTAGAATAAATCTTCACATATTAGACTTGATTTAATTTAAAAAAAGAGTAGGAGAAGGATATGAAAAAATACATACTTCAATAACACACCCCTACCACACCAAAATTAGTAAATAAATGGACCTAGAAAAAGATCATAAAACAAATCCATAGATAATCAAGAAGAAACATCACCATGGATCAACATATATGATTACACAATGCAACAAAACTTCCATGATCTATGAAATTAATAATAATAATTTATTAATCTCCCAGAGAGACTCTATATAGCTTAAATGATGATAAATCTCTAATTGAATCAATCTAGATCGAATAGAGGCTCCCAAAACCACCATAACAGTACACTTAGTTAGGAGGCGAGAGAGCTGTATAATAAAGAAATAATAATAAACAAATTCAGTTCCATGAAATCTATTCTTGAGATATTTATATTACATATAAACCCTTTAAACATCATCTAATTCATGGATATCACATATATTGAAAAAACCGATTTCTTCTTTAGTAATGACCTGATCATTAGCATTACATGGCGTGACACCTATATGTGGTGTGTAATCCCATTACGCTATAAACATGGGTTTAAGACATATTTCTTGTAGAGATTACATTTCATGTATTCCTATTACAAAACATTAATTTCTCGGGTACCCTAAGAAACACTAAATTCTTTAATGAAAACCCCAAACAAACTCAGGTGTTCACGGGCATCAAGGTGAACCCCATTAATTAATAACACATTTTTAGAAAGACTGTCTTAATTTAAACAAAAATGCCTCCCCATACATTAGGTAAATTTTCTGATCAAATGTTTTCCATCCCAAGGAGTCCGAAGTCACAACCAATTAAAGGGGAAACAAAAAAATAGAATTTAATGAAAGTGGATAAATGTATATTACAGTTATAGTTCATGGAAATTATTGATTATGATGCGTGGGAATATGATATATCTCCTTAATACATAGTTTAATAATTTATTATATGAGAACAATAAATTGGAATTGATAAAATGGGTTATTTCATTCTAAGGCTGATAGTAATGGTGATTCTGATTATCATGTCCAAGAAACCCTTATGATTTCTCTATTGTCTTTAGACATTGTTAGGAGTTCATTTCAATGAATTATTTGAGAAAATAAGTTTATTTCATAAGTGAATATGGGTTAATATGAGCTCAATGATAATTATTTAAAATAATAATGTTTTTATAGTCTTTCTTGTATGTAAATGCCTTAACATGTTTTCTTCCGTTATATACCCCATTACAATTTTCATATTCTCCTAACTTGATTTTATATTATTTTAATGTTTTTAAGGATTCATAGGAACAATAATGATTTGAATGTTTTAGTTATGGATATTTATCTTGAATAAAGAGGTTTTACAGTTTTAAGAATTTTTTTATAGAGAAAATTTCTATTGAGTAGAAATGGGATTTTTTATTATAATGGAATTAAAATACATTAAAAAACTAAAACTAATGTTCCTCTGGATAATAGTGGTGAATTTTGTTTAAAATATATTTTCAGGTTGGTTATATTCAATATATTACATGGAACTTTTTCTAATTAATGAAATGTTGGTTTATAGGCAGCTATAAGAAATATCTACCCAAGGAATCTATCTTAAATTTTCATTATATTTAGAGGAGTGGCCTTTAAACTCAACATATACATAATAGTCAAAATATTATAAAGAAATTATTGCTTACCAAATTCTCCTAACTATATAAAACTCAAACAACACATATTACTAATGTGGATTTGAATAATCTACCTATAAGAGTGTTCTAATAAAAATAGAATGATTTTCAAAAAACATTATCTAAAATGTGGAGGATTTATCATTCTTATGGATGTAATAAAAGTTGAAAAATCCTAACCTTAATCAATTATTATGACGTGTCCCTCTATTATTATAACTTCTTTAGATATCAAAATATAATATATATCAAAATTTATTAAATAAATAAGAATTTATTTACAAAACTATGATCAGATAATTGTGGTTAGAAAAATAAAATGTCTATCAAACAATTATAATGATGGGTTCTTATTTATATTCTTATCCACTAGTGTATGACAAAAATAATATTTTAGATCATTAAATTAAAATGAATTAAATTCAAAAACAAGAGTAAAATTATAGAATTTTTAAACAGTAAGTAAACCATGAACAGGTAAGAGTGGATGGAGAGATAAAACTATCATTTGGGAGAGAAATAAATAATGGTTAAGACCCCTCATAATATAAGATTATTATAATTTTTGTTATTTATATTTTGGGGAAAAAATTGACTAAATTTATTATTATTATTTTTAACTGTAGAAAAAAATTATTGTGTTTTATGTTTTATCCTATAATACAAGAATGATACACAATAAATAATTATTTTTAATTTTAAAAACAAGGGGATATAATAAATTTTTTTTTAAAAAAAAATGGATACATTTTCCAGAATTTATTATCTCCATGTGTTAAGTGTATCTGAGGAAAATATATAAAAATCCATTGAGAAAAACAATTATAGTGAATGTTCTTATACTTTTTAATGAAAATAGAAGTATCTTGAGCATAATTTTTTAAAAGTCATGTTTTTTGGAAAATACATATAATCTTAGAAAAATATTTTTTTAATCATTCATATGGTATTAAAAGAATCTAAAAACCAATATATAAAAAAATTCCAAATATCAATAAGAAAAAAATTTATTTTTCTGCATAGAGATGCATGATTTTCAGTATCTCAATAGAAGATGAAATTCAATATCCCATGAAGATGAAAAATTAAAACAAATAATATATATTATTTATTTGGTGATGGAAATGGATACTAATAAATTAATGATATCAATTTCTAAGAGGTGGTCGTTGAAAAAAACTTATACGAACTAAAAAATAATCCACCCAACATTCAATTCACCAAAATTAATAATATTTTAAATCATTTATATTATAGTATTGATGAATCAATTGAATACAACATAGATCTATGAAAATAGATTAGAAAATATTTTAAATAATAATATTTATAAAAAATAATGATTTTATAGAAACCAATTTGGAATCATGGTTATAAAATTTGGAAAGTTAATATGTCTAAAATTTGTGGAATATTATTTTCATAGAAATATATAGTTTTCTCTCATACTCTAAAGCTTATTAAACCTAAATTTATTGAAATAAAAATATTAAAAATGTTTTGAAATAAAATAGTTCCTCAACTTTAACAGATATGTATATAAATATTCAAAAATATTTTTTATTATCATATTGTAATTGATTTCATAGTTATAATGAAAATGATCAATTCATGAAATTTTATTTAAAATATCATATCTATTATATCCTATATAATTTTATTATATGAAAATAATTTTAAGAGATCATTTAATGGTTATAGATTCTTCCATTACAACTAATAAGGAGGTAAATTTTATTCATGTTTTGAAAATGATTGTGGGAATTAGTAATATAAAAAATTGTAAATATTTATGTTCTAAGAACATAATATCCATTTAATATAGAATTTACACACAAAAAATGATGGAAAAAATATATTACCATCACTAAATATGCACTATATAATTGACTCATTATATACTCAATGTCATTTGAAATTCATGGTAAATTAATTCATGAAATGGTATTTAATATCTATGGATCATCAAAGGGAATTTTAAATATGTGTGTTAAATAAAAATATAAAAACTAGAAAATTTTAAATTAAGGACTGTCCATTACATCATGTATTGATTTCAAAAACCAATTAACAAACACCACTTATTCAAAACCCACTAAAAATAAAATATATTATTGTACTGACATCATTTATATATATATATATGAAACCCATTTTAAAATAACTATATAGTATCTATGTGAGTGTAGGAATTAGAAAAATAAATTGAATCTCATTAAAAAATGGTACAATGATGAATTTATAGTGGAGAATTATTATAACCTTTTGCATATTGAAATATCATAGATAACCAAATTTTCATATAATATGGAATATATTACATATGATTTTTAGTTAGTATACCAATTTTATAATTCATATGGTATTGGCACTAAAGGTTTCATTTTAATGTAAATGGATTGGGATTTTATATAAATATTCATATCTCCGTCTACCTTCAAGTCTCTATCTTCCCTATGGAAACCACCATAATTTCTCCTTTCCCCATTTTAGTTTAATAGTCAATTCCCTCCTATTATCTATCGACCAAAATCCCTTTTTTTCAATCATCGCTGATAATATTTACATGAACAGTCACTAGATTGATCATTGTAACTTGTCAATAATTTTCTATCAAGTATCACTATTTTGATCCAACAAAAAATATATTTTTATTTATATATAAAATATTTAATAAATATATATTAATATATAGATAATTTATTTTTGGTATGAAATATTTTATTTAATATATTTTTTATAATGTTAAAATATTTTTAAGTAAATATATTCAATATTAATATATTCATTTATAATTAGATAATATAGGTATTAATATCATAAGACAATAAATTTAGTATCTAGTAAATTTATTTTTCAGGTATTGATCAATATATATATATATATATATATATATATATTTCATTATAAATAATCATTGGTATATAATTCAAACATAAACAAATTTTAATATCAATTGGATTTAAAAATTAATAATAATATATATATTATCTATCACAGGATTTATATTGGTAAAAGTTTCTTTATGAAATATAGTTATTTAGATAATGCTTATGGATGAGGCTAAATCCATAATCATTGACTTTATTATAACCATCATGAAATGAATATTCAATTGAACCCATTCCATAAAAAAATTTCATTTTTAGGAAAGACCCTCTTTTATGGGTTTAGTGGGAACCCTCAAAAGAGAATGAAATCAAGAATGAAATAATAACATTCGTACAACCACAACATAACTTGTCCATAAAAACCATCACATCCATGGATTCCCTAAGGGTTAGGCCTAATACTTCAAATACATTTTCATTAAACCCATCATAGTCAATAGATAAATGATGAAACCTTGATAGAAATAAATTTATAGAACTATATATAATAATAAATTTCATATAAATAAATAACAAATTCAAAAAAACAAGAAATAATGTTATGACATTTACTACACCATATATTCTTTCTAAGACTCACCTGATGCATTCCATGCGAAATTATTTCCAACCCCATAAAAATCAACTCACTTTTTCAAATTATTACTTTTTTGATATCATAATATATAAACAATCATAATACTATATATGTCGTATTAATATTTCCACTGAGAACCAAATAACCTGAAAACCCATGTTCTTAGGATATTCAAATCATTCACCCACTTCTGGATTGCTTAAGAACATGGAACAGTCTGTAGATTCTTCTAAGGAAGACAATGTAGGCTCTAATGTTATCTCTAATCTATGATTGTGAACATCCTTTATAAAAACAATAATCCTAGAAACTGTATTCATCATGTTTTAGAGGAGAATGCATTGGTCCTTATATTATATAGTATTCTTCATAGTATGGGAAAAAAATACATAGAATACCAAACATCCTATTTTCTATTTCTCCTTCCAGAATGGTATAGAATCACCAACCTAATTATCTTGTAATTATATTTAAAAAAAATTAATTGAAATATATTAAAAATAACTTTTATGATTCTTATGTTTATATAATTTGGACGAAAAATTGACTAACAAAACTCATATATTGTGAAACTAAAGGGAATTTTTCTTAATAAATGTAACTACTTAATCAATGACAATATTTTAACAACTTACACTAATTATTTTCATAAGGATTATTTTAAATATTTCACAATTTTATAATCATCATAACCTTGGGATATGAAACTGTAAGAACATGTATACTCAGATGGTCGGTAAGGGAAAATAAGAGCAATAATTAAAAAATCATAAATGATCATAGTTGAGAATATGGGTATACTCAAGGTACATATTAAAATTGAACCCAACAAATCATAGTTAATAAATCATAGCATAAAATGAATATGATAATTTAATTTAATGATCTGGGTAATCAAAATTCATCATGATAGAATAAAATTATCATCCGAATAAGAATTAAACCGCAAAACATCATAAAAATATAGAAGACACCTTAGTGTATGGAAACTAAACGTCAAGAGACACATAATAAGTTCCCATGAATACAAGAAACTAAAATGTATTCATGAATAAATATCTAATGAGATATAAACCCTTGAACCAATGAATTAGAGGGTGATATATTACCCCTATCATTATCCTTATTTTTGACTTCCACTTGAAAACAATTCACATATTATATAAAAATGATCCCATTAATAAGAAATATGGTTCCTTCAACATATTTTATAAACCCATGGATTAAAATGAATTTTATATCCTTTTCAAATGGAATCACATAATGAAAAAAATTCACAATTCCATTAATAATATTATAATAAAAATCCCCAATAAATTAAATGTGTATCCAATGAAATCAAGAAAATTTCAAGATAAATATTAACCAATATTGATAATACAAAATATGTTATTTGAAATATATAGATATAGGTAATATGATTAAGAAAACAATTAGTATAATAAATAAATGTATGGAATATTGGTGAACACTCATCCATCAAAGAAATCAAAAATAGGGTATTAAAAAAGTGAATATATTAGTATAAAATTAGTTTATAAAACTCCAATTATTAGAAAAGAAAATGCAATGATGTATCATTTCCATAATAGGAAGGAATATTTTATAATCCATCTAGAGAAATAACGTTGATTGTACCATTTAAATACTATCCTTGATCAATTATGTGATGTAATATAGGATATTTATATAGATGGACTAGTGTAATAACTTATAAAAAATTCACATTGGAAACAAGAAATATTATTAATCTTTTGATATAATTTTGAAATAAATATTCATATAAAATAAGCAGAAAAACATGTTTTTTGTAAAACCTGTAGTGAATATGTCTTATATAGAAGTGAAATATAAAAGTAATAATACTAAGATATTTTGGGAAACATTTTACTATTATCATAAAAAGATGAAGTAACACATGTGATTAAACATTTATTTACAAAAATGGTGAATTGAAAGCATTGGAAAGATTAAATTTTGAAAAAAATTTCAAATAATTGATACGATAAAATAAATAAACGTTATCAAAATAATGATTATTTGTAATTCAAAACAATATATTTGAAATTATGGAAGAACCTTTTAAATATGTCAAAATACCTTTGTCTGCAAACTCACATTGTAAAAAAAGTTTTGATGTTTCCAATTGTAAAGTGGTAAATAGAATTTTTAGAATCAAAGTATATAATAGAAATTACCTCTCCAAAAGTATAGGAGAATATTTATGGGATCTTAAAAAAATGGTCATGTTAGAAAAACCTATTTAATTAAATTGAAATTATTCTTAAAAAATTATTTCTTAATGAAACAACATATTAAAAAAAAGTTCACTTTGGTGTCAAAAATTAATTGCATGGCAAAATAAGGTGGAAATAAAAAATCACCATAGTACAACATATTTTTATCATTAAATGTGATAGTCAAATAAGAGTGATTATAACCCAATTAAAATATTTGAGTCATGATAACCCCTTATAAAGTTTGTATCCTTTAAATAAAAACTACATGAGAGATATAAAATTAAATATTACATTGAATATCATTAAATATAAGAATATCATGATAGAAAATGACAACATGGAAATATTTATATTATTTTTTTAAAAAATATTGTATAGCTTAAAAATGTCTCAAGGTATTCAAATTTGAGACTAAGAAGCCCTTACCTTATTTCCTCGCTTAGTTGATAACACTCCATCCTCCTATAAATGAAATATAGGTAGCATAATATTATTATTTAATAAAATTATTAAAATATTAAAAAATTTATATACCTATTTTATAATTATTTATTATCTATATATTAGCTAGTAATATCTTATTTCAACCCTCAAGTGTTGATAACATTTATAGTTTTTACATGTCTTTTAATGTAGATGTTGTTACCACTATTTTTACATGAAGATTATAATTATTATATATTTTAAGATACTATATATATATTATTGAATTTTGAATCTCATATATAATTACATAATAGTTTTAGTGATGCAATGTGAGATTGGAAGTTATTTTGTCTTATTTCGATGATTTTTTCAAACGAAAAAAGCATTAATAATAAGTTAAATATATAATATTATATTTACAAAACCATATAAAATAATGCTTGTATTAATTTATTAAAATAATATTATTTTTTTATGTTCCCTTAGTCATCCATAATAGTGTTTCATTGTATCATCATTGTAGGTGATTAATCCAACCCTAACAAGAACAAAGTTTAACTGGGTGGTTGATTATAGTAAATGAATTGTTCATTTTGTCATAATATCATAATAACAGAAGAATAAATTTTTTATGATTTTTCAGATGTTGGACCATATTTTAATTACGTTTAGATTAATAATGAAAAACTATTGAACAAATTAAACGGTGATTCTTCTTTTGAGGAGGATGTCTGTATACACACCTAATTGATGTTACATTATTTTGATAAATGGAAGAAAATGAATAATTACATTATGTAAAATTAATATAAAAAATATAAGTATAATAATTATACTTGATTCATCATATTATTTTGATGATATGATATGAAAAACATAGGAAGGAAATAATAATTACATTGGAGACTTGATATTTCCTCTAAATACTCAAGGGAATTGAAGGCTTTAGGATACCACAGTGTGACTAGGGGAATATGAATATGTGAGAGAAATTTATTATCGAATATTTAGGTATATTTTAAGGTAATTTTTAATGGTAGTTTTCCTCTAGAATGTGTGTAAGTGATCTACTTTTATAATTTAAAACATTATACGTCTGGAAACAAGCTTTATATTTTAATAATTCTCAGACCCTATTACAAGATAAATAGATAAAAAGTTTCAAAATAATATAGTGTGAGTTAATTTGTGTAAAAAAAAGGAAAAAAATTATTGAATTTTTTCTAAACATGTTAGGCTGTTTTACCATATAGTTTTTATATTTTAATTTTATATTTATAAATTAAGAAACTAGATTTTATCAAAGTGATTTTATATTTAATTAAAAATCTAAAATAACCCATATAGCCAAATTTTGTATGATTGAAAATTTTATTTCCTCTACTTAATGAAATTTAATTTCTAAAAATTATAAAAATAATTTTTTAATTAAAAAAGATATGGCATAGAAAAAAGATTTATTAGGAAAATGACACTTAGACAATTATAGAATCTTCACATATTATTGTATTGATTACCAATTGATTTTATTTTAATAAATTTATTTATATTTTAAATAATAATATTATAATAATTAATTTAATAAGTTGAATTTATTTGATTTGATATAAATTCCTCAATATTAATAAAAAAATAACTTTAAAATATTTATTTAACCATTATCTTTAAAGTTTGAAATAATAATAATAATAATTATTTTATATATAAATATGATTTTTTACATATTAAATAATATTTAAATTATTATCTCATATATAATAATCATTTTATAACATTAACTTTCCAAAAATTCATAGATGTTAATCTTAAACATAACACATGTAGTTAGAAAACCACAATTTTATGAAAAGTTTATTCCAAAACATAATGTTTATGTATTAGGAAAAATTATCAATTTTTTTGTTCTAGTAATATTTATTATTTTTCAAATATTTTTTTGATGAAAAAATTTAACTCCAAATCATAATTTCCCAATTCATTAATTTAATTTAAGATAGAGATAATTTTTTTCCATAATATATTAGTTGATTTTTTAAATTGATAATCATAAGTTCAATAAATTGGAGAACAAAATATTTTTAAATTATTAATTTTACTTTATAAAAATATTTTTATTTATACCAAAAATATTTTCAAAACATATAAGTAATACAAAAGTGACAGAATTTCAAAAAATAGTATTTTTTCACAATCTAATTAAAATGAAATCATATTAGAAAAAATAAAAAAAATTAATTTTATATAATTTGGAATGATCAATTCAAAATAATGTTCAATTTTACAAATATATATACCAAAAATTTTAAATATTAATTTTATTATTAATATTTAAATATAAGAAAAAATACTTTTAATGATAACATGTTTCATTAATAAAAAAATTAATATTCCATCCTCTCATGGTAATAAATTTAAATTATTGACCATATTAGAGTCTATTATTGCTTTATGAAAAAACAATTATTATAATATATTTTTTTTACATTGGGTGTACCATATAACATAATTTATTGAACATAGAATGTATTTTATAGGATATAAAATCATGGGTCATTACAGTTCACCCAATAAAATAACTTGTGTTCTATAAATTTTATTTATTTTTCATAGATTAAAGAATGTGATGGTATTAATAACATAATAAGTATTCAAAAAATAACTTCCAATATCACATCTTTCATAACCTCTAATGACAATTTAATATAATTTTCTTTCCTCAAACAATATTGATTATTTTTATATTTATCGTATATTCTCAATAGTATACCTTTCCCAAAACTACATAAGTCTCAAAGTCATAACACTACATCTAAATCACATAATTTAGAAAAAAAGTAAATATATATTTAAAATTAAAATGGTATTATTTAAAATTTGATCAAATAATATTGTATAAAATATATACCATAATCTATAAAATGGGACAAATATTACCAAAATATCATGAATTATTGTCAATCTCATGCATATCGATACTATATAACATACATTGTACAAATGACCCAAAACATTATTATCCTGGAAAGAAGAATAAACAAAACCTAAAATATTTATATCCATTAAACAAGTATTCATAAATAGTTATGTGAAAAAATATAACCTTTCTATAGAATCATTTCTCATGTTTATTGATACAATTCAATATATTATTTCATATCATTAATGTAAAACTAATAATGAAATGTCCTTCTATATTTCACATTATCCACTATATATTTTACAATATACCAATATATCATCATTATAGATCACTTTACTAAATAAAATTGTGAAAAGAATGTAGAATTAATTTCTATTTGGATGAAAACCACAATACCATTGGTAAGATTTGAAAACTCTCTTTTAAATAATAATAGGATTATACTATGATTTATCTATTTATGTATTCAACATTATTTTGGTATAATACATTGTGGTTTCTAGAGACATAAAATCCTCATCATTATCTTAATTATTATATTTTATCTTGAAACTAAAATAATGGTCATGATAATATTATAATGAATCAGAGAATATGAATATGAAATCCCAATCCCAAGAAGTATTCCCTATTGAAAAAGTAATTTTCACCTATGATACATTCATTATAATTATGTAATACCTTGTCAATTCCATAATCATCATAGTTATCCCTAGTTTCAATTTGGTTGTGTTCTGTCATACTTATTATCAAAATTTCTTCATAATGGTTTGTAAAGTGAATGTTAATGAACAAAGCCGGTACCCATTGAGTGTTCAAACAGTTGTGCAGTTTCGTCACTTTTTCATTCCCTAGGTGTTGATTGATTGAATAAAAAATTCACCCATTCCAATTTTATTACCCCTAGTTAAATATATGAATAATACTGCCTTCACATGTAGTAATAAGATTTGGATTTATTTGATAAGGAACCCCAAAACCATTACCTTACAAACATTTTAAGATTTTATTATATAAGTTGACATGTCCCTTAGACTTTTAAGTAGGGGTTCCCCAAATTTTATCCAATCATAATACCCAAAATATTTTATATTTACTCAAATAAGAAAAAGGATTATCTATACCTTTGGCAATAGGATAGACCAAAAATTATCAACCATTAATGACATTACTAACCAAATATTTTTCTTCAGCCAATAACATCATAAAATCAAAATTTATATAAACCCTTATATGATACCAACTATAAAAGAACATGCTTAATTATATATTAATTAAATTTAATAAATAAAATTATACATTAAAACTAATTCACATTCACATTTAGGTTTAGAGAATTATAAAATTAAGAAAAAACAATAACTAATAAACTCATGTATTTTTCAACTAATAGAATTTTTTATCTATATTAATAATCTACTTAATCCAAAAAAATTATTCAAAATCATTCATAAATTATTTTCCTAATATATTTCTTTAGAAAATTCATTATTTTATTATCTCCATACTAAGTGGAAATGGAATCATAATAATTGGTTGGCTCACATTCCTCGTAAGTGTAAACATATGTGGTATCCATAAGAAATTATACGTGAGACTAATATTATAATATGGGTTTAATCATGTTAGGTATTAAAATCATACCCAATAATGTTTAGGATATAAATAATGGAATAAATCTTGAAATAATAAAAGACTCAAATGACTGATTCATGAATCATGACCAATGAGATCATAACATACTCATGATAGTAAGCATACAATTGATAAAGATCCATCAAATGTGGCACAAAATTGAGTAGATGGAATATAAAATTCATTGGGTATTATAAGTTCTTTATTTCAATGAAATTAAAACATACTCACTAACGTCTATCCGATGAGATATAGACTCTTAATCAATGAAATGGAGTGTAGTATTGGACCCCACACTAAATTATCCATACTTATGAGTTTTAACAACCTGAGATTTTATGAGAATTATTTTTTTTAATTTCATTGATGTCTTGTGTTGTACGCTACACCAAGATTATCTTGCGCTATACGCAACACTATTCTTGGATTGTGTTACACACAATTTCATGTTCGTTTGGTAGTAGTCATTCTACGTAACATTGAGTGTATATATATATATATATATATTCTCAATGTATAAATGAAATATGGTTAGATTCTATTATACAAAACAACAAAGGAGTCTTTCACAACACGCAACCCTGACTTGGCTTGCATTACACGCAATGACGACCTTCCTCGATAGCGTGCGTAGTATGCAATACTGGGTTTCATTAAACAACGATATATTGTTATAATATTATTATAGACTAGATGCTATGAATAGTATTAACTACATTTTGAATTTTAAACCATTATTATACATTTTACACATTTTCTAGAATATGGTATGAGAACAAAATAATTGATTCTAGTAAAATATGTATATTTCAAAAATTGTAGTTTTATCACCTTTTGATGGTGCACCCAATTTAAATCCTATTTTTTAAATGTCTATAAGTTCAATTTGATGAAATAAAATTCTTATTTGGAATCAGGATATAAAAATTTACTTTGGATTAATTTTTCATATTATTATGATAACTTTCATATTTTAATGAATATTAAAAACACGCTATATTTTAATTAAAAACAACTTTTTACATCGCAAAAATTTATATGGTGAGATTATATTTATAATTGGGTTTAAAGTGTAATTAGAATATATTTTTACAATTTAATCCAATGTTTTTCATTGTAATTAATTTCACTTTGAAATTGGTCATAAACAAGTGTCGATCTTTTGATAGTTATTGTTTCTTAAAAACAAGCTATTTGTTTTGATAATGGGAATTATTTTTAATATTAATTAATTCCAATTAAATGTTTTCAATTTGTAAAAGTAGACATCATTTTTTAATCTTGAATATCAAATATAGCTTAGGCTGAATTTTTGGTATTTTTCTGAATAACATCAATTTTTGATGAATAGTGAAACCACATAGTGGTAGTTAAAAACTAACTCTTTCATTTAAATGAAATTTTACCAGTTTTGTGAATTTAATTTCAAAAATCCAACATAAATGGTAGTTATCAATAAGTAAAGTGTGGTTCAATAAGATGAAAATAATTTTTGGCGAATAGTACCTTTTGACTTTTATTTACTGTAGTTAAAGACAAATAGGGTAATTCAAGGTAAAAAGAAAATTATAATTATTCAAAATTACCTTAAAACTTGTCCAAAACATATTGGATGAGTCATTAACGACCATGGGCATCTTTGGGTGTATTTTGGGACCCCATTGAGCAACTTGGGAGTCAAAATGAAAATTTAGATTAATTAACTTAATGTAAAGGCAAAAATGACAAAAAGAAAATATCCTTTTTTGGTGAATAGTACCTTTTGACTTTTATTTACGGTGGTTAAAGACAAATAGGGTAATTCAAGGTAAAAAGAATATTATAATTATTCAAAATTACCTTAAAACTTGTCCAAAACATATTGGATGAGTCATTAACGACCATGGGCATCTTTGGGTCTATTTTGGGACCCCATTGAGCAACATGGGAGTCAAAATGACAATTTAGATTAATTAACTTAATGTAAAGGCCAAAATGACAAAAAGCAAATATCCTTTAGTAAATTAATTTTTATAAGCGGTTATATAAATTATCTTATATACTATAAATATTCATTGTAAACAGAAAAACATTTCCTAAATCATGGTAATTTTTTTTTATAATTTTTATACATCAAATAAATTAAATTATTTATGACACAATAATGATGCAGTATTTACCTCATTAATAAATTATTTAAATAAATAAGATTAAAATGATTAAAATATTATCCAAAACTTATCCAATTCATTTTGGATGATTTTATTTTAAATATGAGTCACCTTATCTTTGACATTGATGTGTTTTAGTCCTCTTGAAACCAGAGATACATTTCTAATAAAATAATATTTTCACACCTTCCTAAAGTGCCTCTCCCCTCCCTTATAAAAGGACACCACATATATGCAATTCCACACACCTCTAAAGACATTTGGCTCGTCCAAAATCTGCCCAATTAATCTCCCAACATCTCTATCCTTCCTCTAGAATCCTTACCTTAGGCAGAATTCACTCCAAGAAGTCCATTTGGTTCAAACCAAAGAAAGTTACCCAAATTAAAGGTAACAGTTTCTCGTAAATCGTTTTCTTTTATTTTACTTCTCCAACCCCTTAAATCATTTTATTTATTTTCTTTTGTAACAAAATCAGTATCCTCAATATACTAGGATGTTTTTATGAGAAGTATTAGAACTAAACATACAAACACCTCCATTTAATGGATGAAGAACATAATGTTTCTATGGATGGAAAACTAATGCCTCACGAAATGTTGATTGTTCGATTTTATCCTACCACCTCTCATGGTGGCCATTATGATGGAAAAGTATTTATATATGATATATATTATGTTTATTATTTCCTTAATCTTCTTAACTTCCCAATTACATCAATCCTTTATGGTTTCCATAGAGGGTAAATACGATAATCTCATTTGGGGAAGTGCGGACTACCGCCCCCACAAAGTTATGTGATTCGTTAATGCCTTATGTGAGATGTATAAAGGATAGAGTTAATAATATTATACTGGAATTATAATATACCTTTGTATCATTATGTTTTAATTCCACTAATATAAGAAATAGAAATGAAAGTAGTGTTAATGCGTACGTACAGCTTACCATCTCCATGAACGGTGCATTTCATTTCTTACCTCCATATGTTATATAGTATTATAAATACATGTATATTCTGGATATATATGATATATATGATATATAAATCATGAATATAATTCTGGATATAATAAAACTTTGACCACATGAAAAGCTTGTAATTGTAAGAAGTCTATTTTTGACTCAAGTACCAAATATCGACAAAACGAACATTATTAACTTAAATGGTTACACAATGTTTATAACATGGTAATAAGTGATATAAATGGAATAATAAACTTGAAAAAGGTTCTTAATCAAGTATAAATTATCTTTGGTTTATTATTCAGGATATTAAAGAACGATCGAGTCATGTCGGACACAAGGTAAGGGAACTTCCTAACCCAATTTCCATTCATTGGGTTGATCTTCTCTTTCTGCTTATGTCATTATTTGATTATGTGAGAAGTGAATTTTTATATCATATCATGTATTCATGCTTTCTATATGTGACCTTATAGTGAATAAACATAAGTGATCTATTTTATTTATGAACAAAGCTTTGTAAGGGTTTATATCACAATCTCCTCATTATCTGAGGTTGTTTATACGTAATTATCTACTGGGACCTCTTTATCATCCACATACATGTTTCATAAAAATGTATTTCAAAAAATTATTACTATTTTAAAGAATATGGGTTAATTTAATTTATACCATTATTTTACTTTTTTAAATAAGTTTATAATGGAATCTTTACGTCATTTTCCAAACAAGGAACTTTTTAACCTTTTCGACAAATTAAGATAAGAATGTCTTTTTTAACTTATACAGCATGAATGGATTTTTATGATTTCCTAGAACATTATTTCCATGAAGTTTCCTTTACAAGTTTTCAAGTTTATTTTTAATCAACTTCATTTAGTTTAAAATTGTATGATATGATAAGAAAAATAAAATGTTTTTGAAGTAGAAAGGATATTTTCCTCAAGAATGGAGTTCAAGTGTTTTATCAAAATTATTTTCCATCTAAGATAATATAGGGTTATATTTATATATCTATTATTACATTGATTTGATTATGTTGTGATGGAATTATTTTTATGAATTCCTTTATCTTATATGAATTGTTTTATAATGTCACGATGTTTATGAATCCCATTTTAATTACATGGGTTATGCAATGATGTATGATTTATGATTTTGTGGCACACATAAGAATGGTTTAATTATGTGATGGGTGGGACCTATATCTCCCTCCAATTCATTGGGTAAATATTTATATCTCATTATATAGACATGGTTGGAATGGTAAGTTAATCCAGTTCAGTGTTACAGGACTGGAATGAGGAGTGAACTCGATTCAGAAAGGGACTTTGTCCACTAAGATGGTCTTGGCCGCAATGCCTTGGATACTATAGAAATAATATCATAAGATTAATGGTTTTACACAATTACATGTTTTATTCCCATTCAATTTTATGATGATTAATGTTTTTTATGATCTATTCCTTACGTATTGCCATGTTTTATGTTATTGCTCAGGATTTCGATGTTTAAACATTATGTTCATGTTTAGAAGTTCAAATGTATATGGTTTGTTTTATTTTCTACATGATTACCCTTACCGAGCATTTAAGCTCACCCTTTATATGTTTTCTTTTCCCCAGGATTTAAAGAAAGGTTTTAGGTAAGAAAACAAAAGGGTGAGATCTTTTTGGGAGATGTTGAAGATCTCTCACCACGATTAGAAGATTATATTCCGAGTTTCCAAAGACACTAAACTATTACGGTACTGTAGAGACTCGAAGCCTCACGTACATGGAAATTAGATTACATTTGTGGAATACTTAGTACATAACAAAAACACACACACAAGTATCGTAATAGTTTAGTGTCTTTGGAAACTCGGAATATAATCTTCTAATCTTGGTGAAAGATCTTCAACATCTCCCATAAAGATCTTCTTTTTTTATACCTAAAACCTTTCTTTATATCCTGGGGAAAAGAAAACATAAAAGGGTGAGATCAAATGCTCAGTAAGGGTAAACAAAATAAATATCAATCACAACAAATACATAAGAACATAGCTTTTGGAAATCTTAACCTGCAAAAGAGATCATAATATCATAACATGGGATAAATCATAGAAGTGAAATGTAATCACAATAATCATAACTTAAAACTTGAAACTTTGTGGAATACACACATAATCATAGAGAATCATTTCTTGTTAGTCAATACTCATTGCCAAGACTATCTTAGTGGACAATGCCCCTTTCTAAACCGAGTCACCCTCGTTTCAGTCCTGTTTCACTGAACCGGTATAACCTACCATTCCAGCCATGTCTATCTCATGAGATATAAAATGTTTACCCAATTCATTGGAGGGAGATATAGGTCCCACCCATATCATAATGATACCATTCTTATGTGTGCCACAAAATCAGAAACCATACATCACAACATAACCCATGAAATAAAAAATGGGAATCTTAAACAACATGACATCATAAAACAATTATTATAAGATAAAGGAATTCATAAAAATAATTCCATAAAATAAATGTTATAATAGGGATGAAAACAGAACCCTTTATTATCTTAGATGGAAAATAATTTTGATAAAACACTTGAACTCCATTCTTGAGGAAAATATCCTTTCTACTTCAAAAACTCTTTTCCTTTCTTAACATGTCATAAAATTATAAACTAAAAGAAGTTGATTAAAAATAATGTTTATAACTTGTAAAGGAAGCTTCTTGGAAATAATGTTTTAAAAATCCATTAATTCTGTATAAGTTAAAAAAAATATTCTTCTCATACTTTTGTCGGAAAAGTCAAAAAGTACCTCGTACGAAAAACGACAAAAGATTCCTTTCATATCTTTTACTAAAAACTCACCAAAGGGTAAAATTGGATTTTAAAAATTTTAGGTGGATGGAAATAATATTAAATATTGAGGAAACATGTATTTGGATGATAAAATACACCCCAATAAATACCAAAGTATAAACAATCTCGGATAAAAATGAGATTGTGATATTTCCCTTACCTTAGGTCCGACTTGCTTTGTAAGTGTCCGAACCTCTTGTATAATGATTTAAATAATGTTATTGACTTATTCCAGAATCATATTCATTGTTAGAATATCATATATGGTCCACTTATGACTTTATATTACCCGTTATTTTGTAAATTCATGTTAAAGTAGCGTTTTGGGTAAAATCTTCTCATTTGTCGTTCGTGTTTTTAACTTGTAATTATTAATACGATTACTTGGATCATGATTACATATATCCAGAATGTAAAACATGATTTATATATAATATATATTCAGAATATATATATATATATAATATCGATAAATGGAATGAAATACACCGTTCATGGAGACGGTTGTCCGTACGTACGCATGAACGCTGTTTTCGTTTCCTTATCGAATTGAATGGAATTAAGTAGTTGACATAAATATAAATATACATAAATAAAGTAACATTATTATGTCATATATTTCATTAGTACTTATTATATATACATTATAATCATTCATGAATGGTTAATCATTTAGAATGAATCTCATCGCGTCGTGGAGACGGTATTCCGTACGTACGCACGAGCGATGCTATCATTCCCATGGTCGTGGAATTATGTTGAAGTGTATGTATACTAATTATGTATCAATATCAATTTATAATAATCATATATAGTTACGAATTACACCATTATAAAAATCTAATTAAGGAGGTGGCGGAAAATAGATTACACCACGGTGTGGAGACGGTATTCCATACGTACGCACGCGCGGTGATTTCCTTTTTCCGTAGGATGGATAGAAGGTTAATTAGAGTTGTTTCATATTTATAATAACATATCAGTATATAATAAATACTGATGTTATTACTTTATCATGAAACAACTACAGAAGAAGAAGTTGAAGAAGAAAGAAATTGAAAAAGATCGGTAATGGATATTACCTCTTCTTTGAAACACCTCTTTGAATCCTCCACTTAGGGAACTAAGATTTGTCTTTTAAGAAGAACAGGACCTCTAGGATTATTATAGGGAAGTGGAGAAGGGATTTTTGCAGTGGTTGTCAGAGCTTGAGTTCTCAAATTGGTGTGAGGAGGATGGGGAGGAGGTGTCCTTTTATAAGGGAGGAGAGGGGAACCTTAGGAATATCTCAAAATATTATTTTATATTAAAGTCAAAATCGGTTTATAATGGTTCAAAATGGTCTTATTTCGAAGATAAAGTGGGGATGGGTCAAAAGCCTATCATCCAATAGGATTTAGACAAGTTTAGGTTATTATTTAAACCTTATCAATTAGATTTAACTCTAAGTTAAATAATTTAACTTTTACAGTGTCTTTTTGTTTTCTTACACTATATGGTTAATAAACTTACCATAACAACCCAAACGAACCCCAAGTTGTTTATTAGTAATATATATATCCTTATCTAAGTCATTTGGCCGAACCTTAGATTTTTAGGAATTAAATAACAATTAATAATATAATATTTGTTTTAAAAACTAATTTATGTCAATTTTGACACAATTTGGTACATGATTTTTATGAAATTTCTCAAAGAATGATAAGTTAGAACCAAGTTACTTAAATCAACGATAACATACCATATTAACCTAGAAAATTAGTTTAAGTCATAAAAAGTCTCCAATTACATTTATTTGGGGATTTATAACACCAATTATGTTAATATTCTCTTAAAAATGTAATTACTGCATCATTGTTGTATCATAAATAAATTAAATTATTTAAAGTATAAAAATTAAAAATAAACTACCATTATGTAGTAAAGCTTTTTATCTTTCTAATGAATATTTATAGTCGAATATATCTTATGTATAACCCCATATTAAAAATGTTTTAGTAAATAAACATTGATTTTAACTCTTTTAACTCTTCTTTGAATTAAATAATAATAAATGTTCTAATCTAATCCAAATGGGCCTAAATGATAATATTTTACACTTAAGGTTGTTTTGGGTAGAGATACACTTGTCCAATAGGATTAGGACATGTGTTAGGGTAATATTAATATCATTTTTACCCTTAATTACCCTATTTACTTTTAATCGTGGTAAATAAAAGTAAAAAGTTACTATTCAAAAAAAAATTATTTTCATCTCATTGAACCACATTTTACTTACTGAAATAAACCGTGTCTCTTGTATTTTTGAAATTCCATTCACAGAAGCGGTAAAATTATGTTTTATGAAAAATTCAGTTTTTTAACTACCACTTAGTAGTTTCACTATTCATCAAAAATTGATGTTTTTCAGAACAATGCCCAAATTTCATCCTAAGCGATATTTCATATTCTGAATTCAAAAATGAAGTCTATTTTACCAAATTCATAACATAGAAGTTGCATTATTTAATTTTATAATTAAATCCCACTGTTAAAACAAATAGCGTGTTTTTAAGAAACAATATCTATCAAAATATTGAAACTTGTTTATGTTTGGTTTAAATGTGAAATTACATCCAATGACCAACATTGTATTAAATTGTAAAAATATATTCTAAATATACTTTAAAACCACTCAAATTAATAATTTATCAATATTAATTATTTTGATTAAAAAAGTTTTTTTTAATTATAATTTATTAATTTTCACTATTCATCAGAATATGAATGTTATCCGAAAAGTACCAAAATTTCACCTTAGGCTAAATTCGATACTACGAATCCAAAAATGAAGTCCATTTTGAGTGCTAAAATTTCTAAAATTTTAAAAGGTGGTTATTACTATTCATAACGGCTAGTTATAATAATATTTTAATAGCATATCGTTGTTTAGTGAAACTCGGTATTGCGTACTACACACGCTATCGAGGAAGGTCGCAATTGCGTGTAATGCAAGGCAAGTCAAGGATGCGTGTTGTTCAAGCTCCTTTTGGTGTAGTGTACAACATAAGACATTAGTGAAATTAAAAAGAATATTTTTCATAAAATTTTGGGGTGTTACATTCTACCCCCCTTAAAATGAATTTCGCCCTCGAAATTCGTCGGGGTTATAAATGGTTTACTATTCGAAAGTTTATTTAATAGAAAACCACATCATAAAAAGGAATACCAAAACCAATCTTTAAAAACAAAGTTATGAAACGTAACGGTTACCCAAATAAACTAATCACTGGGTTTCCACATTGGTGAAAATATGGATATGGAAGAGAAATCTAACCATCATGTTCTGATGGAGAGTGGTAGAGAACATGGATATGGAAAATACAGTAATCACAAATCCATATATTTGTGATGATATAAGGTACCATCTGATTCATCAGGTATAATATCACTAGGACAACATTTTTGGTTTTCAAGATCATTTCCCTAAATTTGAAAATTTGAATTAGAATACTTATTTTATTTTGGTACAATCTCACTATTGTTCATGCCTTGAACAATTTCCACTTCATCTCTTAAATAAATGAAGTTGAATTTGTTATTCGTGAAGTGTTAGCAGATCATGTGATAGAATGACGAGTCATTCCATCTGTCTCAAACAAAAGGTTAGCAAAAATTATATACATAAGTCGATCTATAGTGATATTAATCATATATGGTTCCCAAAATGGACTTTATACATCATATATCATACTGCTTAATATAATAAAACCAGTTTCTACTAAACATGGACTTCCTGTAGGCCAGTGGCAGGTGATAAAGGCCAGTCGCACTTCGATTTTGGGTTCGATTTCCACAGCCTTGTCCGACGCGATGGGCTGTCGCCCGTCCTGCAGGTTGTCCTTTTTCTAAAACTATATTACTATAACATCCCATCAATAATATCAAAAAAAACTTCTATCCTTAAACAATACTAACTTATGTCCAACATAATCCATTCCAATCTTTAGGCTTATCCATAATACTGCAGTCCAGTCTCATAACATAGTGAAAACGATTACCAGAGATTTAACACCATCGTCGATCCCCATATATCATAAGATGTGTTTTGTTGGTCACATTCCAAACATTCAAAGTCCTTAATCATGTATTCTCTTGAATACCTTAGTGAAAACCTAAATGCAGTTAAAAGTTAACAACTTCCACATACCAAAATCCTCAAAATTATATATACTCAAACCATGATATCACTTAGTCCTTATATCAATCACGAGCTCATGAATACTGTCAAAAATTTCATTTTCTCCTTATCCCTTAATTATGGGAATATTATCTACTTTCCAAAATATTTGAATCACTTTTCATGGTTACCAGTACCTTAAAATTATTGAAGACCACAATAGAGCAATACATAAATATTTCAATACACCATAAAAGTACCACAACATCATTATTCCTAAATACCAATACATAAACACTTCAGTCCATCCACTTCAATGATTGTCCCGGAAGAAGTCCTTCCTTGATTTAGAAGTAACTTTTTAGGTCAGGGCATTGAGTTGGGTAATGCCCATGTTCTCCACAAATAAGACATTGAACTCCATAACAGTCTGTCACTCTATGACCCTTTTCTCCACACAGATAACATCGGTCCCTCCATTTGAGGTATTCCTCAAGGTTCTTATTCCCTTCTTTAGAAATCTCAATCTTCCTTTCTCTATGCTCCTCAACATGCAAACATGCATAATAGTTTATCGTCCTCTTCTTTGATGAATTATGCATACCACTAAATTTCACCTTATTAATCATATATCGGGATGACTGATTTGGCATAATCAAAAGATCTTTCTCTCTATGAATTACACAATTTTTTTGCTCATAGTCACCAATTTGTCCATTGGATTCAATGTTAACCTAATTCCTTCTGGTTCCCTCCATTAACTAAAACACAAAAAGAATCTTGTGTGAGGAAAAAATCATGCTAGGGAAAACAACATAGTAAAGGGGGAGTACCCTTAATATCTATCATCTTAGGTTATATTCTAAGATCGTTACCGTAGTTCTAGGACTGTATTTATACGTATACTTATCCTTAGGGACATCCCTAGACATACCTTAGAAATATCTCTAGGGATCTCACTAACGATTTCACATCCTAGTTTCCAAAGGTTGTATAAACCATTCCTCTGATACCAACTGTAGAGGCCCGAATCCTGATGTACATGGACATTACATTACATTTGTGGAATACTTAGTACATAACAAAAACACACACACAAGGATCGTAATAGTTTAGTGTCTTTAGAAACTCGGAATATAATCTTCTAATCATGGTGAAAGATCTTCAACATCTCCCATAAAGATCTTCTTTTTTTATACCTAAAACCTTTATTTATATCCTGGGGAAAAGAAAACATAAAAGGGTGAGCTCAAATGCTGAGTAAGGGTAAACAAAAGAAATATCAATCACATCATATACATAAGAACATAGCTTTTGGAAATCTTAACCTGCAAAAGAGATCATAATATCATAACATGGGATAAATCATAGAAGTGAATTGTAATCCCAATAATCATAACTTAAAACTTGAAACTCTGTGGCATACACACATAATCATAGAGAATCATTTCTTGTTAGTCAATACTCATTGCCAAGAATATCTTAGTGGACAATGTCCCTTTCTGAACCGAGTCACCCTCGTTTCAGTCCTGTTTCACTGAACCGGTATAACCTACCATTCCAGCCATGTCTATCTCATGAGATATAAAATCTTTACCCAATGCATTGGAGGGAGATATAGGTCCCACCCATCTCATAATGATACCATTCTTATGTGTGCCACAAAATCATAAACCATACATCACAACATAACCCATGAAATAAAAATGGGAATCTTAAACAACATGACATCATAAAAAATTATTATAAGATAAAGGAATTCATAAAAATAATTCCACAAAATAAATGTAATAATAGGGATGAAAACAGAACCCTTTATTATCTTAGATGGAATTTTTTTTGATAAAACACTTGAACTCCATTCTTGAGGAAAATTTCCTTTCTACTTCAAAAACTCTTTTCCTTTCTTAACATGTCATAAAATTATAAACTAAAAGAAGTTGATTAAAAATAATGTTTATAACTTGTAAAGGAAGCTTCTTGGAAATAATGTTTTAAAAATCCATTCATTCCGTATAAGTTAAAAAAACATTCTTCTCGTACTTTTGTCGGAAAAGTCAAAAAGTACCTCGTACGAAAAACGACAAAAGTTTTCTTTCATATCTTTTACTAAAAACTCACTGAAGGGTAAAATTGGATTTAAAAAATTGTAGGTGGATGGAAATAATATTATATATTGAGGAAACATGTATGTGGATGATAAAATACACCCCAGTAAATACCAAAGTATAAACAATCTCGGATAAAAATGAGATTGTGATATTTCCCTTACCTTAGGTCCGACTTGCTTTGTAAGTGTCCGAACCTCCTGTATAATGATTTAAATAATGTTATTGATTATTCCAGAATCATATTCACTGTCAGTATATCATATATGGTCCACTTATGACTTTATATTACCCGTTCTTTTGTAAATTCATGTTAAAGTAGCGTTTTGGGTAAAATCGTCTCATTTGTCGTTCATGTTTTTAACTTGTAATTATTAATACGATTACTTGGATCATGATTACATATATCCAGAATGTAAAACATGATTTATATATAATATATATTCAGAATATATATATATATATATAATATCGATAAATGGAATGAAATACACCATTCATGGAGACGGTAGTCCGTACGTACGCATGAACACTGTTTTCGTTTCCTTATTGAATTGAATGGAATTAAGTAGATGACAAACATATAAATATAAATAAATCCAGTATCATTGTTATGTAATATATTTCATTAGTAATTATTATATATAATTTATAATCATTCATTAATGGTTAATCATTGAGAATGAATCTCATCGCGTCGTGGAGACAGTATTCCGTACGTACGCACGAGCGATGATATCGTTCCCATGGTCGTGGAATTGTGTTGAAGTGTATGCATACTATTTAAGTATCAATATCACTTTATAATAATAATATATAGTTATGCATTACACCATCATACCCATCCAATTAAGGTGGTGGCGGAAAATAGATTACACTACGGCGTGGAGACGGTATTCCGTACGTACGCACGCGCGATGATTTCCTTTTTCCGTAGGATGTATAGAAGGTTAATTAGAGTTTTTTAATATTTATAATAACATATCAGTATATAATAAATACTGATGTTATTACTTTATCATGAAACAACTAAAGAAGAATAAGTTGAAGAAGAAAGAAATTGAAGAAGATCGGTAATGGATATTACCTCTTCTTTGAAACGCCTCTTTGAATCCTCCACATAGGGAACTAAGATTGGTCTTTGAAGAAGACCAGGACCTCAAGGATTATTCTAGGGAAGTGGAGAAGGGATTTTGTCAGGGTTTGTCCGAGCATGAGTGCTCAAATTGGTGTGAGGAGGAGGGGGAGGAGGTGTCCTTTTATAAGGGAGGAGAGGGGCACCTTAGGAATATCTCAAAATATTATTTTATATTAAAGTCAAAATCGGTTTATAATGGTTCAAAAGGGTCTTATTTAGAAGCTAAAGTGGGGATGGGTCAAAAAACTATCAACCAATAGGATTTAGACAAGTTTAGGTTATTATTTTAACCTTATCAATTAGATTTAACTCTAAGTTAAATAATTTAACTTTTACCGTGTCTTTTTGTTTTCTTACACTATATGGTTAATAAACTTACAGTAACAAGCCAAAAGAACCCCAAGTTTTTTATTATTAATATATATATCCTTATCTAAGTCATTTTTATGAACCTTAGATTTTTTGGAATTAAATAACAATTAATAATATAATATTTGTTTTAAAAACTAATTTATGTCAATTTTGACACTATTTGGTACATGATTTTTATGAAATTTCTAAAATAATTATAAGTTCGAACCAAGTTACTTAAATCAACAATAAAATGTCATATTAACCTATAAAATTAGTTTAACTCATAAAAAGTCTCAAATTACATTTATTTGGGCATTTATAACACCAATTATGTTAATATTTTCTTAAAAAGGTAATTACTGCATCATTGTTGTATCATAAATAAATTAAATTATTTAAAGTCTAAAAATTACAAATAAAATACCATTATGTAGGAAAGATTTTTATCTTTCTAATGAATATTTATAGTCGAATGTATCTTATGTATAACCCCATATTAAAAATGTTTTAGTAAATAAACTTTGATTTTAACTCTTTTAACTCTTTTTTGAATTAAATAATAATAAATGTCCTAATCTAATCCAAGTGGGCCTAAATGATAATATATTACACTTAAGGTTGTTTTGGGTCGATATACACTTGTCCAATAGTATTAGGACATGTGTTAGAGTAATATTAATATCATTTTTACCCTTAATTACCCTATTTACTTTTAACCGTGGTAAATAAAAGTAAAAAGTAACTATTCACCAAAAATTATTTTCATCTCATTGAACCACATTTTACTTACTGAAATCAACCGTGTCTCTCGGATTTTTGAAATTCCATTCACAGAAGTGGTAAAATTAAGTTTTATGAAAAATTCAGTTTTTTAACTACCACTTAGTAGTTTCACTATTCATAAAAAATTTATGTTTTTCAGAACAATGCCAAAATTTCATCCTAAGCTATATTTCATATTCTAAATTAAAAAATGAAGTCTATTTTAACAAATTCATAAAATAGAAGTTGCATTATTTAATTTTATAATTAAATCCCGCTGTTAAAACAAATAGCGTGTTTTTAAGAAACAATATCTATCAAAATATTGACACTTGTTTATGTCTGGTTTAAATGCGAAATTACATCCAATGACCAACATTGTATTAAATTGTAAAAATATATTCTAAATATACTTTAAAACCACTCAAATTAATAATTTATCACTATTAATTATTTTGATTAAAAAAGTTGTTTTTAATTATAATTTAGTAATTTTAACTATTCATCAGAATATGAAAGTTATCCGAAAAGTACCAAAATTTCACCTTAGGCTAAATTCGATACTCCGAATACAAAAATGAAGTCCATTTTGAGTGCTAAAATATATAAAATTTTAAAAGGAGGTTATTACTATTCATAACGGCTAGTTATAATAATATTTTAATAGCATATCGTTGTTTAGTGAAACTCGGTATTGCGTACAACACACACTATCGAGGAAGGTCGCGATTGCGTGTAATGCAAGGCAAGTCAAGGATGCGTGTTGTGCAAGCTCCTTTTGGTGTAGCGTACAACACAAGACATTAGTGAAATTAAAAAGAATATTTTTCATAAAATTTTGGGGTGTTATAGGTACTTATGAGTCTGTTTTTGTTATGTATTAAGTATTCCACAAAATTAATGTAATGTCCATGTACGTCAAGATTTAAGTCTCTACAGATAGTATCAGAGGAAAGGTTTAGTCAACCTTTGGAAACTAGGATGCGAGAACATTAGTGAGATCCCTAGAGATATTTCTATGCTATGTCTAGGGATTTCCCTAAGGTTTAACATAACTATAGGTTACAATCCTAGAATTATGTTGATGATCATGAATAACCTAGGGTGAACGTATGGTTTCATGGATTAAAGAATGTGTGATAACTTAGACATCCCATAATTAACTTTTTATGATTACGTGTTTCCTCATTATTTTAACTGTTTCTTACACCATGGTATTTGGTTGTAGTCAAGGGAGGGAACCAGAAGGAATTGGGTCAACATTGAAGCCAATGAAAAAATTGGTGACTATGAGCAAAGAAATTGCGTAATTCCTAAAAAGAAATTTTTTGTGATTTTTCCGAATTAGTCATCGCGATCTATGATTAACAAGGTGAACTTTAGTGGTATTCTCAATTCATAAAATAAGAGGAAGATGGACTTTTATGCATGCTCGCATGTTGAGGAGCATACAAAAAGGAAAATTGAGATATATAAAGAAGGAAAGAATAACCTTGATGAATACATCAAATGGAGGGGAAGATGTTATCTTTTTGGAGAGAAGGGTCATAGAGTGACAGTCTATTATAGAGTTTAATGTATTATCTGTGGAGAACATGGGCATTAACCAACTCAATGCCCTGACCTATGGGGTTACTTCTAAATCAAGGAAGGACTTATTCCATGACAATCATTGAATAGGATGGTTTGATGTGTTTATGTGTTGGTATTCAAGAATAATGTTGTTCAGGTACTTTTATGGTATATTGGAATACCAATATATTGGTCCATTGTGGTTTTCCATAAGAATATGGCATCTATAACCATGAAAAGTGATTGAAATATTTTTGGAAAGATGATGATTTTCTCACAATGAAGGGATAAAGAGAAAATAATGTGTTTGACATTATTCATGAGCTCATGACTAATATAAGGACAAAGCCATATCATGGTTTGAGTATAAAGAATTTTTGGGATTTTTGGAATGTGGAAAGAGATAACTTTTGACAACATTCATGTTTTCAACTAAGGTTCTATGGTAATTCATGTTGTAATAGAATACATGATTAACGTTTTCACATGTTTGGAAAGTGACCAAAAAGACATATCGTATGATATATGAGGGATAAATGATGGTATTCACATTCTCGGTAGATGGGATTTCTAGTAATTGTTTTCTTTATACTATGAGCTTGGACAAAAGTATTTTAGATAAACCTAAAGATTGAATTGGATTATGTTGGATATAAGTTAGTATTGTATAAGGATAGAACTTTTTTTGATATTATTGATGGGATGTTATAATAATGTATTTTTAGAAAAAGGACAACATATAGGATGTGAGACAACCCATCACGTCAGACAAGGCTCTGGGAATCGAACCCACAACTAAAGTGCGACATGCCTTTATCTCCTACCACTAGCCTACAGGATGTCCCTAGTTAGTATAAACTAGTTTTATTTTATTAACTAGTATGATAGATGAAGTATAAGTCCATTTTTGGAATCATATATGATTAACCTGACCCTATATGGAATTATGTATATTTGATAACTTTTTCAAATCTTTTGCTTGAGACAGATGAAATGACCCATCATTCTATCTCATGATATGCTAACACTTCACGAAAGACTAGTTCAACTTCATTTCTTCAAGAGATGATGTGGAAATTGTTCAAGGCACAAACAATAATGAGATTGTACTAAAATAAAGTAAGTATTTCTTTTAATTATTCTTCAACTTTAGGGGAATGATCTTGAAAACCAAAAATGTTGTCCTAATGTCCTCATAAATGATGAATTAGATGGTACCTTAAATCATCAAAAATTTATGGCTTTGTTATTGTTGGGTTTTTCATAGCCTTGTTCTCTACCACTCTCCATCAGAACGTGATGGTTAGGTTTCTCTTCCATATCCATATTTTCACCTATGTTCTCATATATGGAAACCCAGTGATGAGTTAATTTGGGTAACTGATTTGTTTCATACATCTATTTTTAAAATGAAGTATTAGTATTCCTTTTTTACGATGTGGGTTTCTATGAATGAAACTTTCAAGTAGTTAACCATTTATAACCCCGAAAAAATTTCGAGGGTGAAATTCATTTTAATGGGGGTAGAATGTTACAACCCGAGATTTTATGAGTATTATTTTTTTAATATCATTGATATCTTGTGTTGTACGCTGCACCAAGATTATGTTGCGCTATACGCAACACTATTCTTGGATTGTGTTACACACAATTTCAAGTTCGTTTGATAGTAGTCATTATATGAAACACTATGTGTGTATATATATATATATATTCAATGTATAAATGAAATATGGTTGGATTCTGTTATACAAAACAAAGAAGGAGTCTTTCACAACACGCAACCCTGGCTTGGCTTGTATTACACACAATCGTGACCTTCCTCGATAGCGTGCATAGTACGCAATACCTAGTTTCATTAAACAATGATATATTGTTATTATATTATTATGGAATAGCCGTAATGAATATTATTAACTACATTTTGAATTTTAT
The DNA here is from genome assembly GCA_963277665.1 of Viscum album. NCBI lineage: Eukaryota > Viridiplantae > Streptophyta > Magnoliopsida > Santalales > Viscaceae > Viscum > Viscum album. The sequence goes on from OY728123.1 coordinate 250,051,091, forward strand.
AACATTATTATTCATCTTACACATTTTTAGAATATGGTATGAGAACAAAATAATTTTTTCTTGTAAAATATGTATTTTTCAAAAATTGCAGTTTTCCTGCCTTTTGATTGCGCACCCACTTTAAATCTTGTTTTTGGAATGCCTATAAGTTAAATTTGAAAAAATAAAATTCTTATTTGGAATAAGGATATAAAAATTTACTTTGGATAAAATTTTCATATTATTCTGATAACATTCATATTTTAATGAATAGTAAAAACACGCTATATTTTAATTAAAAACAACTTTTTTCATCACAATAATTAATATGGTTATATTAACTTTTTAATTGGTTTTAAAGTGTAACTAGAATATATTTTTACCATTTAATCCAATGTGGGTCATTGGAATTAATTTCACTTTGAAATTGGACATAAACAAGTGTCGATCTTTTGATAGTTATTGTTTCTTAAAAACACGCAATTTGTTTTGATAACGAGAATTATTTTTAAAATTAATTAATTCCATTATATGTTTTGAATTTGGAAAAATAGACATCATTTTTGAATTCAGAATATCAAATATATCTTAGTCTGAATTTTTGGTTTTTTTGTGAAAAATTTCAATTTTTGATGAATAGTGAAACCACTCAGTGGTATTTAAAAAACTGACTCTTTCATTTAAATGAAATTTTACCACTTATGTGAATTTAATTTCAAAAATATTACATACATGGTTGTTATAATGAAAAAAAATTTGGTTTAACAATATGAAAATATTTTTTGGTGAATAGTAACTTTTGACTTTTATTTAGTGCGGTTAAAGGTAAATAGGGTAATTCAAGGTAAAAAGAATGTTATAATAATGCAAAATTACCTTAAAACTTGTCCAAACCTTATTGGTTGAGTCAATAAAAACCATGGTCATATTTGGGTCTATTTTGGGACCCCATTGAGCCACTTGGGAGTGAAAATGACAATTTAGATTAATTAACTTAAAGTAAAGGCAAAAATGACAAAAAGAAAACATCTTTTAGTAAATTAATTTTTGTAAGGGGTTATATAAATTATCTTTTAGACTATAAATATTAATTGTAAATATAAAATTATTTAATACATCATGCTATTTTTTTTATAATTTTTAGACATCAAATAAATTAAATTATTTATGACACAATAATGATGTTGTATTACCTCATTAATAAATGATTTAAATAAATAAGATTATAATGATAAAAATATTATCCAAAACCTATCCAATTCCTATTTTATGACTTTATTTCAAATATGAGTCATATTATCTTAGAAATTAATGTGTTTTGGACCTCCTTAAACTGAAGATAAGTTTATAATAAAATAATATTTTCACACTTTCCTAAAGAGCCCCTCCTCTCCCTTATAAAAGGAGACCACTTATATGCAATTACACACACCTCTCAAGACATTTGGATCCTCCAAACTCTACCAAATTAATCTCCCTACATCACTCTACTCCCCCTATAAGACTTAACTTAGGCATAAGGAACTCCAAGAATCCCTTTTGGTTCAAACCAAAGAAAGTTACCCAAATTAAAGGCACCAGTTTCTCTTAAATTGTTTTCTTTTATTTTTCTTCTCCAACCCCTAAAATCTTTTTATTTACTTTCTTTTGTAACAAAACCAGTATCCTAAATATACTATGATTTTGTTATGAGAAGTATTAGTACTAAAATTACACACACCACCATCTAATGGAAGAAGAACATAATGTTTCTATTGATGGAAAACAAACGCCTCACGAAATGATGATTGTTCGATTTTCTACCACCACCTCTCTTGGTGGAGATTATGATGGAAATATATTTATATATGATAAATATTATGTTTATTATTTCCTTATTCTTCTTTACTTCCCAATTATATCAAGACTTTATGGTTTCCATAGTGGGTAAATACGGTAATCTCATTTGAGGAAGTGCGGACAACCGTCCCCTCAAAGTGATGTCATTCGTTAATGCCTTATGTGGGATGTATAAAGGTTAGAGTTAATGATATTATATATGATATTTTACAGGAATTATAATATAACTTTTTATCATTATGTTTTAATTCCATTAAAAGAAGAAATAGAAATGAAAGTAGCGTTCATCCATACGTACGACTTACCGTCTCCATTAAAGGTGCATTTCATTTCATACCTCCATATGTTATGTACTATTATAAATACATGTATATGATGGATATATATGATATATAATATTTATAAATCATGAATATCATTATGTATATAATAAAACTTTGAGAACAGGAACAACATGTTATTATAAGAAGTCTTTTTGACTCAAGTACCAAATATCGACAAAACGAACGTTATTAACATAAATTGTTACATAATGTTTATAACATGGTAATAAGTGATATAAAAGGAATAATAAACCTGAAAAATGTTCTTAATAAAGTATAAATTAACTTTGGTTTATTATTCAGGAGATTAAAAATGATCGAGTCATGTCAGACACAAGGTAAAGAAACTTCTTAACCTAATTTCCGTTCATTGGGTTGATCTTCTCTTTCTGCTTATGTCGTTCTTTGATTATGTGAGAAATAAATTTTTATATCATATGATGTATTTATGATTTCTATATGTGAACTTGTAGTGAATACACATAAGTGATCTATTTTATTTACAAAAAGATGTTTTTAAGGGTTTATATCACAATCTTCTCATTATCCGGGGTTGTTTATACGTAATTATCTACTGGGACATCTTTACCATCCACATCCATGTTTCTTAAAAATGTATTTCAAAACATTCTTAATATTTTACAGAAAATGGGTTAAAGTCATTTATACCTTTTTTTGACTTTTTAAAAGAAGTTTATGAAGGAATCTTTATGTCATTTTCCAGACAAGGACCTTTTTAACCTTTTCGACAAATTAAGACAATAATGTCTTTTTTTAACATATATAGCATGAATGGATTTTTATGATTTCATAGAACTTTATTTCCATGAATCTTCCTTTATATGTTTTCTAGTTTATTTTTAATCAACTTCTTTTAGTTTAAAATTGTATGGTATGATAAGAAGGATAAAATGTTTTAGAAGTAGAAAGGATATTTTCCTCAAGAATGGAGTTCCAGTGTTTTATCAAAATTATTTTCCATCTACGATAATATAGGGTTATGTTTCTATCGCTATTATTACATTGATTTGATTATGTTGTGATGGAATTATTTTTATGAATTCCTTTATCTTATATGAATTGTTTTATGATGTCGCGATGTTTATGAATCCCATTTTTATTACATGGGTTATGCAATGATGTATGATTTATGATTTTGTGGAACACATAAGAATGGTTTAATTATGAGATGGGTGGGACATATATCTACCTCCAATGCATTGGGTAAGGATTAATATCTCATGGGATAGACATGGCTGGAACGGTAAGTTAATTTGGTTAAGTGTTACAGGACTGGAATGAGGAGTGAACTCGATTGAGAAAGGGACTTTTTCCACTAAGATGGTCTACGCGGCAATGCCTTGGCTACTATGGAAATCATATCATGTGATTAATGGTTTTCCACAATTACTTGTTTTATTCCCATTCTATTTTATCATGATTATAGTTTCTTTATAATCTATTCCTTACGTACTGCCATGTTTTATGTTATTGCTCAAGATTTTGATGTTTAAACATTATGTTCATGTTTTGAAGTTCAAATGTATATGGTTCATTTTATTTTCTCCATGATTACCATTACTGAGCATTTGAGATCACCCTTTATATGTTTTCATTTCCCAATGATATAAAGAAAGGTTTTAGGTAAGGAAACAAAATGGGGAGATCTTTATGGGAGATGTTGAAGATCTTTCACCACGATTAGAACATTATATTCCGAGTTTCCAAAAACACTAAACTATTACGGTCCTTGTGTGTCTATTTTTTTATGTATTAATTATTCTGCAAAAGTAATGTATTGTCCATGTACGTCATGATTTGGGTCTCTATATGAGTACCACTTGAAAATAATTCAACTTTAAAAACATAAAAAAACCCATTGAAAGGAAATGGGTTTCATGAAACTCATCTTAAGAACCCATTAAATAAAATGGGTTTTATATTATTTTCCAATTAATCAAGGTATGGAATCGAGGTAAAGACCAATAGATCAAAGGAATAAATAATATTCTATTCACATAGGTATGACATTTGTAGAAAAATTATATTTACAAACCTTCATGAACTATACAAGGTAGATAGAGTGACATATCATTTCAAGGATTGAAAAACAATTGTAAGATATATTGAGAAATAATTTATATAGTATCATTTTAAGAATACCCTTAATAATGAATATTATTTTTCAAAGGATAGTGAGTTATAATGATTTTTATGAATGTTTAAGAAGACCACATTATAATCCCAAAATATTATAGATCACTTTGAACTATTTACAGATAAATTTTCTATTATAATTAAGAGAACATATATTTAATTTGGAAAAACTTTAGTGATTAATTCTTTTAATGAATAAAAATACATAAGAAAACCTAAAAAAATATTTTTTAAAACATTTTTCAAATTACCAAGAAAAGAAGAAGTTACAAGTCCGCAATAAAAGTTATTTTTGATATGGGTAAATTAAAAATAATAAAAATATTTACTTTTTAAAATGAAATTTTAATCAAGGATAATAGAATGTATATAAATTTTATCTAAATAAATATTTTGTTGAATATAAAACCATTTATTTTGAAAGGATGTAAATACCTTTTAATTATGTTAAAATACCTTTTTTTAGAACCCACATTGTAAAAAGTGTGTTAATGTTTCTTTTAAAAAAAATTGAAATAGTTTTCATCAAAATAAAATAAAATAATACATATTAGACATAATAAAATATATTAGAACACATGTGAGAAGAAAAAATTGTTATGGGGCGAACCCCCTTTAAAATAAAAGTGAATATTTATTAAAAATTATATTTTATTGAAACAATAAAATAATAAATAAAGAATACTTTGGTGAGAAACATTATTTCCCTATTAAATAAGGTGGAAATTTTATATAAGATCATCATATATTATAAGATATCAATCTTGAAATTATTTTTTCAATGAGGAGTGAATATGACTTAAGTAAAAGAATTGTGTCTCAAAACCCCATTCAACCTTTGTATATTTTAAATCAAAACCCCATGAGATGTATAATTGTTAATAGAACATTTAATATCAGGAAATATAATATGTTCATGATACCAAATGAAAATGTAACGTATTTGAGCCACTTAAAATGAACAATTATGTATATATTAAAAATGTCTCAAGGGATTCAAATGTGAGACAATGAAACCCTAAATGTATTTCATTATTTAGTAGATTAAACACTACAATCCTATAAAATAAACATATAGAACATAATAAAACTTTTTAAAATCATTATTTTTATATTTCTTATTTAATATCAATGAGTTATAATTATTAATTATGGATATATTTGTGAGTTATATCTCATTTAAACCATATGGTTTTAATAACATTAAATGTTTTTTCATGTTTTATAATGGATATATTGTTACAAATCTATTTAAAAGTTATAATTAATTAATATATAATTTATGGTACTATAATAGATATATTATATTTATTTATGAATCTCTTATATCATCATAAATGTGTTTTATTTAGGATGTCTGATAATGGAATTAATGTTGGCTTATTTTGGTGATTTTATCGAACAAAAAAGATAATGTAATAATAAGTAAAATGTTTCTTATGATATTTTAATAAAATTAAACCAATCATGATTTTATTATTATATTATAATAATATTATTTTTCTTATTCTAATAATCATCCATATCAATTTTTCATAGCATTGTTTAAGTAGGTGGTTAAATCGACCCAATCTTGAGAACCTTTTAAATTGATGGGTGGTAATGGTCAAGGAGGTGTTTCTTTTGAAATAATATAATTATAATAGATTAATAAATATATTATATTTATATTATTTTTTTAAAATATTTTAAGATGTTTATCTAGTAAATTAAAAATTATATGTATATGAAAAAATGATTCTTTGTTAGAGGTGGTAGTCTGCGCACAAGCACGATTGACCTTCCCTTTTTTACGTGAATGAAAATAAATTAACAAGAATTGTAAAATTAATATTAAAAAATATCAGTATAATAGAAATTCTTAAGTTTTCATATCATTATGGTGATATGATATTCAGAATAGTAATGTTAAGAAGAAAAAATTAATTAAATAAAACATACATTGGATATTTTTTATTCCATTGGAATACTCCATGGAATTTAAAGTGTTGGGAAAAAATAGCATGACCAGGGGCTTTATAACTTATGATAGAATTAATTTAGATGATATATATGGATATTTTCAATGATTTTTTTTGAAAAGTAGGTGTTTTTTGAATGGGTGTAAGTGGTCTCCATTTATAAGAGAGAAGAAATGCACTTCTGGATGCACCTTTTATATTTTAATATTTCCATGACACCAATCCAATGTCCATATACAAAATGTTTTGAAATAAACAATTTTGGGGTCTCATTGCGTGATTAATGTTTAAAAAAAATCATTCCATACATTTTAAAAAATATATGGGTTTTATCAATATGATCTTATATTTTACTCGTTCACTTTTAAATGAGGTCTCATTTTTTATATAAGCGATGTTGTTGTTTATTAAAATTATAATATTCTAATATAACCCCATTTTGGTTTTTTTGGAAGTAACTATAACCTCTATTTAATCAAATTAAAATTCTAAAAATTCTAAAATTAAATTTTAAATTAAAATATATAAATTTTAGAAAAGATGTTTTCCTCGAAAAATTGAATTTTGACCACTGTGGATTCTTCATTTTTTTTAAATTTGTTTAAAATAAAATTATTTTTAATACATTTATTTATATTTTTATAAATATAAAATAGAGTCATTATTTAAATGTGTTTAATTTAATTCCTTTGAATAAAATTAATTTTCAACAATAAAACAATACTTGTAAAATAATTGTTTCACCATTATTATAGTAATTAGAATTAATAAAAAAAATCATAATATGGTACCTAAAAATGAAAATATTCATATTAAATAATATAAAAAACATTATATAAAATTCATGAAATATTTTATCAAATTATCCCTCTTAATCTTGGGAAATTAATCTTAATAATTTCCTTGTAACGTGTAAAATCCTGTTTTTAGGAAAAATATATTTTTAAGCATAATGTTTATTTATAAGAAAAATAATCAATTCTATTAATTATATTGATATTATTAGGATTAATATTGTTCAAATAAGGGATATTTTTCATTAACAAAAATCCAAATACTAATTTCTCAATTCAAAAATTTCATTAAAGATACCGATGAAAATAGTTTTTCATAATGTATTACTTAATATTCTAAATTAAATTTATTGGTTTTATAAATTGACAAATAATTTTTTTAAATAATTTATATTAATTTATAGATATAATGTTTAATTTGAAATTTTTTTAGGAACTTCTAATTCATATAAAATTTGGCATATTCACGACATGAATATTTTTTATCTATTCACCTAAAAGCAAATTATTTTTGAAAATTCAAAAAACAATATCCTCTAAAAATTTCATAAGGCTAAATTCAAAAATTAATTTTCATTCATAAATTAAAATTCTATTTTTTTAATTAATCTTTTAATTGAAAATTATTTTTATATGGAAAACCGATTTTAAGGAAAACGTGTTTCAGATATAAAATATATTAATTGTTATTCATCTAAAGGTAATATATTTAAATTGTTTACTATCTTAGAGCTTATTATAGATTTATTAGTAATGATTATTATAAGATGTTTTGGATTTTTTTCTTTTTCTGTAGCATGTATAAAAATCTATAGAACATTGATTATATTTTATTACATCTAAAATCATAGTTCGTTACATTATACCCACATAAATAAATTTTGTTCCTGTAATTGTAATTATTCCCCTCATTAAAGTAGGTGTGGGTATTTTGAACATATTTATTATTTTATATATAAATTCCAGTGTGAAATTTGCCCTACTTTATTATCCAATATCAACAAATATTCCTTTCAATAAACAATATTTATTATTTATACCCTAATCATATATTATATACAATTTACATTTCTAAAAACTACAGATTTATGCAAGTCATAAACTGATATTTAAATCACATATTCTAATACAAATTAATTATACCATTAATACTAAAATGTTGTTAACTACTAGTTAATAAGATCATATACTATAAAATATTAAATACAATGCATAAAATGTTCAAAAAACAGTAATATATTGATTTATATTCAATCCCAATGATATTGATATACATAACACAGATTTTTCAAATTACCCAACTTTATTATCTCGACATAAAACATATAATAAAAATAATAATTATTTAACCCAAAAATTTTAGTTCAATTAATAGTTCTCTCAAACAATATAACCCATATATAAAATCATTTTATAAGGTTATTGAAAACATTAATATATAATTTAAAACAATTAATGTAAAAACAAAGAAGAAAAATACTTAGATGTTTCAAATAAACCCCAAAAAATAAGAGAATAAAACAATATATCATAGATTCATATCACTCCACCAATTATAATTTCATAGAGAGTATATATTTAATTTAAATTTTGATATCAAAATTATTACCATAGGTAAGATAAGAAATTTCACATTTCCATCACTACAGATATATACTAAGATTCATCTGTTTATGTATTCTCCCTTACATGGTTATAATACATAGTGGTTTTTGAATAAATACCAATATCGTATTCAACCTCATGATCATGTTTCAACTAAAAACATAAAAAAAAATGCTTATAATAATATCTTAAAGAATCAGATAATATGAATATGATTTTTCAATCCTAATATGTACTCTCCAATGGAATCATAATTTCAACTTTTGATATATTAATTTTAAGATTTCAAACTCAGTAAATAACATCACCCTAATTGTTCTACCTAGGTTACTATAGTTTGGGTTCTCTGTTACTTATTATCAAAATCAATTAAAATGTTTTGTAATGACAATGTGATTGAATAAAGCTTATCCCCCTAGAGTGGAAAACCAGTTGTCATGTTAGGCATCATTTTCCTGCACCATGTGACGATTTATTTCATAATTTTTTTTACCTTTTTAGAGTAATAACCCTTGGTTCATATATTGTGGAGCCTTTATCCACTTGTAGTATTAAGATAAGGATGTGTTATCTGGGAAACCAAACATTGTCTACTTCACCAAGATTTTAGGATGTTATCCTATACATAAACATTCCCCCTAGAACTTATTATAGGGTTTTAAAAAAAGTTCCCCTATATTAATTCCAAACAATATTTCATATTACCTCAAATAAGTTAAAGGTTTATCTACACCATAAAAATTAGTAAAAACATTAAATTTTAAATCATTTAGGACATTATTTACAAAAATATTGTCTATAATTGATAACATCATAATCAATCTATTTTTGAAAACGTGATCTATTAAATAATGTATAATCCCATCCCAAATCATTGATGATTTCATTTCATAATCAAAATATTTCATTACAATGTAGTTCCATAACTTTTTAGGTTTATTTAACTTGATAATTTTGAAAAAACATTGATTAATAAAACTCATGTATTTTTCAACTTATGGACATTTTGACACTATATTTATGTAATTAATACATATAATGTCTTAAATATCACCCACTAACTATTTTTATAGTATATTATTCTTGAGATTTCATACATTTCTTATATTCATTACATGGGTAAATGGAAACATGGAATGGTATGAGAAACACCATTTGTGCCCCTGATTATGAGTAACATAAACATTCTCATTTATATATTTCATCATGAGATTAAAACATTTAATAAAACAATTTGAGTACCATATGGGACACAACCTGTCATAATCCATACATTTGAGTGAAAAATTAATATAATTTTCTTATGAAATGATCAAGAAATAATGAATTTTGAAATAAATTTAATTTAATACATATTAACAACCCATGGAAGAAATTTTTTTAAATACAAGTTTAAAATGGAATCAGATAAGGGAAAAATTCATAATTACATAAACAATCATAAAATTATAAATGAATTGGAAATAAATGGGTGTCAAATAAAATCCTGAAATCTATAGTTAAACACCATTAAATCATTATAAAAAATAAGATGGTATTTATACCATACATAAAAAGGTTATATGCTTAAAAAATTTCCCCAATTAGTAAATGTTTTTTATCTAGATGAACACCCATCAATCAAAGGAATTCAAAATAGGTTATTCATAGAAGGAATACATAGGAAGGGAAAAATGATTTATACACTATCTAAGGACTGACAAGATAAAATATGTGATGTGTCATGTATATAATAAAAAATAAATATTTTCAATCTATTGAAATAAAGAAGGTGGGTGGAATAATATTAAAAATATCATTGACCAAGAAAATTATTTATGGGTTGAAAATGATTTAGATGTTTTTTAATTTTTTTAGGATAACCAAATTGGAATCAAGAAATATTAATGATCTTTTGAAATAATTTTAAATGATAATTTCCCCTAAAATAAAAACAAAAAAACATCACTTTTCTTAAACAAATATGAGGATGTTTCATAGAGAATGATAATATAGAAGGTAACAAAGGAATATATTTTAGAGAAAATTTATAACATTATCATAAAATAGTTTAGTTATGGTCTACCTTTTAAAATAACATCTAAGAAGCGTGAATTCAAAACATTGAGAACATTTCTTATGAAAAGAAAGCATCAATAATGGATCCACGGAATGACATAAAGGTTACTGAAATAAATTGGGGATGGAAGATACTTTTTATTTTATTTTGAAGGGATGGAAAACACATTTAAATATTTTTACAAACAATTGTTTGAAATCTCACATCATAAAAATAATATTAAGGTTTCATTTTAAAAATTTGCAAATATTATTTTGATAATAATATATAATAATCTATATTATCTTTCAAAAAAGTGAGATGATATAATTTTTGGGATATAAAATAAGGTTATTGTGGGAAACCCCATTAAAATAAATTTGGAATTATCCCAAAAAAGTGTATTAAAGAATAAATAGAATCATTAAAGAAGAATAACATATTGTAAAATAATATTCCACAAAAGAAATATAATTGAAATATAACATAATATAATCATTTGTTATAATGGATAAATATTGAAATATGATACTAAATGGGGAGGGATTATTACTAATAGAAAATATTTGAGTCATGCAAAACCCTCACAAATAAAAGCTCCTAGGTTTTTCTTGAGTTATTGCTATATTTTTCCAATCAAACTCTTGTTAAATTCTCTTTTTGTAAAAGGTGATAAGCTGAGATGTGGGCCTATTGTGTATTTTTTGGAAAAAAAGATTTAGTGGGTTGTATGATGTCTATAGACTAGTTACACATCATGCAGTTGGAATACATGACATGTATTCAATATAAAACATGTAATGGACTAGGTAGGCCCTTTTACATCATTTAAGGATTTTCCACAAGGAGGAAGACCCTGATATTTTAAAGAAGGGAGAATGATTTATACACCATGTAAATTACTAATGAAAATTTTTAATATAAGAGGCAAGGGGCTCTATTTTTTGTATATAACCCTCACCTCTCCCTTATATCATGTTCATATACCCCTTTGAATCATAATTAGAGTCTTGGATCCTGATTTGTGATCTAGACTCTATTTCTTCCACCACCAGTATTTTCGGATCAACATCAGTATGTCAACTATTCCTTTAATATCATTATTATTTTTGTCATGGAATCTGCTGTGCTATTTTGGTGCGAGATAATATCCCATATTTTTAGATTTTTCATCCATTATTTATTTTTATTGTAATCTATATTGAATCGTAGGATGATAATGGATGAGTACTCTACTAAGGGCCTATATAAGGTGTTTTATAACTTTTAACATGGATTTATTTGTTTTATAAACATAGTTAATGTTGTACTACACACTGGACTCTCCAAAGGTTCCCTAAACAATGAATTAAATAATTGAATGGAGTGGATTTGAACATGTTATGGATTCTAACAATTTTTTTACTTCTTAAGAGGTTGTTTCCCCGACGTAGGCCAACCATGGGGTGTACATTTGTATTTTCTATTTTCTTATACCACCCAGGGGGTGTGTGTGATATTTCTATGTTAGCATAATCCATTTATTAATTTATTTTAATAGAATATAGATATTAGGTGAAAAATATCCTCATTTCCCATGTGACAAAATGATGTGAATTGTTTAATTATTTCAATGTTTTATTAAATTGTTCACATGAGTGGGATGAACTCATGAAATGTATTGAATATTAAATGATGATTAAAAATAGTTTATGATTTTAAATTCTAGTGGATGCATATGTTGGTATACCTTTGATCTAGATTCCATTAGATTCCATAAAACTTTCTCCTATAAATCATGATTGTAGTAGTGGAATCCTATGACTTATTTACACATGGAGTATTGATTCCATTGGATTCCTTGGTTATTTCTATTCCTTGTATCTATATTTCATGGACTGACATTGGACATGTCATATTAACATGATCCATGAATTCCATTTTGGTTATTATTGAATTTCTATTTAGATTCATATAGGACTCAACAAGGATGTCTGGGAATATACACTTCATGGCCCGACACTAGTAATTTCAGGATGAGGTCATTGGTGGTGACTTGATTTTATAAAATGGTCAGGATGATTTCTATAATTGATTATATGGTGTGGTAGTTGTAGTGGTTTACATATGGATTTATAGAATGACTTTGGTGGATATTTTGTAATATTTTATGGGTTTCCTTGGTTTGGATATTAGCATTTTGATAGTGTACATGATAAGATGAAATGTTTAGTTATATTTTATTGATTCCCATGATATGGGAACCTGACTATTGTATGAAAGGATCCTTTTTGATATAAATAATTTCACTTTAGTTGTGTCACATATTCCATGGGATCTTTTCATTCATTTTTTATACATGAGATATATATTTAAAACTATTTAGACTGTATTGGGAAACCAATATTAGTTATCGAAATTTTGGGTAGTGGCATGTTGTGTTTTATCTCACACCTTGTTGAGGATGTCTTTTGGAACTTAGAAAAACTATATGGATGTAGGTAGGGACTAAGGAAAGATCCAATATTATGACTCTTGATTTTTTCCATGCTTATATGCATGCAGGAACAAGACCAGGCCATGGTACATGATGATAGATGAGATAGTATATATTTTATTTTGGGTATATTGATCCATGAATTTTACTAGATTGATGTAAAAATGTTTTCAATATTTGTAGAGATAAGACACGACACTTCATTTAATATGATATTACTTTTGGAACTATTTATATATTCTTGCCATAGATGTTTATATTCATTCTGATTGATTTATCTCTACCACTATTGACTTATATTTTTACTACCACTATTCTATACCATGAAAGTATGGAATAATATCCCCATAGAAACACTATTGGCTCTCTCTTCTAGTTGGTAGCCTATAAATTTTTGGGATATATGTATGAGGTCGTGTAAATCACTCGCTGGGGGTTCTATTTAAGGGAATTTGGGTCAAGACATTAAAAATTGGTATCATATGATTTTTCTTCCTCCCTTATGATTTTGGAATTATAGAAAAATATTAATAAGGTATTTGAATTTTGTAATAATATTTATCTAGGAGTTATTAAACAATGTGCAGAAAAAATGACATTTTCTATAGATGGAAATTCATATTTTATAGATTTTTAATTTTATAGTTTATCGGAATTTCACCATTGGGTCACACACTTGAATTGTGATTTCATCATTAATATGATTGAGGAAATGTTTTATATTTTCCCAATTAGATGATTTTTTGCATATGATGAATCATTTTAGGCACTTTACATTATTGACATGCCATGCATTATGCATTCCATATAGGATACATTTTTTGACTGAATAACCATGTGATATATTCCTTATGTGCTATACGTACTAATGTGATAGATGATTTCTATATTGAACTAAGAAACATGGTCATTACACAGAGTTTCTACCATAACCTATGTATTTTATTCCTAATTTGTATAAAACAGACACACTAATAATCCAATTGTGTCCTGTTGATTAATGGAGTAATGGACGCATAGACTAGAATGTATTATAATGCGGATTAAGTGGATTCTATATTTAGGTTCTTGAGGTGTATGGTAACTTATGTATCAGAAGTGGTAAACCTTTTGGTTCCACCATTTAAAGAGAAATGTGATATGAATATGAAATCAAATGGAAATTTAAATATTTAAATAGATAACGTGGTCATTGATCAAATTATTAGTGGGATTTAGGAAGTTCTTATAGTTAAGTTATGAACATTTATTTAACCCTATTCTAGATTTTGGAGTAGGCAGTGGGGTGAGACCTATTATAGATAGTCATTGAACTATCCTATGATTTTGAGGTGTGATCTTTTAATTATCAAGATTTGCTGAGGCGTGTGTTTGGAATACTGGAGACATTCCCACAAAAAACACTTAGTCATATTCTAGGAGGGTTCTTATGACCATAACCCAAAGGTGGGGGGTCCATGGGCTACTAGTATATCCTCTTATTGTTATATTTGTAGCATCAATGGTTTCGCTGGACAAAGGTGATGAGGCATAGTTTTGAGTGGGGGTTTAATGCTATATTTTGACTTTTCACAAAGCATAATAGCTTGAATCATCTATGTGAGAGTAGGCGTATGTGTTCTAGATGTATAATTTTCCCAATTGTCATTGGGATGTAGGACCAAAATCTACTGAGTTATGGATTAAGACTACATTGTTGATATTAGAGATTCTTCAGGAACCTCCAGTGAGGAGAGTGAAGCTCCTGACATACATTATTCTAGGAGAATCAAAGTGTGGGTGGGATGTTTTCAACCATGATAAATGGTTGAGAGGTATGGTTTGGGGTTATTTACAAACCATGATCTAGGATTAATTTTTCCCCGAGACACTGAGAGAAGAGTGTGCAAGTGAGGTCATGCATTTGGAGTAGAGCATGATCACTATTATGGAATTCTCTTCACTCATTTTAGATTTGTAGTTTTTTTATTGATATATATTGGTAATGGATAATCAAGGGTAATACACATTGAGGATAATCTTATAAATTCCCTTCATTCATTGGTCAATCTATTCAGGATGATGACTATTTCTGAGATTATGAATTAGGTGCTGATTATATAATGAAACATGAGGGAATTTGGGGTCGTATAAAATAAAAGTGTAGCCTATCAACACAGTGTTTCAACATCTAGTGGTAGGAAGAACCATTTTTTAGATTTTATTGAGCTGAGTACCTACCATGTATTTAGTTATAGTATTGTTGTTTTTTATCATCAATGGTGAATATGGGGTCATTTGAGAATCAGTGTGATTAAGACCTAGTCGAGTGTTGAGCTTGTGGAAGAATGGGTCACATAAAAAATTCATGAAGGATAATCCCTCAAGCTGTTAGATGAAGGGGTCATATCCTACTTCATGTTCAGGAGTGATTTTCTCAGTTTCGTGTCAGGAAAGGAGCTAGATAATTAATAGTCATTTAGGATGAGGTGTAAGTTATTTTAATGGAATGCAAGCACTAGTTGTACCTAGGTAGTAGAGTGGGACTACCCAAGGTGGTGAGATTTTTTTGCAGAGCCGTGGTTTTGGAAATATATATTTTATATAGCCTACACCCAAGGAGAAGAGTTTTAGGCCATCTATGGTGAAGGTGAAATCTTAGTATCCTCTACATTTTTGTATGTTCTTTTTGATACATCGACATCGGATAGTTTTATATCCATACAAGGGATAGAGAGCCTTGGACTTGTGGTTCTATTTTTTGATGTTTTAATGATGGTTAATTTTCTTTTTAGGACTAGAACATATAATGTATACTAGTTCAAGGAGTTTCCCCTTCAGATAGATGGGTTTCACTTCATATCGAATCTTTTTTCCCATAATATGATAAGGTTTAACATCATACTCTATATGGAATCTCTAGTTATATATCGATCCAACATTGATTTCTATCATTGGATGGTGATGTTAATATCACCATAAGGTTGATTTTTTATTAACATGTTTGAATGGGATGCATAGGTGAGATGATCTGGACAAGAGTATCATTGGTTGGGTGGGATGATATCCTAGATGGATAGTTTATATCTAGATTATTATATAATTCTTTAGGATGACACCCCTTTAGTGGTTTATCATTTTAGTGTGATTTTCATGGATGCAATTTTTTTACATAATGAGAGAGAAGTGGAGTTTTACATTGAGATAGTTCTAGAAGTTTCACCTGTATCCATTCCAACATACAATATGACTTCTAAGGAGTTTCAAGTGTTGTAGGCATAACTAAATTATTTGGACACAAATCGGTTCCAACAAACCTATACTACTCCATGAGGTTCACAAATAATTTTGTTGGAAAAAGGTAGGTGGTACACTCAGGCTATGTGTGTATTATAAAAAATTGATTCAGTTGATGGTTAAGAACCAGTATCCTTCTCCATTGATAGAGGACCTTTTTTATCCACCCCTTGGAGAATAAGTGTTCTAAATAATTGATTTGAGATTTAGATATCATCAGTTTCATGTTCAACCTATAGACTTAACACATAAAACTTTTCATAGAAGGTATAGTCTATAAGTGTACTTAGTTAAGTCATTTGGTATCTCCAATGTTCCATCAGTTTTTGTGTCACTGAAAAACCAAGATGTCCATCCCTATCTAGATTTTTTTTGTGGTATTCATGAACCATATCTTGGTGTAAAATCAAGATCTACATGAGCATGAAAAACATCATGAGATCTTTCTTTATACACTAAGATAGTGCTATTTATATGTTAGGATAAAAAAATTCCACTTATTAATGGATAATATTAAATTTGTATGTTATATTATATTGGAGATAATATTATAGGTAGGACCAAAGAAGATGATAGTTGTTGCTTCCTGAGAGTATCCCAAGAACATCATTGAAATACATATTTTCATGGGGATATCTATTTTTTTGATATTTCATATAGTAATTACCACTCTTAGAAGTTCCATTAATAAGCTTGACTAAGAAGGGTGTGATGTTTTTATGGAAAGATATCTATGATAAATCCTTTTGGAAGATGAAAGGGTGTCTAACTTTAGCAGAATTCACAATTCTTCTAGAGATGGGAAGGAGCTACACTATGTATTGTGACACATCATGTATCGGTCTAGGAGAAGTTTTGATTTAGGGAGATAGAGTCATGGTGTATGGGTCTTGATAGTTATGGTCACATGAAAGAAATCACCCAACACACAATCTTGAGTTAGTTTATGTTGTTCATGAATTACGCTATTGGAGACACAACTAACAAGGAGAGCGTTTTGTGGTGTAAACAAAACACAAAAGCTTCAAGATTATATTTACAAAATGTTACTTGAATATAAATGAGTGAGGTTTGTTTGAGTGCCAATATTATTTTTACTTTTATATTTCATATATGCTCAGAAAGGACAGTTTAGTTACCAATTCATTGAGTATGAGGTCTCAGATACAGGAGGTTCAGGTGGCTAGTAATGAGTGGATGTTTATGTATATTATTTTTGAGATGAACTTGGATGTGTAGGATTGTTAGGAGAAGCTATTTATTTTTTCTTTATAACTTCTATCTACCCTATTAGATAAATTGAAGATGAGGTGACTATCAGATTCCAACGACATAGTCCTTTGTGACACTATAGGAGGTGAGGAACCACCTCCTGGTTGGACTATGGGAGGGGTTAGAATTATGATTATTCATGGTTATGTATGTGTTATAGAAGACATATGTGGGGAGATTATGTGAGAGTTTCAAGCCTAATTTTTGGATGTTCACCCCAACATGAGCATGATGTATTGTGAATTATGCTATCTGTATTGGTGGTCAGGTATGAAAAGTTTATGTAGCTGGGATTGTTACGATGTGTTCAACCTATCTGTAAGTGAAATAAGAAGATTATTTACCAACTGGGATTTTATATAAGTTACTCATTTTATAGTGTAAATTTTCATACGTTGAAATGGATTTCATGACTGATTTTTTGAGGTTTCCTCAAGGTAGTGATTCTATTTTTGTTTTTGTTGATATGATCACAATTTTTGGTCATTTCATTCTGATAAGGGAGAACATCTCAGTGGATTATTTTGGGAGGCTGTATATCTATGAGGCAGTAATACATCACGTGGTTCCAAATACCATGGTATCAGATATAGTTTGTTAATTTACACCACATTTATCATAGTTTTTGTAGAGGGTGTTTGGTACATATGTGCTTCTGAGAATGAAATACCCCCCTAGGACTGATTTCCAGTTATAGTGTATGATTCAGGTGCTTGAGGATATTCTATGAGCTTGTATTTAGAATTTTGGGGTCTCTTCGGAGAGGAATATTCCCCTATTTGAGTTCTACATGAACAACTTTTATCAATAGAATATACAGATGGAATTCATTGAGGCTTTGTATGGTAGGCCATGAAAATCACCCCTTAGCTGGTTAGAGGTATCTGGGGTATCTTAACTAAGATTGTGTCCCATGAAGGTGACTTCTAAGATGGCCTCATTGACTAGAAAGCATCTAGATATTACAAGCCTTAGTATAAATATCAAGTTAATCACCATTATTGACGTCTAGAATTCAAGGTCAAGGATCAGGTCGTTTTACGTATCTTGTTGAGGCTAGGACATGAATGGATTTTGGGATAGGGTAAGATTTCACTATGATATGTTGGTCCATTAATGATTATTGAGAGAGTTAGGACTGTATCCTACTAGTAAAAATTACCTTATATGTATCAGACCCTCAATGTTGTCTTCTATGTATCTCAACAACACCATTATCACTCAGACCCGTATCATAATCTACATCTGATTGAGGTGGAGTTACATGTATATTAATCCTTATAGGAGCATCATATACATGTCATTAAAAGGATCACAAAGGTTCTATGACAATAATCCATTACTCATGTATGGGATCTATGGAAGTATGACTACTTATAGGATGAGAAATGGGAGACGACTACTGATTTACATGCTTTGTGTATGGAGTTATTCTCAAGATATTCTTGACCACCCCTGTAAGGGAAATTCAGTGATGAATTTCTCTAAGGGTGTAAAATTATAAGATGCTAGTTTTTTCATGTGGAATGGAACTTTTACTTCCAGTTAAACTCTAGTTAAATTTGTTTTTTTTCTTCTAATCTTAGCTAGGTCGTGGGCCAGTTGGGTAGTTTTTGGAAATGAAGAGGCAGGAGGTTATAGGCTGGTTGTAGGCTAGTTACACCCTGTTTAATTGGAATACATGATGTGTAATGGAATGGGCAAGAAAATTCACATCATGTAACAGTTTTACCTTAGGGATGAAGACCTAGATCTTTATAGGAAATTTAAAACATTTACACGCCACCTAAATTCATGAGGAAGGTTTTTTAAAATAAGAGGAATGAGTCTATATTTTTAGGAAGGAACCCTCACTTTTCCCTTCTCTCATGGGCCAAAACCCCTTTTATGCCTAAACCTAGGATAGCTCCTAATTTTTTATCTAAGCCTAGTTTTTTCTGCCACTAGAGATGTTGGACCCATGCTGGTTTGTTATCTAATCCTATTTATCCATTCATAATTTTTATTGGTGTCTGATTCACTGTTATGGTGTGTGATAATATGCTATATTTTCAATAATTTCATCTGTTTTTCATATTTCTTATGATATGGAATTAATCAAAAGTTGATATTGGATGAGAAATCTACTACATGATTAAAATAGGTGGTGTATGACTATCCCACGAGGTTTTCTGTTCTATAAGTATAGATTATATTGTTCTATTCACCAAAAGTTTCATCAATTGACCAAAAATTAATTGAATAATTGAATAAAACAAATTAGTTGTTGTTACAGATTTACACTTGTTCCATTGAGTTTTTTTGGAAGTGGTTTCCCAAACATATGGCAATCTAGTGGTGTGACTTTGTATTTTACCTTATATTGTTACACCCATGGGGTTCGTGCGAGCTTTACTTGTTATAGGTATCCATATATAACTTTTTTTTTAATTTAAATGAGATATTATGAGAAGGTTTTCGTCTTTTTTCTGTGTGATAATAAGATATGAACTCTTTAATTTTTCAAATATGATATTTTAATTTGTTTATATGAGTGTGAAAAACTCAGTAAATGTATTGAATTTTAAATTATGATCAAAATGAGATGATGATTTTAAATGGTAGTGAATTTCATTGGTGGTATACCTTGGATCCCAATTCAATTAGATTCCATGGTCATTTCTCTCGGGGATCATCACTGTGGTAGTACACACGTTGGACTTATTTATTCCTTTGGTCACGATTCCATAGGATTCATTATGAATTTATACCCCTAGGATATTGATTCCATGGAATACCATTAGATAGGTGCTATTAACACGCTACTTGGACTGAACACAAATCGTTATCTAGTTTCCATTGTTATGATTCTGGGACGGGAAGAGGATGACATTGTCATCTATAACTTGGAACCAAACCAGTATGGTATAAATAATCAGATTACATGGGGAGGCTGTTGTGGGTGACTTGATTATATGAAAAGGATGTTATAAATGTTATACTATATTATATGGAATATCGGTGTTAGTGGTTTACACTTGTTCTACAATTTGGTCATGGTGGATCTTGTGGTTTGTTTTACAGAAATCCATAGTATAGGTATCCGTTTACATTTTATATACAATATTGATTTACATGTTTATTTATTTTTTACCAATTAACTTGATTTGGGAGCTTGACTGTTTTTTATAGGGTGATATATTTGGATATACAGTTTCACTTTACTTGTATTTCATATTCCATGGAAACTTTTATTCATTTCAATTATACATGTGATATACAGTTCACACTGTTTAGATTGTCTTTCATAACATGGGTTAGTTATATACAACATTGGTGGTGGAATAAACAGTGTTATCTCACACCATGTTCGGGATGTAGTTAGGTACATGAATAAACTATATGGACGTGGGTAGGGACTGGGGAAAGCACACAATGTACAATACCTAACATGTCGAATGCTTACGAGTTGGTGCACATAAAACCAGGTTGAGGCTCATGATGTTGGATGGGATAGTTATTATAGTTTTCTTAGAATTCTTATTCATGTATTTTACTAGATTCTTGTATACATATTTTCCGTATTTGTAGAGACATGACATGAATCATCATTATATATGACTTTACTTTTGGAATTGTTTATATATTCCTTTCTTGGATGATTATCCACTTTCTGATTGATTTAATTATCCATCAATTGCCTAATATGTTTACTACCAATGAGCTACACTCTAAAATGTGGTAATATTATCCCCATGGGCACAACAAAAACCCTAATAAACAGTCATAAAACTAAAACATTCATAGAGTTATGCTTGAGTCCAGGTGACCCACTGGCTCAAAGCACAATCTAGTTGCCTCCCGGTTGGGATGTTTCATCATATTTTGTATCATTTAAATCATAAAAACAATAGAGGTACAAAATTAAAATGAACATTTAATATCTTGAAATATGATGTTATAATTATTCAAAATTAAAATAGGAATGTATATCCAACTTTTATATGGAGTCATGGTGTAGAACTAAAAAATGTCTCAGGGGTTCCATCTTGGATGCAATGCAACCCTGTACTTGTTCCCATTATTCATTGATGACACTATAGAATACTATAAAAAAATAAATAACAAAATAATATTATCCCATAACCATATTTATATATTTTACCTCTAATAAAAGTCATTTATAATTTTTATTATTGATTTATTTTGTTTAGTTATATCTTATTTCAAACATCAGGTGTTAATAGTAACCATTTTTGCATGTATTATAATCTTCTTTTCATTACCCATACATTGACACCAAGTTAATTATTAAAATTTAATTTAATTTAATTTAAAATATATCTTATATTGATTTATAAATTTCATATATCATTCCCTAAGTTTTTGTTTTGTTGTGTGAAAGTAGATTTGATGTTGTGTTTTTTCAACAATAATATCGAATGAAAAATGTACTTCAATAATAAGTTAAAAATCAATAATAAATTAAAATAACTATATTAAAATAGTGAATTGAATATTATATTATTATAATATTATTTTTTATGTTCCCAAAGTAATTCATAATAGAATTGTTTTTATAATTGCACATATTAGTGGTTAAATATACCTAATATTGAACGCACTTTAACACTAGGGGTGAGTGGCATTAAGGATTTGTTTCTTTTGAAATAATATCAATATAAAAGTAAAATATTGATATTATTTTGTTTTAATATGATGAAATATATTTTACGTTTCTAGGATAAGTAATGAAAAACTATAAAAAAACAAAAAAAATCATTGTGGGGTAGTAGTCTAGGGACGCACATGATTGACAATAATTTTTTTTAAGTGGATGGAAATGAATAAATAATGGTTCTATCAATGAAATGAAAGAATATAAATATAAAAATTATAAATTAATTAGTCATTATATTTTTGGTATAAGATATATTTTAGAGTAATATTAAGAAGAAAAACATAAGAAAGAAACAAAACCTACATTAGAGACTCAATCATTCCTCGGAATAATATTTGTAATTAAATATCATAGGATAACATAGTTTTACTATGGGATTTAGTACATGTGATGGAACTATAGTTGAGTATTTTATTATTATGGTTCATTTAAATTTAGAAGGGTAGGTTCATGTTTTAAAGAGTGTGTGTGATCCCCTTTTATAAGATAAGAAAATGCTCTTTTTGGAAAAACCCATTATATTTTAATAATGTCATGATACCATTTCTAGTTAAATGTACCAAAAAGTTTCAAAATAAGTTAAATAAGGGTTCAATAAGTAATCCAAGAAGTCTTTACACACATGTTATAAACATGTTAGTTAATTTTTACCATTATGTTTTTATATTTTACACTTTTATTTTTAAACTAAGTAACATGTTTTTAACTATGTGATTTTATGTTTAATTAAAACTATAAAATAATCCATATAAACATATATGGTTGTAATTTAAATAACATAAACCTCTATTTTATCATATATAATTTCTAAAAACTCAAAATTCAAATATTAAATTAAAATATAAAATTAGTCAAAATCTATTTTAGTAGAAAAATGTTTTTTTGACCCCAATGGTTTAATAATTTTGTCTAGTATTTATAATGAATTAAATGATTGTTAATATAGTTATTTTTATGTTTTAAAATAAAGTTATATTCATTATTTTTTATATATAATATCATTTTATTAAACAAACATTCCATGATATTAATAAATAAATTTTTATGAAATAAATTTTTCATCATAATTAAGGTAATTATCAATAATAAAAAAAATTAAATTTTAAAAATAAAAAATTAATATACATATTAAATAATATAAATATTTTATCCTAAATATATGATGTTTTTTTTTCAAATTAACTTTCTATGTTTCTGGAATTTATATTTAACACTAGCGTATGGGACACGTAAAAACTCAGTTTTAAGAAAAATGTATTTTTTTAGCATAATTATTAAGAATAGGAAACAATTATCAATGATATTGATTATAATTATATTATGCATATTATAATTCTTAAAATTAGAGTTATGTTTCACTATTAATAATCCTTGTACTAATTTCCCAATTTTTAAATTTAATTAATGTGTTAGAAAAATAATAGTTTTTCATAATATAATTCATCTATTCCCATAATAATATTCTTGTGTTTTATATGTTTAAAAATATTATTAGTTAAATGAACTATTTTTCATTAATAATAAGTATTTTTCAATACGGTTTTCAATACCAATTATTTTATCAAAATATCAAAATTTATATTAAAAACCAATTATTTTAGAAAAACTTAAAAATATAATAAATCAATTTATATCACTACCCACTTAAAAATAAGTTCTTTTAGAAAAAGGAAAAAAATAATCCTAATATAATTTTGTTTTTTAAATTAAAATATGCCTTTCTATAATATTTAAATTTTAATATTTTTGAATTTATATTTTTCTATAATTATATATATATATAATAAAAACTAATTTTAAGGATAGCGTGATTCAGTAATAAAAAATATTAATTTTTTTAATTAAGTAGTAAATGTTTTTAATTTTTTACCATCACAGAGTTTGTTATATCTTTCATAATAATGTTTTTTATAATATTTCTATGAGTCATTTATTTTGGGTGTATTATGTAATATGGGTTAGAGAACACAGAATATATTTTACTCAGTATTAAATCTCATGTTGTTAAATTATAACCCCTTAAATATATTTTTAAAATTTTTCTTTATTTATCATATATTAAAGTAGGTCAGGTTATCCCTTATATAACTATTGTTATAAATATTTCATCCAATTTGAAAAACATCAAGAGTTAAAATAAATCTCATTGATTTCAATACAACATAATATAAATTTTATAAATTTTCAAATCCTTTATTATAAAAACATCAAACATATACTAATCCTAAAACTTATCTCTCAACTAAACACATATTCTTTTATAGTTATCTCCAAAAACTATAACCTTTCCTAAAAATAATTTCTCAAGGTTATTGGTACCATTCAAAATATGATTTGAAACAATTAATAAAAAACTATTAAATAATAATTATTCGATGTTTAAAATAATCTAAACAATTATTTTTATAATATGCCTATTTATCATTGATACTGATCATATCACTAATTAAAACTGTTTAGAGTGGGATTCAGGTACTTTAAAAGAAGCACACTATTATGGATATTATGAGGGATGTGAATTGTATGATATGTAGTTGTATTTTATTGGTTAGGATGTCCGGTTGGATGTGCGAAAGCTATCTTCCCTCATCCATTTCTTGTTTTGTTGTACCTTTTCTTTCCCTTTAATATATTGTTAGAGGTTTTTTCCTCAGATTGGAATTTCCAGAGATTCAACGACTGTGAAGGAAGCACACTATTATGGATGTTGTGAGGGATGTGAATTTTAAGAAATGTAGTTGTATCTTATTAGTTGGTATGACCGATTGGATATGGGAAAGTTATCTGCCCTCATCCATTTCTTGTTTTGTTGTACCTTTTCTTTCCATTTAATATATGGTTAGTGGTTTTTTCTTCTGATTGGGCATGCTTGGGTATACTTAGGATATACAAGAAACTAATTATAAAAAATATTTTACCATAAATCATATCATAAATCAGAATATAATACTTTAATCAAAAGACTGATTCAATAAACATGATCCATGGGAGAATAAATTAGTCATAAGAATATGAAAAAACTTGTTAAAAATCCTTCATATGTTAAACATAAATTTTTATAGGGATCAAAAATTCAAGGAGCCACACAATCAGTTCCAATACATACAGGAAACTAAACATTACTCATGTATACCGATCTCATGAGATAAAAACTCCAAACCAATACATTAGTAGGTCATATAACACTGAAACCATCATTATAACCACTTATGAGTACCAATTGAAAATCATCCACCTATGAAATTATAAATGACCCATAGAATTTAAATGGATTTCATTCAATAAATATTAAGAACCCATCAGAGAAAATGGGTTACATACCTTTTTCAAATGGAATCCCAAAAGTAAAACATTTATAACATCATCAATAAACATAACATGATAAAATCCTTTAAAATAAGTGGGTATATAATGAAATAAAGTACAATTTTAGGTCAACATCATTCAATAAGGATAATAAATAACATGGTATTTACAACATATATTTATGTTGTGTATGTTTAAGAAACCAATTTACCCAATAAATTAATGTAATACATATAGGTGAACACTAATAAGTCAAAGGAATCAAATCTACATATTCACAGAGGTGAGACATTGGTGGAAAAAGTAGATTTATAAACATTCATTGAATAAGAATGAAAAAGGTAGTGATTTATGATTTAAAAGGTAGAAAAGAATATTTTATAAGTAATATAGACAAAGAAGATGGATTGTTTCATTTGTAGAATATCCTTCATTCAGAATATTATATATAAAATGATAATTATCTTGTGGAAAATAGTTTTTAATATTTATGAAACCCAAATTAGAATTACGTAATATTCTTTTTCTTTTGAAATAATTTTAAAATCAATTTTCCAAAAAAAAAATTATGAAAAGTGATTTCAATTAGATAAACTGTAGTAATGTTATTTTATAGGTATGAAAATTAGAAATGAAAAGATATAAATATATATTTATAAGTCATTATTAACATTTTTATAAAATGAATAATTTATAAGTCACTATTACAAGTTATTTGATAAAATGGTAAAATGAAAAAATAGAAAAAATTCTCTTTTGGGAATGAAACATCAATAAATTATCACAGAATGGACATAAAGATTATCAAAATAAATTTGTGGTGTAAGATAAAACATTTTATTTTGAAAGGATAGAAAAAAAATTAAAATATTTTTAATTACATTTTCAGAAAACCAATATTGTAAAAAGAGTGTTAAAGTTTCATTTTAAATATTGGTAAATAAAATCTTGAGTTTCAATGAAATTAATCTATATTATATTTCTCAAAATAGCATATAATAGTAGTAGGGTGTAAAAACATTATTTTAGAGGAAAACCCCACTAAATAAAATTGGAATTATTCATAAGAAAAATGCATCTTAACAAAACAATATTATACTAATGTAAGAATTCAATGATGTGAAAGATGATTTATAAATAAAATAATTTTTAAATATAAAATAAAATCTTAATATGTTATAACAGATCAATCAGATAATATAATAGACAAAGAGTAGTGATTACGAATCAAGGAAAATATTTGATGCATGAAAACCCTATAAATCCATTGTACCTTTTAAATAAACACTCAATTATAGGTATAAATATAAATAAAATGTAGACTATAATGATATAGAATAAGATCATGATATAATATAAATATATTGAATTATTCACACTATGGAAAAGGAAATATATCATATATATTAAACATGTACCAATAGATTAAAATTTTAGGGTAACGAAGCCCCATGTTATTTCCATACCTAATTGAGGACTCCAATTTATAAATTACCCAAGCATTGACACCAATTTAAAATTTAATATATCATTTATTATATATATATATATATATATATATATTTCTTACATTTATTTATATATCTCTTGTTTCATTCCAAATGTGTTTTAGTTACATTGTGTGAAAATCGAATCAGTGTTGGCTTATTTTAGGGATATTCTCCAAAAAATTTATACTTTTAAAATTGGAAAAATACATTATATTATATTTAAATAACCATAAACCAGTTATTATTTTATTATTATATTTAATTATATTAGTTTCTATAGTACCATATTCATCCATAATAGAGTATTATAGAATCATCCATATATGTGGTTTAACTTATACAAAAATGGACACTCTTCAACTAAATGGGTTGGTACAGTTAAGGATATTTTTCTTTTGAAATAACATGATTATAAAAGAATAATAATCATTTATTTTTTATTTTTTATTTTTTATCTAGTTTTTTTGGATAACGAATGTGGAACTGGAATAAAATGAAAAAATGGTTCTTCTCAGAAAAAGTATCATGTCAACCTATGGTTTTGAATGTCCTTTATTTTCAACGTGGATTGAATTGAATAAATAGTTGTTATAGAATAAATATAAAAATATATTAGTATAATAATAATACTTTCATAATCTATTATAATAGTGATATGATCTTTTCATGTGTAATATTTGGAAGAAAATCATAGGAAGGAAATAATATATATGTTGCAGACTTGCTCATTCCTTAGAATACTCTTAATAGTTTTAGTGATTGGGATAATATAGTGTGATTAGGATCATTAGAAATTTTTATGTTGTTTTAGGAAATTATATTATGTTAGAGTTTCAAGTAAATTTTAATTGGATTGTGTAAATTAGAACATGTTTAAGTGATCCCTATAATAATAGAGGAAAATAGAACTTTTGAAAACAATCTTTTTAGTTTTAATAATTACACAAAACCATTCCTAGGTCAATGTATCTAAATATTCAGAATAATGGATTTTTGGGTGTCTTTGTGGTTAAAAAGAATCAACCAATTATTTCAACCCATGTATAGGTGTGATGGTACTAAATTTAACCTATTATTAATCAAATTCAAGTCATAAAAATTAAAAAAATTATCTTTTAATTTAAAATATATAACGTGTAAAAAAATATTTTATTAGAAAAATGTCACTATATCCATTATGGAATATTAATGTTATTTTATATTGATTAAAAATTGAATATGTGTTAATGAATTTAGATACATAGACCTAGTAATGGTTTTGTGTAATTATTAAAACTGAAAAAGTTTGTTTTCAAAAGTTCCATTTTCCTCTAGTATAAGAGGGATCACTTAAAAACACACAAACTCATCTATGAGAAAAGTAAAAAAACTAAAAACACATAGTAAACATATATGCGACCCACTAACAGTAATAGTTCAAACTGAAAAGTAAATGGTCTAGAATATAAGCCCAACTGAAAATGAAAGTACCTACTCCAGGTTCTCGTCCGCAGAAACCCCTACATGAAGGGTAGGTACAATTTGTTTTCTGATGGTCTTTGAAGAATAACACACCCATCAGGTCACCCAAAAGCACCCCCTTTCTCTATACCACCGAGGACTTTGTCAAAGATGTTGATCATCTGCACAAGATACATCACTTGTGGGTGAAGCCCGTGCAGGGGTGAGTGACACAATACTCAGTAGGGACCCCAATACCATAAAGGTAAAACCACTGAGAAATATACCACAAAGGAATCACATGATGAATATCAAACAGAAATCACTAAGAAATATAACACAATGGAATCACTAAGAAATACAACACAAAGGAATCAATAAGAAATATAACAAGTAGACTACTAAAGAAGAACACAGAGTGTGGCCTCTAAAATTTATAATCAAGAGAGTCTCTAGATTCACCTCACATGCAGTATAGTTATATTGTACATAAATAGGATTGTCACAAGAATCCACAGTACCCTAAATTAGTAACACACTGATTGTAGGTGCAACACATAGTGTCATCAAAGACTAGAGGTCTCGCACCCTAGTAGGGTAGGGGCATACTAACTAACTCTTTGTAATACTCACAGTCTAAGTAAGAAACTTAGTCTAGGTAAGACACATAGTCTAGTTAAGACACAATTTCTAGGTATGAAACATGGTCTAGGTAAGACACATAGTCTAGGAAATACACAACGTCTAGTTAAGACACACAATATAGGTAATAACATTGCTTCTTGGTCATAGCCAGCCACATGATTCTGTCCATAGAGCGCTTGCTCTGAGAGAACCTACTCTTCGATTCAATAGGCTATTTTCCATCTTCCATGTAAACTCACATAGATTTTCTCAAAAGGAACACCTCATCACATAGGTCCTGATGCCGCAAATGGCTCATCCAACAGACACACGGTTTGTGAGTTATGTGTGTTTTATTTTAAAGGGGGATGGTGGGGTTTGGGTCTGGTCCGTCTCGAGCGAATCGACCCAACCCAACCCGGTTCCCACCTAACACAACCCACTGGGTTTGACTTAACCTTCCGGGTCAAACTGACCCATAGGGTCTAGCCCGCCCTGACTGGACCCAGCTAGCTGCCAGCCGAACCCGATGATTGTCCACTGAACCGGACCGGTTCATCTGACCAGGATGTGGTTGTTGTCTTGTCTAGTCGCCATCAATATGGGGCAGCCACCACATTTGATAAATTTTTTCTACATGTGACCACACCATGAAAGTATCCACAGGGTCCCTCTGCCACAGTCCAACTGGACTATGTCTACCTTTCACATCTATCATGGCCCTCCACTGGCCTCCAACCAAAATATGATATCCACCACCACATGGAAGTTGTCGTGGGGATCTCCACTGGAAATTGTTGAGATGGCGGCCACTACTTTCGGGTGGCCGCTCCACCACATAGCACTGGTTGATCCCCCACTGATATCACTCCTTCCAAAGGTCTCCACCATTGCCATGGTCCCTCTGTTTTTGAATAGTGAGCACCCTTGTGATCTATGGGTCACCGTCTCCAATGCAACGTGCTCTAAATTATCTCACCATTGATCAGTGAGTTCAACCATGTTCAGAACCTCCTGACAAGGATCTGATGTAACCATGGGGGTCTGTTTGTGATGAATACAAAAGAGAGAGCACAATGAATAGCTAAGGACTGTAATTTAGTTGTGTTAATTAGGATTTCATTAGTCTCATTAGAGAAATAAAAGGGGAACTAAAAGATACTTATATCCAATAAGGTATAACCCCCTTTAATTCTACAACAATAGTACACATCTCTCATGAACGATTGATATTCGTATCAACCTATTTGTGGTTTGTTCTGCATTTATCATTTAAAGAAATAACGAGGAAGAATGGTCACATAGAATTAAACCCCCTACCTAGGATTGGATCATTCGCTGATTTGGATTCCTTGTTTTTTATGATCCAATGAAGAACGATATCAATCTGTATTTCATCAGCATTAGATACAAGCTCCAATCTCTAAACAATCATCACCTATGGAGATCAACTTAGGATTCAAGAGAAATTTTCTAGTGTAATGAATTCTATTGCTGGACCCTGCCAATAATTTATTTTGGAAACAAGTTTTCACATTTTAGAATTACTGTTTCACTTTGAAACAGTATCGCCTAGCTATTTCATTCACGAAAAGAGAAAATGTTACTTCTTCATTGCATTTCAGTGTCGCAAAACTACGAAACATTAAATGAAAAATAAAATTAAATTCTATAAGATTATTTTAGTCGTCATGAAAACATCAAAAAATTAACTTTCATGGTCAACCTGCGTCTGCTGATGTTAGGCATCACCTATGGAAAGAACACCATGATGAGATCAATGGTGGTATCATATTTTTATCCAGAGTTACCAGTAATGAGTTATAAGTATTTGAAAAAATAAATAATTTTATTTAATTATTTTACATTCAATTACGTCTTTTTCGGGTTTTCCATAGAAGCCCCGCATCGACAAAAATTAAGTCATGCCTAGGATAAACCCACTACTCTGAATGCAATGGTTCATTTAGATTTATGATCCTAGTAAAATTGGTTGTGTTATATTACTTTTTCATGAAAACCACTCATGCACTCTATTTAAAAATGTATCATTTTTCATCAAACCATTATGGGCACATGAGGCCTCAGAATTGCATGTCATTTCTGCATCGGATCTCAGATTGTTTTCCAATCAATTTATAAAAATAAAACATGGAATATACGAGTCATTACAATATCCCCAACTTATGAATTTACATCCTAAAAATAAAAACCGAGGGATACCCAAACTGATGAGTGTATGAGAATGAAACTAATCCCCCTTCACCCATGTGCTCTTTTAGAGAATCTCATGCTGCCACCAAGAATGCACTGAGGGAATCAATTCCCCCAGAGGGTCCTCTATTTTCGACCCTTGATCTATATGTCTAGGATGAAAAGATATAATCCAAATAAAAAATATCATCTATGAAATTCCATGGAGTCGAGCTATCTCTCGCACGTAGTGGAATCCCAAGCTCTCAACTAAACATTGATCTCGAAAAGTTGAGAACTGGACAACATGATCAGTCGGTCAACAATAACCCATATAGAATCATGTACCCTTGATGTAAATGATAATGAATTTATTAATTCTATTGATATTCCGTCCCACTTCAACTCTTACACCTCAAGGGGGATGGAAAACCCTTCCAAGCATAGGGAATCAACACTGAAAGTTCAAAAATCAATGGAACTGATTCAAACAAGTGTTCAACTTTTACATGAACAGGTAAGCCTAAAATTAACATGTTCCATCATCCCAGATGGATTCCATGACACCCAATTGAATATCCCAATGCATCTAGCTACTCTAATCATCCACTACTACTACTACTACTATGCATCCTCGGAAAGGAACAAGATGCTGCCCACATTTTGAATATCCATTATGGTAATTCTTTGTAGACAAATAGGTATATAAAGACTCACTGTCGATATCACCGATTTGTTCCTACCTAACTCACTATAATAGTGGATTTGTAACATCGAACGAATGGAGGTAGACTATATCATCTCTATCCTCATAGAATATTTGAAGTGAGGAAAACTGCTCTGAGGCCCCAATCAGTAATTGTGAAATCGATCTTTAGCTAAGAGCATATGCGATCATGCTCCTCTTCCCAGATATTTAGACGATCTTGAATGCATATTCTAGGAGGAACACTAGCCAATTCCATTTTCCCCTATTAAGATACTTTTGATAAACGATTTGGTCTGAGTAGATGATAAACCACTCACCCATATGGTATTGTAACAAAAGATTCAATGTGAATACTACATGTACCAACACTACATCGTGGGTCACATAGTTATGCTCATGTGGTCTCAACTGCCATGAGCCGTATACAATCACCATTTACCTATACATTAGGAAACAAATGAGCCAGATTTTTGTGGCATCATAGAACAACATGTACTCGACACCCTCCTCTGATAATTTAATGTTGGTAGCACTCATTAAACTCTACCTCAGATGCAAAAAGCTCTCCGAGTACTAATCCACCACTTGAAGGGTATCCCTTACCATGTCAAGGCTATCATGAATGATGATACTATAGAAAATTATATACTGAAGCTTTGATAGTACCCATCCATTCCAAGGAAATTCCACCCCTCAGTAATGTTCTTGGGTGGATCCCAAGAAATATCTGCTTCTATCTTCATTGGATATAATAAAACTACAGCCTTTGAGATGACATGTCCAAGAAAGGGGACCCCTCTTATCCAGGAATGACACTTCGAGAGCTTTCCATAAAGCTAGTTCTCTCAGAGTAAGTCTATGACAATCCTCAAGTGTATTGTGTGCTCCTCCTTAGACTTTAAGTAAACCAGTATGTCATCAATAAAGACCACTACAAACTGATATACGTAATTTTAGAATATAATTTTTATGAGTACCATGAACTCTTCTGGGGAATTAATCAATCCAAACAACATCACTATGTACTCATAGTGGCCATAACAACTTATAAAATCCATATTCTGGATGTCCTCATCGGGAAAACAATGCTTGAGATAGGGTGATTTGATGTCAATCTTGGAGAACCATCTCACACCCATTAGCTGATCAAAGAGATCATTGTTCCTAGGTAGAGTATAATTGTTTTTCACAATCACCTAGTTTAGGCACTAGAATTCCACATACAACCTCAATCTCCCATATTCCTTCCCAGGGTGAAACACGTGGTCCCATGAAGCCCTTTGTCTTCAAGTTCTTCAACTAAACCATCAATTCATGAATCCCTACGATAGCCATCCGATATGCCGACGTGGACATCAGTGTCATCCCAGGGTATATGTCAATACATAATTCTACCTATATGTTAGGAGGTATTTATGTAACATATTCTTGATTGATATCCTCATACTCATCCAGTACTATAGGAAACCAATGAATCATATCATCCACTGCACTGAGGGTCAGGCCATCCAACAGAGGTGTGATCGGTTGCACCCTTCTTGGTGAGAGTCCATCCTATGCTGCTCCAGTTTTTTATTCTCCAGTGAAGGAAAATCAGGTCCCATGTCCATGAGCACACCATACTGGGCACCAAAAATAGTTTATCTTAGCATGAACTGTGGATAATCAGTCCAGACCCAAAATGATATCAAAAGTCCACAACGTTGCCACCAAGAGATCCCAACCAGAACTCTCACTGCCAAGAGTAAGGGAACATTGTCCGCACTAGTTTTTGATTGTTTAATATTCCCCAATAGCAGTCTCTACGCATAGGGATCGAGTCAACTCTTCCCCTGGAATCTATATGTATCGAACATGGGTCAGGGTGAGAAAAGAGTTACACAAACCTGTGTCTATAAAAATATCAGCTTTGGTGGAAAAGAAACGTATATTACCTATAATAATCATAGTATTCTTGGGATTGTAGGCCTCCATCACCTAGATATATCCTCACACCTATCCACCAGCTCCCTGAGACCAGGGTTGACCACCTAGGGGTGGGGTTGGTAGTTCATCGATCCTATATCCACCTCCCGCTACTCGTCCCACTACTCTTCCACATCTGATACTAGGGGGGATGCACTCTTCCTTCCCCCTCCACTACCTCAGTGGCCCCTTGACCATTTCTTCATCAGTCGTACGGATGGTTTTTCAATATCTTCCCAATTTTCCCGAACCGCCACATGAGTAAAACAATATTATCTTATGATGATTCTATCCACCTTAGTATCCCCACATCACTGACCTCATGTCCTGAGATTGTCTCCATTACTATATTTTCTTCCTGGACCCTTGCGTTAGCTGTCATCTAACCGCTGCAAAAGATGCTGCTACCTATAGCTTGACGGTATCACCCACTGTCGGTGCATTCTCTTCCAGAAATCTACCTACATGTAGATCTCTCTCTATCACCCCAGCATGTGTGGGGATGCTATGGGATATTATCAACCCCCTGATATCCCCACATAGTTTCTTTTTAAATGTATGGGCCCTAAATAATAGGTCTTGAACCATGTCTATAAAGTATAATGGAAGATCCATGAATATTGCTGAGTACTCTTCCACTGATTGGATGCCCTGCTGTATGTGTAGTAGTTCTTGTATACGCATATAGTGTAAATTCACTGGAATGATCTCCTCCCTGAAGAGGCACTCAACAGTTAACCAGGATAGAGTCTTCTCCTCATAGATCTGATTCATTATGCTCCACCATCTCCCCACTGAACCCTAAAAAAGGCTCGTGACTGGGACATCCATCTTGTTGGGAGGCGTCCTAACTAAGTGAAGGAATCATTTCACTGCATCTAACCCGTCCTCATCTACCTAAGGATCTATCTCACCTCAAAACCTGGGAGGTTTATGCCTCCATAACAAATGAAATACACTAATATTAGGTGAATCTTATTCATGTAATGCTAGTAAAATCTTCTACTCTCTAGGTGGTGGTATCATTGATACACCACTGGGAGGTTCTACAACTAAAAAAAATCCCTAAATTGACCCCTCATTGCTTGGAAGACCATCCACATGATCACGCCTCAGAATCTAGTTGTCTATTTATATGGAGGCATCCTAAAATAAAATCAAGATGAACCATGGTCAATAGAGTATACGTTGTGAGATGAATTATAAAAAATAATGACATAATAACACACTCAATTCCTTTATGATGCATGGAACATTAATTTACCATGAAACTAGAATTTTCATGTACCGATTCAAAAAGCATAATTCAATGTCCTGGTTTATAGATACATTGGTCGCCACACCAACTATGGGTTCCCTATCCTAGAAGCCGAACTCGAAACACTTAACTCTATTTCCCCAAAACAAGAGTAAACCTGACAGCCCTATGATACCACTCTATCATGAACTATCCCCCAGGGTCCATTTTGTGACTACTACAAGAAATCCATCCATAGTATAGGGGATGGAGACTGGTGCCCAGTAGAATTTTCCCACAAAGCGGAGAAGTTTTCCTATGAAAATTAACACACTCATATATCTCCAAAAAAGTACTGAAACTAAGAACACTAAGTAAACATATATGCAACCCACTAAGAGTAACCTTAAAAATTGAAAAGTAAACACAATAGAATAAAATCCCAAATCAAAAGTAATGTATAAGAGCTTGGGTCTTGTGTGTAAAAAACCCTACCTTAAGGGTAGGTGTAGTAAGTGGTTTGAAAATTGTTAAAACATACCACACCCATCAGGTCAACCTAAAGAACCCCTGTCTCTATCCCACCATTGAATCCGTCAAAGGTGACGATCATCTGCATAGGACAAGACACATGTAGGTAAATCCCATGTAGGGGAGAGTAACGTAATACTCAGAAGAGACCTCAAAACCATAATGGTTACACAAAAATGAAATATACCACAGAAAAATCACATGAAGAATACCAAAAAAGAATCACCAAGAAATATTACACAAAGGAATCCCTATGAAATAAACCAAAAAGGTATCACTAAGAAAAAAACCAAATAGACTACCAAAGATGTACACAATGTTTAGCCTCAATAAAGTATAATCAGGAGAGTCACTAGAGTCAGATCAAACCATGTATAGGTCTTTTTTCTATAAAAGAGATTGATAGATGAATCCAAAGTACCCTCAAGTAGTAACACACATAGTGTAGGTGACATAAGAAGTGTGGGTGAAAAACAGAGTTTCGGTGACACATAGATTATTAGTGACACCCAGAGTGTCTTTAATGGCAAGATAACCCGCACCCTAGTTGTATAAGGGACTACCAACTCAGTCTTGTTAAGAAACATAGTATAAGTAAGGTAACCAATCTAGGTATGAATCACAGTATAAGTATGACACACAATATATGTAAGAAACATAGTATAGGTAAGACACACAGTCTAGGTAAGACACACAATTTAGTTAATCACATAGTGTCTAGGTCGCACCAATCAAAAGGATTCTGTCTTTAATAGGCTCATTCTGGGAGAACATAATCCTCAAGCTAGTAGGCCATATTCAAACATCAATGGAAACTCACTTATATTATTTCAAAAGTACCGCATAGTTGTGAGGCTCCAGACACCACAAATGTCTCATTAAATATACATATGGTTTGATTGTTATGGGAATTTAAGTAAAAAGGGGTTGGTGGGGTTTGAGTCCGGTCCGACCCAGTTGGACCAACCCAACTCAGCCAAATTCCAACCTGATCGAGCCCTTCGAGTCTACATGGCCTGGACTTCTATCAGCCCCATCAACCGACTCCAGCTAGGTCTGCTGACACGGACATGTTCATCCAACCAGGACGCAGAGGATGCCACATCTTCTCACCGTCAACACAAGGTTTCCATCACATGACCACCAAACGATTATTTCCAAGAGGTCCAGTTGTCATGATCCAGTTGGACCATGGCCCCCTACAGTATCCGTCATGGAACTCTTCCAGCCTCTAGCTAGATGCTTCTCTCTACCGACCCACAACTATTTCCGCATGGATCTCCACTATTATCGAGCGGCTACACCACAATATGCCACTGTCTGCAGCTCTTTTTCTGCGGTCACTACTATCTCTAAGGTGGTCTATTTTCCAATATTTGATCACCCTTGTGATCTATGGTTTATTGTATCAACTACCTTGTGCTCAAAATTTTATCTCAATCGATCTAGGGGTCCGATCATTTGAATCCCCCTGTAAAGGATCTGACGCAACCATGGGGGTTCATCGGTGATGAATGAAAGAGAGAGAGTGGGGGGGGGGAGCACCTTGAACTCCCAAGGAACGAACTTCAACCTTCATTCATCCCGTTATAAAAATTAATTAGTAACTAAAAGAAACTCATAACCACTATGGTATTATCCCATTTATGTCCTTAGAAATAGTACCCATCCCACATGAATGATCGATTTGTGGATCAAACTATTTCTTTCTTGATCGGTATTTTTCATTGAAATAATGAATGAGGAAGAATGATCACATAGAATTTAACCCCTACCTATAATTGGATCGTTAACTTACATGGATTCATTGTCATTGATGATCTGATTAAGAACTATCATGATCCTCCATTCGTTAGAATTAAATATATGCTTCAATATCAAAAATTTTATCATCGGTTTGATAAATACCCAATGTTCCAGAGAAATTCTCTAGAGTAATGAATTCCAACGCTTGACCCTGACCATGATTAATAGAGGAAATGTGTTAATGAATTTCAGTGTTAGTGTTTTACTATGAAACAAAATCACAATATTGTTTCATTTGAGAAATGATAACTGGTTTCTTCATCGCATCATCATAGTGTCATAACATTATGAAATGTTAAAATAAATTAAATAATCTTCTTTAAGTTTATTTTATTATCTTTGAAAAACATCCTAAAATTAACTTTTTCAATCAGCTCATGCTGGTCGATGTTAGGCCCACATAAGGAAATATCATCATCATGAGGTCAGCAGGGGTCTCATATTTTTAATCTGAGTTATTGTTCATGAGTTATAAGGATTTGAAAAACAAAATAATTTTATTTAATTATTTCATTTATGGTTATTTTCTTTTTTGGGGTTTTCCACAAAAGCCTACTATCAACTAAAATTATGTCACAACTATGGTAAACCCACATCTCTAAACACAAAGATGCCCTCATATTCCTAATATGGGATCCTTTTTAAGAGTTATTACACTTTTCACAAAAACTCCTCACATGTAATATTCAAAAAACATGACATTTTTAATAAAACCATTTTGGCCACAACGGGCCTCTGAATCACATGTTGTCTTAGAACTTGGTCTTGAAATTTTTAGCAATTAATTGCTAAAAATAAAATTAGGGAAATCCAATTCATTACATCTTTTATGGAAAAGTGTGAAACCAACAGAGTTAATGAACATATAGAATCATCAATCATCAAATCAAAAATCCAAAGCATTCTAAATAAAATTAATAGAGGGGTAATGATTAACCCTTTATAGTCACCATTGGATAGAGATTACCTCAATGTACATATTGTCCTTGATAATCTCCTAAAATTGAACAGACATCTATAACCACATATGAATGTGTTCCTATAAACATGTCTTCCCCCCATTGAAGCCACTAATCCGAATACAATTCTGTTTATCAATTAGTGAAGAATTTTCTTCATTCAAATTTAATAGCACCAGTATTTAAAAAAATTTATAAGGATACTGATTAGTTATAAGGATCTTGAACAAACACTATATCATCTATTGATTAGAGTAAAAGAGATGATCCTGAACCACTACTCTGCCGGCTATATCATTGTGTTCACCTTCCAAAGCATAGAGATTTGAACCCAACCTTGGATCTAGTATTCCTTCCTTATGAGCCCATGTTCCTATCTAAATTTATGAATTCAGTATCTTTACATAATAATCATATTGTTCCCTCTCACTGGAAATCAAATATTACTTAACCTACATACTATGCTTCTAAATAACATAATCAACCTGACTTATCACTATCCCAGAATATTTTCTTTACATAATGATCTGTAACACATATTTTTAATAAATTTGAGAAGTGCATGAAAGGTCTTGATTTTATCCCATTACTGATTGTGAAATTTCCTGTGGGTGGGTTACCTTTATTTCATTTTCTTGATCCAAAACCAACAGTCATTACCATGTGAGGGTCGTTATCCTAGTATGACAATTGTTGAACGTTTGTTTCCTTATATCAATGGTTGGAATCCCCAAGGGACCTTGATTTGACTATCATAATTTTCTATTTTGGAATAAATGTTAAACATAATTAGTGATCTACATTCTCATCCAATTACCCATTAAAATAAGTTGAGCAATTTAGTTTCACTAATGAGAATGGAGAGTCCTAATGGGATGGAGACATCCACCTTAGAGGGAGTAAACTAAATCCAGGTAGGAATCTATTTCAAATGGAGGACATTGATCATACCCTTTTTCCACAATATAAAATTTCACCACATCAGTAATGAAGTAAGAATGCATTTGATGGGACAATTCAACATCTCTTGGGACCTGTGTGAACAAAATGGGAACACAAAAATGCTACTTCAATCTTGGAAATGTGTCTTCCACCGTTAGATTAGTGCACATTGTACCCAAGTATTTATAGGGAGGGTCAATGTAGGAGGCCAATATGATATCTGAGTGATCAATAGAGGATGCAACAAGATGATACCCATTTGAAATAGGAATAGAAATGATATACTATTAATTTTCCTCACTTCCTCACTAAAATTATGAAACAAAGTGCCCCATTTATTTACAGAAAAATTATAAATCCATCTAGGACTCTAAATCAAATGGTTTTTTACAATGAAATTCTTCCCCAACCGAGATACACAACCATTCAACTAGAAGTTTTGAAATAACTACTTCAAAACATATCTATGGGGAGATAATAGGAATGATAGTATTTGTTCTAGTGTTCAAGGGTAAAAAAATCCAAACCATATTTCCAATCATTCAAATTATTACAGGGTTTGGGGAAGTAAGAGATAGTTTTGGAAATCATACCCAAAGATCCATTTTCAGGACATCCCGTTTCACATTGAAATCGTAGGACCATTTTAAGAGGTAGAAATTGGAGACATTATAGGTTTATGGAGATCTATACCTTGAAGTGATCAAATATTCCATCGATGAGAAAAAACAATGATATACCACATATCGAGGAGGCCACTAGTCACCCAATCATATAGACCCCAATATAAAAACACAATTTTATCTAAGGATTCAAATAAAAAATGACACAAAAATAATTGATCTACCAAGGGGTGGGTCAGGAGATCCAAGCATTAGTGAACTCAGAGGTAAAAAGTGAAAGATGAGGAGAACCATCACAGAGTTCAGGAACATTTGGTTTGAGTGTGACATTGGGGAATGGCAGGATGAAATCAGGGATAGAAATGAGGAAAAAAGAGGAATGATTCACCCCTGAAGGCAGCCCCCCTCATAATGGGGAGAGACTAATGAGGAGGCCATAACCACCAATTAATAAATCTAGACCATCATTAAAAAAATTAAAATTTTAATCTTAATGTTCATGTATATGAAAAAATGATCAATTATAGTGATTATAATTTTATTAATAAGATTATAATTTTTATAATTATAGTTAATTGAATTCAATATTATTCTAAATAATAATTTTTACATTAGTATATTTGATTAATGAGATAAAAGAATATTTTTTCAAAATATATTACCTGATTTGTATATAATATTATTAATGGGTTTTGTAATTTGAATAGTAATATTTTTTAACAATTTATTTTCCATTGTAAATATTTATTTCATATATCTTAAATGTTTCCAAAACATCTAATTCATATAAAATTGATAGTATTAGTAAAATATGAAAATTTTCAATATTCACCTAAAACCAATTATTTAATAAACATATCTAATATTCATCTAAAGATAATTTTGTTATAATTAATTAAAAATTTAGTTCTTTTGAAAACATAAAATTATATGTTTTAAAAATTAGGATTTTCATATAAAATATAAATATATTGAAAAGTTCTTTTAAATATAACACATTTCAATACTAAAACTTTTTAATATTTTAACTTCTAAAGTTAATAAATTTTATATTTTTACCATATTAATGTTTCTCATATAATTAGTAATAATGTATTTTAAAATATATTGAGTATTTTTTTCACTGGGTGTATCATGTATATTATGTTTTAAAATATCAAATATATTTTATAGGATATATAATGTTATGTAATTATATTCTAATCACATTAAATAAAATTTTCCCCAATAATTTTAATACATCTACATAGATTAATGTATTTGATTGTATTTCTTATAAATGCATTGTTCTAGATATAACATCCAATGTGAAATAAATCTTACTGTCTTAGGATATATAAGTATAATTATCTTTACTAAAAAATAAAATTATTTTTACCTTAATCATATATTCTTCCATGTTTAAAAAAAGTACCAAATTCTCTAGGACCAAAATATCAGATTTAAATAACATATTTTTGTAAAACTTTATTCAACAATTAACCTCCAATTTTTGTTAGCTACTGGTTCCTCAAATCATATATTAGAGAATATATTCCGTAATATCAAAATTTTGATAAAAATCCCCAAATGTAATTAATTAAAATGAATCCTAAGGATATCAAAACTACATAACATATATTTTCTATATCACCCAATCCTTTATTATCAAGACATTAAAACTATACTATACCTAAAAAATATATATACTTTATGTATGTGTTCTTCAATAGAAATTATAAAAATATTAAT
Source organism: Viscum album (assembly GCA_963277665.1). Classification (NCBI taxonomy): domain Eukaryota; kingdom Viridiplantae; phylum Streptophyta; class Magnoliopsida; order Santalales; family Viscaceae; genus Viscum; species Viscum album. The sequence goes on from OY728123.1 coordinate 250,093,027, forward strand.
TTACCATAAAATCATTTATAATGGTTATTTATACATTTTAATATATTGTTTTACACTAGTAATGTAAAACAACAGATAAATGATCTATATATGATTATCATAATCATCATCTGAATTAATAATAAACCAATATATCCTTGATACACATCAATTCACTGATTAAAATATCTAAGAAAATATATATTTAATTTCTACTTGAATATCAACCACATTACCATAGGTAAGATTTTAAGAATCAAATTTCTATCCTAATGGTTTTATAATAATATTCATATATTTAAGTATTCATACAAATTTTGTTATAAGATATTATTGTTTATTCTTATATAGATTTCTCATAATCATCCTCCTGATTCTCTTTCAACTAATTGATAAAACCAAAATGGTTATTATAATACCATAATGTGTCAGATTATATAAATATTAAAGGTCAATAAAAATATGTCTTCTGTAATTAAACATTAATTTAAACCTATGATACTTTCATTTCTATAATTTCATACAATATTAATATTAAATCTCTCTTGGTTTTACCTTTAATAACTTATGTTGTATAATTTAATACTTATTATCACAATCCCTTCACAATTATTTTTAATTAGAATTCAATTGACCAAAACATATACCCTGGGAGTGTCAAAATAGGTGTTCTGTTATGCCTCTTTTTTTACACTATATGAATATTGTATTAATAACCAATTATCTGTTTTCTGGGTTATTACCACTAGGTACATCTGGACTAGTTCTCGCATCCACTTATAATATCCTCACAGGGATGTATTTTTAAGAAAACTATACAAACTATATATTAACAAACTTTTAGGATGTTATCCTATATATAGACATGTCCCTTAGACTTTTCCGTTTAGTTTTCAAAAAAATATTTCTTTTAATAACCGAAAAAATAATTCTAAATAAAAAAAACCAATAGAGTTATATACACCGTTAAAATTAAGAAAATTATTTAATTATCATATAATGATTAAAATAATAACTCTAAAATTTTATTCGATCAAAAAAATCATAATATCCAAAGTTATCTAAACCCTACATTGATACCAATTATTGCATTACAAATGTAATCATCCCGTAATTAAAGGTAATAATGTACATATTGCATTATAATATATTTTTAGGACCCACTATGATTAGAAATTTTGAAAACTATGAAATAATATTAAATTATAAAAACCATGTATTTTTAAATAATAAGTTTTTTTCTAACAATAAGGAACAATTTAATCCATAACAAGTATTAGAAATATCCCACTCATTCTTCACATAAGATATTCTTATAATAATTTCATACTTTTATTATCTGCATATATTAGAAATTTTTAAGAATAATAAGGGATGATATGAGATTCTTATTAATGGAAAACATATGTGGTAATAATAAAAATTCATAAATGATAATTAGATGAGAATATGTATTAGATCATAATATAAAAGAAAATTATACACAAAAAAATTAAGTCATAAATCATGTAAAAAACATTAATTAATAAATGAATAAAAAATTGTGTGGTAATAAACATTATCAATGAGAGAAGAACATAGTCATGAGAATAAGCATAAAACTATAAAACATCATTCAAATGTGGAACATACATTATTATATGGAACATATCCTTCATGAGAAACAATGTCAGTGACTATTATTATACAAACTATAATTAACTCAGTAATAGATGCCTCATGAGATATAAACTCTTAACCACTAAATTGGAGGGTGATATAGGACCCCATAATTTAACTTTCATACTTAAGTGTATCATACACAAATAATTCCCATATCACATCAAATTGAATCCCTAGAAAGGAAAATTGTTTCATTTATCAAATTTTAAAAACCCATGGAATAAAATGGATTTCATCATCTATTTAAATGTAATCACATAAAAAAATTCATAATTCCATCAATAATAACAAAATGATATACCAATGTAAAATAAATGGGCACACAATGACATTAATAAAGGTTTATTGAAAATGACTTTAAATAATGATAATAAAAACTATTTTATTTACACCCTATAGATAAAGGGTATTATTTAATGAAAATATATTACCAATCAATCAATATATGGAATATAGGTGAACACCCATCCATCAAAGGAATATAAAATAGGGAATTCATATATAGAATAAATTGAATGAAAAATTCAGTTTATAAACCAACAATTAAAGGGAATAAAAAAGATCACGATATAACATTTTAAATATTGAAAAGGATATTTTTTATTCATTCATAGAAATAAATTGGTTGGTATCATTTGAGGAATATACTTAATCAATAATATTATTATGTGTTAATGGACATTTAATTGGATGAAATATATTTTTAAAAGTGTAATAAAACACAATTTTAATTAAAAAGTATTATTGATCATATGAAAAAAATTTTAAAATAAAATTTATTAAAAATATAGGAGAAAAAAATTTCTTTTGGAAACCATTATGTTATCATGAGTCATAGGGAAAAAATATAGAAGTAAACAATAATTTTTTTTGATAAAACATCTTTTACATTATTATAAAAGTTTGAATAAACTAATTAAATTAGAATTTTATATTAAAAATATGTTGGATTAAAGACATTGAAAGAATTTACTTTTGAATATTACACTTTAAAACTGGATCTATTAAATTAAATAAATTTTCTAAATAGAAATTAGGGGTATAATCCTTTTAAATATATTAAAATAATTTTTTTTGAAAACCCATATCAAATAAGTATTATTAAGGTTTCATTCTAAAAGTAGTTGAATAATATTTTTTTACAATGAACAAAAATAATTCAAATTAGCATTCCCAAGATATAGGGGAATATTTTTGGGAATTAAAAACATTATTACATTTGAAAACCCCATTAAAATAAAAAGGAATTATTCTTATAAAAAATGTATTTTATTTAAATAATAAAGTCAATAAGGACAAATAAGATGATGTGAAACATCATTTAAACATAAAGTAATGTGTAAATAAAACATAACATCATCATATTTTAGAAACAGTTTCCATATTGCAGTATATTATTCATTGTGTAGTGATTAGAACCCAATGAAAATATTTGAGTCCTAAAAACTATTTATTTTGTTAAAATAATTTAAATAAAAACCACATGAGTGATAAAAAATTAAATATAATATTTAATATCATGAAATATAAGAGTATATTGATACAATATGACAATAATTAATTTTTAAATGATTTAGACTTGAATATGTTGTACCGATTAACCATATCTCCATGGATTCAAATTTGATTCAATGAACCACTAATTTTGTTTCAATTCATTGTTTATGATAATCTAACAACCAATGAAATAGACATTATAACAGACATTATACACCAAAATAGTCTTATTACCCATCCTTATTTTTACATATTTTGTTTTATATTACTCATTTAGAATCATTCATTATGCCTATAATGGTTAGTTATATATTTTTTCAAGCATCAGATGTTAATAAAATTAAGCATTTTCATATATTTCATAATTTTGATATCATTACCCATCCTTTAAAACAATGTTAATAATTAATATATCAATTAATAAAATACAATATATATCTTATATTGATTTATAAAGCTATTATATCATTCCATAATAGTTTCATTTAACCATTCTAAAAATTGAATAGATGATCAATTATTTTGGTGAATTTTTCTGAATGAAAAATACACTTTAATAAGAAGTTACAAACATAATATAATATTTTCAAAACAATAAAAAATAATTATTTTCTTATAATATTATAGTAATATTATTTATCATCAACCCATATTAAATCATTATATATAATTATAACATCATCCATTATGTGGTTAGACCAACCCATAAATGAACAAACCTTAACTCGATGTGTGTGTATGTTCATGGGGGGATTTAGTTTCACATATTATCATTATAAAAGAAGAAATATATTATATTGATGTTTTTTAATGGTGAAACAAATTTTAATATTTTTGGAAAAATATTGATATACATAGGGAAAAATGAAGAAAACAATTATCTATGGAGGTGGTAACCTGCAAAACCAGACCCAATTACATTCCATTTTTCATCTATCTGGATGAAAATTTAAAAAATAAGTGTTTACCAATAATATAAAAACATATGTGTAGGATCTAAATGACAACTGTAGATTCTCAATATACAAGGGGGGGGGGTGAATTTTATTCTTTAAAAAATTATTTTGGAACATTTAAATATTAGTTTAACAGAGTTAAACGAATATACACAACACCTCTAAATGAAACCACTTCAAAAACATAAATACCTTAAGATAAAAGCATAAAAAAGAATTTCATAAATGAACGATTCTACCATTAAGAGAATATAATCTGTAATATAATTAGAGTAATGGAATTAGGAAGTATAAGAATGTTATACTTTCTATCTTTAACAAAGTAAAGATTATAGTGGAAATAAAACCACATGAAATAGAAAACAAGTAACAACAAGATTCTTTTAACCCAAATTGATGGGTATCCAACAACCTTGGATAAAGGTTCCTTGATTTATTCTTTCAAGAAAGAATGTCTCACCCAAAAACAGGTAAGCCCTCAATCCGAAGATCAGTATCTGTCTTGCTCTCCCCGCAAGCCCTCTATTTAGAAGAAAATCGGAACCTCTATCTTCCAAAATCATAATTCCATGATCAGCACACTCAGAGTCTACACAAAACAAGTCTGAACAAGTTGGTCACACCCGAACAAGTTGTTCATGACATTTGCATAATGAAATTAGAGTTGAAAGAGCCTCTCTATCTTGAAATGTAATGGCCTTCCAATTCTGATTGGTTTGAGAGTACAACGATTTATTACTAGTCCTTAAGAAACATCCCCAAGATTCCAAAGGCTGGTAATAAATGTTGAAGGGTTTCAAATACATGTTGGGGGATGATTTACCCTTTATTGAATAACCCCTAAACCAAAAAAGAATGACAAAAAATTCACTATACGACGCATGACCAAATTAATGACAAATAAACAACTTCATTTAAGTCAAACCACATTTAGTACACAACAGTAGAAGACCAAACCAAGCATCAAAATACACAGTGGATGAACAACACAAGACTCTCAAAAGACACCACGAATCCTTGCTCTACAAGTGCCATTATCCACAACTTTTCCCAATCATCACCATGAGCTACTATCAATAAGATAATTTACCTTTACCTTTGTCCCAGAATATAACATCTGCGAAATCCCCAATGTTCAAAATAATGGGTGAGTATAAAACTTAGTAGGTTTCCCCAATGACTTCCCTAATCACGCCACTAGGATATAAAGGTTAGTCACATTTATATAAAAAAATTTATATAAAACACATTACCAAAATAGTTTATAACTAAATATAAACAAGCTTCCGGAAATAATTTATAACCAGAATCATACAATTGTAAGTGAAACCAATCTTTCCAGCATGTTATTTTCCAGAAAAAATAACTAAACAAGATTTAGAACCATTTCAAAATATTCCTTTTTGGCACACCCCAACCATTCCGCAAACCCATGAAACCAACCATGCATGCTACCTGGAAGAGGGAGAAAGCCCTAACCCTTATCCATCCTAACCATGAGGGGGGATACTTCTTACCATTATCCAACCCAAATGCAAATGAATGTTTGACGAGGGAGAGACCTAACCCTTATCCATCCCAACACCGATGGGGAGACCCGTTGCCCTTGTCTATCCCGAATGAAATATGAATGTTTGACGAGGGATAGACCTAACCCTAATCCATCCAAACACTGATGGGGGAGACCCATAACCCTCATCCATCCCACATGACCATCAACACACACAACCATCATGTCAAAAACCATGTGTGTTCAACCAATTCAAACCATTTCAATAAAACTCTACTTTTATTGAAAACCAATGAATAAACAAATTTCAAAATAGTAATCTTACTTAAATAAAAATTCCACCTTTATTAAAATCATTTAATCCAAACCATGTGTCACAATTCCAGAAAATTCTATTTTTAAAATCTATCTTTTAAAATAATGAACCAAAGCACTCATTCAAAATCCCAAATTTTCTAGATTTCACAACCGTCACTCAAGAAGGATTCCAACTAGTGTTCAAAAACCAAATAAAAATCAATTAAACACCACAAAATAAATTTCAAATCACGACAATCAGTTCTACTATGTGGATTCGCGAAAGAAGCCCCCTCACTTTAGGGTTTTTACGTAAACCACAACGAACAAGTAACGCTCAAGAAAACCGTGTCGATTCTCCTAGAACCCACCATAGATCTCTTATCCGAGCAAGACCAAGACTAAAACAATATCATATTTGGCATCCAAACACCTTGATATACCCATAATGGGTGTAGATATAGGAAACCTAGGGAATAGGAGAAGTATATCTATGTAGATCTATGAAACTGATCAAGAACGAAGAAGGACATCTACATTCCTCAAGAAACTAGCTTCGATTCACCATGAGAAGCCTTCAGATCACCTTCAGAATTGTGGGAGAAACTTCTCTAAACTTAGGAGAAGAGAAATCCCGAGGTAGGGCCACTAAGGAGGGAAAACGAGCCATATACAGGCAAAAATGAGTGGGATCCACCTTTATAGGATCTCATTTAAGTTGCTGCATGGTTTTCCCGCACGGTTAGACAAACTATGCTCTAACCGTGCTTAAGCCACTACCTCTGCAGATCCTCCCCACACAGCTTGGATGCACGATATGACATACCATGTGCCACTCACATGGATGCCACTGCCTTCAAGACCAACTACACATGGTTTTTCCGCACAGTTTAGACAAACTATGTTTCGTCTGTGCGACATCCCCATTGCCTAAAAACATCATTCAATGTTCTCCCAACTCACCCATTCGTCAACCTTAACTTTATTAACCTTAGAAGCATTATGTAAGGGTTACCTATCATAAACTTGGGGTACTACATTCTACCCACCATTGGTCTTTCCGTCCCCGGAAAGTAGAAAACCTTCACCCAACTAAAAGAGTTCCCACAACAGCTATTTCATTTCGTTCTCACGTTCCCAGGTCTCTTCCTGAGTCTGACCATGCTGGCATAAAACCTGCACTAGACTGATTCTCTTTCCCTGCAAGACATTCGCTTTCCTATCCACAATCCGTACCAAGATATGTATCAACAAAGCATCCAGATCCAGGGCAATGTGATCCCATCTGATGACAGGGTCAGGATCAGGCTGATACATTTTCAACATAGAAACATGGAACACATTATGCACCAAAAAAATCATGGTGGTAATGCCAACTGATATACCACCTCTCCAACTCGTTCTAGTATATCAAAAGGGAAAATTTATCAATGATGTAACGTTCACTGCTTATCAAAAAAAAAACGATGTCCAAGCCTTGGAGATATCTTCAAGAAGACATGATCACCTACAACAAATGACAACGGTCTTTGACGGTGATCTGCATAAGATTTCTGATGTAACACCCCAAGCTTCTACGGTACGTTTCCCTTCGAATAATGCTATTGCGTGTGTTGTACGCAACCTCGAGTTCTAACACACACCACAACTAATTAAAATAGCCGTTGTGAATAGTAATACCTACTTTTTGAAATCATATATATTTTATATTTCAAAATGGACTTCATTTTTGGATTTGGAATATTGAAATTACCCTAGGGTGAAATTTTGGTACTTTTCGGATAACTTTAATATTTTGATGAATAGTGAAAATTACTAAATTTTAATTAAAAACAACTTTTTTAATCAAAATAATTAATAGTGATAAATTGTGAATTTGAGTGGTTTTAAAGTATATTTATAATATATTTTTACCATTTAATATAATGTTGGTCATTGGACATAATTTTACAATTAAACCGAACATAAACAAGTGTCAATCTTTTGATAGTTATTACCTCTTAAAAACACGCTTTTTGTTTTGACAGCGGGATTTAATTTTAAATTAATTTCTGCCACTTCTGTGTTTTGAATTTAGAAAAATGGATTCCATATTTGGAATCAGGATGTCGAAATTGTGTAAATTGGTAACTTTTATTTTTAGACATTTTGAATAATTACTGTGGTAAATATTTTATTTACCATGGTTAAGGGTAAATCCGGTAAATAAGGGTTAAAAAATAATATTATAATAATACAAAATTACCCTAAAACGTGTCCTAACCTTATTGGTGGACACATACCCGACCATGAGCATCCTTGGGTCAATTTGGGGACCCCTTGGAGCCACTTGTATGTGGTAGGGACACATTAAATTAATAAAGTTAAAATAAAAATAAAAATGGCATAAGCTTACATCTTTTAGAAGAACAATTTTTACATAGGGTTATACATGTTGGATTTTCGATTATAAATATTCATTAGAAATCTAAAAAGATTTCCTACATGATGATATTTTATTTATAATTTTTAGTCATCAAATAAGTTAAATTATTAATGACACAATAATGATGCAATGTTTACCTCATTAATAAATCATTGAAATAAATAATATTATAATGATTAAAATATTATCTAAAACCTGTCCAATTATTATTGGTTGATGTTATTTAGAATATTAGTCATCTTATCTTCGACCTCAATGATTTTTGGACCATTATAAACCGAATATAATTATATTATAAAGTAATACTTTCACTCTTTCCTAAAGAGCCCCTCCTCTCCCTTATAAAAGGAGACCACTTCTACTCATTCCTCACACCTCTAAAGCCACTTGTCTCGTCCAAACTCTGCCCAACTAAGCTCCCCACATCCCTCTCCTCCTCCTTGAAGTTTTCCCTTAGGAAGAAAGCATTTCAACAAGTCCTTTGGTTCCAACCAAAGTGAGTTACCTAAATTAAAGGTAACGATTTCTCTTAAATTATTTTCATTTATTTTGCTTCTTCAACCCCCAAACTCATTTTATTTCCTTTATTTTGTAAGAACACCAGTATCCTCATTATACTAGGATGTTGTTATAAAAAGGATTCAAACTACACATACACACAACTCCATCTAATGGATGATGAACATATTGTTTCTGTGGATGGCAAACTAACACCTCACGAAACGATGATTGTTCAAATACATCTTACCGCCTCTCATGGTGGCCATTATGATGGAACTGTAATTAAATATGATATTAATGATATATATTTTATATATAATCTTCTGTAATTCCATTTTATTTCATACCATTATTCGTTTCATGTTGTATATACATACGATAATTTCATTTGAGGAAGTGCGGACTACCGCCCCCTTAAAATGATATGACTCGTTCATACCACACATGGAACGTATAAAGGATGGTGTTAATGAACTTAAGTAACATATATAAAATATTATATTATACTGGAATAGTAATATACCTATGTATCATTTGGATTCGATTCTTTTAAAATAAAAATTAAATGGAAATAGCGTTCGTGCGTACGTACGGACTACCGTCTCCACGAACGCGATGAGATTCATTCTCCATCGTATCCATTCAAGTATAATTTTCATTTAATGATTTAAAAATGATGTTTAAGGACTTGATATCATTATGGATATAAATAAGATACAACAAACATGACTTATGTAACAAAACATATAAAGAAAATGAGTAAGTTAACACCCGAAACGACGATAATACTAAGATATTATTATCAAATCAATATTAAAAGATCATATATGATATCATATTAATGTATATGATTCTTGTATAATTTAGTAACAATTATTTCACTATTATACAGGAGGTTAATCTACCCCAACCAAGGAAAAGTACAAGGTAAGGGTTTACTTTACAACCTCTTCATTATCCAAGGTTGTTTATACGTAATAATCTACTGGGATCTATTTATCATCCACATCCATGTTTCTTAAAAATGCATTTCAAAACATTTTTACTATTTACTAGAATATGAGTTAAAGTCATTTATACCCTTTTTGACTTTTATAAGTGGTTTATAAAGGAATCTTTCGGTCGTATTCAAAACAAGGTCCTTTTTAACCTTTTCGACAGAATTGAGGTAAGAATGTTTTTTTTAACTTATACGGCGGGTACGGTTACTTTCCGCCGTTATAAAATCGTCGAAGCTTTCCATACAAGCTTAAAAGAATATTTTCAAAGAAAATGTTTTATTTTATATGGACCTTAAATAATTTCAAAATAAAAGGAGATACTTCTTTAAAAAGAATTTTGATTTCATCTATGTCAACATCCTTTGATGGATTTTAAGATTATTTGAAGGTGATTAATTATGATACAAAACTTCTATATTGTATTGAAGGTTTTGTGATATGTTTGACTGTGGATGTGCAATTTTTATACCATTCATAGTTTATGGTGAAATTATTGACATTTCGTATGCTAGTTTTAATATGAATGTTTATGTTATGTTTAAACCTTTTCATATGGGAATGCATTGGACTTAATAAGTGACGGGTGGAGCCCGCTATAGCTCCTCGATGCATCGGTAGGTCTCATGAGACAAACTAGTGTCTTGGCACAAGGCCTTGACAAAATCTTATTTGTAGTCTTGGCACGAGGCCTTGACTATGTAGTTATGATAGTCTGGCACTATGCATTCCAACATTATGAAAGTGGTTATTGATATTGCATGTGATTATTCGATTAGTAGAATATCCATGTGAATAAGTAAATGGCATTATTTCATTTTAATTTTGCCATACTATGTTGAAGTTCAATTTTAAAAGGCTTTTGTTTTAGTAATTCATTGCCTTAAATGTTTATGATTATTTTGAATGTTCCGCTATATTGTTATCCTTACTGGGCATTTGAGCTCACCCCTTTTCTATGTTTTATTTTTCCCAGGTAGTGAAGAAGTAAATTATGAATGACTTGCAGGGATATTATGAGGGGTTAATAGTGTGGATATGAAGACTTTGTTGTTGTAGTAGTTTTTCACTTTGAAATGTAATGTAAAACTTTATGATTATATCTAGTGTTTCCAAGGCTACTAAACCAATCGGTCTTTCGAGATTTGATCTTTCTTGTGATCATGCCAATGTTATGAAGTAATGCACCGACTCTGGGTAGCTGGGGTCAGGGCGTTACAGTTGGTATCAGAGGAAGTTTAGTACAAACCTTGGAAGCTAGATTTAGATAAACTCTGATTAGAGCACGTAGACCTAAGATGAACTTTGAGGATTAGTATAGAAGAACTTCCTAGAATTTTGGTATTGTAGAGATTTTGTGAGTTTTCCGAGCAATACATCCCTGTCTGGATACGAGCAGGTAGAGGCGGCTCTGGCACAGATGTACCTAGGTGTAAAACCCGAAAACACCGCTTTGAGCTAGACTCGAACGAGAACTGGTGCACGACAACGGGCCTTGCTGCACTCTTGGTTACGACACTCCCGGGGGATATGCTTAGGATAACTCTCACTATCTTTACAAATCATTATGAAGGGATTATGAGTATATACTTCCTCAAAGAAAACATTTTTATGATTATGGATTATATCCATAAATAGTTCAATTTATGTTAAGTGTTTTATAAGTATGGGATTATGTATTTTGATTCATAAACTAATCTAGTTTATGCCATTGTTTAGAAATGGCGCCTAGTGGAAGAAATGGAAACCGTATCAATGCAGGCACTCCATGTAGGGATTTCCCTCCTGCTCAAGATAATTATAGTGGGGCTGGTGATGCAACTGGTGCTGATCAGCTAATCACCATACTGGGACAACTTACTCAGGTTATGAATAATAACCTTACCCGTATGGAGCACCCTGATCCGCAGCGTGGAGGATCAATGTTAGATCGATTCATGAGGCAACAACCACCAACGTTCAATGGGAATACAAATCCCTTAGTAGCTGAGCAATGGATATTTTCCCTAGAGAAAATATTTCAGGCTTTGGGGAGCAGTGAAAGGGAAAAAGTTATCATGGTAGTTTACCGCCTCACTGGAGATGCTGATCAATGGTGGTCATTGATTCAAAATATGAAGGAAGATGATGAAGTATCAAATATGGAATGGAGGGAGTTCAAAGATCTGTTTTTAGAAAAATACTTTCCTCGCGACCATCGAGCAGATATGGAAAGGCAATTTCTGAGTCTGAGACAAAAGGAGGATGATAATGTCACAAAGTATGAGGCTAACTTTACAAGGTTAGCGAGGTATGCTGGAGATTATATTCGCAACCCAAGAAGTAAGATTGATCGTTTCTTAGATGGGTTAATACCATTTCTCCGTCGAGCGTTAGTCTCACAATCCTTTTCATCGTACGAAGACATTGTCTCATGTGCTATCAAGACCGAAAAGGAATTCTCTAAGTCTTATGACTTTAAAGCAAAGAAAGAGAAGAAGAGACCTGCTGATCAATCTGGGAATGGAAATAAGGGGAAGAAAGGAAAGGTTGAATATCCATCATGAGGTAAATGTGGGAAGAAACACCCCGATACTTGCTTGAAGGGAATGGGAGTCTGTTACAAGTGTGGTGAAAAAGGCCACCAAGCTCATGATTGAAAAGGGAAGAAGGAAGCTACCAATGTTCAGTGCTACAATTGCAGGGAGATGGGGCATTATGCAAATGCATGTCCTAAGCGTCAGGAGAACTTACCTCAGAAAAGGCCAAGGGATCAAGGCCAGGCTTATGCTATCACTACTGCAGAGGTAGAAGCTCCAAAAGACGTGGTGGAAGGTAATTTAATGGTTTCCTCAAGTTTAGCAAATGCATTATTTGATTCTGGATCATCGCATTGTTTCATATCTTCCCAGTTTGCTAAGAAAATTAGATATTTCCAATTTGATTTAATAAAGGAGTTGTCAGTTAAAACTCCTAAGGGAAGTATCATTGCAACAAAGTTTTGTGAATCAGTCCCCATTAGAGCACATAAATTTTCTTTATCTGCTGATCTCATCGTCATACCTATGATTGAGTTTGATATAATCCTCGGTATGGACTGGCTTTCGGACTATGATGCGAAGATTTATTGTAAGAAGAAAGAGGTTACGATTCTTGATGATAATGATAAGGAGCACCTTATTTTTAGAGCAGAATCGTCACCACCTAATTCTTATTTAGATCCACCCCCAGTAGCTCAACTAAATTCAATTATTGGGGAGGAAGAGAATGAAGTAACTATCGGTGGGGAAAGGAATGTTCAAATAGAGGATGTACCTGTTGTGAAAGAATTTGTAGATGTATTTCCGGAAGACTTACCTGGACATCCTCCAGATCGAGAAGTTGAGTTTTCCATTGATTTGATTCCTGGATCAAGGCCTATATCGAAGACCCCTTATAGAATGGCCACTGTAGAGTTAGTCGAATTAAAGAAACAACTAGAGGAATTGAGTAATAAGGGATTTATTCGCCCTAGTATTTCTCCATGGGGAGCCCCTGTTCTTTTTGTTAAAAAGAAAGATGGATCTATGAGGTTATGTATTGACTACAGGGAGATCAATGCTATAACGATAAAGAACAAGTATCCCCTACCTCGTATTGATGATTTATTTGACCAAATGCATGGAGCTCAATACTTTTCAAAGATTGACCTTCGATCTGGATACCATCAGTTGTGTGTAAAGAAGGAAGACATTCTGAAGACAGCATTTTGAACCAGGTACGGGCATTACGAGTTTACTGTAATGCCGTTTGGATTGACTAATGCACCCTCTGTATTCATGGATCTGATGAATAGAGTTTTCAAGGAGTATCTCGATGAATTTGTGGTGGTATTTATTGATGATATCTTGGTATACTCCAAAACCTATGACGATCATGAAAATCACTTGCGCATTATCTTGAAGACTCTGAGGAGGCATGAATTATATGGGAAGTTTAGCAAGTGTGAATTCTGGCTTCAGGAGATTTCTTTTCTTGGCCATATTGTCTCAAATGATGGAATCTCTGTTGATCCTTCTAAGACCAAGGCAATCCAAGAATGGCCAGCACCTACGAGTATAACTGAGGTACGCAGTTTTATTGGTTTGGTAGGTTATTATCGACGTTTCGTCCAGAATTTTGCCCGATTGGCTAACCCATTAACGAAGCTCACACGTAAAGGGGTTAAATTTGTTTGGACAAAAGAGTGTGAAGAATGTTTCGAAGAACTGAAGAGAAGATTAGTCAATGCTCCTATATTGACTCTACCATCGGGGAATGATGGGTTCGTTATTTATAGTGATGCATCGAAGAAAGGACTTGGCTGTGTCCTTATGCAGAATGATAGAGTTATTGCCTATGCATCACGACAGTTGAAAATTCATGAACAAAACTATCCTACTCATGATCTTGAGTTAGAAGCTGTGATATTTTCTTTGAAGATATGGAGGCACTACCTCTATGGTGAAAACTGTGAGATTTATACTGATCACAAGAGTTTGAAGTATATTTTCTCACAAAAAGAACTCAACATGTGGCAAAGGAGATGGCTTGAATTACTCAAGGACTATGATTGTACGATACACTACCACCCGGGGAAGGCAAACAAGGTGGAAGATGCTTTGAGTAGAAAAGACCATGGAGTTTTGAACAATATGAGAATTGAAAGGGATCCAATTTTCATGGATCTAGTGAAGATGGACATGGGAATAACCAGGGAAGGTGAAACATCAATGCTTTTTCAAATAGTTGCCAAACCATCTTTACTAGAAAGGATTAAGAGTTCTCAGACCAATGATGAAGAATTTCAGAAGAAGATTAAAGCTGTGAATGATGGGAGATTGAGAGACTTTGTGTATGAAGATGGAATTTTGAAATTCGGGAAGAGACTTTGTGTTCCCGATTTACCTGATCTACAAAGGGAATTGCTGGATGATGCTCATAGTTCCAATTTCTCTATACACCCTGGGAGCACCAAAATGTATAGAGATTTGAAGTAACATTTTTGGTGGGACAACATGAAGAGGGAGATTGCTGATTTTGTGTCAAGATGTATGGTTTGTCAACAAGTGAAAGCTGGAAGGCAACAGCCTGGAGGAGTCATGCAACCTCTTCCCATACCGGAGTGGAAATGGGACAATATTACGATGGACTTTGTCATGGGGCTACCAAAGACTCCTAGAAGGAACGATGCAATATGGGTTATTGTTGATCGTCTTACCAAGTCAGCACATTTTCTTGCTATAAGAGAAGATCTACCCCTGGAACGTCTAGCAAGACTATACATTAATGAAGTTGTGAGACTTCATGGAGTACCCCTATCGATTGTTTCTGATCATGATCCCCGTTTTACTTCAAGATTTTGGAAAAGTCTTCAGAAATCCCTGGATACTGAACTTCATTTGAGCACTGCTTACCACCCTCAGACAGACGGACAATCAGAACGGACTATTCAAACCTTAGAAGACATGTTGAGATCTTGCTCACTTGACTTTCAGGGTATGTGGGATCAATATTTACCACTGGTAGAATTTTCCTATAACAATAGCTTCCATTCGAGTATACAGATGGCACCATATGAAGCGTTATACGGAAAGAGATGTCGTACACCAACCTGTTGGGATGACGTTGGTGAAAGAAAACTTGTAGGCCCAGAGCTGGTGGAGGAAACGGTGGAAAAGGTGAAAGTAATCCAAAATCACATCAAAGCAGCTCAAAGTAGGCAGAAGAGCTATGCCGATAATCTAAGGAAGGATTTGGAATTTCAAGTTGGTAATCATGTTTTCCTAAAGTTATCTCCATGGAAGGGAGTCATACGTTTTGGAAAGAAAGGTAAATTGAGTCCCAGGTACATCGGACCTTTCGAAATTCTAGAACGAATTGGGGCTGTAGCTTACCGATTGGCAATGCCGCCAAGTCTCTCCAATGTTCACGATGTGTTCCACGTATCTCTGTTGAGAAAATACATGCCTGAACCAACGCATGTACTCACCTATGAGGAATTAGAACTGGAACCCGATCTGTCTTATTGTGAAGAGCCGGTCAAGATTCTTGATACAAGAGAACAAGTACTGAGAAACCGGACGACGCGTCTGGTAAAAGTTTTGTGGAGAAATCATAAGATTGAAGAGGCAACGTGGGAACCCGAGGAACTTATGATGAATAACCACCCGAGTCTTTTCATGTCATAAGTATTCTAGAAATTTCGAGGACGAAATTATTTGAAGGAGGGGAGAATGTAACACCCCAAGCTTCTACGGTACGTTTCCCTTCGAATAATGCGATAGCGTGTGTTGTACGCAACCTCGAGTTCTAACACACACACCACAACTAATTAAAATAGCCGTTGTGAATAGTAATACCTACTTTTTGAAATCATATATATTTTATATTTCAAAATGGACTTCATTTTTGGATTCGGAATATTGAAATTAGCCTAGGGTGAAATTTTGGTACTTTTCGGATAACTTTAATATTTTGATGAATTGTGAAAATTACTAAATATTAATTAAAAACAACTTTTTTAATCAAAATAATTAATAGTGATAAATTGTGAATTTGAGTGGTTTTAAAGTATATTTAGAATATATTTTTACCATTTAATATAATGTTGGTCATTGGACATAATTTTACAATTAAACCGAACATAAACAAGTGTCAATCTTTTGATAGTTATTACCTCTTAAAAACACGCTTTTTGTTTTGACAGCGGGAATTAATTTTAAATTAATTTCTGCCACTTCTGTGTTTTGAATTTAGAAAAATGGATTCCATATTTGGAATCAGGATGTCGAAATTGTGTAAATAGGTAACTTTTATTTTTAGACATTTTGAATAATTACTGTGGTAAATATTTTATTTACCATGGTTAAGGGTAAATCCGGTAAATAAGGGTTAAAACATAATATTATAATAATACAAAATTACCCTAAAACGTGTCCTAACCCTATTGGTGGACACATACCCGACCATGAGCATCCTTGGGTCAATTTGGGGACCCCTTGGAGCCACTTGTATGTGGTAGGGACACATTATATTAATAAAGTTAGAATAAAAATAAAAATGGCATAAGCTTACATCTTTTAGAAGAACAATTTTTACATAGGGTTATACATGTTGGATTTTCGATTATAAATATTCATTAGAAAGCTAAAAGGATTTCCTACATGATGATATTTTATTTATAATTTTTAGACATCAAATAAGTTAAAGTATTAATGACACAATAATGATGAAATGTTTACCTCATTAATAAATCATTGAAATAAATAATATTATAATGATTAAAATATTATCTAAAACCTGTCCAATTCTTATTGGTTGATGTTATTTAGAATAGTAGTCATCCTATCTTCTACCTCAATGATTTTTGGACCATTATAAACCGAATATAATTATATTATAAAGTAATACTTTCACTCTTTCCTAAAGAGCCCCTCCTCTCCCTTATAAAAGGAGACCACTTCTACTCATTCCTCACACCTCTCAAGCCACTTGGCTCGTCCAAACACTGCCCAACTAAGCTCCCCACATCCCTCTACTCCTCCTTGGAGTTTCCCCTTATGTAGAAAGCATTTCAACAAGTCCTTTGGTTCCAACCAAAGTGATTTACCTAAATTAAAGGTAACGATTTCTCTTAAATTATTTTCATTTATTTTGCTTCTTCAACCCCCAAACTCTTTTTATTTCCTTTATTTTGTAACAACACCAGTATCCTCAATATACTAGGATGTTGTTATAAGAAGGATTAAAACTACACATACACACAACTCCATCTAATGGATGATGAACATAATGTTTCTGTGGATGGCAAACTAACGCCTCACGAAACGATGATTGTTCAAATACATCTTACCGCCTCTCATGGTGGCCATTATGATGGCACTGTAATTAAATATGATATTAATGATATATATTTTATATATAAGCTTATGTAATTCCATTTTATTTCATACCATTATTCGTTTCATGTTGTATATACATACGATAATTTCATTTGAGGAAGTGCGGACTACCGCCCCCTTAAAATGATATGACTCGTTCATACCACACATGGAACGTATAAAGGATGGTGTTAATGAACATAAGTAACATATATAAAATATTATATTATACTGGAATAGTAATATACCTATGTATCATTTGGATTCGATTCTTTTAAAATAAAAATTAAATGGAAATAGCGTTCGTGCGTACGTACGGACTACCGTCTCCACGAACGCGATGAGATTCATTCTCCATCGTATCCATTCAAGTGTAATTATCAATTAATGATTTAAAAATGATGTTTAAGGACTTGATATCATTCTGGATATAAATAAGATACAACAAACATGACTTATGTAACAAAACATATAAATAAAATGAGTAAGTTAACACCCGAAACGACGATAATACTAAGATATTATTATCAAATCAATATTAAAAGATCATATATGATATCATATTAATGTATATGATTCTTGTATAATTTAGTAACAATTATTTCACTATTATACAGGAGGTTAACCTACCCCAACCAAGGAAAAGTACAAGGTAAGGGTTTACTTTACAACCTCTTCATTATCCAAGGTTGTTTATACGTAATAATCTACTGGGATCTCTTTATCATCCACATCCATGTTTCTTAAAAATGCATTTCGAAACATTTTTACTATTTACTAGAATATGAGTTAAAGTCATTTATACCCTTTTTGACTTTTATAAGTGGTTTATAAAGGAATCTTTCGATCGTATTCAAAACAAGGTCCTTTTTAACCTTTTCGACAGAATTGAGGTAAGAATGTTTTTTTAACATATACGGCGGGTGCGGTTACTTTCCGCCGTTATAAAATCGTCGAAGCTTTCCATACAAGCTTATAAGAATATTTTCAAAGAAAATGTTTTATTCTATATGGACCTTAAATAATTTCAAAATAAATGGAGATACTTCTTTAAAAAGAATTTTGATTTCATCTATGTCAACATCCTTTGATGGATTTTAAGATTATTTGAAGGTGATTTATTATGATACAAAACATCTATATTATATTGAAGGTTTTGTGATATGTTTGACTGTGGATGTGCTATTTTTATACCATTCATAGTTTATGGTGAAATTATTTACATTGTATGCTAGTTTTAATACGAATGTTTATGTTATGTTTAAACCTTTTCATATGGGAATGCATTGGACTTAATAAGTGACGGGTGGAGCCCGCTATAGCTCCTCGATGCATCGGTAGGTCTCATGAGACAAACTAGTGTCTTGGCACAAGGCCTTGACAAAATCTTATTTTTAGTCTTGGCACGAGGCCTTGACTATGTGGTTATGATAGTCTGGCAATATGCATTCCAACATTATGAAAGTGGTTATTGATATTGCATGTGATTATTTGATTAGTAGAATATCCATGTGAATAAGTAAATGGAATTATTTCATTTTACTTTTTCCATACTATGTTGAAGTTCAATTTTAAAAGGCTTTTGTTTTAGTAATTCATTGCCTTAAATGTTTATGATTATTTTGAATGTTCCGCTATATTGTTATCCTTAATGGGCATTTGAGCTCACCCCTTTTCTATGTTTTATTTTTCCAAGGTAGTGAAGAAGTAAATTATGAATGACTTGCAGGGATATTATGAGGGGTTAATAGTGTGGATATGAAGACTTTGTTGTTGTAGTAGTTTTTCACTTTGAAATGTAATGTAAAACTTTATGATTATATCTAGTGTTTCCAAGGCTACTAAACCAATCGGTCTTTCAAGATTTGATCTTTCTTGTGATCATGCCAATGTTATGAAGTAATGCACCGACTCTGGGTAGCTGGGGTCGGGGCGTTACATCTGACGACTTTGAGCTATCTCCATCCACTTTCTAATAAAATGGATCTTCTCTACTATTTCTTGGACCAGGCTTGGCCCGACTATTGATGTTTCACCCATTTCCACCCAGCATAGTGGAGAATGACAAGGACGCCCATAAAATTCTTCAAACGGAGCCATGCGTATCGAGGCATGAATATTTGTATTGTATGAGAACTCCACTAAGGATATATGCCCCTCACATGAGCCTCTGAAATCCATTAAACAATCCCTTAACATGTCTTTTAATGTTTCTATCATCTGCTCAGATTTCTCATCTGCTTGAGGATGATACGTTTTTCTCATAGTCAACTGAGTTCCAAGGGCTTGTTGTATTGATTTCCAAAAATGAGTTGTGATCCTAGGATCTCTATATGAGACTATAGACCCTGGTACACCATGCCTCATTACCACTTCTCAGATATAGATTTTGGACAGATCCTCCACCGTATGAGATCCATGAATTGGAATGAAATGGGCCTACTTTGTAATCCAATCCACTATCACCCAAATGACATCACGCTTTATGACTATTCTTGGGAGACCTATGACCAAATCCATCATTATTTGATCCCATTTCCAAACAAGGGTTGGTAAAGACTGGAACATTCCTACTGGCCTATGATGCTCTGTCTTGACCGACTGGAAAGTCATGAATCTTGAAACAAACTCATCCAATATTCTCTTCATACTAGCCCACCAGAACTTCACATTCAATGCTTTATACATTTTTTGAATTCTAGGATGAACATCCCACTTGGAATGATGATATTCCATGAGAAGATCCTCCTGACAAGCAACTGGCACAACCATCCAATTCCTAAAACACAAAACTGAATCTCTATTCAGTTTCCAACCCTCAATGGTCTCCCCACCATTGAGTTTTGACCTCATGTTAACACACTCAGAATTAGATATATGTTCCTCTTTAACCAGGCCAACCAAGGCAGGAGTCAACAAATCTGTAAAGAAGGCCACTCTATCACCATGGTCCTCATATTCCAACCACATATCAGCTATAACCGACATCAACTACCACTGGTCCGATGCCTATTTCACCACTTGAGCATATGATTTTCTACTTAATGCATCCACTACTAAATTTACCTTAACCGATGTGTACATTCAGTCAAAATCAAGCTTCAGGAGATATTACATCCATTTCCTTTTCCTCAAATTCAAATACCTTTGTGAGATAATGTGTTTCAAGCTCCTATGATATGTATATACATAGAATTTCTCAGTGAAGATATAATGACACCACACTTTCAAGGCATGTACCACTACTTCCAATTCCAAATCATGAGTTGGGTAGTTATTCTCAAGCACCCTCAACTGCCATGAGACATACACAACCACATTATTTCCTTGAATGAGAACACACCCAAACCCTGACAATTTGGCATACAACTAATGATTCCTCAAGATCCCACATACTGTCGCCATGTGATGATCATGATCCACCATTGTCTTTGAAAACACCAGAATATCATCTACAAAATCTACCACAAATGAATCCAGATATCTATGAAATATCTGATTCATCAATGCCATGAACACTACTAGCACATTTGTTAGAACAAAGGGCATAACCACATATTCATAATGTCTATATCTACTTTTGAAAGTTTTTTTAGGAATATCATCCTTCCTCACCCTCAATTGATGATATCCAGACCTCAGGTCAATCGTGGAGAACCACTGGCTTCCCTAAACTGGCAAGACAAATCATCAATTCGAGGTTGTCGATATCTATTATTTATCATAACTTGGTTATGTCTATGATAACCAATATAGAGCCTCAAAGTTCCATCAGCCTTTTTCACAACAACACCGGCGCTACCCACGAAGACGTGCTAGGCCTGATAAAACCTTTATTTTCTAACTTTTTGAACTAGACTTTTAGTTACCACAATTCAGTAGGTGACATCCAGTAAGACGGAAGTGTTCTAGGATTGGTCCTCAGAAGGAGATCAATCATAAACTCCACTTCTCTTACGGGAGGTAACCCAGATAATTCCTTGGGAAACAAATCCATGAACCAATACACAATTGCCGGAAGAGCATTATCCTCAACACCCTTTACAAATTCCAACTACAACCCTGACAATTGATATGATAACGTTCCAACTACTGGTTCCAAAAAACCCTTTGCACCCTGCCTTTCATGCATCTCTCCCATAAAGAGATGGCTAACGCCATCGTGTGTCATAAAAGCCACTGTTCAACCATTACAATCGATGTGGGCCCTAAATACCACCATCCAATCTATTGCTAGGATTACAACATCCACATCCATCTCATGCACTGAGAAAATCCACATTAACTCATCCTCTCCCACAACGATACAACATGCTCTACACAATAAGGCTTGACACTCTCTTCAACCTAGAGAAGTTTTACGTTTCAAAACTGAAGGCATCATTTCTAACCATAAACTCAGAAACTCAACCACACATGAAATAATAAAAATGTGTGAAGCACCCATATCAAATAGTAGTTGCATCACGGTAGAATTTAAAATAATAGTACTTTGCACCGTGGATAGTCCCGACTGATCATCCACTCGGACCTGCTCAGCTCCAAACAATGCCTTAGTTGCCACAATCTTCTCTTTATTGATCCGTTTTCAGATTATGTGTCATAAGCCCGCCCTAGGAGTAAGTGTCCCTTCTCCTATTGAAACCATCTTTAGAGTTCCTACTATTACCCATGGGTATCACTATTCTTCCTCTGTTCGAAGTTCCCAACTGATCCAGCTCCTCCACCGATGATCGATTCACCATCTCTATGTAATCACTGATACAATAAACTACTATTTTGAATGGATCACTTACCTTAATCCCACTTAAAATATCATTACCTTCAATGAAATGATACCCGCCACCTCGGGTGAAAACCGAACTAAGCACATAAACTTAGTTGCATACTCCGTCACCGATATATGATCTTTCTTCAGACTGAATAAATCAGTTGGGTGATGAATTCTGAACGTATGTGGGTGGAATTGTTTATTAAAAAATTCCTCAAAATCCTTCCCATTTCATACCCTCCTCTGTTACCACTTGGACTACTGACTCCCACCACTGAAGAGCAAGATCCTATAGCTTACACATTGCTAGCTTTAATTTCAGCTCTACTAGTGTCCCCAAGAATTGGGAAATTCTTTTTATTCTGGACAGCCACGTCTCTACCCTTTCTATGTCCGAATCACCCCTAAAGATTGGTGGATCATGATTTTGGAACGGATCCATATAATCAACATGCTTTCGCGCTTCCCCTCTATTCAGTCTTCCCCAGCTTGTAAGGCTTTCACAATGCTCTGGACTAACTGCTGGTTCACCTCGGGCTCAGTGCGACCATGTTTTCATCGGCCCCTTCTAGTTGGTCTCTACGACTCCTTCTCGATATCTAAAAATAGAATGAAAAACCGTAATTATCACTTCTGAATACATCAAGAATTACCATTTCAAATCACATTATACAACACTATCACAAAGAGGCTTTCCACCTTTCCACATTTTCTGTTTTCTAAACAGACATCGAACTCTTTCAATCTCACTCTCTAGTAACTGTTGGCATAGCATTTCAAATTATATCAAATCAACTATCAGAACATTGTTTTTTTAAAACAAAATTTTTTAATGTTCAACCATTTTTGAAAACATTCAACATACTTTTTAAAATCAACCCATTTTCAAAATACACAAAATACCCTGTTTTCAAAATCATTCAGTTGAAATAAATTCTTTCATTTTTTCAAAATTTGCACCTTGCAAAAAATCCTTACTCATTCCTCACAATGAGATATGAAATCCTAGTGGGATGTCATTCCTCTACAGTTCATGTCATGCTCCTCTCATTGGTTAAACCCATGATAATGAGATTTCAACATTCTAGAAGTGTATCCAAAACACTTATGTACCAAACACCCTGGCAACTTGAAGTTCAACATAAACAAGTTATCTACGTCCTTTTATACTATACATTTGATGTTCCAACAGTCCAACTCCTATGTAATATTTTGACCCAACGAATAGACAAGAATTAATTTCAACTCCAAGATAAAGAAAACTAATGTATACTTGTTAGGAAAGGACCGAAGAAGCTAATACCATTTGTAATGACCCGCAAATTGTCATTGTATTGATAGTAAAACGATTCATTACTAGGCCTTAACCAACATCCCCATGATGCCAAAGGCCAGAACTAAATGCCAAGCGGTTTCAAATACAGGTTGGGGGACAATTTACTCTTTATGAAATAACCCATAAACCAACCAAGCATAACCAAACACTCAGTATATGATGCATGAACAAATGAATGACAACTAAAAAACTTCATTTAGGTCAAACCACATAAAGTACCCAACAATAGAAGACCAAACCAAGAATCAAACTACACAACGAATGAACAATTCAGGACTCTCAAGAGACACCATGGCTCCGTGCTCCACAAGCTCGAAGCTCCATAACATTTCCCAAGAAAAACCATGAGCCACTAATAATAAGATGATTTACCTTTACCTATGTATCATAATACAACATCTGCAAAAGAACCAAAGAGCCAAAGAAGGGGTGAGTATAAAACTCAGTAGGGTTCCCTAATGAGTTCCTTAATCACTCCACTAGGATAGAAAGGTTAGTCACATTTTATAAAACTGTATATATAAAAAACTTTACCAAAATAGATTATAACATGATATAAAATAACGTCCCAAAACCATTTATAACCAAAATCATACAAGTTGAATTAAAACCAATATTTCTAGCAAGTTATTTTCCATAAAAAAACTAAACATGCTTTAGAACCATTTCACAATATTCGTTTTTGGCACACCCCAACCATTCAACAAACCCATGCAACCAAACATGCATGATATCTAGAAGAGGGGGAATGCCCTAACCCTTATCCATCCCAACCAAGATGTGGGATACTTCTTACCCTTATCCAACCCAAATGCACATGAATGTGTAACGGGGGAGAGACATAACCCTTTTCATCCCAACACCGATGGGGGAGACCCCTATCCATTGTCTGTCTCGAATGCAATAAGAATGTTTAAAGGGGGAGATACCTCACCATTATCCATACCGATGATGATGGGGGAGACCCTTAACCCTTATCATTCCCACATTCCAGTCAACACACACAACCATCTTGTCAAAGACCAAGTATGTTCTACCAATTCAAACCATTTCAATAAAATTGTACTTTTTTTGAAAACCATGGAATTAACCAATTTCAAATTAGTAATCTCACGTCAAAAAAACATTCCCTTTTATTGAAAACATTTAATTCGAACAATGTGTCACAATTATAGAAAATCCCCATTTTAAAATCCTCATTTGAAAATTACGAACCAAAGTACTCATTCAAAATTCCTAATTTTCCAAATTTCACAGCCATCACTCAAGAAGGTTTCCAACAAGTGTTCAACAACCAAATCAAAATAAATTCAACACCACACACTCAATTTGAAATCATTCTAATCATTTATACTAATTAGAGTTGAGAAAGAAGCACCCTACCATTAGGGTTTTGACGAAAACCACAATGAACAATGAAAGCTCAAGAAAATCGGGTCGATTCTCCAAGAACCCGCCTTAGACGTCTTCTCCTAGCAATACCAAGAACAAAAAATATCATATTTGGCATCCAAACACCTATAATTTCCATAATGTGCATAGATATATGAAAACGTTGGAAAATAAGAAGTAGGAATAAGTATATCTAAGAAACTGATCCAGAACAAAAAATAAAGTCTATATACCTCAAGAAAACGGCTTCGATTCACCAAGAGAAGCCTTCAGATCAGCTTCGGAATAGTGGGAGAACCTTTTTTGACCTTAGGAGAAGAAAAATTCCGAGTTAGGGCTAATTAATAGGAAAAATAAGCCACTTAGAGGCACACACTTGTGATATCCACCTTTATACTATCTCATTTAAGTGGTCGCACAGTTTTCCCGCATGGTTAGACAAACCGTGAAATAACAATGAATTATCCACTACCTCCGAAGATCCTCCACGCATGGCTTGGAAGCACAGTTAGACAAATCATGCACTGCCTGTGAGGAAGATACTTCCTCCAAGACCAACTACGCATGGTTTTGCCGAATAGTTTAGGCAGACTGTGAGACATCTGTGCGGCATCCCCTTTTCCTCTAAACATTATTTAAAGTACTCGTGACACTCCAATTCACCTCCTTTAACATTAAAACCATGAAAATAATCAAGTACGGGTTACATACTAGAAACCAGGGGTACTATAATAAATCAATTCAAAGCCTTTTCACATGCGTCACATTTATCCAGTCTCTACACTACTTCGTTTTTTTCTTTTTTAAATGGACTTGTATTTATATAAAAAGCTTCCCAACGGACGTCTCCACTCCAATGGTCATATTTTATATAAATTTTTTAGGGACCTTGACACATTTCAAACATACAATGGTTAGTTTGTAACCGATTTTAGGACATCGTTTCATGTAACAGAAACGATGTTTAGTAAAAGATAAACATTATTTAAGAAAAACTTAGAATCTGATAATATTTGAATGATACATTAAACAAATCAAACATTATTAAGAAAAAACATATTCTTAAGAAAAAAATTATCAATAAAAAGGATTCATAAGGAAAAGTAAATCGGATTGTGAAACATGTACCTCATTTGTTCCGAAATTAGAATCATAAACTCCAAATGACTTTTACACCAGATTCAAAATCATAAAACAGAGTCAATTTTTCATCGGATTTAGAATCATAAAATATAGTCACATTTGCACCAGATTCGGAATGTTAAAGAGGATATGACTTATACACCAGAATCTGTATCACAGAGATGGTATCGATTATACACCAGAATCAGTATCACAAAGACGGTATGACTTATACACTGGAATCGGTTTCACAAAGGCGATATCACTTATACACCAAAATTGGTATCATAAAGACTTTATGACTTAAATTAGAATTAATAATATATAAGTATAACAGAATGATATTATTTGAATTGAATAAAAAAACAGTTCCTAAAAATAGAACATAAGAAAAAGTGTTTGTGATTTTTAAAACATAAGACCATAAGGAATAGAGACGTCATAAGATAATATTATTGACTAAAAAATATCCCCCTTTTTGGAAATGAAAAACACCTTTGCTAAGGAAGAAAATATTGTCTTAGATATACAATTATGAAAAACTTATCTCCCCCTATGAATGGGATTTCTGATGAATACTACTAACTCCCCCTTTGGTTATGTTTCCCAAGGATTGTATTCTTAACCTTTAGAGTCTAATTTTCGTTCTTAAGAAAATATCTTCACCTTAGATAAAAATCTCTTATTAAAATAAAACAACCCCTTAATTGGTCATTAACATTTCTTAATATACTCTCCATCAATAGATTCTCCTCCTTTGAGATTTTAATTAAATTATTACTTTAAATAAATTCTCACCTCTTGTGATTTTTAGAAACAGGGAAAAGAATGGAGAAGTGTAAGATGTACCTGTAAGGTTAAGCAAGGATACATTGAAAATCAAAAGAATGATATGCTAGAAACATCTAAAGTACATTTTGAAAATAAGGTCTAAATTTCAACAAAACATTAGAATGTATGAAAAAAATCATCCATCCTTCTTCTTCTCGGAAACATTTTCTTTATCAAGGATTTATGTTTCTTCACTTCCTTATTATCTTCCTCAATCATCTTCAACAGGATCTCCTGATCCTAATTATTCTTTTCTAATATAAATATTATTTCTTCTTGAGAATCCACCTTTTTCTCTAATTCTGCTCTGACATCCTTCTCACTGCTTACAGATCTGGAAATGGAATTGAGTTGAATAGCTTTCTCAAATATTGATGCGTTGACCTTGTTAAACATAGTTTCACAGGTATTGAAAGCTCATTTTTTTGAATCCATGAAGTCACCAAATTTCCTCAGCTCTTAATTTATAGTTTTGGTGCTGGTAAAGACTTTTTTACAAGTCACCTTCTAAGATTTGTAATCAATCAAAAGATAACTATGTATGCTTCTTTCTTGACCACCATATCCATACGCATATTGGTTGATTCAATATTTTGATTCAGAGTTTCCTGCATCATTTGTCTCTGGGCATCTATATTTGCAAGAATCGGAATGGTGCAGACCAAAATTATTAAATATATCTTGACAAAGTCATGTCTAATAGATGATGAGGATTCAGAACCTGAAACATATTTTCCTTTCTAAGCTCCTCTTGGAGTTAAGGAAGCTGATTTTTCTATTCTCTTAAAGGACTTCTGAGGTGTTTCTTTTTCGGATGAGGCAACCAAAACACTCTTACCATTGACAATATTTCGAACTGGAGGATTTTCACCAGATATTTGGATAACATTATGATCTACTTGTTCATCTTCTTCCACTTGAATCTCTTATTCTTCACTACCTTGATGATCAACCTATTCTCTCTCTTCTTCTTCCACTTCAATTTCCATCGAGTTCTTCTTCTTCAACTTTCACTTCTTCCTTGACTTCTACTTCTTCCTCAACTTCTTCTTTAACTTGTTTTTCGACTTGTTCTTCTAAAATAGATTTAGATACTAAACTTGATGGTGTTCCAATGTAGTCTTACACTTCCCTTAAAACATCATCATAGTATTATTGAACAATATTATCTTCTATTTCTTGAACAGGTTCTGAAAAAGATAAATCTTTCTTGTCTTTTTGGATTTTCAGTGTGATAGCTAGGTTCTTAAGAATGGCATGAGGTTCTAAAACTTGTTGAGACTTCATTTCTACATTTTTAAGTAATGACTAACAAACTTGCGCTTCCAAGGATTTCTTCTTTAACTTCTTTTTATTATTTTCATTCTCAATATTTTTAGCTTGGTTGATTTTCAAGGCCATAACCTCTGTAGTATTTAATCCAAAGGAAGGATATCCTTCCATTTTGGTATCTTCCATTTCTCTCCACCTTGAATCTATTGCGTCAGAATAGGCTATTGGTTTATTTGCATTAGGAGGTACTGATACCGAGACTTCAGGAACTGGTACTAGCAATCCTTGTTCATCACATTTTCTTTTCTTTGGTACTGATTTTAATGATTCTAGAACATATCCATTTTTCTGGATAACTATTTCTTCAAAACGTTTGGATTCCTGTGAAAACTTTATCTTCATCCTCCTGAGAGTGTCATCATTTAGAAATAAAATATTAAAAGGCTTTGCGACTGATTTTCTTGGTACATTCAGTTCATAAAGGCACATAACAATTATCTTGAAGATAGTTGCCTGATATAGAGAAATTTGAGATATGATGGATCCATGTTTTATTGCCAGGATAATGAGGAAAATCTAATTGACCAAGTTAATCTTCTTTAATTTGATGATAATGTCTAAAATAAAGATATCACATATTTTTAGAGATTCCTTATCTCTTTTTCTTTGGATAAGAAAGCCTTGTATCTAGAGAGCTACCATCTTGTGGTTCGTTGTAAGATTCATAATTTTGGGATTATTAACATATCTGAGACCAAGAAAATCCAAATCCTTGACTATTTCAATAGAACCTTCTTTCTTAGGGAGTTTTAGAGAACATAGAACAACTTCCCCTTCATACGGTATGTTGAGAACATTTTCTTCCTTCTTATAAGGAACCGTATAATTCTTATCATAACATTTGAACATAAAGAGACCCTTACCATCCTTTTGAAAAAATGTAATAGATTCGTATAACTGAATAACCAGGTCAGGGATAAATGGATGCTAACTATTCTCCTTTTCCACACAAACACATTCCCTTCCATTAGATATTATAAACTTAGAGATAAGGGAGTGATATTTTTCATAGAATTTAGGGCATACCAACCTTTCCCTAAAGATTGACCAATCCTTTATTTATTTGGTAATAGACATATGATCTGCAAAAGATTCAGGAGTCATTCAGGATGATGAAGACAAAAGAATTGGACCAACAACTTTGATATCAAAAAAACATTGGCACTAAGATCAGTAAGGATGGTGCAACACTTATAAATGAGACACCCCTCATATAGACATTGCTATGACTTTTTAGCTTCCATAAGATAATCAAACGGCTGAACATAACCTGATCTAATCTAACGGTTGAGGATGGATATAGGAAATATGAATTTCGTTATTTTGATGTAATGTAAACCGAATTTGAAAATTTTAAAATACCATCAATTGAAACATA
The DNA here is from genome assembly GCA_963277665.1 of Viscum album. Lineage (NCBI taxonomy): Eukaryota > Viridiplantae > Streptophyta > Magnoliopsida > Santalales > Viscaceae > Viscum > Viscum album. The sequence continues at coordinate 250,122,894 of OY728123.1, forward strand.
AGATAAGAAAATAATGGGTATGAAAATTTACCTTTTAGAATACTCTAAGGAGTTTATCGGTATTATACAAATTTTCTTGGAAGTGATAGATGCCGGGATTTCCAATAGTCAAATTTCTAATACCGATATTTCCAATACTAAAACTTCCAATATCGAAATTTCCAATGCCGAAATTTCCAATACCAAAATTTACAATATCGTAATTTCCAATAAAAAAATTTCTAATACCCAAATTTATAATACCTAAATTTCTAATATCAAAATTTCTAACACCAAAATTTATAATAACAAAATTTCTAATACTAAACTTTCTAATCAAGAAAGATAAAATTTTAAGACAGAAATAAAATCTTAAGGAAAGATAAAATTTTAAGATGAAGAGAAATCTTAAGGAAAGAGGAAAAATATATACTCCACATAAAATAAGGAGTAATTTAATGTCAGGGAATGATTTAAAAAAGAAGTAGATATAAATTATTACCTTATAGAGATCATTCTTATAGTTTTTTAATGTATTCAAATCTAACAGAAGATAATGGTTTTGTAAAAATATCAGCTAATTGTTCTTGCATTCCGAGGAATTGAAGAATAATATCTCCTTTAAGTGCATGATCCCTATGAATGTGATGTCTAATATCTATATGCTTTGCATGATAGTGATGTACATGGTTTTAGCATAGGGAAATGGAACTTGTGTTATCACACATTATTTTTGTCTTTTTAAAACTCATTCCGTAGTTCTTGAGGGTGTGTTGCATCCACAACACTTGAAAACAACAACTTCCAGCTGGTATATATTCTTCTTCTGCAGTGGAAAGTGCTATAGAATTTTGTTTGTTGCATGACCAAAAAACTAAGGAATCTCCAATGATATGAAAAGTTCCAGATGTACTGTATCTATCCATTTTACAACCTCCAAAGTTAGCATCTGAAAGAAATTTATGTTCAAAATAATTTCCAGAGGAATAAAAAAGTCCCAAATCTAAAGTTGAATTTAAGTAGTGAAAAATTATTTTCACTGCCTTTAAATGAAATTCTTTAGTATTTTCTTGTAATCTTGCACATAAGCATACTGAGAACATTATGTTAGGTCGATTAGCTATTAAGTAATGTAAACTTCATATCATCCCTCTATAAGATGTTTGATCCACATGTTTCCCTACTTAATCAATATCAATAGTATTAGAGGTTCTGATAGGAGTAATTATTCTCTTAGAATTGTCATAACCAAACTTATTAAGATGATCTTTGATATACTTATGTTGAAATATGAATGTTCCCTCTGGTTTTTGAGAAATTTGAAAACCAAGGAAAAAGGTTAACTCCCCCATCATTATCATCTCAAATTTATATTTCATAAGAATCGCAAAGGAATTAGTTATGTATTACTGAGTCTATCTGAAGATGATGTCATAAACATAAATTTGGACAATCAAAACAACTTTATTATTTTTCTTAATAAAAAGGGTTCGATCAGTAGTTCACTTAAAAAAGCTATTTTGAAGGAAAAATTCTGAAAGTCTATCATACCAAGCTGTAGGGGATTTTGTAAGCCAATATGGAGGTTTGGTAAGTTTATGAACATGGTTAGGATGTTTTGTAACTTCAAAGCTAGGGGGTTGATAAACATAGACTTCCTCCTATACATAACCATTATGAAATAAAACATTGCATCCATTTGATAAAGTTTGAAATTAAATAATGATGTAAAGGATAGAAGAATATAAATAGACTCAAGTCTTGCTGAATGAGCATATGTTTCTTCATAGTCTATGACTTCTTGTAGGTTATAGCCTTTGGCAACTAATCTGGCATTATTTCAAACCATAACTCCGTTTTCATCGCATTTGTTTCTAAAAACCCATTTTACCCCAACAACCGAAGTTTCCTTAGGGTTTCAACCAATATCCAAACCTAATTCCATATGAATTCATTGAGTTCATCTTGCATAGCCTTTATCCAATCTTCATTAGACAAGGAATCTTTAGGGGGATTTGGTTAAAATTGAGAAAGAAAAGCAACATGCTCAACTTTATTACTTAAATAATTTCTAGTTTTTACTGGTTGATTATCATTTAAAATGATATTATCATTGGGATGCATTATATGTAACAACTGAAAGAGGTTTTTAAAGACTTGATCATCAAAATAGGGTAGAAAATATTCAATAGTAAATGTTTTAGAATCATTTCTAGAACATTTTAATTATCTGAAAAATCTTCTATCAAATGTTGGTGATTGATTTTAGAAAATATATCAGGAATAAGTTCTGGTTATTTGAAAACAAAAGGATCATTTTCATCAAAATTAACATGTACTGTTTCTTCCATAGTGAAAGTGTTTTTATTGAAAACTCAATATGCCTTAGAGTATTGGAGAAGCATATGAATATTCCTTAATCAGATTCAGGTGCAAATTTATGTAAGTTATGTTTGGTGTTTAAGATAAATACTTTTCAACCAAAAACATTAAATTAAGATACTTTCAGCTTTTGGACAATCCATAACTCATAAGGTGTTTAATTAAGAATGGGTCTAATTAAAACTTGATTTATAGTATAACAGGAAGTACATAAAACTTTAGCCCAAAAATGATTAGCTATAGAATATTCACTCAACATGGTTCTAGTCATATCTTGAAGATTATGATTTCTTATTTCAACAACACCATTCTGTTGAGGAGTTATTGGAGAAGAAAAAATTGTGAGTAATACCTTTTATACAACAAAAAGTTTCAAAATATGAATTTTGAAATTCTCCTCCACGATCACTATGAATAATTATCAATGGAAGGTTTTTCTCATTTTTAACATGAGCTCTAAAAACGGTGAAAGAAGAAAAATCTTCAGATCTTGTTGCAAGAAAAATACCCATGTAATTCTAGTTTAGTCATCAACTAAGACAAACACATAATAATTTCCTCCAATAATTCCAGTTTTTGTTGTACTAAATAATTCAATGTGCATTAACTCTAAGGCATTATAAGTTGTAAATTCACTTTTAGATTTAAAGCTATATTTATGTTTCTTTCCCTATTGAAAAGAATCACATACTTTTGAAGAATAAATAATACGATACTTTATATCTTTAATGAGTTCTTTAATAGAGAGTTTACTAAGATTTAATAAGTTATAGTGTCCCATTCTTCTATTCCAAAACAACAATTAATCTTTAATTTCACTTAGGTAAGGAAGATCTTGACTTCAATGGTCTTCTAGGTTTAGTGTGTATACATTCTCTTACCTATGGTCTGAGAGAATAAATTCATCCTTAGAATTGTGTACTAAGAACATGTCATTCATAAAATTCCCAAGGTATCCTTCATCATATAATTTATTTATGCTGATGAGGTTGTGCTTAAGACCTTTAACAAAAAGAATATTTGAAATTAATGATTTTCCAAGAATAATAATGTTACCTATAACGATAATCCCTCATTGAGAGTTATCTCTAAAGGTTAATTTTCCACATTTAGTATTTAAAACCTTTTTGAAATAATCTTTGTTACCTTTCATGTGCTGGGAACATACACTATCCATGTACCATATGTTGTTGGTACTTCCTTCATTGACCTGAAAAAAAAAGATTTAGGTTTCCAGCATCCAAAATTTATTTGATCCAGAATTGTTAGATAATAAAATTTTGGGTTTCCATATTTTTTAGAAAGATAGGATTTATAAAACCCAAGAGATTTAACATTATTTAAAAAATAGTTCTTCTTCAAATGACCAAGACTTTAACATTTAGTTAAAAAAGGAGCTCATGGAGGAAAAAAATAATTGTTTCTAAAAATAGGGTTTTCATGAGAATAAACTAATCGTTTATTATTACCATGACGTCATATCGGAGAATAAATGTTGTCAAAATTTTCTTTTAGAGAAGTAAAATTTACAAGAAGTTTCTTTAAAGGAAAAATTTCCGACTATAGCCTTAAGACTAAATTCCTCTCCTTTGGAATAATAGAGTAATAGTTATGTTTATCCTCTAAAAAATCTTTTTCAGGAAACTAATTTTTAAGATCTTTAGAAATATTATCCTTCTCAGAATTAACTTCCTCATGTTTCATAGAATGATTTTCTAAAACATAATTTTTATTACCAATATCACTGGTATGATATGAAATTTTTTTGTTAAAATAAATTCTCTCAAAATTTCCTTTTCATGATTCTTTGAAACTTTTCAATTTCTAATCTCTATCAAGATAGAAAACCTGGAAACTTCCTCATAGGAAGGAAAATCATTATCATTATCTGATGAAGAAGATTCTTCATCTGAAGAAAAATCTTTATCAGGAAAATTTTCACTCAAATACATATTGTTTAATGATTTACTAGTTCGTACCTTAGAAATAGGAAATTGATTTGGAAATGGAGCTCGGGCTATTAAACCAATATTCTTTTGCTCAGAAGATTCATAGTCTGAGGTATCGTTAAAAGAATCTCCACCATTATCACTCCAAGTGTCATTGGAATTTATGAAATTCTTATACTTTGAAATGTATAAATTCTTCTTGTTTACCTCATAATTTCTATCCTTCTTGTCTCTTTTCTTAAGTAAGAGAGAATCTGGTCTTATATGACCAGTGCTTCTATATTCATAGCATGTCACTTCTCCATATCTATTATCTTTTCCATCTTTCTTCTTGTATCTATATTGAATGTTCTTCGTCCCAATAATCTTTTTCATCATCCGATCAAGAGTGGCTAACTCATTTTTTGACGTTTCACTTTCAGTAGATTCATATTGAACAACAATCTTATTAGATTTAGATCATGGAACTCTCTTAGGAGTCTTTGCTTTCATATGATTTGAAGTAGTTATAAAATCTAAACCTCCATTTCCATTCTTCTTATTAATATTTTCAGCATCTCTCTTCATTCTGGTTTCATGTTGAAGAATTGTTCCAAACAGTTCATCAAGAGAAATCTGTATAGCTTTTCTATTTTCATCTATAGTCGTTCTCTTGGATTCCCATTCGTTAGGCAAGATGTCTATAATCTTGTCTACAAGAGGATCATCATATAAACCTTTCTCACCCTTTTATTGTAAGTTTTTGGAAATAGTCATGAATCTTTGTTGTACCTTACAGATGTGTTCTCTATAAGGAAAGTAGAAACCATGATACTCAGTTCTGAGCATAGCTCTTCTAGTTTTGATAACATTGGAAGTTCCAAAGTGAGTTACTTAATGATTCTTCCAAATACAATTTGCAGCTTCACAAGATGAAATTTGGATATATATATTTCTAGTCATGGAACAAAGAAAAGTATTAGATACCTTAACGTTCAGCTGGTATTCCACCTTTTCCAGATTAGTAAAGGTTATATGTTCATTATCATGAATCGTATTATCTATAGTTAACATAATGTAGTTGTCTAGACCTGTGTTTATCACAAAGCTCTTCATTCTTTCTCTCCAGTACTTAGAGTCATTTCCATCATGGTTTGGTGGTCTATTAGGATTGAGATTATATAGAGATATAATATGAACGCTTGATATACTAAAAGAAATTTCCTTCTAGAAAACATATTAGAAGTAAAAGTCTATACTCAAATATTAAAAAGGAAACTTGAGAAAGAAAACTTATATGTGGATATAATTATTTCAGAGACCTCCTCTAATACAAATTTTATGATCAAAATGATGAATGTAGATGCTCAATATATAAGAGGGGGTGGAATTTATTCATTAAAAAATTCCTTTAGAACCTTTAAATCAAATTTTAACAAAGTTAAAGAAACATACACAACACCTCTAAAATAATTTTTTAAAAAAAATTACAACCATAAGATAAAATATTTAAAAAGTCATTCTTAAATTAATGATTATATATTAAAGCGTAAATAATTAGTAATATAATCAGATTAAAAAAACTAGGAATTATAAGAAACTTATACTTTCTATTTTTAACAAAGATTAGATTTCATCAGAAATAAAGCACCTTGAAATAGAAAACAAGTAACAACAAGATTATTTTAACCCAAATAAAAGGGTATCCAACAACCATGGATAAAAGTTCCTTTACATATACATTCAAGAATGTCTATCTCACCAAAACCGATGATATCCCTCAATCCAAATAACAGAACTTCTCTTGCTATCCCTGAAAGCCCTCGATTTAGAAGGAAATCAGAACCTCTTTCTTCTAAACCTGGAATCCCACGATCAACACAATCGGAGTATGAACAACGTAGGTCTTTACAAGTTGTTCACACTTGAAAAAGTTGTTCCCAAATGAAAAAGTTGTTCAAAACATACACAAAAAGCACTGAGATTTGAAAGAGCATCTCTCTCTAGAAATCAGTTCACATATTTTTCACATGCGTCAGTTCATCCACTCCCTATACTACTTCATTTTTTTCTCATTCAAATGGTCTTGTATTTATATGAAAAGCTTCCCAACAGTCAGATCCACTCCAACAGTCATATTTTCCTTAAATTTTGGAGGGACCTGGATACATGTCAAACATACAATGGTTAGTTTTTAACAGATTTTACAACATCCTTTCAAGTAACAGAAACGATGTTAAGTTAAAGTTTAGAGTTATGTAAGAAATACATGGAATATGATAATATTGGAATGATACATTAAATAACTCTAACATTATTAGGAAAAATGGATTCTTAAGAAAACAATTATCAATAAAATAGATTCATAAGGAAATGTAAATTGGATTCTGAAACCATTATCTCACTTGTTCTGGAATAGGAATCATAAAATCGAATTGACTTTTGCACTGGATTCAGAATCATAAATACTATATCACTTATACATAGGAATCAGTATCACAAAGACGATATGAATTATACACTGGAATCAGTATCACAATTACGGTATGACTTATACACCGAAATCAGTATCACAATGAAAGTATCAATTATACAACAAAATTGGTAACAGAAAGATGGTATGACTAAAAATATAATTACTAATCTGTAAGTATAATGGAAAGACATTATTAGAACATAAGAATAAAAATAGTTCCTAAAAACAGAACATAAGAAAAGGTGTTTATGATTTGAAATACATAAAACCACAAGGAATGGATAAGTCCTAAGATAATATTATTGACTCAACAATATGAGTATAAAATTTTAATTTTGTTATGATATTATTTCTATTATAGGATATGTAGATGATTTATATTCTAAATAAAAACATAGGAATGAAATAATACATATGTTGGAGACTTCCAAATGTCATGAAAAAATCCTAATATTGATGGTATTAGGATAACATAGTGTGAACATGGATTTAGAATGTGTAATGTAATTTTCTTAGAGAATATTTTGGAATATTTCGAATGAAATTTATAATGCTAGGTTTATGTTTGAAAGGGTGCAAGTGATAACCTTTTAAACAACATGAAAATGAGGCTTTTTGGAACACACATTATATTTTAAAAATTCCCTAACACTATTCCAAGGTCAATATCACCAAATATTATATGAAATAGAGTTATGGGTGCCATTGGGTCAAAAAAGTCTTAACCGAGGCCATCTACTAATGTTTTACACATGTTATTTGGTTTTTACCATTTTGTTTTTAAATTTCATTATTTTAATTTTAAAATAGGTAATTAGTTTTATAAATAAGTGAGTTTTTTATTTGTATTTAAAAATGAAGTTATACATATAACCAAATTTGGGTGTGATAGAAAAATATAATTCCTATATTTAATTTAATTTAATTTCTAAAAATTATAAAATAAAATTTAAAATTAAAACAAATATCAAGGTGGAAATTGTTTTTGTGGAAAAATAGAATTTTCCCCATTATGGATCCTTAATATAAAATAATATTTATTAATAGTTAAATTTGAGTAAATATATTTATTTATGTTTCTATGAATCATATTATATTCATTATTTAATGTATTTAAATTTAATTTATTTGAAATAAATTCCTTGATATTAATTAATCAAAAATTTTAAACTAATATTTTCACAATTATCCGAGTAATTACCATTAATCCTAATAAAATATATTTTATAAATAAAAATTAAAATGGTCATGTTCAGTAATATAAACATTATTATATCATATATAAGAATAATTTTTTGTATTTAATATATATTATTTATCTAAATTAATATTAATGATATCACATTAACCCTTAGTATCCTATTTAAAGAAAAGTGTTTTTTAAAGCATAATATTTTTGTATAGGAAAACAATATTCAATTTCATTTAATAGAATATTATTAATAAGATTATTATTTTTAAAATAGTAGTTATGTAACACTAATATATATGTATATATAAACCATAATTTATCCATATATATATTTCATTAAAAATACATATGAAAAATAGTTTTAGAAAATATATCTATTGATTTTCTAAAATTAAATTAACAGGTTTTTTGAATGGAAAAATTATATTTTTAAATGATTAATATATATTTATTAATATATTATTTCTATATATAATGGTTTTTAGAATCATATAATTCATATAAATATGTCAATATTAAGGAAATCAATATTTTTTCACAATTAATAAAAGGACCAATTATTTTATAAAAACATATACTATTTATCCTATGCTATTTTTCATATAATAAATTCATAAATGAAGTTTATTTTGTAAAATTAAATTTATAAAACCTATATTTATATTTTAAATAAAAAATTTAAATATATGGGAGGTCACATTTAAATAAAACATTCCTAATTAACAAAAAATGTTAATTTTTTATCTTATTATGGTAATATTTTTCAATTATTTTCCATTAAATTATTTATTATATCTTTTGTAATATTTATTTTGTAATATTTTGGGGATATTTCATGCTGGCTGAAACATGTAACAAAATTTATATAATATATAATATATTTCATAGGATCTAAAATATAATGTTATTACAATATGCCATCTTGAATAAATCATGTTCAAAAAATTATAATTATTTATCACAAGTTAATGAAGGTGAGGATATTCATAACTTAATCATTATTAAAGATATAAAGTTCATTGTGACATATGCCATAAATTATTTTTTTGGATCAACATACATATCATTCCTTAATCAATATTGATTATTTTTACCATAATCACATAGTCTCCAAAATATAAAATTCCAAAAAACATGCAAAATATCTAAGTAATAACACAATAGTTAAATTGCATATTCTTAAAAAAGAATATTTCTTTAAAGTTAAAAAGGTATTATATATTATTTCATGATTTCACACAATTTAATATTTATATTCTATAACATCAAAAATTTTATAAAATTAACCAAAAATATATGGAATTATCATAAATCACAAGGATATTGATACCACAATACATAAATTTTCCAAAAAACCCAATCCTTTTTTATGTCAACATTAAAAATATATTAAACCTAAAACATACCCAACCATGAAAAATATATTCATCCATAGTTATATAATCAAATATAATATCTCCATAAACACATTTTTCAATGATTTTTATACCATTTAATATATTATTTGAAAAAAATAACAAAAAACTAATAAATAATGATCCTTCGATGTTTCAAATAGTAATAAAAAATTTATAATATACCAATATATCATTGAATAATATCACTTAACTAATAAAAATATATAGGATCATGTAGATTTAATTTCTATTAGGGTTTCAACATCATTACGTTTAGTAAGACTTGAAAAAATAGGTTTCCATCATAATAAGAAAATATTAAGATTCATTAATTTATGTGTTCTCCAATATATGGTTTTAATACATAGTGGTTTTTGTTACATTACTTTATCATATTAATCCCCAAGATGATGTTTTAACTAAATACTAAAAACATGATAATTAGGATAATATCCTAAATAATTAGAGTATATTTCATAGAAATCCCAATGTTTAGATGTATTTTTCGATGACACCATCATTTCCACCAATGATATATTAATTTTAATTATTTCAAAGATGATTAATTTTGTAACACACTTGATTATTCCTAGGATACATTAAAATGTGTTGTAATATAATTATTATATTTATCCATTCAGAATTAATTATATAGATAATTTTGTTGACCAAATCATATCCCCCAGGTGTTTCAAAGTAGGTGTGCAGTTATGCCTCATTATCTTGCACTGGGCGATGAGTGAGTTAATACAACAAATTCCATTTTTTAGGTTTATTACCCCTACTTAGATCTATTTGATATCCTATATCCACTTATAGAATCCAGACAAGGAGTTGTTAGCTATAAAACCATAAAACCTATAAATTACAAAAAAATATAGGATGTTATAATATAATTAGACATGTCCCATATAATTTTACCTTGGGGATTAAAAAAAAGTTCGTTTATCAAAATCCCTATAACATTTTTCATTACCTAAAATAACCTAAGGGTTTATCTACACCATTGAAATTAGGATAAACATTAAATTATCAAACATTTATTACATTTCTAACTCCAAAATATTCTATAACTGAAAACATATTGATATCGAAGGTGATCTAAACCCTTCCCTAATACTAACTATAATATCCCATATATAATAATTTGTTAATTAAATATCATGATGAAAATAATTTAATATAATAAATTACAATGACCTTTTAGTTAAAGATATTTATAGAGTTAAAAGATAAAAATTAACTAACAAAACTAATATATCTTCCAACTAATTAACATATTTTCTACTATAATAATTTATTTAATTCATAAAAATTATTAATCATATCCCACTAATTCCACAAATAATATGTTCTTATAATAATTTAATTACTTTTTTATCCTCATATATTGGGGAAATTTAATCATTAAAAGGCTTATATCAGATTCTCACTAAGGTTAAACACAATTTTAAACAATAAAGAATCCTTAGTGGGCATAAAATTATCATATGGGTATAATAAATATACATAAAAAAATCATACCCAAAAAATCGTAAGCTATAAGTCCTATAATAGGGATTAAAATATTATAATAATAAAAATATTGAGTTAATATATGTGATCAGTGAGTACATAACATAGTAATGAGAATATGTGTAAAACTACTAAACATCATTCAACATTGGATAATAAATAATATAGGGAACTCATCATTCATGAAACACACAATAAGTTCCTATACTTATAAGGAACAAAAATAAAATTGTGAATTACTTTATAATGAGATATAAATTCACAACCAATGCATTATATGGTGATTTAGGACCCCACCCATCATTATACATACTTATGAATGAAGCGTGAAAATCATTCAGTTATCACATCATAAAGAACACTTATAAAGGAACTGGGTTTTAATTACATCATATTAATCCCTCATGTATGAAAATGAGATTCATGTCCATTTAGAATAAACTCACATAACGAAAACATTCGTAATACCATCAATAATCCTAACATGAAAAATCCTTTGAAAAAAATCTATATCCAATGATATCAAGTATATTTCTTTGTAAATACCATCAACTAAATATAATAATTTATATGGTATTTACATTATGTAGATAAAATTTTTTCTGATAAGAAAATAATTTCCCCATTCTGTCATTATTTAAAATATTAGTAGATACTTATCAATCAGTGATATGAAAAATACATCATTTCTAGAGTGAAGAGTTCATTATAAAAATCATGTTTATAATCTGTTAATGATTACGAAATATAAAGGTTGTAATATATCTATTCCATGATAGAAAATAAAATTGTTTTAGCCATCTAGAGAATGTATATGAATGGTATCATTTCAATAATAAAATTGAAAAATAATTTCTTGTATCAAAAAATTCATACAAGTATGATAAAACAATTTGAAAATATAAAGATGACCACATTATAAATAAAAAAATTCATAATCAATTGAAATATTTTTAATAGAAATTTTATTCCTATAATAGGATAAAAATAATTTCCATTAAAAACTTATAGTGAGTAAGATTCATTAGGAAGGAAAATATATAAGGAAACATAAAAAATATTTTTGAAACCATTTTTTTCATTATCGTAAAAATACGATGTTACAAGTCCACATTATATGTAATGTTTTAAAATAGTGAATCGAAAAAAGTGAAAAAATTTAATTTTCAAAATAAACATTGAATTATGGATCCATGAATGGATATAATACTTATCAAAATAATTTTTTGATGGATGATAATAAAATTTATTTTGAAAGGTTTGAAAATCATTTTCAATATTTTGAAATACAGTAGTTTTAAGACCCACATCATAAAAAGAATATTAAATATTATTTTTAAGAATGGGTATGATTTTTTTTGAATAATATAAAATTATCCATATTAGAATTACCAAGAGGTATTATAACATTTGAAGTATGTAAAAATAATGTTATTTTTGAAAACCCCATTAAAAAAATAGGAATTAGTCTTAAGAAAAACAAATTTTAAGGAAATAATAGAATATTCAAGTAATAATTATTAGGAATGAAAACTTATTTCGCCATAAAAAATGTTGTAAATTTAAAAAAACATCATCATATGTAAGAATATGTCGATCTCTAAATATTATAGTAAAATATGAGTTATTATTACCAAATGAAAAAATTTGAGTCAGGAAATACCATTACACAAATGGTAGTTTTAAACTAAAATAACTTGACAGGTAAAATATTAAATAAAAAATTTAACATCACTTAATTTAAGAGGTTAATTATAAAAAATTAAAATAGGTATGTATTATAATCTTTTAAAATCAAACATGGTGTATAACATAAACATTTTTCAAAGTATTCAAATGTGATATAAAAAACCCCTAACCTGATATCATTTTTTATTTGATGAAATTATAAACACATATAAGAAAAAAATATACCTTAATAATATTATTCCATATCCTTATTTATATATTTTACCTTCTATATCCCTCATTTGTTGAATTTTTATTATCGATATACTAGTTATTTATAGATTATTTCAACCACCACATGTTTATAACATTAATCACTTTATAAAATTTTCTAAAACTAATGTGGCCACAAAACATTGGAAATAAATTTAATTATTAAAATATAATTTATTAAATACTAATATATATGAAAAATTTATTTATAAGTATCTTATATCATTTCATAAGTTTTTTAGTTATACTTTGAGAAAATCGAATCGATGTTGGATTATTTGTGTAATTTTTTGATGGTAAAAGATAAAATAATAATAAGGTATGTAATTAATATAATATTTTTATTAAAAATACCTCAATAATGGTATAATAATTATAAAATATTATTATTATTCATTTTTCAATGTAATATTTAATACAATTTTATAGCGTAACTCATGTAGGTGGTTAATCCGACCCAATCAAGAACACACATTAACTCCTTGAGTGAATATGATTAATGTGGAGTTTATTTTGACAAAATATAAATTAAAATAATAATAATAATATTTTTTCATTTTTAGCGTTATTATTATTTTAATATTTTATGATAAACAATGAAAAAATAGAATAAAAATTTAAAAAACATTCTTCATAGAGGCGGTAGTCTGCACACATGGATGATTGATGTACCGATGTTTTTATATGTGTATGGAAATGAATAAAAAATGGTTATGAAAATAATATAAAAAACTATAATCATACTAATAATACATAATTCATAATATTTTTATAATGATAATATTTTGTAAAAATTATTATTTACAATAAAAACATTAGTAGGAAATAATAATTACATTGTTGAGTGGATCTTTCATTGAAATACTCCTTCAAAAAGAATTTCATAAGTTAACTTACTTTTAAAAATGTATTTATAGAATATGAGTGACTTATAAGAGATGATTTTAGGGAAAATTTCCAAGGGAATATCTAATGTCTATGTAGGTTTGAATGGGTATATGATATCACCATTTATATGAGAAGAAAATGTCACATTAGTTAACACCCTTTATTTATTAATAATTCCATGAAACATTGCCAATGTTAGTGGAAACAAAGTCTAAAAATAATGGATTTTGGGGTTAATATGGGTAAAAAATAATCATCCATGGATTTACAATCATGTATTAATCATGTTATTGGGTTATTACCATTATGTTTTTACTTGTTACACTTTCACTTTTAATCGACGTAACTAAGTGTTCACTATGTTATACTATTTTTTATTAATAATGTAATATAACCCATATAATTGTTTTTTGGATTCATGGAAATAGATAAAACCTATATTTATTCAAATTTTATTTCTAAAAATTAGAATGTTATCTTTTAAATTAAATGAGATAATGTGTATAAATAATTATTTCGAATATAAATTAGATTTTGATCATTATGGATTCTTAATATTCTTTAGTATCAATGAAAAACCGAACTAACCATAGTATATTTATATATATATATATTTATAAATAATACTATATTCAATATTTTATGTATTTCAAATTAATTGGTTCTCTGAATATTTTTTATATTAATAAAATATTAATTTTTAAAAAATTAATTCACTATTATCATGAAAGTTGACATTAATCAAAATAATATAAATTTCAGACCTAAAAATGTAATTGAAAATATTAAATAAAATAAACATTATTATCTCAAATATGAGATTCATATTGTAATTTTTTTTTCTTTTTTTGGGAAAATAATTTTAAGGCGACCATATGTAACGCATTAAAACCCATTTTTTGAAAATTTAATCATTAAGAATAATGTATATGTATCGAATAAAAAATTAAAATCTATTAATTACAATGATATTATTATTATTATTATTGTCCAAACAATAGTAATGTGACATTTATATAAATCCAAATCAAAATTTTACAATGTATAATCCTAATTAAATTGAAATATGAAAATAGTTTTTCATAATATTTTAATTGATTTGACTAAAATTATATTTATGGGATTCATAATTTTGAAAATAAAATTTATATATCCTTTATTTTACTCCATAAATATAAATTTTCATATAATGTTTTTATAAGACATATAAGTCAAAAAAGTAATGGTATTATCAAAATCGATATTTTTTTCACTATTAAGCTAAAATCTAATAATTTTCAAAAAAATTAAAAAATTAAACACAATTTAATTTTGATATAAGGAATTCCAAAAATAATATATTCATTTAAAATTATAATTATAAATTTTTTAAAATTACCATTTAATAATTAATATAAATAAATTGGAAATAAATTTTAAATATTACATGTTTTTTTAATACAACATATTAATTTTTTTATCTTCTGATGGTAATAGTTTTATATTTCTTACTGTATTATATTAAAGAATTATTAATAATGTTTGTTAAAATATTTTTTTCTTTTATAGTTAGGTTATCATGTAATATAAGTTATAGAATGTAGAATATAATTTATAAGATATAAAATCTCATGTCATTATATTAGGAAAGAAATTTACAGCTACACATCATCCTTTTTTCTGATTAAAAAATAGATCCTTCTACCTCATCTCTTCAATAGGTAAAGTTATCTCCTATTGTAAATCCCTCATTTAGATCACTTATCACATTGTTTTCCTCATCCACTTATGTCTACTAAATTTTCAACCTTGGTCCCATTGTGTTCTAGTTATTCTTCTAATTAAAATTCAACATGACATCTACATGGGGCCAGAAATTGGTTCTCAACCACACCCCTTTGATGACACCTGATCAAGAGTAAAAATAAGGATATAAATAAAATTATTTCCCATTGAAGCTAAAATTAGAAACTTATACAATGGAAATTAAATGAATATTAGAGACAATGTAAATAATAATGTCACTACTAAAAAAATGAATGTTGATTTTTAGTGAAACTAAAATGAATATAATTCCATATTAGAATACCCATAAGGATATGTACCATGTTTGGTATTTTTCATTAATTGGAAATTATTAGTCTATATTTCTAATAGAAAATTGGAAACTAAATGCCCATAATAAAATAATACAATCAAGTAGAGATGAACTATAATTAATGGGTTTTAATGATACTAAATTTATTGTATAGGTCATTGATATAAGGTGGTATATTTCTTACCAAAATAAAAAATAAGCATACAACTCATGGATAATATCCATGAATTAATAAATAAAATTATTTACCAAACACCTTGAAAAACAAAAAATAATCTTCATGTTTTGTAAAATAATTAATAAATAATCCTATTAAGAAGAAATAATTGACATTAACTATGGATAAATGAAAATATCATGTTTGTCTCATGAAGAATAAATTTTAGAAGGAATTGTTATTTTATTTTGATTTAAAAGCTAGTGATCAATTTAATATATACATACTTTATACTGGATACACATCCCACATTATGTGGAAAAAGTACTTCATATTCCATGAATATAAAATAAGGTGAATTGCGATTATGAAAAGATAAATTTGAGTACATTATTACCATATGTAGCACTAAAATTAATGACAAATAAATAATAAAAATGGGTAGTATGATATTGGAAATACAATGTCCTAGTTTTCATAGTGAGATCCCACATTGTAACATAGTTAATGTAATCCATCCTACCAAGAATAATTATGTTGTAAAAGTTCAATATCATGCTATATTCGTATGAGGTAATATTACGAGTGGTAATATTTATACAGTAAGTGGATATGATCACGTGTGGTTTCTTTATAAATAAATAGATACCCGACATTGATAAAACTGTATTTGTTATATTATTCAATCTTAAATAATTGATTTAGTTATATATGATATGACCAATAATATTCCAATATTAACGATAAATTGAGGTCATATATATGGATCCTCAAGATAAGGGAAATTTATAAGAAATAAACAAAAGGAAAAAAGAAAAGAAGTAAACGTGGTATATTGAGTTGGTGTACCTTGATCATTATAAGATTAACCTTTTAAATGTTATTTATAGATGAATATATTATATTATCATCATTAGTGACTATAGTAGGATACATTGTCAATCAATTATCACCTATGTTAATAATTTACTTTATTATATAATTATATAATATAGATTTGCTAAAAACATGTTAAAATAGAAAAATATAAAGTATATAACCAAAAATGGCATGGATTTTGTAACTATATATGAAAATATGTAACTGTATGTGAAGAAGCATGTGATAAGATACTAAGTATCGATAGTGAGAAATGCTCAACAAATTAAGGTTATTCAAAGGAGTGTCCATATGGTAAACAATATTTGTATAATAATGTTGATTGACAAAACCATTTTCAGGAATATTCAAAAGGATGTTGTCATGTTTGATGTTAACATCTCATATATTCCCTTATTATGTCCCTAAGAGTAAAAGGGCACATATGCATTTTTTCACAAAAATAATACAACTTTTAAAAAAATCCATATAAAGGGAAGGATGTTCATTTTCATTAATGAGGGGAAAGTCAAAAGAATTTCTGATCACAATAATTACATGGGAGAATTTGTTAGTTACTTAAATAAGGGTATAATAATTATCTACTATAAGGATTTAAAAAAATAAAAAATTTAATAAATTATTATTATTTAAACTTATGAAATTATTCAAGAAAATATTAATGAAATATTTTATGAATATATTAATTAAAAATGTTTACCAATAAGATCAATTGATCAATGTACTGATCCATAGGTTACCAATAATAATGATGAAAATGTTTCAAGTTCATTAATGGATTAATTTTTTTAATTAGTGACAAAATTGACGGAATTTTTTTAGAGATAAATATTGTCTTTTGAAAATAACGTGGGTGAAATCTATACATCGTATGAAATTATAATCTGACAATGAATAAATTTTTTTAGTAATTAGTTTATGATCACTGTAGGTTAGTGATATGAATGAAATGATTGATGTTGTAAAAAAATCAAACATGGGATCTTATTACCATGTCAAAATAAAAATTTATATTAGGATGAAATATTTTTTTGTAACATGTTAAACAAACAAGGAATAATGATTTATAACATTGAATTCCTTATGTCTAAAGACTGTATTAAAATTGAGGGTGTTGATCTCTATGATTTATTTTCTCTTATATCATGGTTGTATATTATCCACTTATTCTCTAAATATTTTTTAAACAAATGAAAATGTGTTTTAAATTTATGTGAACTAAAAAATTATTATCATATTTATTCAATTGGATTTATACCCATATGGGCATGTTATTTTTCATATTAATGAAGAAAAAAAGATATGTTTTTGTATTGATAATGTTATTTTATGAATTTAAACAAGATCTGAGATGGTGGTATTTAAGGGAAGATCAATAATTCCAGAGGATCAAACTCAAAATAGGTGTGTTTTATCACAATAAATTTAATAAGAAATGGAATTTGGGAAAACATTAATGGAGTTTATTTATATATTGATAACATAATTTTTTGATGATCAATTTGAGAATGATGAAAATGATTATCTTTAATAAATTGTGTGTTTGAAAAGTTTTTATTAAACATTTAAAATTATCCTCTCAATAATATATTACTCAATGAAGTCATGGGAATTTCATTTCTCAATTCAAGTATGAAAATTATGTATTTAAATATCTTTATATGGAAGATCTATAACCAGAAGTGAAGCATGATTCAACATGAGGAAAAGTAAAAAATGAAGGAAGTGGAAAACAAGAAAACAATTCAGAGTGTTGATAAATTAGTGACATCGAACTCTAGTTAAAAGAAACATGACTCAATATATTGGTTTCCATATATCAATATGAAAGCTACTAGGGTAATTATGAGGACACTCACTTGGTGGAAATTAAATTAATAATTCATCATATAAAAGTATGAGAAATTTTTAGTTTTTAATTATTCTATATTATAATATTTCATTATTTAATACCATGAAATATTTAATTATGATTATGACTTTAGAGAAAAAATATGTAATAGGTACTAATTTCTAGTATAATCTCATAGTAACAAAGTAATAACATAAGGAAATCTATGAAAAGGTAATTTTTAATATTTTTATATGGTGTGGCTGATCAAATGCAATAAATATTACAAAAAAACAAGTAAAAATATATGAAAAATAAATTTGATATAAATCATTAATTAATGAAGGATAGTGTGTAGCAGAAATCCGGAATTTGGATTATTTTTCAACATAAGAAAATTATTTTAGGTTATATTAAAGGAAAAATTAATGGAACGTTTTTAAAAAAATATGTTTACTCTTAGAGTATCATGAAATCTTTAACATAGTGGTTTTGAGAAAAACCACTCTCCCTTTATGTTTTCTCTTCATGTATCTTCTAGCAAACATAGATTTTTTTTCACATAACAAGGTGTCTTTTCCTCTTTATTCATTGGAAAATAGTGAGAAACAATATTATAATTTGAAAAGTGTTTTATATAACCACATGTTAGATTTCATCAAGTTGGATTTGTATTTTGTTTATGGTTTCCAATTTTGTTTGGGTGCATTGAAATCTTCTTGGGAATATAAAGAATTATCTAGGGAAATGACCTATATTTCAAGGATGTATTTTTGTTTGAAGTAACGAATTCCATGCATTATTATGTAAATGGATTGGAAGGTTCTCTTTGTTACCATAGAACCTTAGTTTTTTTCTGAGGATTTATATCGAAAACTAGGCAGAGCACTACCTACTAGGAAACTTTATGTCGTGAATGGGTTACATGACATGAATAGTTTATGTGGAAGATACCATTAATCTTATCTAGGGTGTGGAAATTTTATAGTCTATTAATCCATTACATGACATGAAAACATTTATTGGGGTTTAATTTAAATCAAGGTGATGTGTTTTTGGAATATTTTTTATCTATGGGATTTCAATGAATGAAATTGATTAATGACATAAATTACAAAGGTTAATAGGTTCTAAATTTTCAACAAATATAATTCTTCATTTATTTGGGGTATAAGATTTTCTCTTAAACCCTAAGTCTATTCTGGGTATTTTTTTGTGACAACCCTCCTTCAAGGTCACATTGTTTAGTGTTTGATTCTTATGGGGGTAGTACCACATATCCCTAGTATACATAATTTATGCATCATCATTTCCTTTGGTCATAGTAGTGATATTGGATGTGTTAGTGTTTCAAATTCAAGATAGTTTTGTGTTTTTGGTAAACCCTCTTTATTCTATTTTCATTCCTTTCATTTTAATGGATGATCTATGGTTTCCCAATCTCAGTGTTCAATCATAGATAGGTTCCTATCGTTCTTGAGGTACATGGATTTATATAAGTGTTCCTATTCATTGATTCCTATATACCCTTTATTATTCCTTGGTGTTTTTCTATGTAATGGATTTTATTTAGTGAAAAAGGGTTATAATTAAATTTGAGAATTGTTTTTGAAACTATTTTGAACAAACATGTCACATTGGGATCCTTAGGTGCATCAGGAAATAGAAAAAGGTGACCCTAGTGTTTGTGTTTCACCACTAGCGGGTATGTTGGTGATATAGATAGACTATGACATTTTTCTATACTTGTAATAACTGACTTATGCCTATTTTTGTCTTTATTTATATCAAGTACATATTCCCATTGTCCAGGTCTCAAATTGTGTGCTATTTTATTTTATACCTTGTTTATCACATGCTGGTGTCATTCATTTATATTTTAAAAAATGTTTTATTAACCTAATTTTCATTTATATGTGATATATTCCAAGATTGTGGGAATATGGTATAAATTTATAGACAAAACAGTAATGATTAAAATGGGTTTTAATTTTTAAAATTATTTGTAAAGTTTATTTTTAATGCTAAAACTTATGAGTTCCAGATATAATAACCTGTATAGATTCTTTGGTGGTTCCCCTTTGGGATCTGTACACACACCCATGTTTTTACATTGTGTTTTGGTTGACACTATTTCTATGAACTCAGGAAAAGTGAGGGGAATTACATTACATAACAGTTTTTCTTGTCGTTTATTTCCATCATAGAGGGATATTATGGTGGTGAGGGTTGGTCAAACAAAGACTATTGGGTCTTTTTATTTTCATAATTTTTGGTTTAACCTATTGGAATAGATTTTAGGGATCTTTTTGTATCTTGTTCTTCCTATCTGTACTATGCCTGTATTTCTTGTTTGGTTACATTTAGGAATTTATCGTTGTTGTCATTTTTATATATAAACATATTCCAAACATCCATGGGTGACCTATATAATGACCTAGGTAGGTTCATTACAAATTTTTATCAGTGGGATGATGAACATAAATTCAGTTAACACTTCCTATGTTTGGTTTTGTGTATTTGGTAGAGATGAGTTAGGACCATCAGGATTTAGTCAATAAGTGCTGGAGGGTGCGTAGACTTATAAATTTTGTGTCTGAACACATGTTACCATGGGTTCTCATAAAATATTTACCAGTTTTAATACATGGTTTTTGACATGATTTGAATAAACTATATGATATTTTTTTGTTAAATAGATTGTATTTTTTCAAAGGGTTTCATCATTGTTCATAGAATTCAGAATTTTTCTAAATTCACAATTCATTAAAGAATTGAAAATGATAGCTGAATTTTGGTCATGTGCCTTTGGAATCTTCTCATTAATGATTAGTTTTTATCTTATGATTATTATAAAATTGTTCCATGATTATTACTTAGAAATATGATTAAATAAGATATGAGACATATTCCATAGGTGAATACTCTAGTGGATCCTTTATTTATTGAATATATAATCAACAAATATTCAGTAATTGGGTTAAGTATGAGTCAATAAACACGGAAAAGAATGGATAAGAACCCAAATTTACAAAGAATCATCCAACATTATTCTTTGGGGACAAAGTACTGCAGAAATCAAAATAATCGGTTGAGGGGATCGGGTGTATCTAAAACATTATAAAGACTTTGAAATAAACTAAGTTGGTTTTTGCAAATATATAATTAATGGACTACGAACTAGATGGTTGGAATCTATTCTAAAAAATATATTTCATGATGATCTTACATAATATTCATTAATGGAAATATTCAATCAATAGTTTTACCATTAGATATTTAATATAGAAAATAAATAGAAGTTTCTTACCTTCGATCTGGGAGAGAAGACTATTCTAGAGAATTCAACCTATATTGATGATTTATTGAACTTGAAAATTTTGAAAATCACCAATGTTTACCTGAAGGCTCAGAGGTATGAGTTAGGGTTTAGGTATATATTTGATCTATGACGATTCCTATATGCCTTCTAACCAATTTTTAGGTAGTTGATAAGGTAGATTTTTTATCGGATGGAATAACCAGAAAAAAATGTTTGGGAGGAACATTAATTGTCACTTTCATTATCCATGATGTATCTTCTATTGAGAAAAACAAGTGTGAAGGTATCCATGTATCGTTAGGACCCTTTTCACACGATTCATCTATATAGTAGAATGTTTTTTTCTATCAGTGTGGGTGGCCGAGTCCAACATTGCCTAAATATGTAGAGTCTCCAAAGTGTTGTAATCATTATGGGTAATCAGGCCATCTAAAACCATTTTGTTATAGGGTTTCCCATGGTAGTAAGGATATATCAATATTCACCAAGTAATCACTAGTTATTATCTATGAATTAAAGGGTGGTGGATATTATCCTTATACTAAGGCATATTTCCATGCCATTAAAAAGCTTAGGAAGGTTCTAAGATAAAATGTCTTAATGTTATAGAGTATGAACCAGAGAAATATGAAGAAATTGATTCCATATTTAAAGGAATTATTTTTATTTCATCTTCTATGAATCTATATTTGGTTAATATAGGCTTAATTCCTCATTTAAATTTTCCATTGATATTTTACATGCTGGGAATGCATTTGGAGATAATAAATTTCTTGTTGGATCTTTTCATGCCTTTGGGAAAGAGGTCGTAGTAAGGTTACAAGTGTCCCTCATTGAATGCTAATAGACAAGCACGAGTGGTACATATTAGTTCTTGATATTGAAAATTTGAAATGATTATTGCAATGGATTAGATGAATAATTCAAAAGACCATATAAACTATAATCGCAGTTGGGTTCAATTATTATCTACAGATGGGCCCCCTCATGTTTTTCAAGGTGATTGCGACTCCAGTTTGGGAGGGGAGGAATATGTAGATACTTATGTTGGGGTAACTTCATGACTATTTTATGATATTTTTCTTGATGATATTTACTATTTTTTACGAAGTAAACTACCTATAGTAGTGTGTTCATACCCTATAATCTTTTTAAATTATTTTTTATGTTTACCATCGCCAGTAGAGGTCGCGTTTACTATTGATCCACTACATGGAACGATTACCATTTAAATTTCATCTCAATGTATGTTTCCTTATGTATAGGTACAACATAAGTTTTAGCTTGTGGATATCAAGGATAAGGGATTTATTCGACCAATAGTGTCATTGTGGGTTTCACCTATCCTATTTTCTAAGAAAGAAGATGAGAGAATAAAAAATTATATTTACTATCAGAATTTATATTATGAAACCATCAAGAAAAAATAAATGTTTTATATAATATATGATCTATTTTATTATCTTATAAGGGATTATTTGTTTTTAAGGATTGACCAGCAGTCCTGGTACTACCAGAATATTGTCTGAGAAAAAGAAATAGCTAAGATATTATTTAAGATATGGGTGGGAATTTTACATTTCCATTCATTCCATTTGGTCTCTATAATTCATATATAGTGTTTATTGCATTGATAAGAATGATCTTACTTCAGTTATTATACTCCATTGTTCTGGTGTTTGTGGGCGGTATTTTGATTTACTCCTAGTTAGGGGAGGAGCATATGGTTAACTTGGGTATCATTTTTAGAACACTATTGGAACATCATATATTTTGAAATATTTCAAAAAGTGAGTTTTGGATTAATTAATTAATGTTTCTAAGTAATTATATATTTTAGAGGGAAATCTCATGGGATCCTAAAACGGAATAGGATGTTTTTTCTTGGTAGTGGACCAAAACTGTTTTTGAGATTTGAAGATTCTTTGGGTCGGATGGTTATTATAGTTGGGTTGTTTGGTACTTCTAAAATCTTGAATATATAAAGAAATATATAACATGTAATGGTTTAAAGTTTTATATTATTTCAAAATGTCATATATTTTTTGGGGAATTAAAGGTGAGATTTATTTGAGATCGAGTATTGAGTTTTATAGAACCTGGTTCAGGTTATGATGTTTTCTTTGATGCTTTGAGGGTGGGTATGTGGTGTGTTATTATGTATCATTGATATGTGGTAGCCTATGTATATATATAGTTATTATCTTATGAGAATAACAAAATTGGTTCTATGATGGAAGTGATTATGAATTCTCCCAAAATGTGGCATCAAAACCTATATGAAAAATGGTTTATGGTATAGTATGATCATAAAATCTTGATGTATAAATTAATTAGGAGGGATATGTACTTGAAATAGAGACACTAGATGTAGTATCTTCAGACTTTTCATTCTAATATTCATTATACTCATGAAAATTTGAATGTGATCACTAATGTGCTTTGTTATAAATTTACGACGCACCCACTGATGGAATCTGTGTAGGAGTGGTGCTTGGATTTTTTTTTAAAAAAAATTCTTTAGAATGCACGAATATAGTGGGTGATTATTTTTGAATTTTATAAATGTTGATTATTCCTTTAATGAGAATGTTTTAATTGATAATATGTATGAAACAGAGTGTCTATGGTTTATTAAAATTATTTTTGGTGGGGAGACCACAGTTTAGTGGTCATAGTCTCCCTATGGAACATCATGTATTCAAAATAGGATGGTTGTTTATTTTTCTCCAATGATTGAGTTTATGGAATGTTGTAATCATCCTTACTGGTATGTATAAAAAGGTTCTACCATGAAATATATCGATTTGAAACATTGATATTGGTTATCGGGGATGAGAAGATCAATTGTGGATTTTGTATCGTGTTGTATTACTTGATAGATAATTAAGGTCGAACACCGATGACCTACTAGTTTATTGATACCATTTAACATTTTGATATGGAAATGGGAGGATACATACATTTTCTTCATCATTGTTTTACCCTAGCATTTTTGTGGAAAGGATGAGATTTCAGTAAACATTTATAGACTCATGAAATCAATGTATTTTCACCATATCAAGGATAGGAAGAATCTAGAATATCTTAGGGACATGTATGTCCAAGATATTGTGAAAATTTATAAGGTTCCCTAAGAGGTTATTTCTAATAGGGACCCAAGTTTCACATATAGGTTTCAGAAATTTCTACAGGAGCCGATGAAATCCTTGTTTAAATTAATCACATCATATCATCCATAGATAAAAGAAAAAATTGATAGATCTATCCAGGTAATTATGGTTGTGATCATGGATTTTGGGATTGATTTAAGTGGATCAAACAAAATGGATTTTTATTAGGTCAAATTATACTTTAAAAATTATTATGAGTCCTCGATAAGAATGGTTTAATTCATGGATTTGTCTAGGATTCCATTTTGATCTCCCTTTTGTTGGGTAGAATTAGGAGATTGGTCTAGGGATGGGTTGAGTCTTTTTTAGGAGACAATGGAGAGGGTGTAGTTGATCTGGGAGATATTTGTCAAGAAAACTAGTGGTTAAAAATCATATGTCCACCATCATCATCAGGAACTAGAGTTTGAGGTTGGTGATCTCATCTTTCTTAGAGTTTGACCTCTCTTGGAACATCGTCGGTTGGGTAAGTATGGTATGTTGGAATCCAGGTTTGTGGGCCCCATATTGTTCATTTGTGGAGTGGGAAAGAAGGCATATTTGTTGGACATAAAACCTTTTTTAAATTTTATCCATAACATGTTTCACCTTTTCATGGTGAGCAGGTATCAACAAAATCATTCCCATGTGATTAAATGGGATAATGTCATTCTTGATCCTGAAATCACTATTATTGAGTGACCATTTAATATTATGGATCACCAAGAGTAGATGATTCATTATAAAATTGTTATATTGTTATATGTACCATGCCAATGTGCATAGGATATTTGTGATATGTGCCTTCAAGAATTGTTGATGTGGTAGCAATGACTGTAAATTTTTGAGTGTTTAGGATATTGATGAAATTATGGGGACATAAAGTGGATATATTGGGGAAATTGTAACACCTTGTTACATCAATTCATGAATTCCTTGATTTTCTTGTGGTATCCCTTTTTTTTGGGTGCATTAGGGATTCTAAAAAATATAGATTCATAGATAGTGAAAATGACATAATGTTTTGGGGATGTGTAATGACCCAAACATTAATTAATGAATATTCCTCTTAATCTAATTAAATATATTATTACAGATATATAAAACTAGTGGAAATTCTTGGTTTTATGTTTTTGATCTTAAATACCATTTGTAGTTGTTAGTATTGCTAATATATTTGTTAAACAGTGATCACATGATTAATATAAATAAAGGGCTTTAACAAATCCAATTTACTCAGACAATGGAAGCGATGGCCTCATCTAGCAGAATT
Source organism: Viscum album (assembly GCA_963277665.1). Lineage (NCBI taxonomy): Eukaryota > Viridiplantae > Streptophyta > Magnoliopsida > Santalales > Viscaceae > Viscum > Viscum album. The sequence goes on from OY728123.1 coordinate 250,149,283, forward strand.
TCTCTATACGAAGCCCATTTTTAGAGCTCAGAAAGGAGGTGGAGTCATTGGGATTCACTCTTGACCATTCATAAGATGATCTTCAACATGGTTAGCTCGAGTGTAACCACCTATAGGAGAAGTGGAAGTTGAAAGAGATTTCCACCAGAGTGATGTTATCTAAGCCACCCAAAAAATCTGTCACCATCACACACCTTACCCATCGGTCTCATGCGGGTGTTATAAGGGGTTATGTAATAACACCCTTGAACTATGATTATGCACATTATTTTTTTGTATAGGAAATATACATTCATTTTATTACTGTTACTTTTTATATAGTTTTATAGAAACTAATAGTATTTTGTGTTAATATTCAATTTAGAAATATGTTTTGATGAATTAATGGAATTTTGAATTAAATAATATTTTAATGAAATATTATTACTAAAATAAATTTTATGGAATATAAATGATCATATAATATTTATAAATACAATTGTAATTTTTATTATGGTTTGAAAGATATTTTTTTGAAAACCCATGAATTTTCGATAAATGTCAGTTTTTAATTTAAAAGTAAATATTTAAATATTTAGGAAATTATTTAAATAAAATTAATATTATTTTTATAATTATGATGTCAAAATTATCCAACGGTGAATTTTTCATAATTTTTTGAGACAGTCAAATTTTTGGGAAAAAATTATGTACCGTATAAATATATAATGTGTATAATGGCATTATAATGACCCACTAGTGATGTAATAAAATACTATAAACATTATTTTTGGCCAATATATGTTTTAAAATTAAAATAATTTGATTATGTGTTTTTTTTAATTATTCTAAAAAACATTAGTGAAACCTTGATTAGTTATAAAACATTTTAACATTTTAAATTGATTTCATTGAGAGTGTGACTCACCTCCACATAATAAAGCCTAATATTTTAGAAAATTAGGAAATTATATAAATTAAATAATATTTTCCAATTACCTTTCAAAAATACCATGGGCAAAAATCATTGTATGGTTAGTGGTTTAGTTTTGTTTAATGCCTAGTGTCCCAAACCTAGATAATAAGGAATTCCCTCTCTTTTCATAAATAAACCCACCCATGCTCCCACAACCTCTTAACTCAAAGACTTTTTATTTCTCCCAAACTCTTCCCTCCTCTCTCTATAATCCTATCAAGGTTCCCTAAGCTTCCAATAAGCCTCTCTCAAGCCTCGACCAAGCCTTTGGGGCCACACTTCTATGTAAGGGATTTCTTCCTTTCTCATTTTTCACCAAATTTCATTATATTGTTATGTCCTTTTATTATAAATTATTAAAGTTGGGGTATGATTTCAAACATCCACAATAATTCACTCTTCATGTTTGAATAATTATAGACTCCATTAAACCTTCATTAATGCCTCCCATGTGAACCTTTTACCATGCTGAAATTCCATAAGGGATTTCTTCCTTTCTCAATTTTTTCCAAATTTCATTATAATGTTATGTCCTTCTATTTTCAATTAAAAATGTTGGGTTATGATTTATAACCTCCCCCATACTTCCCTATTCATGTTTTAATAATTATATACCCCTTTTCTCTTTCAATAATGAATCCCATGTACACCCATTACCGTACTGAAATTCCGTAAAGGATTCCTTCCTTTTTATTTTATCCATGTTTCTTAATATTGTTATGTCATTTTATTTACAATTATAAATGTTTTGGTATGATTTCAAACCTCCCCCTTATTTAAATCTTTATTTTTGAATGATGAGAGTCCCCTTTCCTGCTCATTAATTCCTCTCATGTACACCTGTTTCCACTATGAAATTCCGTATGGAATTTCTCTCTCCTCATTTACATTCAAACATATTCTTTTGTATTATGAATATAAATTCCATTAAATTTGTTGGTAAAGGTATTTATATGACCACCTTATTGTCCATTTAATGTACATAACATGAGACACCCATTTCATTCCCATCAACCATTTTTATGAATTCTTATGTCACATCATTATGCTACTGAAATTGCACCATGATTTTCCATTCCAAAGTCACTATGTAGGGAATACCATAACCATTTATCTATCAAGGGTATTCAACTTTATTCACATTCAATTATTGGTTATATAGTTCCATGAATTAATTCCACATTCACTTATCATGGAATAAAAGATTATGTTTAATGAATCCATGTAGCAAACTTATGCTTGAAATGAAATGTTTAAGAAGGGTGTGCCCTGATTGTGCTCTAATGCATTGGGTAAAGGTTAGTATCACGATAATTCATGTGAAATGATTTTTTAATCATCCTAATTCATGTTCAATGAGGTTTCACTAATGCTCCATGTGCAATGAGCCTTTTCTCATGCTAATACCATGCTAAGTGTTGTTGCCACATTTCCATGTTATAGTAATCATGTTATATCATGCCTTTATAATCATGTTTCTCTTATGCTCTATTGATATACCTATTTCATAAAATTTATTGTATTCTTCATGTTATACCTTGTTTACTCCCTTACTGGTCTTTATATATTTCACCCTTTTCTTATTCATTTCTCAGGTTATCCCACACAAAGCTAAGTACAAGAGAATGTAGTGGTCTTGTAAAGGAAGTTTTCATTAAAGATGTTATGTTTCTTGTTTTAAATTGTCATGTAATGTTCCGAATACCAATTTCACTATAACTCTCTATATTCAATGTTATATAATGTGATGATTTTATGTAATAAATAATTTTTAATTGTTTAATATAAAATAGGGTTCTTATAGTTGGTATGAAAAGACAAGTTTAGTTATTTTGGGATTAAGATTAGAAAACCCTAGAAAACATCCTCAGGTATAAGACTAATTATAATAAAAACATACCTAAATTTTGGAGAGTATTGAGTAAGTGGTTTATCAAGAAAATACATCCTTGTCTCAATACGAGCATGTAGAGGTGTCTCTGACCTAGATGTATCCTTGGGGTAAAACTCGAGAACACCGCTTTGAGGTAGACTCAAACAGGAACGGGTGCCAGACAATGCACCTTGCTTCACTCTTGGTTATGATACTCATAAGGTATATTTTTTTGGTAAATTCATAATCTTAGTATGAAACATTATAAATTAAATAAAAAAATTCCCTTATGAATATATTTTGGGAAGTAGATCATGGATAACATAGATTTAAGAATAAAGACTCATAAGATGAGGAAATAAATATAATTTATAAGTCATCTATTTTTTTTATAGGATTACCCATTATGTCTTCCCCCTAAATTTACTTTTATTCCTTCTAATGGCCTATAATAGGACTATGGCTAACAACTGATGTGAATATCAATATGATGATTGTTCTAATGAGATGCCAAATCCAATGGGAATGTGAATCACAATCATTGTCACGATACTATATCAATTAAATCAAGTTTTGTATAGAAACATGGGTCAAGAGGAACATTCAACCCCCCCCCCCCCCATGAAATAACAAGTCGCAATCCAGCGCTTCATGAGAAAAAGGCCTCATACATTTAATGGATTATCTGATCACTCAATCTTTGAACAATGGATCAACTCCATTGAAAAGATCTTCTACATCCTTCAATATTATAAACAATATAATTTTCTCAGGGCTGCATATCATATAGAGGGAGAATCTAATCAATAGTGGAAATTGATCAAAAATACAAAGCCAGGGGAGGAGATCAAAGAGTGGTAATGGAAGTATTTCTGGAAAATGTTTTTCGTTTAAAATTTTCCACACAACCTCCAATTTAAGATGAGATGTAACTTCCTTTACCTCAAGAAAAAATGTGTCAACTCCATTGGAGCGTACGAGACAAACTTCACAAGGTTTTCACAATACACATCCATATTTTTCATTACCCCCAAATGCAAGGTTGACCTCTTCTTTTGTGGGATGAAACCTAGCCTACGGAAAGACTTGGAGATTCGCAACATTGATTACTATGAGGGAATTATCTTATGTGACCTCATGGTAGAAATAGAGACCAGATAATCTCATGGGTTTCATGGGGATAAGATGATTAAGGTGGACATTAATTTTGGTGGTCCGATGGATAATTCTAATGGTGCTAAGAAAATATGGCTCCCAACTTTCTTAATTTGTGGAAAAAAGCACCCTAGAAATTTCTTAAAGGGGAAGAGGAAATGATATGGGTGTGGAAGGTAAGGCCACCTTACTGTGAAGTATTAACATGAAAATCAATGGCTGTGAATGAGGAGAGGAACACTCAATTCAAACAACAATGTGTTGTTCATTTCATTAATTAGAAAGAACCAGGGCACCTTGCAAATCAGTGCCCTAATCCAAGGGTTTTTTGAGGCAACCAAAATCCTCTAAGGCAGAAAGGGATAGATATCTCCATCACTACCATGGATTTGATCCCCGAAAATGAAGTGGTGAAAAGTACGCCAGTTATTAATTCAATAATAGAGAACATACTTTTCGATTCTTGTTATATGTACTATTTTATATCCTATAATTTTAAAATAACATTATCACTCCCACCATAAATCATGGAAGTAAATATTTTGGTGATTATGAAAAATGGGGAAATCATTGCATCCCATGAATATATATCCTACCATATCATAATTTGTGTATTTAACATCCCGATAAACCTCTTCATTATCCCTCTAGTGGAATTCTATGTAATTCATGGCATGGATTGGCATTCCTTATATAGAACCAACAAAAAATACCATGATAGAGAAATAACTCTCCATATGGAGAATCGACCTCCACTTAAATAGAAGTGCCTGGAGGAAGATTAATCTTCTTTATCACTATCATCTCAAGGGGGGATATTACTTCCCTCTGAGCACACATATATGGCTCAGATAATTGAGTCTTAGGACGAAACCATCCTTGAAGACATTCCTATTGTGGGGGAATTCATAAAAGTGTTTTCTGAAGAATTTCATGGTCTTCCTCCAAGAAGATATGTTGAATTATTAATTGGCCTTATTCCTAGGGAGTTGAAAATATCAAAGAATCTATATAGAATGGATGTTGTGAAGCTTTAGGAGTTGAAAAAACAAATATTTGAGCATATAGATAAATGGTTTATACGCCAAAGTGCATCACCATGGGTTATTCCAGTCCTTTTCATCAAGAATAAGAATGGGGCAATGCACATTTCCTTTGATCATCATGACATGAAAAAATAACAATAATGAAAAAGTATCCTCTTCCTATAATTGATGAATTGTTAAATTAGCTACGTGGATCACAATAATTTTCCAAGGTGAATTTGCGGTCAGGATATTTACATGTAAGGGTGAAGAAGGAAGATATCCCCAAGACTACATTGTGTACAGTGTATAGGCACTATGAATTCATAGTAATGACTTTCAGACTCAGTAATTCTAAAAAAATATTCATGGAATAGATGAATATAGTCTTTAGATATTACCTCGACAAATTTGTGGTAGTATTTATAGATGATATTTTAATGTACTCCAAAACCAAGGAAGAGCATGATGAGAATCTAAGAACTATATTAGAGAGCTTGATAAAGGATATTACTTATGAAAATTACATAAAGTGTGAGTTCTTGTTGAAGGATGTATCATTTTTGGGTCATATCATCACAAGCAATGGGATATCTATAGATCCCTCCAAGAGAACTGCAATTGATGGATGGAAGAGGAAAACATCATTAACAGATATCTGTAGCTTCCTGGGGTTTACTGGATATTATCACTGATTAGTGAGGAATTTATCACATTTGTACAACCGTCTTACCAAGTTAACATGGAAGGGAGTAATGTTTTCTTGGAGTGATGAATGCAGAGAGAGATTCAAGGAGTTGAAAAAGAGTCTTATCACTGCACTGGTACTCACACTCCCAATATGGGGATAACTCTTTGTGATGTATAGTGACGCTTTAAAGATGGATTTAGGGTGTGTTCTAATGAAAAATGATAATGTGATAGCCTATGCCTCAAGGCATCTAAAAATCCATGAACAATACTATCCCATGCATGATTTGTTGTTGGCGACTGTTATCTTTGTGTTGAAAATATGGCGGCGTTATCTTTATGGGGATATGTTTGAGATATATTATAATCACAAGAGCATAAAATATATATTCCCAAAAAAGAGCATAATATGTGATGGCGACGATGGATAGATCTCATCAAGGATTATGACTTCTTATTCCACTACCATCATGGTAAGGTAAACAAGGTGACAAATGCTCTAAGATGAAAGGATCCTAAATCTCTATCAATGATGAGAATTAAAAAGGGTCCAATCTTCTTATATTTTCATAGGATGGACATGGGAATAATTTAGGGAGGAATATCATAAATCTTTTCTCAAATGATTTCTCAACCCTGCCTCATGGAGAAAATAAATGATTCTCAATGAAAGGATGTGGAAATTATGAAAAAGGGTGGAAGATATCAGAGATGGGAAATAATCAGATTTCATGGTTGAAAAGGATAGAATTGTGATATTTGGGTCACGATTATAGGTACCATACAATCCATATATAAAGAAGAATATTCTAAATGATTCCCAAAGCTCAACCTTCCCAATTAAGCCATGGAGAACAAAGATGTATCAAGATCTCTGAGAATACTTTTGGTGGTACAGTATGAAAAGGGATAATATGGAATAAACATAAAAGTGACTGGTATGTTGGCAAGTTAAGGATGGGAGGAAAAAGTATAAGGGGTTGATGCAACCACTACCCATACCAACATGAAAGTAGGAGATAATTACCATTGACTTTGTCGCAGGACATCTAAGGACATCTAGAGGAAGAAATGCTATATGGGTCATTATGGATCGTCTTACGAAGACATCTCAATTTTCACAATTTGAGAGGATATCTCATTAAATCAACTTTCATGGATTTACATCAAATTAGTGGTAAAATATCATGGAGTACCAGTATCTATTGTATCAGATCATGATCCAAGATTCACCTCGAAGTTCTAGAAAATTCTCCAATATGTTCTAATCACTAAACTAAACTTCAGTATGGCCTCACATCCTCAAACTGATGGAAAATATGAGTGAATTATTTTGACACTAGAAGATATGTTAAGATCATGTTATATGGACTTAAAAGGATGATGGGACCAACATCTTCCACTGAATGAATTATAATACAATAACATTTTCCACTCAAGCATCTGAATAACACCATATGAATCCATTTATAGAAAAATGTGTAGATCACTGATCTGTTACTATGAAGTCAGAGAGAGTATGTTTCTAGGACCTGAAATGATCGATGAAATGGTGGAGGAGGTTGAAACCATTCATCAGCATATCAAGGTAGCCCAAAGTCGACAGAAGAGTTATGCAGATTTCCCTCGATGAGACCTTGAGTTCAAATTTGGAGACATGATATTTGTACACATATCTCTATTGAAGAAGGTCATGAGGTTTGGAATTAAAGGGATGTTTAAATCCTAGTTACATCGGCCCCTTCGATATTCTTGATTGTTTTAGGGATGTGGCCTATAGATTAGCACTTCCACCTACCATGCCCAATGTATATAATTTCCTTCATGTATCTACCTTAAGGTAGTATATACCTGACACTTCACATGTACTCTCTTCTAAGTTAGAATAGTTAGAGGATGATCTTTCTTAAAAGGAGTAGTTAGTGAATATCATTGATCATAGTGATAATGTTCTATATAACAAGACAACCCACCTAGACATGGTACTTTGGTGAAACCATAAGTACTAAGAGGAAACAAGGGTACTGGAGGAGGCCATGATTGAAAACTACCGACACTTATTTGTGGCATAGAATGTAAAATTAAATTTCGAGTCAAAATTTAATAAGGGGGGAAGATTGTAATGACCCAAATATTCAATAATGAAAATACATCTTGATCAAATTAAAGGTATTATTACAGACCTATAAAACATATGAACATCCTTGGATTTATGTTTTTGTATTTTAAAATACCATTAGGGATTGTGACCATTATTAATACATCCATTAAATAGTTATCAAATGATTAGTATAAATATATGGCCTTAACAAATCCAATTTATTCACAAAAAGGAAGTGATGGACTCATGTAGTAGAATTGATCCATACAAAGCCCATATTTAGGGGATCAAAAAGACGGTGGAATAATTGGACTTCACTCTTGACCAAGCCCAAGATGAGCTTCAACACATTAAGTTCAAGTGGAACCACCTATGGGACATGTGGATGTTGATAGAGAATACCACCCGAGCGATGTTTTCCAAGACACCATTAGAATTTGTCACCATCACACACCTTACCAATTAGTCTTATGTGGGAATTATAAGGGGTAATGTAACAAGACCCTAGAACTATTATTATGTACATTAATTGTTTTGTATAGAGAATATACATACATTTTATTTTTGTTACTTTTTAAATAGTTTTTAATGAACAAATAGTATTTTTAGTTAATATTAAATTTAGAAATATATTTGGATTAATTAATGGATTTTTGAATTAAATAATATTTTAATGAAATATTATTACTAAATTACATTTTATTGAATATAAATGATCATATAAATTTTATGAATAAAATTGTCATTTTTATTATAGTTTGCAAGATATTTTTTTCAAAACCCATGAATTTTCAATAAATGATAGTTTTTATTTTAAAAGTTAAAATTCACATATTATGGAAATTATTAATATAAAATGAATAATATTTTTTGAATTAGGAATTCAGAATTATCTAATGTTGAATTTTTCAAAATTTTCCGACATAGTCCAATTTTTTAGTAAAAATTAAATACTATTTAGATATATAATGTGTTTTATGACAACATAATGTCACAATAGTGATGTAATAAAAAAGTAAAAATTATTTTCTTCCAATATATGTTTTACCATTAATATAATGGGATTTTGGGTTTTTTGGATTTATTTTACAAAACATTAGTGGACCCTCAAAGAGTTATAAAACATTTTTACATTTTAAATTTATTTCCTTGAGAGTGTGACTCACCTCCACACTAGCATGTCTAATATTTTAATAAGTTCGTAAGTTGGACTTATAAAATAATGATTTCCTCTTACCGTTTTCAAAAATAAAGGTCAAAACCCCTTGGCTGGTTTGTGGTTTTGATTATTTTAATGTGTGGTGTCCCAAACCTAGATAATAATGAATTCACCCTATTTTCCTATATAAATCCACCCAAGCTCCCACTTACTCTTCACTAAAATACTTTTGAGTTTTTAAAATCACTTCCCTACTATCCCTATAAAATTATAAAGGTTCCCCAAGCTTCCAATATTCTTCTCTCAAGCCTCTCCCAATCCATTGGGATCACACTTCCATGTAAGAGATTTCGTCCTTTCTCATTTTTCTCCAAATTTCATTATAATGTTCTGTCCTTTTATTTTTAATAAAAAATGTTGGGGTATGATCGAAAACATCCCCCATACTTCCCTATTTATGTTTTGATAATTATATACCCCTTTTCTATTTCATTAATGAATCCCATGTAGTCCCGTTACCATGCTGAAATTCTGTAATGGATTTCTTCCTTTCTCATTTTTGTCCAATTTTTATTATATTTTTATGTAAATTTATTTTAAATTAAGAATGTGGGTGTATGATTTAGAACCTTCCCCATAAATTCCTCTTAATTTTTAATAATAATGGACCCCTTTTTTTCTTTCATTAATTCCTCCCATATACAACCGTTACCATGCCAAAATTCGGTAAGGCATTCCTCCCATTCTCATTTTATCCAAGTTTATTAATATTGTTATGTTCTTTAATATCATATTATTAATGTTTGGGTATGACTTATAACCTCCCACATACTTCACTATTTACGTTTTAATGATGAGAGACCTATTTCTATCTCATTAATTTCTCTCATGTACACCAGTTACCATGCCAAAATTCCGTAACGAATTTATCTCTCCTCGTTTACATTCATGCGATTCTGTTGTAATATGAATCTAAATTCCATTAAATTTGTTCTTAAATGTATCTACATGACCCCAATAATGTGTACTTTATGTAAATATTATGATACTCCCATTTAACTCTCATCAACCATTTTTATGAATTCTTATGTCACACCATTATGGTGCCGAAATTGCAACACGATTTTCCAAGCCGATGTCATTGTATAGTGAATACCATGCCCATTTATCTATCAAGTGTATTAACCATTATGGAAATTTACTTATTTATTATAGAGTTCCATGTATTAATTACACATTACATTATTTTGGAATAAATGATTATGTTTAATGAATCCATGTTTTATGATCCATGAGGCACACTTATGATTGAAATGAAATGATTACGAAGGTTTTGCCCTGATAGCGCCGCAATGCATTGGGTAAAGATTAGTGTCATGACAAATAATGTTAAATGAGGGTTTACTCATGTTAATTCATGTAAAATTAGGGTTTAATCATGCTCCATGTTTAATAATCCTGGGCTCATGCCAATACCATGTTATGTGTTGTTGACACATTTCCATCTTATGATAATCATGCTATGTCATGCCTTTAGGTTCATGTTTATATAATGATCCATTTATATGAATATTTACTAACATGTATTGTATTATTCATGTTATTCCTTGTTTACTACCTTAATGGGTTTTATAGATCACCCTTTTCTAATGCATGTCTCCTGGTTATCACATGCAAAGCTAAGTATGGGGGAATGTAGTGGTCATTTAAATGATGTTTTCAATAAATATGTTTTGTTTCATATTTTAAGTCGTTATGTAATGTTCCTAATCCCAATGACAATAGAACTCTCGATAATTTATGTTTTATCAAGTAAATATTTTATGTAATAAATCATGATTAAGTGTGTAATAAAATATAGGGTTGTTGTAGGATATATTTTACTAAAATTAATAGATCCAGGGTATAATAGTGTAAATGAATTTGAATGGTTCACCATGGTACTAAAAAACATTATGTTTTAGTTTCAAGGAATTCTGTAGAACAATGGGTGGAGAAATTTTTGCTGGACACATTCACATCATGAATTATTTACATTAAATTAATCTATTTTTGGGAAGACTCCATAATCTCATATAGAGAATGGAATTTTATACAGGCCATGAATCAATTACAAGATGTGAAATAATCGATCAAGATTTAATTGAATCTAATTTGATAGATTTTGGAGCATGTTATTAAATTTTGGGATTTCACTATGTGAAAGGGATTCAAGATGTAAATTCCTCAGAGCCAATGGTTTGAATTCAAATAATTTCCAGATTATTTATTCATTTAATCTGTATTATTCCTACTAAAAAACTAGGTAGATTTTAGGGGAATTTGAGAGATCTCCCTCCTAGATCATTTTGTTCGACATTTGATTCTTGTGTTTGTTTCACCGCATATCCCTAGTAAGCGGACTTTATAATCCATTGTTGGAATTGGTCATGGATGTGGAATTGGATGCATTTGTGTTTTATATTCATGATAAATTCTAGTTATATTTTTTGTTAATTGAATTTTCATTTCATCTCATGCATTTCGAAGGGAAACATGTAGTTCTCAATCTCCATTGTCAATGGCAAATGGGTTTATTTCATTCTCAAGGTATGAAGATTTATTCTAGTGTTGTTAATTCTTGAATTTCTATATGATCTTATTGATTCCGTTGGATTTTTCTTTGGAATGTGGTTTTTGGGATAAAATGAATTTAATTGAATATGAGAATGTCTTTGGAAATGGTGTTGACTAATCATGGTACATTGGGAACCTTGGGTGTGTCATGAAATGAGAATAAGTGCTCCATTTGTTTTTGACACCAAAAGGTGTTAATTTTTTTATATTGATTAACTGTGGAAGGAATCAATATCAGTTGAAACAAATATAGGAATATTTTATGATTTATTTATATCTAGTACTTATTCTAATATTCTTGGGCCCATATAACGTGCTTTTCCTTTTACATCTATTTTATTACATGATGATTTCATTCTTGGATGTTTTTTCACATTGTTTTCCTATTTTTCATTTAAACCATATATATTCCATGAATTTTTATGTCTTTAAAGAAATGAATGGTAACATTTATGAATGATTTTATTTAAGAAATTTTTTTATAAACAATTTTTTATTCTTAAACTTCTACATTTTATATATTTTAATTTGTACATATTCTTCTCTGGTATCCTACTAGGTTTAATGAGCATGCCCTAATTTTTCGATGGGGTGGTTTTACATATTGTTTTTTAGGACTCAGGGAAAGGGAAGGGAATCATAAAAAATTACATGTTCTCTTGTCATTTGTGGCCTTCATAGCTGTATGTTTTTTAGGTGATTGTTTGTCACCCAATGTCATTTCTATCTTTTATTCTATTAATTTTTTATTTTTACCTATTTTTAGGGATAATATTGATATTTTTGTATCTATTTATTCTATAATTTACTATGGTTTTATGTCTTATTTGGTTTTTTTCAATCCTTTTTTCCATTATCTTTGCTATTCATAACCATTTTTCAGACCACCTTTGCTGTCATTTCTAGTTTTCCAAGGATGGTTCATTAAATATGAATTAAAAATTGGTTAAATAGGGGATATTATAAAATAATATATATTTGATGATATTTTTTTAAATTAATATGAATGTTGACATTGGGGATTAGAATTTAAATAATATTTTTTTTCAAATGAAGAGGAATTACATGATGTTGATGTGGCAGAATGTGAGTTGATTTTTATTCAATGAACTAGGAAATACTTTTTTTGCATTGATTTTTCATAGACTGAATATTACTAAAAATGTGTAAAAATAATTTATTTTTGTAATATAGTTGGATTCATGATGTCGGTAGATGAAAAATTAAGTGATGAGTCCGAGGATATTTCCACTAAAAGCTATAATGGTGATGTCAAGAATCACCATTTTGTGACTTGTTGTCTATATTTATTTTTTTGGTTTTTTGCTATATAATTAATATATATTAAGAAATAATGAATTTTAATTTGAAAAAAGGATTATAGGATATTATTTTATTTTAGAGGAAGAGGGAGGAGTTATAGTTATGAAATTAAAAAAAATGATGTTTTGTATGGAGAAATGGATTTTTTTGGAATGAATAAAATTATTATTAAAAACTAATAGGGTATCCATGATAACATTAGAAAATATATTATATAAAATTTATTAGGTAAAATGTAATTTTTAATTATAATTAAGGAAATTTGTTTGTAGAGTCCCTACAAAATATTTTGATAGAAAAAAATATTTTTGATAGTTTATTGTAAAAGAAAATATTCCATATTTTTAATATTAAAAATCGGATGAAATAAAACACTATTACATGATTGGAGTTGTTCCATCGAAGTCTATTCACAATTTTTATTATAGAAAAATACGATAAATGTGTGGAGTTAATCCTGGATGAGTTAGTTTATCATTATTTGAACTAGTTTATTTCAAAATCATAAAAGTCACATAATATTAATGGTATATGAAACATTGGTATATATAATATATTGATTATATATATATAAGTAAATTGGTTACATTATATGAGTTTAGATATTTAAGAATCCACTTATACAAGTAAATAGATGACTATATATTTGAGACTGTAGCGATAGGTAATGAACTTGTATTAATATTTATAATTAAATTAAATGAATATGCATTTCAAATTTATAAATAGATATTTTTTAGATGATAAGGGGAAATTTCAATTATTTGTTAATAAAGATCTAATGGATATTTTTACAACCAAAAAATATAATGTGATGATACTAAAATTAATGAAGATGTTTACGATCTATATTAATTGAGAAAATCAAGAATGTGAAATGAGATAAAAATGTAGAGACACTACCTTGGAAAAGAGATAAATATATCATCAAGGGAATTGTTTATACATTAGTAATAAATATAAATATTGTGGAAACATGGAAGAGTTTTTTTAAACAATTGAATTATATTTTCAAAGGAGGGAGAAGGTGATCACTACCACAGTGAATCCTTAATCATATGATTATCTGAAAAAGAATCGTAATTATAATCATTTATTAAATAAATTTTTTATAAATATATTAAATAAAATTCATGATAAAACATTAAAATTTTAATTATTAGTCTTATAAAACAGGTAGTGTTGTTTTTTCCATTAAAATTTATAAATCAGGAGAAAATAAGTCTAGTGTATTTTTAAATTATTGAGAATATATTCTTTATATTTAACAGAAAATTTGAGAAAAAAGATTAATTATTTTTATTTCATATTTTTTAAATTTATTCATAGAGGAATAAAAATATTCCTAGCTAATTTAAGATATAAGTTCATCTAATTGGGGTAAAAATATCAAATTATTTTTCCATCCCTCGATTCACATCCCCCAAGGGTATATTCCCTAAGTAGTTCCTATAAACAATTGACAAGATAGATAACCAAAATAATCATGATATTGGAGAAATGATAAATACAATCCAAATAATAGTGAAATATGTATCTACTCTCACTATTTTATTTTAAATTATGTGTTATAATTTTAATTGGTTTATATTTAGTAAAATAATAATTTGAATACTAGTAAATCAACACTCTTTTCAAAATAATCTATTTTTATTGTTAAAATATTAAACATAAAATAAATAAAAATTTATGATAAATCATTTAGAGGGTTAATACAATTTTTTTACTCGGATGATATAATTAACATAAGAATTAATTTAAAGAGTAGTGTTATGAAAATTGATAATTCATATCCAGGAGTTATAGATCACAATGATTTTAATTAACTATATAGTTTCAATATTGAGGTGAGAAAATAATATCTTCATCTACTTTGTGGATTTGATCTTGAATCAAACTAATATTACTAATCCTTCTCATAAATCTAAATTTTTTAATTGTATTCTAAGATTGTATTTTCAATCCCAACAAAAAAAATTAGTGCACATTCATAAAATATTTTAATAAGCTAGTCATATGATCCAAAATTTGGATATTCATGGTTGGATAATCTAGTCTAAAATACAAAAAATAAGAAGATCAAAGAAATTAATTTTAAAACAACGAAATTTGAATTTAGTAGAAAGGAAAAGGGGCCATTGAATTGTTAAATAGAATATGTTTTAATACAATTTCTTTAATATCTTTATAAGAAAGTGTGGTAATATTTTAAAATAATAAATGTTGTAAAAGTTATAAAAATGTGATATAGAAAAAATATATATATTTTGAAATATGGATTAGATCTATGTGTTAATTTTTAATAAAATATTTTGGAATTGTTTTATACTTTGATCAAAATTATTTTCCAATGAATTCATATATAACTATATAACTGGTAATAAAATATTAGAGGAATAAATGAGATAATGATTATTATTGTCCTAATATTTATATTATGAGTATTTGGGGTTTGAAATAACCATTATAATGTTTATTTTTATCCAAATTCAATAAATTATTATTATTTATATCTTCCTAGACAATGTGATGTTAGTTTTATAATTTATTGTTATAAAAGTTATTTGTGACTTTATCTGGTATGTTTCGTGAGAAAGTGTAATTATTCATATAAACTAGAAGTAATAAATTATAACTTATGAACTTAAAATATTTCTAAATTAAATGTTCACTAACCCAATGTATAAGTTGGTTTTATATGATGTGAAGAAACTAAATTTACACATGGTACCCATGAGATTGTTGTATAGATTTGTTTTTTTGGAGAATTATATTCTTTCTATTATATTATATAAATTAAATATTTATCATGAATAATAATATAGATTTTTTTTCTCAATGAAAATGAATATTGGAGTAGATATATTAAATATGAGTCTATATAAATAGAACAAAATAGTATACTTGGTTTGAATCAATATACATATAGGTAATTTGATAAAATTATATACTATATATTACTCCCTGAAGGGATCTAAGAATATGTTTGATGATATGAGTTATAAAAAACTAGAAATCCAATCAATATATAGCAGAATTTAATAGGTAAATTCTAATATATTTTTAAATGGTTAAGAATATATATATATATATTCTTATTGTAAATATTATAACTTTATAAGAGGGATTACCTATGTTATAAAATACAAATTTATATCTTTTTCTTAAGATGAAATAGCAGGCTATAATTTATCAAATTATAAATCATGTAATATCTCATGATTTTGACCACACAAGGTTTGATTTCTTATATAACACACAACACTAAGATTAAATTAACCACAAAATTGTTTGACAAAAATATTAACATTATAATATATTTATTAAATTTGATGGAATGAATAGGAAAATCAACATAGTTAAATTAATATTAAGTTCATACTCCACAAAAATTTATTGATTAATTATTAAGATATAAACACTATATTTTTTATTAATTTCTATTAATTCTTCAAAAATAAATTTTCTTCAAAAATATGTCTTCTTCAAAAAATGATTGTACTTCATTCTATGAGATAATAATAAAATAAATTTGGGAATATTTTACAAAATTAATTTGGTAAAATAGAATTAATTTTTAAAATCATCATTCAAAATTATCATATGGTGTATTTTTGGGATTTATCTAAAATGTTTTATTTAAAGAAGAATGATGAAAATTTTATTTTTAATTGAAAACAATATATTCGTTTCAAAATTTTAAAATGTTATTTTTTTAAAAAATGGTTAAAATGAATAATTACGGAAATTATATTATTAATAATACAATTTTGGTCTTTATAATTAAATTTATTTTTGAATTTATTTTAAAAATTTGTTTAACAATGAAGGAAATTTTTCTGAAAACTAAATTTTCACTTCATTTTGAATTTTAATACTAAATTACATTATAGAAATTATTTAATTTGAATATATAAAAATGGATAGAATATTTTTAATTAGGAGTTCAAAATTTGGTTGGTAGACCTCTTTTATTTATGGTCATTATAAATAGTACCCATACTAAATAATCAACACATAGTAAGGGTAATTGGGAAATTAAGGATAAAAATAATATGACAATGAATTAAGTATCTATCCAAGTAATTATTTAATTTAATTTGATAATTATATTTGATCTGTAACCATATAGAGTATCAAAATATGAACTTTTTTTCATTTAGATATGATATTTTTCTTTATAATATTTACTTGATATATAAAGCCAAAAATTATTTTTATAATATCTAAAATATTTTATAATAGGTATAGACACAACTTATATTGTTTATAAATATTAATTTAAAAGATAAATTATTTTTTATCATGTTAATTATTTCTAATTTTTTGTGATGATATAATTAAATTAAATATTGGTCTAATACTGACACAAGTTTTATTTTTTTAATAGATTAATAAAATAAATGATTTCAAATATATGAAATGCAATGTGATTTGATATAATTATTATGATACATTAATTTTTCAGAGATCTGTAACATGTTTTTGATACGTGAAAGGATGATATTGAAATTCCATTTTTTCAGGATATTTTTAATGTCAAAATAAAATAATAGTGTAAAAATTTAAATTAATTATTTTTATAATAAATAGTATTTTTTTAATTATTTTAAATTCATAGAAAATTACATTCTAAAAAATTAATTATATAATATTTCTGTAATTGTCTAAAGTGTTGATGGGGGTTAAAACATAATGAAAAGTGTAAAAATTGTGCAAAAAGATTTCAAAACTCTGTTGGATAAAATTATTTCTAATTGTATTAGGATGTATTCTAATTATATAATTTTGGAACAACTTTAATATGAAAATTATTTTATATTGTTTTAATAATTTTGGAAATTCTAAAAGTGTCCCCCCAATCACTTATAAAATATAACTTCTTCTCCCAATTTTCACACCTAAAAACTATTTTTTATCCAATAACAAAAAAAGGTGATTCATTAAATACCACCTCACATCCAAGAGGACTTTTTTATCCCAAATCCAGTATATGAAAGATTTCTGTATATTTATAAATTTTTTGTTATAATGATTTATTTATTGTATATATATCATATTCATGAAATATTTTTCATTGTTTAAAAGTGATATACCATATTTTTTCATTCCTTTTCAATCATTTAAAATTACTGACATCGTTAGTTCATATGAGAGGGTTATCACCTCCATGAAATGATGTGACTCATTTTTTACCACCACGTAACATATATGGTATATATAAGATTATTTAAATAGTATGTTATTCACGATATAATGATAATAATAGATAAATAAAAAATTCTTACATTCTTTCAATCATGATAGTTGAGAAATCGAAAACATTTCTCATGCATACATACGACCTACTGTGTCCATGATTGATTCATAGTTCATTTTTCATAACCATCCTTAATTATTAGTTTTAAAGGTATAATTTATGTTTATAAATAAACATTATATCATGATTATTATTCTGAATATAATTTATTAATTACTTATTTACCATAGTTAACCCAAAAATTAATATTTTTAAATATGAATGAAATATATTTTCAAAACATCTAATGTAAACCTAATTGATCATGTAAATAAATACATCATTGAAATAAATAAAATAAAATAAATAATAAAAATTAAAATAGTTATTAAGGATGTAAATAATTAACAGATGTTTATTATTCATTAAGATAAAGAATTGAAATGGGGAGTCAGGCTTCACGTATGGTATATCATCTCAATTTTCACTCCATCAAGACATACTTGGTAATATAAACCAATTTAATTTTCTACTGTTTATATTTTCCCCCAATGGGTTATTGGAAACTAATATTGTTTAATTAATGATTATTAATGCTTTAATTCAATTTACCATTTTAAAAGAATTGTTTAAAAGAAAAGATGATCTTATATCTCTTCTTGATTGGGTATATTTTTCTTCCATATCTATATTTTTTAAAACTTATTTTTGAAAATACATTTAAATTAATCATGTGATTTATGAATGATAGAATAATTTATCCTTTTAAATTATACATGGTATTAAATGAATTTATATTATATTTTCCTGAAAGGGTTTATTTTCATATTTCATTTTAAAAAAATAAAAATGAGTGACTTTAACATATATGAAATAAATAGACCTGAACGTTTCCATAACATTTTTACACTCTATATCTTATTCTAAAAGATTTAAAAGGAATTAAAAATATAATTATTTTGATCATGATTACCCATTTTCTTTAATTCACAAAAAGACTTGAATGTATTTCAAATACACATTTTTAATTAATAGAAGGTCATTTTTTATTTTTTGGTTATTAAATTTCTCTTGAAACATTCCATTTCTTCAAATCATTTAAAATTAAATTTCACGAAATAATAAATTTTATTTATATCATGGATTTGAATATTTCATTAACCGTATTCCATTTTAACATATAGAGATTTAGTTTGAATGATATTCCATTGGCTAGGGAAATATTGGTATTCCATATTACTTACACAACATAGATATATATTGACATGTAATGTTATTCATGACAAACTTATATTGTTAAATATATGATGAATGAATTTCACATGCCGGGATATGTGGGAACTGAAATTTTATTTCCCCTCGATGCATCAATAGGTCTCATGAGATAGATATGTTAAAAAAATAAATGGTTTATTACCAAAAGATTGAAATTGTCTTAGTGAAAGGTCATGATGGTGGAGATATCATGATTTATGGGATTATGATGTCTAATAGTATAAATTTTCCATCACTGAGAATTAAATTATTATTTTCTGTGAGATTTCCATAATGGTATTATCCATGGATTCATTTCTTGATAAATGTATTAATTAAATTAAATTTATTTCATGTTATTTACATCGTTATAATTATTATTTATTATTTACTCATAATTTATTTTATTGAACATAACCCTTACTATGAATTTTAGATCACCCATTTTTCCTTTCACGCAAAATATGAATAAGAAAACATTTAATGATTTTTAGGACACTAAACATTATAATTTGTTATATTTATATTTTTTCCAAATATTAAATGTTTATTTTATATGTATATTGTTATGAAGGAATAATAAATTTATCAATATATTGTGATTATTTCCCTTATATATATGATAATATATTATATTAGACATCATATTCTGGTTTCAAGAGTTGAGGTTGTTATAGTCGGTATCATATCTTGTTTGGTAGAATCCCTGGGAACTATATTTTAAACAAACATAGGAAACATGAGATTTGTGATAATAACTTATTATATTTGAAAACATTTCCCATTATTGTTATTTTATATTTTGGATCTGAATTCATGATGATTATGAAAGTATCAAACCTATTTGTTTCCATTATTTAGTGATGGTTCATAACTGAAGAAAGAGAATCAATACATGTGGTCAATATAGGGATTTCCCCACTGAGAAAGCCAATATAGATTGTGTTCAAGATGAGATAATCATGTCCATATCAAGGAAGATGACCAATTTTATGTATATTATCCTTGAAAATAGGGAGAAACCCAATGTTCTACATAATGATACACATATATTGTATTATTTAATGTGATTTAAGTCTCCAGTTTTTAATGGAACTCCACATCTAGAGGTAACTGATATATTTATCGACACCCATGAAAAGATATTTATCCCCATGGGATGAAATGAAAAGAAACAGGATATAATTGTAATATATTTTACTAGTGGTGATGATGATCAATTGTGGTCATTGATCCAAAATATTAGGGATGAATAAGAAATAGAACATATGGAGTGGAGGGATTTTAAATTAATATTCATTGGTAAATATTTCCCTAATGATAAATTAATATAACATTATGTAGATTAATGAATATTTAAGAATAAAGTGTTGTGGAGTATGACTCTTCCTTTACAAGACTAGCTATGTACGATAAATATTATATATGTAATATAGGGAGTAATATTGAACATTTAATTTAAGATCATAATCCAATCCTCGTAAGATAATTGACTTATCAAAAAAAAATCATCATAAAATGAAATATTATTATGTGTGATAAAAAAATAAGAAGATATTTTCTAGATCCTATATATTTAATAGAAAAAAGGGAATTAATAGTCAGCTAAGAACTATGAAAATTGGTAACCAAAAAAGAAGAGGACGTGAATAAAGAAATCCACATCATGTGAATATTGTTGGAAGAAATATCATAGAGAATGAATGAAGGGAATGTCATTTTTTATAAGTTTTATGATAACGGTCATATAGATAATGAATAAAGGGGGAAGAAAAAATAAATGATTTCATGTGTATAAACAATAGTAAAATGATCCCTTGTTTTCACTAATCCCTTAATTATAAACGAAACATACTAAAAGAGTGGTTAGGGGGAGAATACCAAGATCACGTGATCAATAAAATTGATGTTAATGTTACCATTGATATAGTGAGAAGTACTTTAATAATATAATTGTTTTTTAAAATGCTTCCTTCGATTCTAAATATACTAACAGGTTTTTATATTATATATTTTATAATAAAAATATATATTTCCCTTGCACCTTATGGATGGATTTTGTTTTGGAAAATCATAATGGGAATCTCAGCAAGACTTGGATGCATCATTTAGTTCCCATTATAACCCATAAAATTCCATTTTTTCACACATTATTATTATACTTATGGTTTATTTTGATTTAAAAAATTGAATGGATTTAATTTAAAAATATAATGAAAAACATTATTTCAAAGTGATGTAAATTATTATTTGTGATGAAGATAGAAAATTTCATATATTTAGAGGGGATAATTCATCACCTATGTGATATATACATCCACCTACAATATCTATTTTTAATGAGATTCTTGGTGTGGAAGAGTAAACATAATCTATAAATGAGAAGGTAATATTCAAACTAAAGATGTATTTATTGTACAATAATATATTAACATATTTCATGATGAATTACCTGGATATCCACCAAAACATGATGGTGAGTATTTATTTTCTTAATATAGTATTAAATACACATATCAGAGACACCTAATAGAATAACCACTATGGAATTAGTGGTGTTGATGAAAAGAAAATAGGAGATATGTGAAAAGGGATTTATATTCCCTAGTATTTCACATTTGGTAGCCCATTTTATTTTTAATTAGTAGTAATGGGGCTTGATGCACCACTACATTGATTATAGGGTAATCAATGCTATTGTGATAAATAATTAGTATCCTCTACCGCAAAATGTTGAATGATTCAACCAACATCCTGGTGATCAATAATTTAAAAATATTGAACTTCAATCTAGGTATCATCAATTATGATTAATGAAGAAATATATTCTGAAAATGAAATTTCATACGATGTATGGAAATTAAAATTTTACTATAATGAAATTTTGGATTGACTAATGAAACCTATATTTTATAGATATAATTAATAGATAATTAAAGTAATATAAGGATAATTATATTTTGGTATTTATTAGTGATATATTACTATACTCTAAATGTTTTGAGAATAATGAGATTCACTTGTAGATCATTTTTGACACTCTTAAAGAAAAGGGGAAACCTAGGAAATTTATTAATGGTGAATTATAACTACAAAATACTTATTTTCATGGAAATATATTTCTAAGGATGTAATCTCAATTAATCCTATAATGAAAAATGCATTCAAATATTGTCGTACCCCAAATAAACATAATAGATTTACATAGTTTCCTTAGTTTTATAGGTTACTATGGTGGATTAGTTCAAAACATTTATGATCAGATAATCCATTAACAAATATCACACATAAAGGGGTTATGTTCCTATTGAAAAGTAATGCAAAGATGGTTTTGAAGAGTTAAATGGGAGATGTGTCGATGCCGGAATTTTGACTATACCATTAGGGAGTTTTGTATCTGTGATATATCGTGATGAGTCTAATAATGTACTTGGATTTTTTATATGTAATGACAAATTTATTTCCTATTAATAATGGTAGTAAATTATTTATGAACCCAACTATCTGACCCATGATCTTTAGTTGGATGATATAATTTTTCCTTTGATGATATGGACACATTATCTATATGGATAATGATGTTCCATAAACAAAGACTATTAGATACTAAATAAATTTTTTCATTGAATGATCTCAATATGGCATAAAGACAATAGCTCAAACTACTGAAGGACTATGATTTCCCATTACACAGCACCTAGGGAAGGAAAATAATCCCGTAAAGGAATTTTTTAGGAATGATCACATATTCTTAACAGGAAATAAGATTGAATGGGATCCTAGGTTGACGGATTTAGTAATGATGTTTATGGGAATTGTTATGGAAGGGAAACATCACTTATTTTTTTATGTTATTTCTTAAAAAATAATACTGTAAAACATAAAAAGTTTTTCTAATGTCTCAACATTTTCATAAGTAGATATTAAATCTTTTATGTGAATATTCATTAAATTATCCATACACATTCTGGAATATTTAAAAGGTATAATTCATTTATAATCATGAAATCATAAATAACTAGTTAATTAGAGTTCAACAACATAACCATCTTTGTTCCTCATTACTATATCCATTATTATAAATATCACACATAATACCTATCATCACAACCTGGAAAGAAAATCAAAATAATGGGTGAGTTCATATACTCAGTAACATTAAATAGAAATAATATGAAAAAATCACATGAGCATTAATGTATCAGAACATGAACCTAACATTTGAAAATTATACCCTTCATATAAAAGATCAAAATCTTGAGTTATTGAAAAATTATTGGTACTTCATAAGACATGAATCATAAGGAAATAAAATGACCTAGGCCATGATAGAATATCATTAACATAAGACACATAATTGTTATATATATATGAGAATATAAAATCATTTCTGTGGTATTCAAGTATCGTTACGTAGTCAATCATAGTATAATGGGTTCACTCAAAAAACTATTTTAGTAGTTATGGTTCACTTCCAATTCCATCATAGTGAACAAAATCACTTTTAGAGATGGATTCAAACCCTATTCTAGTCTTTTTTATTTGATGAGATTTCAATATCTACTGAAAGAATTAACAATTGGGAAGTGAATCTATCCTAAATGATTTATACCCATGGTTTATAGAAATAATGGGTATAAGGCTTCTAGTAAACCATTCACCAATGTTTTTTTAAAAAACATTTGGAATAATGATTTAGACTGGGAAGCCCAACCGGGCTCTCCCTCTCCTCCACATTTGAACCATAATCAGCAAAGTGTGTCTGCACATCCCCCCCCAGGTGGTTTTGGCTTCCAACCTCTCCTCGTCAAGTTGATTTTGTGTCCTTCTTCCCTTACTCATATAAATTCAGTCTTCCCCATCCCTCTTCATATGATGTTTGCATACCCCATGTGATATTGTACCAATCAGAATGTGTTCTTCATCTATTTTTCATGATTTTTTTTGTTGTGGTATTTTATATGTAAGAATTACTTTCCTCATATTATTTATTCTCTTATCATCCTCCATTTTCATGGGTTTGATTCAATTTTATAAATCTACTTTTGGTTGACAAGTGTCATTGTATTTATTTTTTGATATTTTCAAAAATAATGTTTTTCCTATAGTTTTTAAATATTTTTCAATAGTTTTACATTTAAAAGGAATGCTCTCCCATTTTAGTTTATTTATTTTTTGGGAAAAAAGCTTCACAATGGTGTATTTGATCACTAAACCCATATTTTCAACCACTTCGGATTGGGTTAGTGTTCCTTAGCCTATATGAGAGCCTATTTTAAGTCTCAAGACAAGGGTAAACAAACTAATTTATTACAGTAAATGCCATATAAGATTTTGATCGTATCTGATAATGGAGATTTTTAAATTGAGAGATACAATAGAACCCATATATTTATAGTTACTATGTGAAATTTTCATAAATAAATATCATCCATTCCAACTATGTTATATGTTTTTTCTCTACCATTATTATTTCATTAATAATTGTCTAAAAATTGAATAATATTTTATGTAATGTGTTGTATCAGGCATTGCCTTTAGAAGAGCACTACATTTAGTTCATGTATTGACTAAACAGATCATGGAAAACTATTTATTCAGCATGTGGTTAATTTTTGATGATATATAAGAATAAATTATGTAATATAATTATTTTATATATAAATTTATTTATGTGAATGTGATTTTGAGAAAACAAGATTTATATGTAATTTTATTTAGTTAATTTAATTTAATATAATTAAATTATTCATTTTCATATATGAATATAAAAATATAATGTCTTATTTTTTTTCCTTTAATGTAGTTTTGGTCGTTTTATATTATAGTTTGATATATTTAAAATACACTCACTCTGTTTATATTTGATCTATTTATGTTTCATAATACATTTAATATTTTATGATTTTGTTATTCTATAATTGCAAGTTATTTTTTTCAAAACCATCCTTTCATATGTATTAATAAAAAAATAATGTTTTCAACTTTGCCAGGTTCCTTGATAAAATTAATTTTTTAATTTAAAATTAATTCTAGTGAAATCATTTCTTTTGTGTGAGTTGATGGCCTTAGAACATGTTTCTATTCCATATTGATCAGGAATGAAATTTAACCAACCTGTTAGAGAAGATCGAGTGTAGGGATACATAGGCAAGACCGATTTATTAAAACAGAATTGAGTAGAATGGAATAATGTTGATTGTAGAAAAAATTTCTTCAACTTATCAACCATGATAGTGAATCATTAAATTTTATGGATACCCACCTTGGTTATTTATTTGTAGTCATCACTTACACGATATGTTATTTCTCTTAATCTATTATTTTATGGATACTAGTATGACATGCTGATTTTAATATTACAATTAGTTGTAATTAATTTTTAATTTTTGTCCACATTATTTATTAGATCACAACTTTTTACCCTTGTAATAGAATGGGTTGAAGTTGGATGTATCATACTGATTGGATTTCAATCAAATTTTAAATAATTTTGAATTTTTTATGAATCTTCATTTAATAATTCTTTTTATTGTGGTTGTATATAGTTTACATAATATAATTGTGTTAGAAGACCATGATTATTCCAGGATGATGTTATTTATCATATAATGAAATATATATTTCTAAAAATATATTATATTTGCAATAACTATGAAGAGATGAGACAATGTTACACTATTCATGAATAAAAAAATAAGTGGTATGTAGAATTTTATATTTTATGGTTTTCCATTTGTTCATAATCACAAAAGATATAGTATTCCAGTTAATGAAAGAAATGATTTCAATACACATGAGGAAAATAATAAAGATTATAATTTTGAGAGAGTGAAAAATTTAATGGATCCTACTATAACTCCAGTATATCAAAAATTTTCTTAAATGACAATGTTATAAATTTTAGTGAGGTTGTATCATGGAAAACCCTTTTATGTAATTTATAATACCAAAATTGATCCAACGACCCCGTAACCGAGTGGTAAGGGCTCCTGCTTGGAATCCATGAGACCCAAGTTCAAAACTGGGTGGAGGAGAATTTCTAGGTTATTTTAGTAGTCACTGTAATAGTAACTATAGAAGTTATTGTTCGGTACTATTCGGTACTGTAGTAGCTGAAACTATTCAAACAATTTGGGCCTTCGGGCCACTGGTTTGGGCCTACGGGTCTCCAAGGCCTTCAAGTCATCAAAGGACTTCAGGACACAGGTCTTTCAGGTCATGTAGACCATGGAGTAGCCCAGTTCACACAGAATAAGCCCCAGAAGAGGATCAGAGCAACAGGAGTAGCAGCAACTAGATGCAGAGCTAACCAGATTGGAAGAATGAGTGGGTATGGCATCCGCCATCGGGACTAGGCACCGTTCAGCTTTGTATGGGGTAATTCTAGTCGATCAGCAATCCAAGTTGGAGAGCTAGGAGATCAATGACGTAAGGAGATGGGGAGGGACAGTTGAAGTGGGCGGGGCCTATGGGTCATGTATTGGGCATGGTATGCCTCTGGGCCCTCAGGTCATGTATTGCGGGTTTGTTGGGCCTTGTGCCTTGGGCCTACGGGTCATGTACAGGTTCCCCTTCAGCCCTTAAAAGGGGTATTATATATAATAAAATAAAAATAAGGCATTTGGGCCATTTGGGCTACTACCACAATTTACTATATTCTTACCTTTTTAAGGGATTTTTTCTTGATGGCTTAGATATACCATAAAATCATTTTATGAAATGGATGTTAATTAATTATCTTGAATTATCTACTAATAAATTTCATGCTTGTCTAAAATATTGAATTTTATTTTGGGATGAATCAACTAACCATAATTACTATATAGGATGTGGTATATCTCGATTGAAGGAAAATTAATATGGAACTCTATGTCATGTGCCACCGAATGTTATGTCGATCATTCAATTGATTCCCATGAATCAATATCTCTTTATTTATATAGAAATATCATCAAATATTTGATGTTATAATACTGAGAGAATTAAATGTTATGTAATGTTTGTTTGTTGTTCATATGGTTTAGTATTGTAGTAATTTGATTCACAACATCCTGATTTTGTAGTTGAGGTGTTTAATGTCATGTTCGGTCTATCATGTGATGGTTTTAATCTGTTTGTTCATATTTTTACTTATCAAAGAACATAGATAGTTTTTGTTCATGTTTATTATCTTCTATCATGGATGTGTAATAAAAATAATTTCACATTCTTTTGTATACTGATATTTGTACCTTCTGATCCCAAAAATGATATATATTTCTACTTGTAACATTTAATAAGAGAGTTGAAGAATCGTTAGAATATGGATATTCACACATTTGATAATTCATTAAAAAATATATGTTATATGCATGATTTCTTTATATGGACTATAAATCATTTAACTTATTAAGAAATGATGCATGGTTGGATTATGAAGGTAAAACTATCATGTTTTAATTGTATTCAGAATACTTAATTAAGAAGTATTAAAAGTTGTCGCAGTTTCAATTTCGTGGGGCATAAAAGATTCATTCCAATTAATTATAAATACAAGAAGAATCATATAATGTTTGATAATAACATTGACACTGAAAAAACAACTCAATGTATGTTAGGAAATGATGAGCTTAATGAATTGAAAGATATTGTTTTTTAATTTGGTAAAAGTCAGATGAAATGTAAATAGAGGACGAATGTTGACACTAAGTCCACTAACTATTAGAAAAAAATATGTATTATCTAATTTTATATATTAGTATACCAATTTATTACATCATTACATATATGTAATTCACATTGATAAATATAAATTAAATTTTTTTTTTAATTGTTCTAAATATCAAGGGAATGGCCAAATATGACTTCAAATCCTGTTTAAACTTGATGGAATGGGGTATTTAACCAGAACTACATCCTGTGTGTATTAGTGAAAACAAATGGAAATACATTTATAGAAGTATTGGAAAATTTCAATGTTCCTGATGGATATTGTAGATACAAATCTAAAGGAGTCATCAAAATGGATTTGAGACTAAAATACCTAAAAAATCATGATTATCACATCCTTCTTCATGAATTTATTCAAATATAAAATCTATATTTTTAACCAATAACTTAATGGTGAATGTGACTCTCATAATTCCATTTTTTAGAGACCATTTTTATAAATGGTTATCCAAATATTTTTTGATAAAAATGATGAATGAGGAACCATTAATTTTGTGTGATTTGGGAAACATGTCTTCCCTCAATTTTAATATGTATGATGCATTTAAAAATTAATGTTACAACTAAAATAAATTATTTGGGGACTCATTTATTTTTGGTTAATGTATCGTACTGAAATAATTTTGTCCGCAATTAAATATTATATACACAACACTAATTATTTGGATGTTTAAATTATGAGATTTTATCTTACCTAAGAATGTATGGATATTTTAAATATATTTTAATGATTTGAGCACAAGACATAACTAACCAATGAAAAATGAAGATGAGTAGTATGGGGAAATTGAGCACTCATTTCTATATATTCCCCATACTGGAGGAATTATTAGGTTATTTACATTGTCTAAATAGATCCTTGAAAAGCGGGCTACGGCACATTGCACAATCTTGTTTAATTGTGCCTTGTTTGATACAATATAATGTAAGTAATTTGGATATTTATATTTTATGCCATACTATGTAATTTTACTTAAACTATAGTGATTTATTTCAATTTTATGTATAGAATATAATCAAATTATAAGTATAGTTCATAGATATTTTCCGTTAAGATGGAGAGAGGCTTTATATAGCCAATAGTATCCTTCTTTTTAGAAATAAAAGGTATATAGTTTACTTTAATTAAATTAATTATAGGTATCCATTTAATTTTATTATCCATATTTATATATGTTATTTAGGTTACCTATTATCTTTGTTTCTAAAGAAGTAAGTGCAATGCCTTTTGGTCCAAATTCAATAGTTCAGAAAGGAAAATATGTAATAATCAACGGGTATAAATTTGGTACAACGAATAGAGTGGTGAACATAAGAACACAAAATGATGGTTTTATGTGAACTACTACAATATACTGTTATGTGAGTGCATGAGATAGTCATCTAGATATGAATAAGAGTATTATTATTGACCTGTTGAGAAAATATAGTTATTTGATTACTACTCTCGTGGTCAAGTCTCTATGTTTTATTGTAAATGGTTTGACTCAGTGAGGTGATAGGGTAAATTTATTAACGATTGCAGATTCAGAGTAATTGATAGGATTCAATTCCTAGGTACCGATGAACTATACATTTTTTTTCATAAATGAAAAAATGAGTGTTTATGTGAAATATCATCTGAGACCTGATTATAGGTTCGTTAATGATGTAATCAGAAAAAATATTTTTAATGATGCTGGGAAAAAATGTGACACCTTTGATGCTCAAATTGGTTTTGATCAAAATATTACATTTCATTACTCAGATTTTCACTTTATGATAATTGATGTTTAATATAAAGTAGTGGTGGGTAATATAAAGAAGCAAGTATAAATATTCCTAGTTAATTTATGTTACCTTAAAACAAGTTTAATTGGTTGGTATAACTATAATTACATTAATTTAGTTTCATTTCAGAATGATATGTATATTTAGGTATTGTTTGGTTTCATTACCATTAATTAGATTTATTTAAATCAGAAGAATGGGTTTAAAATGGGTTTTAAAAAATTTATAACTTTTTTTTTAAATTATTGTTACTAAAACATGTTATCATATTGTTTATAGATTCTTTGACTTCTAAGTTATATGCATGATTTTTAGAAACTCTTTCTAAAATTTTTATATTTCCTTGTTATAAGGATTATACAAGAAGTTTGAAAGATGTGACTATTTTAAGATTATCATCAGAGGTGTTAACATGGGATGGATCCTCTAGTTCCCTTTGTTATTATAATAATTTTAATATTTTTTTACTAAATTACACATAAATAAATGTTTATATTCTTTATCAATTTATTTTGGGAAATTCAGTTGCACCAGATTTGACTCTTCCACATTCTAACAACATGGGTCCGAATGGGGATACTCTAGAAATAAATGAAACATCCCACTTAAGAAGTTCCTTCCATAGACCACCAGAATAGTCCCTATATACCAAGCCTTGAAATCATCCTCTCAATCCTCTAGGGATGTTCCCATTCTTGCCTCCAATATCATCTCATTTATCCCATTCTTCCCATACCATACTGACTATGCTTGAAGGGATGTTCCTATGCATTCCTGCATAATCATCTCATTTATACTATTCTTATCATACCACATATACATCACATGATGGTATGTACCTACCCATTCCTCCACCATAATTCCATTTACCCTCTTCGTCACATACCATTTATACATAGCTTTTAGGGATGGATCAACCTATTCTAATTACATATCTGTTGATGTACCCCCAACCCTACTACCCATATCCTATCATATCTATATCCCATCCATTTAATTATCTCAATCCATGAACTGGTGGTTATATTCCTTCCTCACCCACTCAAGTTCATGTTGATCACGTATAGCATACATTAGAATATACACATAATTCAAACTCTACTAGTTTAAGAGAACCCATGGATCCATCAAATCTAATTAAGGAGCATGATTTATGTTTTTCTATTATAATAGTGTGAAATTATATCACTTAATTTTTTTCTTTTTATTCCAAGATTTAATTATTCTATACGATAGGTAAAAATTCTAGGTAGTATAAAAGTTTCATGGCCACATCATTTGAGTACCATGATATCATTCTTGTTGAACTGGTGTCATGGATATATCTCAGAAATGACATTAAGGGCTATGAATGGATATATGTATGGTAAGAAAATTTAATAAATTTATATATATATCATTTTTTTATTTATATGAATTAACACATTCATTTTAGAGATGATTTATCATTCCCAAAGGTAAATATTCTATGGTAGAATGGTTGATTGTTCTTGGGGTATTATGGAAATCATACCAGAATGAGTAATATATTGGTTGGAGAATTAGATATGGTTTTGATTTATAGGATGTCCCCATATTCTCAAAGAATAGGTGTTTTTAGAAAAACTATTTTACTCAAGTAGGAAGAAAAAATATAGAAGTATAGTAAATGCAAAAATGCAAGAAAATATTTTAAAAAGTTTTATTTGTTTTTTCATTAATCATATGAAATTCATAATCTAATATCCTATTTATATTCTAAAAAGTCTTTCCTGGAGGCCCTTGATTCTATAGAAGTTGAAACCATCAGGCTAAAGGATCATTTGATTAAAGTATTAGCTAAGGAAAATCTGCGGAGATCATGATATCAAACAAGGAAACACATCATCCCCTATAAGTGTTGTTCCTCATCGTTCTCCACTAGAACTTCTCAAACCTACTGAGATAAAAAGTTCTAAATAGGATGAAGTTATGGGAGGAAAATAGCTTTATTTTATTTTGTAATAAAAAAACAGGGGCATGAAAGTAG
Source organism: Viscum album (assembly GCA_963277665.1). Classification (NCBI taxonomy): domain Eukaryota; kingdom Viridiplantae; phylum Streptophyta; class Magnoliopsida; order Santalales; family Viscaceae; genus Viscum; species Viscum album. Next base: position 250,181,163 of record OY728123.1, read on the forward strand.
TACAATGAACAGAAAATAATTTCTAAAAGCTATATAATTTAAAATTCAATCACATCCATCAGAGGGTTACAATACAATTGATTAATATATGTAATCAATGTACTATTTAAATAATTAATAGATTGATTCCAATGAGGGTATTAATTTTGGTGGAGTGATAGTGGTGGAGATGATGATGTTTATGGTACTATTGATGATTATGATTCTCCAAATGATATAGTTACTACACAAGATGATGATGGTTATGAGGAAGTTTTCTGATGGTGATGATAGTATTTTTTATAGTGATGAGGATGAGGATATTGGCATTGTCTAAGATAATGATCCCTTCTATTTTGGACATAGCAGGAAGGAGACATGTTGATGTTTTTTATGACTTAAATATATTTCTTGTATAGATGTATATGTATATTTTAGTATTTAATATAGTTTGAAAATTATTATATTAAGTTGGGTGAATGATAATTATACAATATCTTTACTACATTGAATTTATTCTGTTTGTTTTATTTGAAAAACAAGTTGAGGTTGAGGTGAAGGATGTGTAGCCACTACTACTGCCAAATGTAGGAAGGTACCTGTACCCACAGTTCATTAAACTGTGTGTAAAGATTCTCCACTGGGTTATGTTATACCCAATGGTTTTGAAACATTAGGTATAGATATATACACATAGTTTTGTTTAAAATATGGATATGATAGAATCTATAAGACCTATACCCATAGTTTGTCAAGAAACTATGGGTAGAAGTCTATATTGATGCCTCCAATAGCCACAGTTCCTAAAATTGTGGTTATAGCATATACCCTCAGTTTTAGGGGCTATAAATATGGATTAAAACCATGGGTATATCTTCATTTCTCAGTAGTGATTGGAGGGAGATATTTCTCCCACACATCACATTATAAAACTCATAAATAGGATCACCACACTATCATTGAACTTGTATCGTATTAAAACCCATTAAAAAATATTTTATTTATAAATAATTCGTCTTATTTGATGCCTTTAAAAGAAGTGGGCTTCATATAACAATGATCATATTAGAACCCATGAAAAGAAAAAGGGTTTATGAACATTTCATCATTTTATATTTGAAAACCCCATTGACATGGAATGGGTTCCCTGGAAATCATTTTATCAGGATTATAACCATTTAGATAAATAATAAGAATAGTATACATGGATAATATCCCCATTAAATCACAACTAACATCATCCCCATTAAATCACAACTAACATCAAAGGATGAAATATTTTATGGAACATTATTTTGAAAGATCACTTGGAACATTTCATTAAAAAAATAGTCTTTCAACTCTAAAACTCATGTATTAAAACTAAAAGGGTATAATAATTTTTTGTTATCATTTTCATTGAAAGGAACATTGGAAACTTATAAGGAAATATTTAAAAATCATGCAAAATATTTCTTGGCTAAAAAAAACTTTTAAATTTTAAATAGTTTGTTTAAAATATAATAATTTCCCAAATATTAAGGAAAACATTTTATTTGAAAATATCATTGAAAAATTTTATGGGGAGGTATAAATATGAAGGAAAACATTTTATTTGGATACGTTTTATTTATATCAAAAAACCATTACCACATTCGTAACATTAAATTATAAGACCCATGAAAGAATAAAATAAAAAACATAAAATATTATTAGAATAAAAAAATCCTTTATATTACATGAAAAAAGGATTGTATTTTCACATTATAAAATAATATAGGTGCATAACCTAAGATATGTCTAATAGAAGGAATGTTGTGAAAGAATTACCTTACCGCTTTGTTAATCATTGGAATCCTAAGACCCTTTAAAAAATTAAATCAAATTAAATTTTAAGGAAATAAAATGTTAGTGGGGTAGTGTATACAATAATAAAAATAAACAATTGGTGAATTTTTAATAAGTCTCCATGAAATAAATGTTGGATTAGAAATCCCTATACATATGTCTCAAATTTCAATATTCATGTAAGAAAATAAATTTTAAAAATTATAGGATTATTATAGATATTTTAAAAAATCATAATTAAATATATAATACCATAAAAAAATTAATTATTTACCGTTAATTTCTAATTTATTGACAATTCCCAGTTAAAATGAAGTTTCAGGTAATAACTACTCTGTTTTTCATGGTTGGTTTGATTTTGTTTTTTAACCTTTTACTTTATCCAAGGTTCCATATTCATAAAAATTTTATCCATTTGATTAAAATAATATATATTCATTAAATATGTATTTATAGTAGCCCATAAAAGTTATAGATATAAAACTTAATACACCAATAAGGTAGATGCTTGGTCGTACGTATACATGAATGTTGTTTCCATTTTATTAAAGGATGGAAGAAAATAAAGTTAAATAATAATTCTTCATTACATAATTATTATTATTTCATATATTTAATTAATTTTTACTTAATTTATCCATGAAAATCATTAAATGAATTACATCACTTCATGAGGTAGTAGTTCGCCGTACCAACGAGCGACATTAACGTATCCACAAAAAATAGAATTTTAGAATTTATATGTGATACGATAATTAATAAGTATTTTTAAAAAACAAATATCATATAAATTCATTTAATATATCTTTATTACCTTCCAAGTCTAACATAAAAGAAGAATGTATCACATCTTCTCGTGTGGAAGTAGTTCTTCATTCAAATGAGAAATACTATTATTTTCTAGTGGGTAAGAATGTAAGAAAGTACCTCTAATATTATAAATCCTTAAGTATAATAATATCATTAATATGTTATATAAATATTAAAACCATCATATATCCATACATGAAGGTTAGTGATGGAAAAGGAATGATGTCAGTTCTTGAGGTGGTATCCCACCGAAGACACGATCGACAATTTTGTTTCACCTATGAGGTATGAGTAAATGGATTTAGATTATTAAAATTTTCAAATAACATATCAGTATATGGTAGATAGTTTTTTATTATATCATCATATTTTTATAATATTTAAAAGAGTTAGACAAATATATAAAACAAAAATTAAAGTTTAAGGACTAGCCATATTCTTTAGATAACCTCTTTATGTTTACACGTAAAGAATTATTAGGATGGATTAATGATAAAAATACTAAATATAGGGTGTGGGATGGGAAATAAGAAATATATTTATTCATTTATTTTCTAAACCAATTTTTTTTTGTGTTTTAAGAGGAGAATAGATGGGGAGGTCTTCAATAACTGGGGGGGAGGACACACATGGAATGTTTTCAAAGAGTAAAGTTTACCCACATTCTAACATGAATAAAAGTAAAAATTGAAGATTAAATAACCATAGTTAATATTATGTTGAACTATTTCCATAACATGGGTGTTGGATAATTTTCTAGGTCATTTTACCACTAATAATTTTAGTTTAACCCCATGTAATCCCTTTTTAAACTTAACCATGGTAATTAATTTTTACTCATTTTACCATTCATTTTCACAAAAAATTATATTGAAATTATTATTTAATTTAATTATTATGATACCAAATATTGAATCAGTTTTTTTTTCTAAATTCCATTTCTAGAATTGGTAAAATTTAATTAAATATTATACCTATAGACATGTTGAGAAAGTGTATTTCAAAAGATATACTATGTAAAGGATTTAAAATATTATATATATAAATTCAATATGAATAAATTATAATAAATTGTTTTTTAATAGATATATTATTGATCTAATTTTATATTTAAAATAATATTAAAATTAAATTTATATTTTAAATACTTCAAATGAAATGGCGAGTTTTTAATAAAAACATGTATAATATACTATTCAGAGAAAAATTTTATCTTTTAAGGAAATTCTAGAAACATAAATTCAGTATAATTATTAAATTATTAATTAAAATATCAATTTTTTTTAAAATAAATTTACTAAAATTTTTAAGAATTTATTTTAAAATAATTCAGAAAATGGAAAAAAAACTAATTTTTTTGAAATAATATAGTTTTTATGTGCAAAATTAGATTTATTCAAGTTTCATGCCTAGAAAAGAAATAACATAAGTGTTAAAAAATTTATTGAATATAAAATATATTATTTTATTAAAATAAATCAGTAGAATTTATTTATTTAATTTGTTTTTACAAAACACATTTTTTCACATTGAAAACTTTTTCCCAAAAAATATTTTCTTTCTCTTCAAATGGTTTTTATTATTTTCATTTCCATTTAAATAGTTCACCAATGAATTAATTTCATATTCATGATTAAAAGATATATTTTAATATTTTAGTTCACCATATTCATACTCGCAATTTCAAAACTAAGATAATACCATTTATATTAAATAATAAAATTTTAATAGTATTTTGGGATTTTGTAAAACGTAGGGTTGCATATAATGCAAGTGAAGGATGAAATTAAATTTCCTGGAAAACACATTCCATAAAATATTTGGGCATTATATTATACCCCCATTAAAATAATCTTCACCCTAAAAATTCATCACTCTCTTAAAAAAAAATGAATATTCTTCTGCTCCATTACATCCTCAGGGTCAACATAGCTTCATTAGGCAATTTTCTTTTCGAGAAAACATAGACCATGTGAGTGGTATTGTTTCATAGAAGTTTCTAAATATTCTCTAGATTCTCAACTAGTTATTCCCCATAATACATATCATGATCAAAGAGTATTTTCATTGTGTTTAGTACATGTTAAGTGTTGGGTATATTCTACCATCGGAGAGACACATGTAACACAAGGTGAAATTGAGAGAGTTTTGGTGGAAACGCCAATCTATATGATACCTTCCTGATATGGTCAATAATTTCAAAAGGATTGATATATATATTGATTATATTTCCATTATATAAGAATAATATTTTCATCCCTTTTTTGTTCTTTGATCTATTTATACTTCTTCTCATACTCTTAAAAATGAAGTCGAAATTTTTATACCTAAAGAAATAATAGATCACTAGATCCATAAGAGAATAAAATGTTGTTCCTTATATCTCAATTTATTATTATTACAAAATAGATAACATAGGATATCCAATATACACAAATCCTCATATGGTGAAGTAATAAGTTAATATCTAAAACCTAATACAAAGTTCATCTTAAACCATTCCTTAAATTCTTATCCATATGACCCATCCTAAATTCTAAATTTATAAATATGGACAGTAAATTTCACAAAATAAACTTAAAAATAAACCCCAACTTTAATTGAGAATATATTAATGTTTACTTACAAAATATTTGAATGAAGTGATGATACATTCTCCTGAATCATGGAAATAACTATAATTACCTAGAAACCTTAATAAAAAAAATACATTCTTCCACACTTTGTAAATAAAACCACATTATATTAATTATATTCCTAAATTCAAAAATGTTTTGGACTCTATAAATGATAACATACACAAATTTGTCAAAGAAATCATTAATCAGTTCTAGGGTCATCAATAATATCCAATTTACATTATCCATATAAATAATATCTTTATGCCAACACTATATTCTAACCATTAATAACATATTATGGGTTATCTATACCTTATTCAATTGTTTTCTATATCTTATAACCTTAAAATCAAATAAATTTTCATGTTCATCAGTACATGTCAACATTTTATTTCACCTCCACAATTCATAACTTTTAATTCTTTTTATATTTTTCATTATTCTTGTTTTCCAATATATATATATAAAGTTCAATCAATATAATTAGTTCTTAAACCATTTAATAGGATTCACCAACTTATTCCTTAAAAACTCATTTCCTTCATATGTTATTTTTAGTATCTTCATCATCAATAAAAAAATTAATACCGCCTTGTTGATCCTCTTCTGGAGATTTCCACCTTGGAAATCGACTTTTATAATGCTCATTACATCCACTTTTAAAAAATTCAACCATTGATTATTCCTTATATAAACCACTATTCTCATACATTTTGTTAACTTAAAATTTCAATTTTACTCAATAATGCCTTACTCATTCCCCTTCATCCCTATATATAAATCATCTTCTCATTCCTTTGAAACATTCCTTAGAGTAGTTCTTCCCAAATTCTAAAATTTTAGAAAACTAAATCATCATTCCTTCCTAGTCTCCACCACCAGAGCACTAAAATAATTTTATCATTATTTTCTTTAGTGACACAAAGAGTTGGTTGAGGAGAATGTTTTTAATCATATATCTGGATAACTAATTAGTCATATTCACAATATACATTATTCTAGTTATCTTACCCAGTGATTTCTCATCAAAACATTGTCTATCACATTCAACATTAACCTAGTTCATTTTGGTTCCCACCATTGACAAAATAACATAATGTGAGAAAAAATATTCATAGTGTAAAACCACATAATAATGAAAAATCACTTATAATATGTACAAATAATTACACGTTATTTATAATATATGGAACCTTTGGAATAATCTAAGTCATTCATGGTCATTTATTTAATCCTTTATGATGGTTCACAAATAGTTTTTGGGAATATATAAAAAAATCCCCTGAATTGTCAAGATTGTTCCGTAGTATGTCTCGATTATTGTATACCCAGTCACACTCAAGTCAATCACCACATGCCAATTTTGGAGTTATTATCCCTTTGTAAATTTCTTCCTGAATCACATATACGTGGTGTGTCCCAATATGAATGCATTTCAAGGAAACCACTATATAAATCATTCACTAGAATTCCAAGATATTTTCTTATATGTAAAATTATCATTGTATGAATAATTAGATATATCACTAAGGATCTCATAATTGTTTTCTTATGCAAGTTACCAAATGTTAACTAAAATCTTATTATAAAACCAAATATGATGGATTAGGATTTTCATACATAGATATTATATCATTTTAGATGAATATTCATTACATTAAAAAAAATATGATCAATGGTCATAAAAGGTATAATGGCTTTGAAAATATGGAAACATAAAAAACTGCTTCATAAGTGTAGGAAATCATCTCCCAATTAGATCATCATTACAAATAAGCTTCTTATACATATCACACATAATACTTATCATCATTACATGGGAAAAAATAACAATGGGTGATATCATATTCGAAATAAGTGTAATCATGGGAAACATGTAAGATTAACATGATAGTAATTGAATTAGAACATGATAATAACATAGGAAACCATAAAATGGATACCGAAGATCATAATAAAGAGTCATTGAATATATATTAGAAGTAAATAAGATATGAATCATAACGAATTCAATGAACATGATCCATTAGGTAATATCATTTACATAAGAAATGGAAATTTGGAATCAATTAATAAGCCTAGAAAATAATTTAAAAAGTAGTGAAGGATCATTTCCAAGTCTATCATAATGGAATTGGTTCATTCCACAAACCATCATAGTAGTCAGGGTTCTCTCCCAAGGATTTCTTCGTGGAAAGAAACCCCTTACTAAATTTGTTTTAATCTATAATTTTATCATGTAAATCTCATGATATTTTAATATTTTCCTAATGAATTAGTGGGATATGTAGGTCATACACATAACACTGCAAAAATAGTCATGGTAGTCATGGTTCACTCAAATGACTATCATAGTGGATAATATCCCTTACTGAATAGTGTTCAATCTGAATTCCCTTCCTTTTTAATCAATGAGATTTCAATAATTAACCAATGAATTGGATGGAGATATTGGTCCCATCTATCACATATTGAACACAATATATGTGTGTTACACATGATCATAAAATATTCACTATATCAGAACTCATGAAATTAAATGGGTTTCATAAAACATTTATCATATCAAAACCCATGAAAATAAATTGTATTTATGTTCTCATATGAGATCCAATTAAAATAAATGGGATTCATAAGACATTCATAAAAACAAAACACATGAAAAGAAATAGGTTTCATGATAATGCTAGCATTTTATTATATTATATATTGTATTTCAATGTTCTAAATCCCACCAAAGTGTTATTTTCGGGTCAATTGTCACATTTTATGTTTTAGTGGTATTTTGAGCTCAAATGCAAAAATGGATTAATTTTGGTGTTTAACTCTTTTATTTGTCTTCATTATTTAGACCATATAATATTCCTCACTGAACTGAATTGTGAAATACCTTTTTTGTAGGTTTACTTACATAATGTGCCTCATTTCATCCTTCTGGATTCCTAGCTCAATCAATCATTTGGAGGCCCAAAATCAGCTCTCAATCCGTACCTCGAAAACTGTGCACGGATTTGGAATGTTTTAAAGCTGAGCTTTTATCTTGAAGCTGAAAAATACAATGGAGCTGATATTCAACAAGGAGCTAGTGGTGGAATAAATTCACATACTTCATTAAGTAGTACACGTCTTAATCGGCTGGTTTCAAGGACATAAATTCATGGGAAGTTGGAGTTGTTGAATACGAAGAGCCACATTGGAAGATTAAATGTGCCTCACTAAAACCACCGTAACTCCTTAATACTTCGACCAATGAGGCTTCCATTTTGTGGAGGGACGGATAAGACGATTTGAAAAAACTTTGAAGAAGGCTCCATTTTCCAAGTATGCCATTTAATGGGCTTAAAAGTCAATGAAACCCGGAGGATAGAATTTGAGCGAGATTTATTAACTTATTTTCTCCATAAATTTGTATCTCCTCTCCCTTTTACAAGGATAATGATTTTCAGGGGGAACGGTTGAGTATTTTTATTATAATAGTTTATTTTATTTTTAATATATATTAGTTTATCTTTCCTCTTCATACCTCCTTTCTTCCATTTAATTTAATTTATGTATTCTCCCACCATTATTCCCTTCTCAACTCCCCTAAAAATAGAGAACTAACCTCGACTATTGTTCGAGGGAGGGAATGGTGGATTGATTGAGTTATTGAGATTTAATTTTATTATCTTTTATTAAATTATAATAATTTTAGTGGTGTCCAAATTTATTATGTTGAGCGGTCACCCCATTTTCTCTACCACCAATTTATCCTTCTGATTTATCTATTTTCCTTCCCTTTCCTATTTGTGTCGTGCATACGTTGGAGCATGACATGAGTAGTGATGGTCAGTGAAGAGGTCTCCTAGCTAAATTTAGGATGAGCATTACCCTATATGCAGAGGTCTCGGTATGGGGTAATGACAATCCAAATGAGAAGGTGAGGTGTGATAGGTCTTGATCACCTCATTGAGTTGAATATTGAGATTCTTTTTAAACAATGATATCAACCACCACGAACTACTAAGAAAAACTACCTACTTTCTTTACTATAACTTTATTCTGTATTGAATTACATTATTATATATTATATTTATATTTTATGAATTTTAAATTATCAACCCCATTTATATTTGTATTATATTTTTATATTAGTTATTTTTTAATAGTGACAAAAAAAATTAGTGCGTGTGAATGGACTCCTTGTGATTGACCCTAGGGTGTGCCACTATGGTACATTTTTAGGTAAATAATAATTTAATTAAATTGTGCTTCGAGAAAAACCATTGCACAAACACTTAATCATTTCATCATAGAAAAAAATATAGAAATGGAATGGGTTTAATTTAAATCATATCATCATAAAAATTAACCATTCTAAAAAAATAATTATAATGGTATCCATGGATCATATAACCATTAAACCATAATTAATATAAAATCATGTCATGTTTGAAAGAAAATTATTTTGGAATATCAATCACAAAATTTCTTTTCGAAAATAACCATTCAAGTCCAAAAATCATTTTTTAAAACTGAATAGTTATAAAAAAATTTTAGAATCCATATCTTTTAACATATCATTTGAAAATTATTGATTAATAATAAAAAATCATTTAAAACATTTATTAATTAAAGTAACATCTTTAATTAGAAACTTTTATTTAAACTATAATTTTTTTCAAATATTTAGGAAAACTTTAATTGGGAAATAACCTTGAAAACATGTAATGGATTCTTGAAATAATTAAGTGGTTATGACATCATGATTTTATTGTCATATTACATACATTTAAAAAATGATTCCATTTACATATTATGTTAAAGAGAAATAGATATTTTTTGAAAAATTACAGGAAGACCCCATTAAAAAATTAAAAAAATAAAAACTGTTTAAAAATTACATTTATAAATATTTTTTATAATGTTAAAAAAAATTGAACAATTTTTTATATAAAAAATATATATAATTAAAATGGTTTTCAATTAAATATAGAAATAAAGATAATTTTTAAAAAAAAAAAATTAAACTCATGAGTAAATAAAGAGAGGAAAATGTAGGGAAACATGTATTTTCATGACATTAATATAGGATAATGAATTTCATTATTTTCATGAATGATTGATCATAACATTTCATCATCAAAATCATAAATATAATCAATCCTGATAAATGGTGGTATTGCATCAGAAAACCATTACCAATTTGGTTACATTTAATCGTAATCCCCATGAAATGATAACATTAAATGAAACATTAAATTGCATGAGAATAAATAAATTTATGTTATTACATGTCAAATGGTATGTATGTGTTCTTCATACAATAATATTGGTTGGTAACATAACATATATCTCAAAGAGGGACAATTGAGACAAACAATACTTACCACTTTGGTAGTAGTTTTGAATCGTAGGAATCAATAAATAATAAAATAAAATAATTCATTAAATATTATGTAAATAATTATACTTAATATTTAAAATTTAAATGTTTAATTATATACCCCATATAAAATAAGTGTGTAATGAATTTGTCGTAAGTCTCCCTAAAATAAAGTGACACTTGAAATCATTTACCTTATGTGTCAACTGTCTTCACACACATTTAATACTCCCATATAACAAAAATTTGTTTATTATAAATATATTAAAAAACCATAGAAATATATTTCATACCTTAAACTAATTACTTTCATCCATTTATTACACATTTATTTACAATTCTTTTGTTAAAATCATGTTCTGGGTAATAACTTATTTTTTTCGTGTATGTTTGTATTTTGAATTTTCTATCATTTTATGTTGTTCATGGTTATATAATCTCCCTAATTTTATCCATGATATAAGTCTCATATATATATTTAGTATATATGTATTTCTTATAATCCATAAAATTTATATATATAAAATGATATACACTATTAAAATAGACGGTAGGTCGTATGTACGCATGAACACTATTTGCATTTTTTAATGAATGAAAAAAACAAAGGTAAATAAAAATACTAATTTTAAAAATAATTATTATGTCATATATATCACATAAATTTATTAACTCTATCCTTATTACTTTTCATGAAATTCATCGGAGAAAAAATTATCACATTTCTTCATAAAGAAGTAGTTCACCATACATAAAAGTGAAATTATCATATTAGAAACATAATGAAAACTAATAATGTAAATGTGATATGATAGTTTGTGAAGAAACATTATGTTTAAAATATCATATATATTTATCTAATACATCTTTATTTCAATCCATGTAAAACTGAAAAAACACATCACATCGGTTTGCGAGGTAATAGTCTTCTATACACACGAGTTACATTATTATTTTAAAAAATGTTTGAAGGTAAGATATTATGTGTGTTATTATAATTAAATAAGTATAATAATACAAAAAATATGTTATATAATCTTTAAATCCATCATTATATCCATTAGTGATAGGTGGAGATGGAAAACGAATAATATTAGTACATGAGGTTGTAGTATGATGTACACCTGATCAGTGGTTTTGTTTCTAATTTCATGGAAAAGGATATGGATACAATTTATTTCATAAACCAAACAATATATCTTTTTATGGGATATAATGGTGTTATTATTTCAGTATATATGAAGAATATTTTATTGAGGAAGAAGAATAAATAAAATGAAAATGAATGTTTAAGGACTATACATTATCTTTGGAGGACCTCTTTAGGATTACATATAAATCCTTAATATGAGGGATTCATAATCAAGAAAATTAGTATAGTATGTCGGTATGGAGTTATGTAAGAAATTTTTTAGGGAGTTTTCAAAACCAATTTTCTTTATGGGCGAATAGGTGAGAAGAGGGGGAGGCCTTTAATATGTTTGGGGGGGCCGCACACATTGAATTTTTGAATATATAAAAAGTGTACCAACATTTATCACAATAAGAAGGATAAAAAATCAGTCATTATTGAACCTCAGAGGTGATAAGGTTGAAATATAGAAATCCAATGTGCGAAAAGTTTGGAGGTCATTTTTCACATAATTTTTCTTTTTCGAACCCTGGTAAACCCATTTTAAAAGTAACATCGATAATTAATATTTAATGTGTTTACTATTGATTTTGAACCAAAATTAAATTGAAATTATTATTTTATATAAATTACTCAAATCCCAAATATTGAATTCATTTTACAAAATTCCATTCACCTAATTTTAAAATATTAATTATAATTAAACTTACAGACATGGCGAGAAAGCGTTTTTCCAAAAAGAAAATGTTAAAAAGTTAAAAATGTTCTTATATCGAAATTTAATAAAAAATTGGTTCCAATGAAATTAATTTGATTAATAGATATATTATATAACTAATTTGAATTTTTAAACTATAGTAAAATAAATTTATTTTTGTAATTTCTTTCAATTAAAACGTAGTTCATCAATTAGAAGCCTTATTTTTCAAGTTTCAAGGTCATCTTACCCATATTTCTTCTCCCTTACGACAACCTTATAATTTAGAAAACCTCTCCGATGATTATTGTAGGATGTGGGGACCTTATCTAACCATTCCCATCATTAAGAACTGGTTTTATCATTTGATCCACATCGGTAATATCTCCATTCCTTTGGTTCCATTACTCATTTGGTTTGCCATCAGCTTCACCATTTATGTTAAAGATAATGGGCCATAATGTTGGGTTCATCATCCTTTTTTCAAAATTCACTTAATCTAAGTCCAATCAAAATATTATACTAGGAGAGTAATATAATAAGCTCATAAGGTAGGTGGTTTATTGATTTTCATTAATACTAAATGTTTTATATTTATTCCATTATGTTATTCATGTAATTTTCAGAGTGACACCATTAAAATTGAATCTAAATCTTGATTATAATTAATAGGATTGAATAATTAAATTATTGATAATTAATGGTAATTAATGAAATGTTATGGGCCATGAATTGATACCTCCCCTTGGTTGTGTCGTATAATTAAATGGATTACCATGGGTGGATTTTGAATTTGGATACCATTGAGGTGTGAATTTTACAACTTTTCATGGGACGTTTAATATTTAATTGTGAATTTTAGTTGAATTGCTTGTTTAAGAATTTGTATCCCATTATAATAAAATTCTCATGTGATTTTAGTTGATGACAATAATTATAAGCTTAACCCCTGACTTGAGTCACCTTCTGAGGTGAGGTTAAAGTTAAATGAATAAGGTGATGACGTTGACATGAATAAGTGATATAGTATAAATTTTATTGATTCCATGTATTTTTATATTCATGGCGTGGCAAAAGGATCCTTACATAGACACCGTAGATGTAATAATTTGTCGTCATCCTTTCTTATTCCCAAGTGAAACACAGACTCCTTATTCATTTCTCCAATGAAATACTAATAGGGGATTACTATTATATGCCTGAGTGATTCTTTGACTCTATATGGTACTCTAATGATTGACTTAGAAGGTAGTTGATCATATATTGTATGGGTGACACTTGGGCTCTCTTATTAGACCTCCAAGGACATACTCCAGTGGAAGTGATATTATACCATAACCCGAGTGATACCAGTATTTCCATTAATAATTCCTAGGATGATCTTATAGGGTACCTAGTTCATGTTACATCTAGAGTGACACTTGGATTCCAATTAAAGAATTCCAACGATGGGATCAGTATTTAAATACAATTTAAAAATAAATTATTTATATGATGCATCATAAAATATAAAGGACATTCATAGATTTGGTATGAGACATATACATTATAGATGGTCTACAAAGGCATCCTGGAGCACACATCACATGGATGATGTTGGGATACATGCCATGTCCAGAGAGTTACTATTTTAATGGGAAGGATTAAGTGAATGAAATTGATTTGAAAATGACATTGTATTGACTTATAATTTTGATACATTATGACTATGTCCAATGAAAATAAAAGAGTTTATGTTTTTAGGGAAACCCAAGCCTTATAATATTTTTAGTTTCAATATTTATTTATATATCCAATATTTCATGTACACTATTTTGATTATATATTCACTAAATAGTTGGAACTAGACCATGGGTGTTTTCCTACTGGGATTCAATATAACACCATGTTCTAGCTGTAGTTGGGTACCCAAATAAACTATATGGTTATAGGTATGGATGATGTCAAATGTCCTATTATAGGTTCACCACTACAAAACCGATATTATCCCACGCTAGGGCTTTAATAGTGCTAGCTAAAAGTGGTTTTAAAAAAACCCCTATTTGTTAGTTATAGAAAAAGGGATATTAAAATGAGTATTTAACAGTGATTTTTAGTTGTATTAATTGGGTGTATTATTATCACTAAATGAAAGGGCTGTTGAAGGGGGACCATTATAAGTTCTTATAAAAAAAGAACTGATAATGGCCCACTTTATCAGTACTAGTAAAAAAGTGATGATAAGAAAGGTACCTTTATTAGAAATTCAAAAATGTAATTTATAAAGTGGGCCATTACTACTTCTCATAAAAACTACTAATAGGTAGGGGTTGTTATTAATTCAATTTTATAAGAACCAAAGAATATCCCCCTTTATCAGTGATTTTTTATTAGTGCTGATAAAGGGTATATTCCAAAAAAATATTTCATTAAAAAAGAATATATGAGTATATAAATATATCAATATTAAAATAAATATTATATATATATATATTAATTAAGATTTTTATATTGAAAAAAATCATTAAAGAATAATATATAAAGCCTTCTTTCTAGCGTTTTAAAGACATGATTTGTAGTAGAGGTTCTTGAATGCTTTTAAAGAGTTGGGTACCACATGACCAAGCCAAGGCTCAGGATTCAAGCTATATTTTTATTATTTTTTTTATTTGTAATTTTATTAAATGTATTTTACATCACCTATTTTTGGTGAATTATAGAGACATGGAACTTACCATTACCATCTATATGTGAGATCACTTATAGTATTCTAGATATATTCCTACATTGTTAATTTAAATTTTATCTGACTGATTTAATATATCAACTACTTTTATGTTATTGATATTTCACTATTCCACACTCTGGTAAGGAGGTCATAGTATCCCCACAAATACACCTCGACCCTTATTTGTAGTTAACAGCCTCTAGCATTTGGGGAGATACACTTGAGGCCTTGTGGACAACCGATATCGTGACAGCTTTCAGCGGTATAATAGCAATTATTTTATATGTTTCATTATTATTTTGATATAATATAAAGGTATAAGAATGAATAAGAATTTTTTAAGAGTTATTCATGGGCATAGTTAACCCATGTACTGAAAAATCTAAATTACCTCCAATGTAAATTGTTATTATATAGATTTTTTCTATTACAAATGATTCCATTCCACTATTGGGTCATGAATTTAACTATCATAATATTATTGATATGATTGAATGTTAAATTTTTTTGGAATTGGATGATATGAGTGTATTCCATCACATTCAAAATATTCTCCACTTTATTTAAATCATATTCCATGCATTATACCATGCCACATAAGATTCATTTCTTACCATCATGACATTTTGGTAGATGTTTTTTGATATAATTGTTTTTGTGATAGACTTGTGTGTTGGGGATTGAGGACACACAATAGATATATAGAGTTCCTGATGTAACCAATGAATTTTTTTCATATTTACTCTATAACAGACAACATAAGCCACCCATTGAGGCACATTGGGCCATGTACTATGAGTCTCTTGGAATGTAATGTGTTGTGATGTGAATTAGGTGGACACGTTAATTATTTTATGAATATTATGGGCCCTTATTGATCATATTTTGGTGAAACCATTTGGTTAAACCATTTTTAATGAATGTTGATATAAATTAAAAATAAATTGAGCTGAGAGTACTTATAGTAGAGAACATAACCCATACCTGAAATTATTAGCAGAAAGTATACATTATCTATGGATTTTATATGATATATATAGAACACATACATGACTCTAAGAGCATGATGTGAGGTGTTTTCTAAAATTGGAAGTCTTATAACAGTCCTATTTTAATATATTTACTTTAATCTATGAATATTGATAATTAATCATGATCTATGTTCCACACTTGGAATTTGTAGAGGTATTCCATTGTGACATCCTCCACTAACATGCTAGGAGGGTGGTGGAGATCATGCCCTAGAGATGGTTGTCCATATGCTACTAGTGGATATTCCTATAGTACTAGATGAGGCAACAGTGTTATTACGATACACATGTGTTGACGCATAGTTTCGTAATGAAGTTATTCATTTCATACAGACTGTTCAGGGAGCACCAAAACATTCCCAAACAATAGCATAGTTGATGTGTGAGTTCTAGAAGAAGTATCTACCTATGTTTTTGGGGTATGTCGGACCATAGGCTACGAAGTCATTAATATATTCCATGCATTCTATCTTAGTGAATCTATAGATTCCTCCTGATTGGAGGGAAAATATATCCACTTTTATGTTGTGTGATTCCACCAAGAAATGGAGGGATATTATTACTCATAATGATCATCATAAGGAGACATATATTGGAGATTTTCAAATGGAATTATACGATTACATCTATCTCGAGACATTGATGGTTGATAGAGCCCGAGTGTTCATGCACTTGGAGTAGCGTGAATTATCAGTTATGGATTATCTGACACGCTTTAATAGTTATGGATTATCATACCTTCACACTTATTCTGATGGGTGGAAAGTTTTCTAAATCTAGGAATTTCAAGGATGGTCTCAGGTATGACATCCAATCATAGGTGAACATATTTCAGTAGACTAATATATCTATAATCGTGAATCAAAAACTTAGGATTGAGTATAACCTGAGAGAGTCTAGGGGTGTGATCCATGGATCACTACAAAAAAGTGAAAATTTCCAATAGAAAACTTCAAATAGATAATATATATTTTGGTAAAAATGAATTATTCTAATAGATATTAAATTATGTTGATTTTGACTATAGGTACCAATATTTATTTCTATTAATAGATATATTTGTTTATAATAGTAGTTCAATACCGAATAATCTTTTAATAACATTTAAATATGTTTTTTTACCATAATAATACCAAAAATTGAATTACCAATAAATGAATATGTTCTTATTAGTTATCATTACCATAACATATTTTACAACTAAAAATAAATTCATTTCTAGGAAATTATTCAATAACATAAAATATTTTAACAAAAAATGAATGTTTATGTATATATATTACCAATTACAAGAATATCATTTTTACAATAAAAATATATAATTAATTATAATTTCCATTTTTTATTAATATTAATGGGTAATATATATATATTGATACATGAATACATAATCCTTTTAAATATAACTTTTATATAAATTCGTATATTTTTTCATTATATATATTGAAATAAATTAAGGTATATATTGGAAAAAACTGTAATATGACCCAAAACTAGACCCCCCCTCCCCCCTGCGCCTTTGTTCCCTGTGACCTCTCACCCCTGACAGTACCTATCTATTCCCCACAGCCAGTGTTACCGGTAATCGGTGTTCCCCACAGATGGTGTTCCCTACCGACCTCATCCTAGGAACCCCTTCACTCTTACTGACTAGCCTCACTAACATACATCCTCACATTAACCCCCTCTTTATTCTTTACTAGCTTCCTCATATGAAATCACCTTTTTGGAGTCACCCTCTAGTAGGATAACCAATATCCCCATGTTGAGATCAGTTGTTCATTAGTTATCTATCAAATCTCACTTATCTAATTAAGTTCCCCAATCATCATTCAACAACATTTGTATTGTGTGATTTCATTTTTTCATGTTTATATATATAAATTGTGTTCATGTTAAGAATACATTCTATATTGATCTATTATTTTTCATATTTTCCAAAGTTTTTCTGTGTGACGATGGCTGCAGATGTGAATTTGGGAAGGTGATCTTGTGTCAGTGGAAGATAGAGGCATGATAGACCTTGATGATTGGGTATTTTTACCCTTTTCTTTGTCATGGTTAGTTTTATCATCACCACTGTGTATTTGAGTTTTCATCATCTATAATTTTTGTTTAATTATATTCTCTGGGTTGTTTTTATTTTCTGTCGGCTTGTGGTGGAGGGTTTTCCACAATGATTTCATCATTCCTCAATATCATTGATTTTGTTGGTCTTCAGCCCACGATTTTTGATTGGATTGGGGTGATTCCATGTCACGATGAAGTTGTTCTGGTTACAATGGATCACTATTTGGGAGATATTTCTCGATGGTGTTCAATGGTGTTCAGAAAAAACCGGTGTTGTTGGTGCTGTTGAGGGTGTTCAATTGTTGTTTGATACTAGGTGTTGGATTGAATACTTTCTTAGTGGATTTTAGTTTGATATTTCGAGTTATAGTTTTCACATACACATCTGATCTATCTGTATATTTTCTTCCAGTGTATATGTTTGTGGAATTTAACCATTTTTTGATCTTGGGGAATCAATGCAACTCGAACACTAGGCTTTAATAACAATTTACAACCAAATAGTATTTTTTGACACAATTGGTTCATTCCAAACAACATATTGGTAAGTTTTCACCAATATCAATGTTTCATTTTTTTATAAGAAACACAACACACCATATTAATTATTCAATTATATTTTTTTATGTATTTCTATATAGATCCTATAATAGATAATACAAGGCTAAATGATAAAAAATTAATTTCCAATCCTTAAACTGCAATTGTTGAAATGTTCAAATCTAGGTGATTTATTTTGTATAAATTTAATACTTTTATACATTATATATACCATTTATTTGGTAATTCATGTTATTAATATAATTTTCAATGGTAGAAACTTATCATATTAACTTTCGTAATCAATTTTTTTATTTTTTAATAAATTCTTTTATGATTCAGGTAAACACTTTTGTTTCTTCCCATCTTATCAAAACAAAATCTACATCAATTGTGAGTTCTTATTCCACTCCAATAATATTTCATAATAAAAAAACTCTAATTGTTATCATTTAATGTTTAGAGTTTAATAACATATTTCTTAAATTTAAAATTCTAATTGAAAATTAACAATATTCTATTATTTTTCTTTCAACTATGTTTTTACAAAAATCGGTTTCCTGTAACTACATCCAATATACATATCATAAGTGTTCACTTCTACTGTAGTAATTTGAATATAATCTGTGATATAATAACGAAATATATAATTCTGGAGTTGAGGATGAAAAATGGCCATATACTGACTTCGTAAGAGTTATACTTACTAAAGAAATCAAAATATGAGAAATTAAGTACTTAAAAACGGTAACACCAAACTTTACAAGAGTAAAATGACACATTGTAAGAGTGATCTATGAATTTTTAGACTCATTGTGGATTTTATAATAATATATTCACACTTTTTATATATTTTTATAAACATCATAGGTATATATAGTTACTTTTGAAGAGTAATTATCAACTTAATGAGAGTAATTAGTGTATAATTCGGAAAAGGCAAAATTTATTAGAGTAAACGAGGACTCTACAAGAGTTATCTGGTAATTTTTAAGAGTCTTTAATAACTTTTTAATATTATTATAGGACATAATAAGAGTACTTACAATCATTAAAAGGGTATTTATAATCTTTATAATACTAACATAAAACATTTTAGGGGTACTCTATGAATCAATAAGAGTAATCACCGACTCTATATGACACAAAATAATATAAAAAAATATCTGGTATATGATGGAAGAAAAATATAATTTTTTTTAATCCAATATTCTAAAGTAAATTTAAACTAGGTGATGCATGTTTTCTTGTTCACACAGTGGTCACTATTTAATTGTTCTGAAAAAACAAGAGATAATCACAATAAATAAATGTAAATTGAGTTAAATACCCAAATGAGAATTTATGAGTGACCTAACCAAGTTTATGAAATAAATATAACTTTATGAGATACATATTAAAATTAAGTTTTCTAATGTACTCGTAAAAGTGTGGATATTTAGTCTTCAAGTGCACTTGTGTTGATTCATGATGACATGTGTTGGCCTTTGAGATAAAAGCATAAGAGTATTTATTTGAATTTTGTTTCAAACTTTAATGGCTTCAACTAATTTTCTAATATCATATTCATAAAAAAATATGATTCCATAGACATATTTAAAATCTATAAAAGTCAGGATGAAAAAGTGTTATTTTTAATGTTTCTATGACTTTTTAGACTAAATAAATTCCAAAGGATGAAAAAAATTCTTACTATGCAAATAATTTTTTTACATCCATTTATTTATATTTTGATTTTGATTCATATAGATATTTTTCACTGATTTGAGTTCTAGATTTATCGCTGGTCTATGGGCATTGATGGGTTTCTAGTGCTCGCTAGTCCTTGGTGTGGCCTGGATGGGATACTATTGGATTAGTGGAATGGATGGGATGTTTCTGGATTGCTGGTCCTGGGGCACAGATGGATGGGGTTTTGGAGATCTTTGGTCCCTGGTGTGACATTGATGGTTTTCTACATTCTCTCAGGTCCTAGGGCATGGTGCTCATTAGTCCCTAGTATTGCATGGATGGGCTGCTGCTGCCAAAGATATACTGGGGGTGCGGGAAATTGTGGGTTGGTGGGGTGTGTGATGGATCTTATTGGGGGATGTATTTTGTAATGAATCATTTTGTATTTAATTTCATTATTAACATAATGAATTTTTTTTTTCTATTTTTTAACATGTGTGAATATCATATTCTCATTATTAATTAATGAAAATATGATATATATATATATGATAAATTATTAAATATAATATTAAATTTCACTTGATTTTTATTTATTTTTTATTCAAATGTAACATAAAAATAGATATTATATGTTGGTAATATAATTACCAATAGAAAAATGTGTTATTAGAACCTATTGCTAATCATTTTAACCAATATATATTTTATCTCTTGGTTTTGTTATAATGTAACCGAATAATTTTATGTTGGGAAGAATCATTTAGTTAAAGAGTTATTACCGATAATTTAGTGATAGGGACATATATTTCGGTAAAACATTTTACCAATAGAAAATGTATATTTACAGATAGAGATGCCCATGATAGGAAAATGAAAATATTTGTTTTAGAGGATCAATATTTATACCTAGTGTAGATTCGACCAGTAGTAGGAATCATTGTTTGGAGCTTTCATGAGATGACATTAGCAACCAGACTACATACTCAGTTAGCATAGTGAAGTGCCACAAGTGTTGTAGGTAGGGACATACAATACCTCAGTGCACACGAGACCCAGTCATGTAGATGTATTATGAAATGTTGAGTCTTATACACTAATTTTTCATGACCATTCCTCATACATCCAGTGAAAGAGGGTTTTCACTTGCTCCACATGCATGAGTGTGGTCATCAGATTCTCATCATAAAGAGATTTGGAGTATATACATCCAATCAACCAGAGGTAGCGGTCATTACCATGGTAATCAGACCCCGATTTTTCAATTACAGCCATGTGAATCTGCTCATGGTAGATAAGTTGTATCACAGGGCCATGGATCAAGTCAGATATATGCAGTGAAACTAAAACCTGGGAATCCGAGTCTAAGACCCTCTATAGTGAGAGGTAATATTTCATTAGCCTTTACTTTAGAATATTTTATTTTTGATACTAGAACTTATAATTGATATATATATATACCATTTGTGGATCTATTTGGGCTAATGATTTAGTTTTCAATGGGTGATATGATTATTGATACTCCATTGGGGATTATAATAGATTATGTATGTTAGTTCAGGGAGTTCCCCCTTGACAGTAGCATGTGTCACTTTGTATGGGACCTCTTTTTCCTCAAGATGAAATGTTTTTACATCATTCTCATGATGTACTGATTTGTTTTCTTTCATGATTTCACAAATTTCTATCACTGAAGGGTAAATTTCACATCCCCAAAGGGAAGATATTTTATTCAAAAGTGTGAATGGGATGTCCAGGTGAGCCGATATGGACCCGAGCATCTTGGGATCAGTGGGATGATAACCCAGATTTCATGTTTAAATCTAGATGATTAGGGAACACATAATGAAAATTTCCCTCTAGTGGTTGATCATTTTATGGATGTTTTCCTAGATGTTGTTTTTGGATTGCCTCTGACGAGAGAGGTATAGTTTTCAATCGATCTAGTTCCATGAGATACACCAATATCTATTCCTCCTTATCGGATGGAAACTACTTAGGTGTAGGAGATTAGGAGGCACCAAGAGGATTTGGAGGAAAGGTGGTTTATATAAACCATTACCACTCCATCAGGTTCACATGTCCATTTGTGATAAATGATGATGTAAACCTCAAGATATGTGTGGATTTTTGAAAATTTAACCTGTTGATAGTTCAAAACCAGTACCCTCTACCCCAAATAGATGATCACTTCAACCATCTCTAAAGTGATATAGTGTTCTCAAAAAATTATTTGATATTTTTTTACCACCAGAAACATGTTTTTCCATAAATCATATATCACACATCCATTTATATATGGTATGGTCTATATGAGTATTTGGTTATGTCATTCAGTCTTATGAATTTTCCACTGAACTACATGGCATGGATGAACTATGTTTTCCACCATTATCTTGATTCAGTTTTTGCACTTTCCATGGGTGATATATTTGCGTATTCATAAAGTTGACATAACCATGCCAAGAGTCTTGAGTTCATATTTAATACATTGATAGTGTATTAGTTATACGCTACACCCGCGTTGTTCCACTACTAGATGGATCATATTCAGTTAATAGATCACATTATCTCAGAGATAGAAGTATGAGTTGATCCAAAAAAGGTGAGAGTTATATTTTTCAATGATCATCCCATGAGCGTCATTGATATATATAGTTTCTTGGGGTTAGATAGATATTATAAGAACATAATATAGAACATGTTATTCCCAAAATATCCACTTAAGAGATTTACCAAAAATGTTGAAGTTTTTTCGGTCATATTATTATGATTCATCCGTTAAAGAGTTAAATTCAATGTAGAATTCAGCAATGATACATATTTTCCAAGATTTAGGAAGTTGGTACACTTTATACTGTGATACAATAGGTACTGGACTGGGAGATATTCTTATATAGGGGGATAATTCATAGAATATTGGTATTGGTAGTTGAGACCATAAAAGATGAATTACAAAACACATGATCTCGAGTTAGCATCAGTTCTACATTCTTTCCTCTATAGGTGACATTACGTATTTGAGATTTATTCTTTGTGTTCACGGTCCAAAAAATCCCTCATGTACATATTTAAAAACATTATTTGAATATGAGGAAGAGAATGTGGGATGTATATCTAGAGTGTTTTGATTTTGAGCTTGACTATATTCCTGGTAAGGGAAATGAAGTCGAAGACATAATGAGTAGATGGGCTCAGATATAGGAAGTAATACATTATAGTAGCGAGTGTTAGCTCATGGATTTTTTATTCTAATATACACTTGGAGGTTCATGAATGTTAGGGGAGGAATTTTCTTTCATCATAGGTTGTTGCATATACCCTCTTGGATAGAGAGAGGATAGGTAGCTATCAGATTCTAAAGGATTAGTTCTTATATAGTGTGTGGAAGGTGAGGACCCTCCTCATGGATGGACCATATGTGAGGATGAAATTATACATATACATGGACATATGTTGGTTTCAATAGACAAGATAATAGATCAGATGCAAGAATTTAATTCTCAATAATTTGTAGTGCATCTTGGCATCACCACGATGTATTAGGATTTAAATAACCAATACTGGTGTTTAGATATGAAATTTCATTTAGATGGTTTTTTCATGATATGTTACACTAGTAAGTAGGTTAATGTGGAACACTAACAACCAGCTAGACTTTTACAACAACTGTCCATTTTATAGCGGAAATGGGATGATGTCACAATGGATTTCATGACTGGGTTACTATGGTGTCCAATAGGTAATGATGACTTCGGTTTTTTACAATATAAAAAATCTATCTTATTTCCTACCATTAAATGATTCCTTCATTGTATATCAGATTGGGAGGTTGTATATTCTTCAGATAGTACAACTCCATGGGGTCTTGTGTACTATTTTTTTAAAGTGGGATTCCAGGTTTTCATCTAATTTCCATAAAATATCACATAGGTAACAGGGAATACATGTTCTTATGAGAATAAAATACCACCATCAGACTAATACCCATTCAAAGAGTATGATTTAGGTTTTTGATGACATGTTTCATGCATGGGTCCTTGATTTTGGGTCCTCTTAAAAGAGGCATATACAGCTTTCTGAATTCTAAAATAATATATTATTTAAATATACTATTGTAATAATTACTTAGGATTAATTTTACGGTAGTCCATGATGATCATCACTATGATTTTTTGAGGTAGGAGAGGTTTCTATTCTTGAAACTCATCTCATATAGGTGACTATAGAGCTTGTTTAGTTGATTTAGAAGCAGATGGACAATGTAAAATATCATCATAAATATTAATCTAATTTACACAAATGACCACTAGAGTTTGATTTAGGGGAGTATATATTCTTATACATCTCACCAAGGTTGGTACATGGGTTGATCAAGTGATAGGGTAAAAATTCATATGGATATTTCGGTCTATTTGGGATTTTGAAGAGAGTTAGGTCAGTAGCCTATTGGTTCTAGTTACCTCATAGCTACAAAGACATTCACAATATCTTCTATGTGTCTCATATACCCCATTATCATTCATAATAATCTCATTATTTTCATCACAAGGAGTTTGAGTTTCTAGTAGATGCATCCATTGAGGATAATCCTATTCGTATTGTTGAACATAGGAAAACATTTATCTGAGGTTGGTCAGTTCCTTTAGTATGTGTGCTATAGAAGGATGACCATGTTCAAGATGAGACCTAGGAGCAGGGGGATGATGTAAAATTGTAGTGGCTAGAGTTATTATTAGACATTCTTGACCACCCTTGAGAGGGAAATTTTGGGACACATTTCTCTAAGGTGAGAAGTTTGTTAGAAATTGGTTTGGTATTGAGGCCCAAAAGCATTTAATTTCCATCAATTTTTTACATAAATATTTATAACCAAATTTTTATGTCCATTCAGTTCATTGAGGCATCAAGGGTAGCCAGAGCATGTTTGGATCCTGAAACCCATCATTGGGATGAAAAACATTTGGCACACTTTTAATAGAATCCTTGTAAGGTAATATGTGTGGTTAGATAAAACCAAATGAGGTAGGAAATTGGAGACCTAAAAGACTCATGTATAGAAAAACCATGTGATTTGGTGTTCATAACATTGCGGACATTTTTCTTGTATTTAATCAATTTCAAGGACACTTTTATGGATAATTAGTCAAAGTTTGCATGCAAACATTATGAGGTGCCCCATTCCTATTGAAAATGCATCATGGAAGGTGAAACGTCTGGCCAACCATGTGACAAACCTTGAGACCTTGTAATTATTTGTAAATTTCCAAAATTACCTTATTGAATTGTTATTTCAAATCTAAATTCTTATTTCTCCTCCCGCACAAGGGCCATTTCTTTGGGATATCCTCCTTGATGACATTTCTAGGTAGTGGGGGATCTTCTATGGATGAGCTCAAAATTAAGAACCGGTTGTCTCATTAGATCTGCATCAATAATATATAAATTCACTTTGTGCCATTAATAATTTTTTTGGTGTCATTTATTCTATTTAAGTGAAATCTTATATGCCCAAATTTTTTGTGCTTCTTCCATTCTTCCAATTTCGCCAGATCTGAGTCAAATATGAATCTGAAACTGGATGAGAAATCTATTATTGAAATATTGTAGGTACTATCTTGATTTTATATAAAATTAAAAGTGTTAGATATATTCTATTCTACTCATAACCTTGTTTTTGGATCAATTCCTTGGAAGTGGAATCTGACCCGTGATTCAAATAGATAGACATGACATATTCAATAAATGATACTCATTTATAATTTATTAATGTTTATGTACCATGAATTGAAACCACCCATATGGTGTTTAATATAATTAAATGTTCCACTATGGGTTTATTTTGAATTTTTATACCTTTTAGGTATGCCTTTTACCCCTTTCCATGGATTTTTTAATATTGAATTTTCAATTTAAATTGAATTTGTGTTTTATATATTAGTTTCCCCTTATAATGAAATTCACATGTGAGAGAAATCAAGGCTAAGCCTTCTAATATTAGCCCATGAATTTAGTCACCTAATGAGGAGAGGTTAAATTGAAATGAATAAGGTCATGACCTTAACATGAATAAGTGAAATATTTAAATGTTATTGAATTCATGTATACTTATATGGATTTTTTGACACATGATTCCTTATACAGACACTGTTGATAGACTTATTAGGCATCTACCTAGCTTATTCTCAAGTAACAATTTTACTCCTTACATGGTTTTCCAAGTATTGACTCATGCATGATTATTATTATACTCCTAGGTGACAAATGGACACCATATTGTTTTCCAAGGATGAACTCAGAGGGTAATTGATAAAATATTCCATGAGTGACACTTGGGCTCCCCTAGTGGACATCTAATGATAGAATCAAGTGGTATTGATATTATACCACACCTAGAGTGATACTAGGATTCTCATGATAAATTATCAGAATGAGATTATAGGGTATATGGTTCATGTTAAGCCTGGAGTGACATCTAGATTCCAAAATAAATAATTCTCTGGATGAGCACATGTAATTAATTTAATATTCAATGAATTGATTTAAATGATTCGTCTCCCAATCCAAATTAAAATCTTGTATATATTATAATACTTATACTTTATATATGGCCATCTAATGTATATTTGATCACATATAACTTGGGAGAGATGGGATACATTCTATGTCCTATGTAATACTATTTAAATGAGACTTTTTAATTGATTGAACTTGTTTAAAAAATGGATCCTTAATATCTTTTAATTAAGAAAATTTCTAGTAATGTGTGAAGTAGGTAATAGGGGATGGGTGTACTAAGGAACACATGACTTATGGGTTTTTTACATTCAGTGTTTCCATACAAGTCCATTACTGCTTGCAAACTATTATTGTTATTATATATTTACTAACTAAAAAACACTATACCATGTGTGGTTGCATACATGGATTGTTTCCCACTCTCAATTCACACCATTATTGGGTACCCAAAAAGGATATAGGATTGTAATTATGAATAATAGAAAAACCCATACTATAAGTTCTTTAGTTCTTCTTAGTAGTAGTGGAGCATAAGATCGAGCTGAGGATCATGATTCTAGCTAGATAATTTTAATCCATTTTGAACTTCTGTTAAATGTATTATATATTTTCTATGTGTACATTTTTTTAGATTTTTATAGAGAAATAGAATGTAAACTCACGATTTATATATGATATCACTTTTGAAATTGTTTATATGTTAATATACTGTTTATTTATCATATGTATGATTTATTTATAGCTTCTTATAAATGTATTTTATTGATATTATATTGTGCTAAACTACTATGATGGGGGAATAGTCTCCCCACAGATGCACCTAGGCACTCGCTGCTAGTCAGCTGCCTCTGGAATTTTGCAGAGATGTGTTTGAGGCCATGTATCCAACTAGGCTTAAGGATCCTTTCAGTGGCATTCATGCTTGTGTTGGAACCATGGTCGTTCTATGCATGAACTGAAGTATGGTTTGTGTTTGTTGTCAATCCACAATGGAAGTTCATAATGTGTGCCATAAAACTTATCTTACAGTTCAAGCAGATAACAGTATTGAAGGTGGAATTGTTTTCTAGTGTTTGCCAAATTTTTGGACCTCAAAATTGACAATATGGAGAAAATAGTTTTTGGAAAACGGACTTGCGCGCCGCTTACTTAGAGGCTTGGAAACATGCGCACCATATGTTTTTCAATATCACAACATCAAAATATGGAAAATGTAGAAGGGGAACCCATGTTTTAGGTTTGGTCACACAAGTGACTAGGGCGGCATAGACTAGGGTGGTTGGACTTAC
Source organism: Viscum album (assembly GCA_963277665.1). Classification (NCBI taxonomy): domain Eukaryota; kingdom Viridiplantae; phylum Streptophyta; class Magnoliopsida; order Santalales; family Viscaceae; genus Viscum; species Viscum album. The sequence continues at coordinate 250,209,421 of OY728123.1, forward strand.
GCACGGAGAAGAGACTTCGCAATATCGCGCAGGGTGTTCAGAATGCCTATAAATGGAGGACCACCCCTCCTCTTTTTCAACAAAGTTCAATACTTAGATAAATTCAGGGCTCCCACCATTCAAGTGTAGTCTTCACCCAAGTAGTTGTGTGGCCACACAATACAAATTTGCGCGATAGTTGTTTGATGCGCATCTAAGGCAGTTTGAGCGAGAAAGGGTGTGGGTCTCCCATGTTTGGAGTTGGTGAAGGAGGTTTCCTGTAGGTATTTCATGGACACATGCACTCTAGGATTTGAAGAAGCGTGAAAGTTGATAGTTGTGTACCAAAATCAGTTTGGGCGTAAAGGGGAGTGAGTCGTGCATATTTGAAGTTAAAGAGGTGAGTGTCACGAAAGTGGGAGAGTTGAACTTGCGCGCCATCTTGAAACATGCGCGCCAGCTTGGAGAAGCGCTCCAGGTGTGGTTGAAGCACACCAGCCTTTTTGGGGCTGCACGAAAGCTGTAATTTTTCCCGATATCTTTGGTGCAAAGTGAGATTTGTCTATGTTTGGATGTTGGAATTCAACAGAGCATCTACATAAAACAGAGGATGTATTCACTAGCGATGATGGAGATAACTTCACATATATAAACTGAGTGGGACTTCACCAAAGGTAGTGATCCAGGTGGAGTCAATATGAGTGACCCAAGGTATGTAGTAGGATATCCCTGAAAAGTTGTAAAGGTAGTGAGCCTAGGATAGAGTGATTTTTCCAAAAACCATTGTAATTGACAACGAGTGAAGAATTGTGAAATTTTGTACGACCGAAAACCTGTCGGTATATGCTCCTTGTATGTATCGATTAGTGGTGAACCAAGTAAAAAGTTTTGTGTCATTTCTTTTCATGTGAATGTTTTATTTATTCTCATATCCACCACACATGTTAAACTAGTTTCTACCAATGTGGGAATAATATCCGTCAGTTCAAAAGAAAATGATGACACCCTGATTCACCCCTCCCCTCTCAGGGTGTCTTGGGGTCCTTCAAGTGGTATCAGAGGGAAGTTACTGGTGTTTGATCTATTTTATACCGCCATGGAAAATTCATCCAGTGTTAGGTGAGTTACCCTATTTGATGGAAGTAATTTTCCGATTTGGAAGAACAGAATGAGATCTCATCAAAGATACCTTCGAATGGATGTTGTGTTTTATACTATGAAAGATATACGTGTTACTAATCCAATAGGGCTGGAAATGACTGATACAGATAGGAAAATTCGTGATGCAGATGCTAAAGCATAGAATGCTCTCACCGCAGCACTTTCTGATCAGATTATCTAAAAGTGATGAGTTTCACCTCAGCAATGTCCATGTGGGTAAAACCTGAAAATATTTATGAAGGAGATAGAAAAGTGAAGGAGGCAAAACTACGATTCATGCACAATATGTTCAATGATATAAAGATGCAACTTTATGATAATGAAGATTCCATCTTCACTTGAATTGCTGAAGTTGTTAGAGCAATTCGGGGTCAGGGTGAAGAAATCAAAGACGTAGAAATTGGGAAGAAAATATTAAGAAAACATCCACCCCTTTACAATGCAATGTTTTCATCCCTAAAGGAAAAATATCTTTCCAAACATTCTCTGTATGATCTACCGAGCAGCCTGGTGGCCTATAAAATGAGGGTCAAACAAGAAGATGATAGGACTCAAGTGAGAAAGGAAATGGAATTCAAAGCCATTGAGAAACTAAAAAACTCAAAATATATTTGTGGTGAAGATGATGACAAAAAATAAATTATTTCTCTCATTTCAAAGAAGTTATAGATTGTAAAAAGAATATTCAAAGGGAAGATACCTCTAGCTTGATTTCGTTGTGGCAAAGTTGGTCACATTGCCTCTCAATGTTCTAGAAAGATCGATGATGAGAATAGCGATTATGAAAACATTGAGAAGCCTCAGAAAAGATTTTTCAAAAGGGGATACTTCCAATCAAGAATGAAAGTACCAAGGAAGCGTTGTGTCTATTAAGAGGAAGAAAATGATAATGAATTTTGTGATAAAGAAGAACCAGAATTTAAAACTCGAAACCATGCATCAATGATGGACACTATTGAAAAATTAGAAGATAATAGTAGATAAAAACAGTTGAAAACTAGTGCAGATCGTGAGTTGCAACTTAAAAATTCTTTTAGTAGGATTAAGATTAATTTTACGAGTTTTAGTAAGTGGAAATAAATTTTCGAAGAATCAACGGAATATGTTGATCAACATGATGATGAAATTGAACGACTGAAAGAATTAGTGAAAGTATAGTCTAACATACTTGAATGAAATGATGATATATTGGATCTGATGCTGAGAATTGAAGAGTAAGAAAAGGGAATCAATGAACTCACCTCCAGACTAGAGGAAATGTTCATGACTTCTGAGCTCTTTGAAGAGTAAGTTGTTACTATTAAGAGTATACTTGAAAAAGATTCAGTTTCAAAAGAATCAAGGAAGAAAATACAGTTCGGAAGGTTCTAAAATGATTAGATGTTGGAGAGATCAAAATGTGGATCTAATAGAGTTGAAATGATTTTAAATGATCAAAGACCTCCCTGCATGGGAAATAGTGGAATTGGTTGTGAGGTAGAGCCATCATATGCTACAAATAAAGGTAACCAACATAAAGGCAAGATTGAAGTGGGTGATGTGGAAAAGTCATCTGAGTGCTGAAACAGAAACCTACAATTCAATCTGAAACTAGAAAAGAAGATTATCCTCTAGTCTCCTTGAAAATGGCTCCCTCAAACTATTACTTCGCCAAAGAAATAATGAGGATAAACAGAAGTGAGAAGACATTTCCTCCTAGGAAGTGTCAGTTCTTTGGATATTTAGGCCATACCGTGTCTTATTGTGAAGAGTCAAGAAGCTAGTTGAATGTTGAAGATATGGGAGTTCAGCGAAGGATAAAAAATTCATATCCTAAGTCTTTTAGAAGAAAACATTTATATGGATACTGTTTTCATTGTTCTAACTTTGTTCATAAGACTGTTAATTGCAGACAGAGGAGGGACATGGACACCCCATACTAGAGTTCGAGACAAGTCAAATCTCATCAACAAGACAATGTTTCTCTTTCAAATAGGTTTTCTAATCTAGAAGAAGACTTAGACTATGAAGAACCAATGTACACACATGAGACAATTGAATGTTAGTTAGTGCTCTATACTAAATCAAATCTCCCATGGAAAGAGAGGAAGAAAATTGAGAAATCCAACCTTGCAGAGGTGGACCTCAAAGCTACAAAAATCAACAGTACCTGGATTCTAGATAGCAGTTGATCATCTCATATGATAGGTAATTCGTTCTTATTAACGGATATCAAAAGGAAGGTTGATGGTACAATGATATATGGTAATTATGGAGCTCTAAAAAACAACGGTAGTGGAAGTACTGAATTAGCTAATGGATAGCTAAAGAAGATTGAAGTCCTTTATGTAGACGGCCTACATCATAATCTACTCAGCGTGAGTCAACTCTGTGACTTGGGACTTATAGTTACATTTAATCAGAAAGGCTGCACTATCAAGGGAAAGACATGAATTTCACTTATGAAGGGTTTCAGAACAGAAGACAACTTTTATCAGGTTGATAGTAAAGAAAATGTTTTCTACATGACTATTGAAGAAGAAAACAATTTTTGGCATCAGAGACTCGGACACATCAATCAACAAAATGTGGAGAAAATATCAAAATTAAGGATTTTCATGGACATTCCCAACCTGAATCATGAGCGGGTAACGTCTTGTGATGGTTGCATTTGTGGGAAGCTGGTCTTCCGTTCCTATCGGCCAAAGAAGAAAAAGGTATCTCATCTTCTTGATCTAATTCATATAGATGTATTCGGGCTGAAAAATAATGTCGGAACTCATGGAGAAAGTTACTTTGTCCTTTTCATAGATTATTAGAGTATAATGGCATGTGTAATGGTCATTTATAGGAAACATCAAGTGCTTGACTGCATGAAAACATATTAATGAATCGCTTAGAATGATACTGGATGAACAATCAAAGTGTTGCTATCTGACAATGGAGGGGAATACATGTCCATTGAATTTGAAAATTACCTGGAGGAGCATGGGATACAACATGAGATATCTTCTGTAACAACTCCACAACAAAATGGAGATTTTGAACGTAGGAATCGATAGGTGAACAACATGGAACGAACTATGATGATTGAGAGTCGTATTCCATGACATTACTAGAATGATTATATTCAAGATATAGTATATATTTAAAATTGTATAGGACTTTATATGGGTGAGACAAAGACACCATATGAATTGTGTCATGCAAGGAAACCCTCTTTCAAATATTTTCGTTTTTTGGATGTAAATTCTTCATTAGGAATACAGAGTGAAATCAATGGAAGTATGGTGACAATGCAGATGAAGGAATTTTCCTGGGATACTCAATGAACAAAAGAGCCTATAAGTGTTTCAACATGCGAATAGGAAGGATTATGAAAAGCAATGATGTTAAGATAATTGAAGAGAAAACCACAAATTCTTCAAGGATGTTATATGCTGATGTGATAGAAAGTGAAGAAGAAAGTGAACATAGAGAAAAAATACAGAAATAGAAGAAGCTATACAAAAAACACATCAACCACATCATGATGTTGACTCAGAAGAAGAATTTGAAGAAGAAACTATGGGTAGAGAGAATGCAACTGAACCGTATAGGAGAAATCGTAGAGCTGAGATTGATCCATCTAATATAATTGGGGACAAGAGTGCACCCACTCAATCACAGAGAATGAGGGATAACATGAAATCTACATTTCTGTCAGTTGTGGAGCCATCCTCATTTGAAGAATCTTTAAAGGATGAATCATGGTTGAATTCCATGAATGAAGAGTTAGATCAGATTGACATGAATTAGACATGGGATCTTGTCCAGATACCCGAAGGTCACAATGTGATTGGTACAAAATGTATCTTCAAGAACAATTTTGATGAGGATGTAAGTGTTATTAGAAACAAGGCACGACTGGTATGTAAAGGATACACCTATATTGAAGGTGTTGGTGTTGAAGAAACCTTTCCTCCAGTGGCTAGACTGGAGTAAATCAGGCATTTTCTTTTCCATGGAACACCAAAGAGGATATAAAGTATATCAAATTGATGTCAAGACAACATTCTTGTATGGTGTACTCGAAGTAGAAGTCTACATTAAACAACCATTGTGTTTTATTCTTGGTACTGAAGAAATAGAGGCCTGCAAACTGAAGAAAGCTCTATATGGTTTGAAGCAGGCACCATGAGCATGGTATTCCCGGCTGGACTCGTATCTCAAGAAGACGGAAATCAAAAGATGTGGAGTAGACAACAATCTATATGTGAAGAATTCTCCAAAAGATCAGTTCATGGTTCTAGTCTATGTTGATGACATTATATTTGGTGACAGCAGGTAGAAAGAAGTGGATGAAATTTCAAATCACATGAAATTAGAATTTGAAATGTCTATGATTGGGGAGCTCACATATTTCTTGGGGCTGCAGGTGATTCAAAAGTAGGATTTCACTTTCATTTCTCAAGAAAAGTATGCAAGAGAGCTGCTGAAGAAATTTAATATGCAAGAATCCAAACCAATAACAACTCTGATTGCAGTAGGAACCAAACATGGAAAGCATGAAAATGGGGAATCTGTAGACCCCACTATGTACAAGAGGATAATTGGGAGCTTACTATACCTGACAACGACACGACTAGATATTGTCTTTGAAACTTGTCTTGCGGACCACATTCAGAGTAATCCAAAGGAGGAACATATGACAGCAGTAAAAAGAATCATGAGCTATATTCAAGGAACACACAATTGTGTCTTATACTTTGTTGCATGAAGAGACAGTGAATTATCATCATTTTCTGATGATGACTGGGCTGGCGATGTGGGGGACAGAATGTCCACTAGTGGTGGAGCATTCTATATTGGGAATAAAAGTGTTTTCTAGTTGATCAAGAAACAAGAATGTACTTATCTTAGTACTGCTGAAGTTGAGTATATCTCTCCCACAAAGGCATGCACTCAACTGCTTTGGATGAAGCAACAACTAACAAATATTGGTGATGAGGTGAAGCAACCAATGGTAATTTACTGTGACAATAAGAGAGAAATTTATCTTACTAAGAATCATGTTCAACATTATAATAAAAAAACATATTGAAATCTGGTATCACTTTATCAATGAAAAAGTTGAGCAAGGCTTGATTAAAATGGATTATGTGGGAACTGATGAGCATGTGGCTGATATCCTGACCAAGACACTGTCAGGGGCTGTGTTTGAGAAGCATCAGTTGAACCTCAGTGTTCAGCCACCTCCTAGTGCATAAGGAGGTTACACAATATCCCTCTCCCCAGTCTAGTGAAATGTTTCTAATCTGTTTATGGATGCGATTCAGTTTTGTGGGGGAGATGCTATCCATGGGGAGTGTGGTTTGAGCTGAACAATGATTAATTTCTGATCTTTGGGTTTATGATCAATGGGGGAGAAAGGAATAAATTCAGGCATTTAATGCTTGTGTAACACATTGAGAATACAATGTTAGTGATAGTATGGGAAGGAATACATTGGACATATAATGCTTCTGTGACACAATAAGAGAATTTCTTGGGCATCATTGAGAATTCCAAAAAAAAGGAACCCAATTCAAGCTTCCTATCTTGTTTTCAACACCGATAATTTCTCACGTAGACTTAGAGTGTTGGATGAGTTAATTTTTGTGTTTGTGGATTTCCTATGGCTGGTGCTTTATTGAATTTATTTACTAATTTCCCACAAACCCAAAGGGGGAGATTGTTGGAACCATGGTCGTTCTATGCATGAACTGGGGTATGGTTTGTCATTGTTTTCAATCCTCAGTGGATGTTCAGAATGTGTGCCAGCAAAGTGATATTACAGTTTAAGAAGATAACAGTATTGAAGGTGGCACCATTTTCCAGTGTTTGCAAAATTTCTGGACCTCAAAATTGAAAACATGGAGATAAGTGTTTTTGGAAATGGTTCCTGCACAACACTTACTTGGAGGCTTGGAAACATGCACACCGTATGTTTTCAGGATCATAACATCAAAATATGGAAATGGAAAAAGGGGTGCCCAAGTTTTAGGTTTGGTCATGGAAGTGACTAGCGCGGTAGAGATTAGGGCAGCTCGACTTGCACGCCAAGAGGAGACATACATTCCATCAGGAAGGTTGTTCAGAATACATATAAATATAGGACCCCCCTCTTTTTCAATAATGTTCAAGACTTATAGAAATTTAGTGCTCCGGTTGTGCAGGTGTAGTGGTCGCACAAGTGGTTGTGTGGCCGCGCAAGTAGATGTTGCACGAAAGTTGTTTGCTACGCATCCAAGGAAGTTTGGGCGAGAAAGGTTGTGGGTCTCCCATGTATGGAGTCAGTGAAGGAGGTGTCGTGTAGGTGGTTTGGGGAAACTTGCATGCAAGGATTTGAAAAAGCACGACAGTTGATAGTTGCGTGCCAAAATTGATTTGGGTGTAAAAGGGACTGTGTCGCATAAGTTTGAAGTTGAAGAAGTGAGTGTCATGCAAGTGGGAGAGGTGGACTTGCACGCCATCTTGAAACATTCTTGTCGGCTTGGAGAAGCGCACCAGGTGTGATTGAAGCATGCCAGTCTTTTTGGGGATGCACAAAAGCTAGAAGTTTTCCCGATACCTTTGGTGAAAAGTGAGATTTGTCTACGGGTGGAAGTTGGACATCAAAAGAGAATCTACATACAAAAGAGGATGTATTCATTAGAGATGATGAAGAGACCTTCATATATATACACTGAGTGGGACTTCAGCAAAGGTAGTGAACTAGGGGGAGTCAACAGTAGTGACCCGAGGGACACATTTGGTTGTCCTTGAACAGTTGTGAAGGCAGTGAGCTTAGGGCAGAGTGACTATTCCCAAACCGTTGTAATCCACAATGAGTGGAGAATAGTAGAATTTGGTATGACCGAAAACCTGTCGGTGTATGCTCCTTGGACGTAGCCCTTAGTGGTGAACCAAGTAAAAAGTGTTGTGTCATTTCTTTGAATGTGAATGTTTTATTTATTCTCATATCAATCATAATGGTTAAAATAGTTTCTACCAACGTGGGAACAAGAGCTGTCAGTTTAAAAGAAAACTTTGACACCCTGATTCACTCCTCCCCTCTCAGGGTGTCCCGAGGTCCTTTAGTTTGGGATATTACATTGAGGAATCTAATGACATGTCTGGTAAGGATACTTTGGATAAATCATAAAATAATTGAGGCAATAGGGGAACCATATGATTTTATGAATAAGAACCACCCTTGATTGTTTAGAACATAATATAGATTGGAAATTTCATGGTGCAATTTTTTTTGGATGGAAGTATTTAATATCGTAACATTTTAAGAATACACTTTACTATAGTGTATACAACACACAAGACCAAGCATAAATGATTGATGAAATATTATTGTATAAAAAAGACCATTATAAATAAGCCATTGAATATGTGAGTATAAATTAAAAAAAAAATTATGAAATATATATGAATTTCATACTCAATACATCTTTATTAATTAATTGATATTAAATAAAAACTCTATTTTTTACTTAAGTCATTTTATTATTGAAAAGTATATTTTTTCCGAAAATATTTTTATTGATTTATATCAGGAAGTAATAAAATTAATTATTTCTATTTTTATATCAATTATTATATGAAAGGAACATAATATTTAAAATACTAACATGAAAATTAGTATAGGGTGAATTTTTTGTATTTTTCTAAAATGTTTGATTTTTGATTTAATAGTGAAAAACACTGCTTTTAAATGAAAACTATATTTCTGTTTCAAGAGTATACAATGATCCATTTTATTTTAAATTTGTTTCAAAAAATAAAGAATAATTGTATTATTAATAATCCAATCATACCCTTTAGAATGTATTTTATACCTCCATTTCTCCATAAATCATTTTTATACTTAAAATTAATTTTTCTAAAAACCTTTTTTTTGTGTTTTTAACTTTATCATAAATTTATTTCATCTAATTATTGAAACATAATCATAATAAATTTTTTATCTATTTTGTAATCTATAATTCAAAAATATGTTACATGGCCCCTTATATTTTAGTTAATTATTAATAATAACCATATTAAATAATAGTCACTACAATAATGGTAATTGGGTGATTATGGTTAAAAATAACAGAATAAGACATTAAAAAACAACCTAAATCTTAAAATAAATTATTTGGATGATTTTATTTCATCCATAATCAAACATAATTTTAAAAAATAAAAACTTTTTTTCTATATAGCTATGATAGTTAACTTTATAATATTTAATTTAGAGATAAGGACAAAAATTTCAATTTTATTCATTTAATATCTATAATCTATAATAATAGGGGTACATAAAACAGATGTTCATTTATAAATTTTGATTTTATTTATAATATAATTTTTTTACTGTTGAAATATATTTATAATTTTTAATGAAGCAATAATTACCTTAAAATGTGTTTAACACTACGCAAAATATATTTAAGAAATAGAAAAATCAAATAAATGGTTCCAAAAATATGTAAAGTAATATAATATTATAGATATATTATTTTAACTAGAATATATAGATAAATATAGCATTTTAGAATTTATTTATTTATTATATTCAAATTATCGTTTTTACATAATTTATTTACAGTAAAATTAAATGAAATGTATCAAAATTACATTAATGGTATTTTATAATATATAATATTTTATTAAATTATTTAAAAATCATAAAAATATTTTATTTTTTATAATGAATGGTATATTGGTGTATAAATCATACATGGTGCATTTATGTGTCTTTTTTATTTTATTATCATTTTATTGATCTTTAAGGGGTAAAAGCATTTATACTCTAGTAATTATAAAATGGGATAATGGGGGGGGGGGGTTAATATTAAAATATAAGGCAAAAAATATTACCAAAAGCTGTCTAAATTATGTTTTATGATAGAATTTGGACCCATCCTCATCCTACATTATAATTATATCATTTTGAATCGATTTTAAAATGGAACTATTTTTATATTAATTTAATAAGTTTTGAAATTCCAAAAGTTCCACAACCACACAAATTAAAGGGATCCACCTCCCCTATTTTATTCCCACATCAAAATATTTTTTATGGACAATACTAACCAATATATATTTATTTAAACCCTAAAAACATTTTTGGACCCTTGGTTCATCATAAATCTAATTTATGAATTATTTATTTATAATCTTGAAGAGGTTTTACGAAGATGTCGGGTCATTTTAAACATATCACTTTTTATTTATTCATCATCATAATTAAAATATTCTTAAACCTAGATAATATAAAATCATTAGTATATACCATATTACGAGATGATGATATGTAGATTTCATAACCTACAACTATCTCCTCTTTAATTAAATGTGAAATTAAACAATTGTTCATGTGCACGATGGACTCCTCCATACGAATTGATTATATTTTTTTTTCCAAAACCAAATTTAACCGCATGTTATAGTGATGGATTTAATGTATTTATATTATTTTCATGAAATATTTACAATTATTTAAAACTAGTATATCATATTTTTCATACCATTCAACTCATTGAAAATTAATAATGTTATTCGTGTGTACGTGTAGACTATCACTTCCATGAAGTGATGTCATTCATTTTTTAAGAACAAAATCACATGGATAATATATATGTAATATTATTTTAATTATAATTTCATCATGATATAATGATAATATTAGAAATATGAAACCATAATTATTCTCTTCACATCATGATCATTGAAAAATTGAAAACGTTACCCAGGTGTATGTATGAACTACTATCACTGTGATTGTAACATAGTTATTTCATCCATAATCATAATTATTGATTGGTTTAAAAAGAATAAGTTATGTTTAAAAATGAAAATTATATCACAATTAATATTTTAGAGATATTGGGATCATGAATTATGTGACCGTATTAAACCTACCAAATCCATTTTAGATATATAAATCTAATATCATAAAAACATATGACATAAAAATAATTGATTATGTAAATAAATATAACATGGTAAAAAATAAAATAAAAAAATAATAATAAATTTGAAATGTTATATTGAGAAATTAAATAATTAATAGAAAATTATTATTCATGATGACACAGAACATGTGTGACAATTTATATTTGAGGTAAGGGGATTGGTCTTAATTTTCACTCCATCGTGACATTTTTGGTAATGTGAAACTATTTACATTTATGTGTTTCACATATTTATCATTTTAATTGTTTACTATGAATATCTATATATTCATGTTGATTAATTATTCAATTCATGCATGTCCTTTATGATAAATGTATATAATAAAAATTCATTCTCAGCTCTCTTCTTGATCGTGTATATTTTAATTTTATATCCATTTTCAAAACAATTTTTTGAGAATTTTTTTTCAAAATTATTAATAAAATATATTTAATGTTTTATATGAATTTTTACTCGGTGTAAAAGCATCATTTCTGATGTTTTCCCAATATGGGTCATTTTTAACATCCTTTAAAATAATTATAAATGAATGTTCTCTATCTTATATGAAATTAATATACCATCCTATATCCATAACCATTTTTTCTCTATAAATTCATATACAATATTTCAAAGGAATTAAAAAGAAAACCATTTTGCGAATTCTTTTCCCATATTTTTTCATTTATTCTCCAAAAGAAATAAATTTATTTGAAAACCTATATTTATGAAAAATTGGTGGTCAACTGTTTCATTATGTGGTTACAAACATTCTCTTGAAACAGACTCTTTATTGTGACCATTAAAAATAAATTTAACATAGATACCAATACTATTTTTATCATGTACATGGTTATTTACTTAAACATACACCATTTATATATATAGTGATTTAATTTTAATTTCATTTTATTGATTTTTTATGTAACTTCTACGTTCCAGAAGCCGCCTTGTGGTGCCCCGTACCCGGTTGGTCACATGGCCTCAAGTGCAATTCCCCAAATTCCTGAAGATGGGGGCTAGCATAAATGGTCATGGGTGTGATAGTAGGGAAACTATTCCCTCATTGGAAGAGTAACACATCAGATATCTAACAGAAAACAATAACGGAAGCATTAATTATACCATACAAAAGAAAATCGTAGAATAGTGAAAGAAATAAACAGGAAGAGAACATATATAATTATGTATGATAAATATGACTAGGAAAGCATCCAAACTTGTCACAATGTAGAAATATAGTACTAAATCAAAGTACAATAAAATTGTAAAAAACTCCTCTACCTCACAAGCCTCAGCTTGGTCCCATGAACTCCATCCCCAAAGCGGTCATGTACCTGAAGTTGAAGGGAGCTTTCCCATATCTATTCCTACCACAATATAATATGTTCGGGCCCAAAATCATGTCCCAAACAGGGTGTGAGACTAAATCCCAGTAGGCATCTACCCAAAGATATGCTCCTAACAGTCAATGAATATAAATTGAAAGAAATAAGAAAAAGAATCAATAAACAAAATTTACTCAGCAGCATCAATCTTACAATTTCAATGAATTCAAAAAAATATATCATGAAAGAAGATAATCACAAATAGGTAACCATCTAGGATGTACACACAGCCTATCCCATCTAGTTCAACCCAACCACACAAGAAACTCTCTGGGCAGTACACACAACATAACTCCTCTGGTTCAACTTTAGCATAGACTCTCTAAGGAAGCACTCACCATAAATACACCATACAGCCTCATATCGGAATCTAATAGGAACTCTAAGGAAGCACTCAATGTCAAATTCACCTTGTGGCCCACATATAGGAACTATAGACACTTTAAGGGATCACTTACGTCTATCCCCCTATAGTCTCACAATGTAATAGTAAACATACACTCTGCAGAAGCCCTCAATGTCCATTCTCCCTATGGTCTACTACACCAGGTTCCCACGACTCTATATAAGTCAATCATGCCCAAATGATAAATCACAACCAATGTTATCCTCAATAATTACTTGTCTAAATAGTCTACAACATATCACAACATGTCAGATAATAATAACTCCATCCTATCAATACTATGCATGGAATACAAACAACAGCCCATCAGGAAAACCAGACCAAATGGTCAAAATAAGAAAATGTGGGAAAACATCCATATATTAGAAAAGATAACGCTATTATCAATAATTAATCTCCATCCAAACAAATAAGGCATTATAGGAAATTAACTGGTCTAAAACCATAAACACATAATACCTTTTTCTAAGGTATTGGTAACTCTTCACATATAACACAAAGACTATCTACAGAAAGTCACAAAACACCTACCTTCTCTTTGGGAGATTAATGTACCTGACACTTAGGCCTTGAATCTCCCTAAAACACTGTATATCTAAAGAAATCTGAGAACACTCAACCGAGGATAACATGAGAAAGAGGATAAATTAGGAAATGATGCTCTAGAAGAAGGAAGAGCTCTCTATTGAGATTCTAACTCAATTGATGGTGGTCAAATCGGAGAATAGATGGTGGGTCGGGGCTTTGAAAAGATTTGCAGCTGTAGAGTCGCTTCTGGATAAGACAGATAAAGAAGAAGAAATTTTTGTCTGTCAGACGTGACCCCAGTACATTTAACTGAAAATAATGCATGGAATGTAATTGAGAAGTACAAAACATTTCCTTTCCTTAACCAGCTCTTGCATTAGGCGGTCTACAGGTCACCACACACGGCCGTTTAATCGGCCGTTACACGGCCTATACATGGTCACCTGCAATAACCAAGTACATGGGGTGTACATATAATTACATGGCATGTACTACAAAAATTTCCTAAACTCATATTTTACTCAAAAACAAAAGAAAGATAAAAACATACCTGAAAGGAACATCTGGGTTTTAAAAACTACCCCCCCCCCTTAAAGAAATTTTTCCCCAGATTTACCTAGCAAGGCGGTGTAGAAGAAGAGTCCTCAAACCGATCTGGCCACTACGATTGTACAAAGACCTCCATCTCCCAGGTCCCATCCTATAATCACCCGTGTTGCCATATATCACTCGAAACAGAGGAATAGAACATCCATGGAGAACCATCATACTGTGATCAACAATCCAGACAAGATGCTCCTCGAACTAGGAATCCACCTCTAACTCAACATCTTTGGGTTGAGAACATGAGAAAGGTCTAAGAAGTAAAGTCGAAGCTATGAAATGTGAAAGACATCGTGTATAGCCTGAAACCAATGAGGTAACTACAGTCGATAGGATACTGGACTGAATCTCTCCAAAACATCTAATGGACTGATGTAACTTGGTGAAATCTTACCATGTCTTCTAATCCCCATGTTCCCCATCCTCTGTCTAACACATAGGAAAACCTGATCTCTGACCTCAAACTCTAGAGGTCGTCTCTGATGATCAGCATAATACATCTGTCAAGATTGTGAAATATCTATCCTCTTCCGAATAAACTCTATCTACTTTGTGGTCTCCTGGACAAGATGAGGTCCTAGCATAGCTGCCTCACCTGCCTCCAGCCAACAAAAGGGAGATCCGCATGGCCTACCTTAAAATGTCTCACAAGTTTCCATATTAATAGTTTCATTAATAATATTATTGTAGGAAAACTCCACAGGAGGTATGTGATTCTCCCAAGGACCTCCAAAATCTAGGATTCATGCTTGATGTATGTCCTCAATCACCTAAATCATACGCTTAGACTGTCCATCTATCAGGGGATGGTAAGCTGTACTCAAAAGAACCTGTGAACACAAAGCCTTCTAAATCCCCTACTAGACTGAGAAGTAAAACATGAATCCCTTTTTGATACAATGGAGTATGTATCTCCATGTAAACATACAATCTCATGGATGTACAACCATCCCAGCTCATCATCACTAAAGGTATACTTCATCAGCCAGAAGTGAGAATCCTTCATAAGCATATCAATGACAACCCACGAAGCATCATTTCCTTGAGGCGACCATGGGAAACCTGTCATGAAATCCATCGCGACATTGTTCCATTCCCACTCAGGGATGGGTAACTGCTGCAAAATCCCTACTAGACACTAATATTATACCTTAAACAATTGACAGGTGGAACACCTCATCATAAAACTAGAAACATCACTCCATATACCTGGCCAACAATACCGATGGTGTAGAACATGATACCTCTTGGTGACACCAGGATGAACGACCCGGACTGAGGAATGAAAGCCCCACATTAGCTCCTTGTGTACATCTGTTGACACCCATACGTGCCCATTAAAACACAAGATCTCATCCTTTTGTATACTCCATCCATGAATAGGTTCCTCTACGAACATGATATCTCATAGGACTAGGCCTTCAGCATCTAATGGATTCCTCATTCACAGTCGATCAAGAAGAGTAGAAGTAATAGCTATACAAGAAAGAAACACCAGCCCCTGTCTGTCATGCACCTCCAAATGCATCTCGGAGAACATAACCATAAACTGCCACTCACTGCTGGCCTCCTGAACTACCTGTATCTGAGTCCTCCTTCTCAATGCATCAGCCACAGTGTTTTCATTCATAGGCATGTAAGAAAGCTCAAAGTAAAAAGACTTATGGTATTCAACCAACTTTTGTTATCTCAAATTCAGGTCACGCTATGTGAAGATGTACTTGAGACATTTGTGGTCAGTTAAAACCAAAATATTTTCTCCTAGAAGATAATGCCTCCAATATCGTAAGGAATGAACAACTATAGCCAACTCGAGATCATGTGTTGAGTAATTTCTCTCATATAACCTCAACTGCTGAGACCTGTATGCATAGACTCCTTCTCCCTACATAAGCACTGCTCCCAGACCAATACATGAAGCATCACAGTACACATTATAGCTCTTTCCCAGCTTTGAAAAAACTAGTATCGGTGCTGAAGTCAATCTCCCTTTTCAGCTCCTGAAAGGCCGACTCACAAGAATATATCCACAAGTACCGCACACCCTTCATAGTTAGGCCCATATTATGATGTTCTATGAATGAAAAGTCTTGTATTAAATGCCCGAGGAATCTAGAAAAACCAAGAAAACATTGTTCCTCAAAGATATTCATCGACTTCTCCCATGAAACTACTACTCTCACTATCTCTGGGTCCACTGACACTTTTGTCTCATAGATAACATGACCCAAGACGTGAACTTGGTCCATCCAAAAGTGTCATTTTGAGAGCTTAGCATATAACTGATGATCTCTAAGAGTTCATAGAACGATCTCACTATATGTGGCATGGTCGTGTCGAGTGTGATGGTACACCATGATATCATCCAAGAAGACCACCATGAAGGAATCCAAGTATGGATGGAAAACTGGGTTCATTAGTGCCATTAAAACTACAGGCATGTTGGTGAGACTGAACAGAATGACCACATAGTCATTTAGACCTTACTTGCTCCGAAAGGCGGTAAGAGGTATATTATATGGTATAATGTGAAACTGATGATAACATGATCTAAAGTCAATCTTTGAGAACACCTTTTCTCCTCAAAGCTGATCAAAGAGACAATCATTACTCGGTAAGGGATATCGGTTCTTGACCATGAACTGGTTCAGCTTTCAATAATCCACACCAAGTCGGAGAGTACCATCCTCTTTCTTCACAAATAGGATAAGAGAATCCCTTGGAGATGTACTGGGTCAGATGAAACCCTTTGCCTGAAACTCCTCCAACTTCATCATGAGCTCCTGTAATTATGGTTTATCCGTCCTATAAGGAGGAAGGGACTCTGGTGCCGCTCCTGGCACGAGCTCAATATAAAATCCTAGCTCTTGTTCTGGAGAAAGAACTAAAAAGTATTTTGGAAAGACATCGCATAAATGATCCACCCCCAGAAGAAATTCCATCTGTGAGGTCCCCTGGTCATCCAGAAATAGAATAGAAATATGGGCTACAACTCCTCCAAACCCATGATGCTAGGGTCTCGCTCTACTCGCCTGGACATCCCATTCACCCTTATGAAGAAACTATCTGCCCTATGGTGATGTGAAGCTTGCCCTATGGGGATATCAATCCCCAATATCTTGGAAGGGAAATAACTAGTCCATTCTAAGAATTAAATCATAGCCTGTCATATATAAGATATAGAGGTCCCAAAAGAAGTGGCACCCACCAAACTCAAGAGGGAACTCCTTACACTGACGTACACTGGTTGTTGTGGTCCCCAACAGAGTGTCCCACATCAAGACATCGACAAAAGAAAATATACATAGCTCAAGGATCTCCATAAGAGAATCATATATAAAGATATTGGATGCTCATGTATTGAAAAGAGAAGAAACTAAAACTGATGAATCTAGGATCGTACCTCAAACTGTAGAGGGTCCGAGATCCTAATCATTCTGGGTCTACTCCATTGAAAAAGTATAGCATGTACCATAGCCTTGTCACCCTTCATGACCACCTAGATTTTATCGACCATATTGTCACTAAAAACCCGGTGACTGGCAACCACGACCATGACCTCCACCTCGGCCGGAATGGATGAAAGAATGGTATTTCCAGGGATGATGAGAAACTGGTGGAACTACTACTGAACGGGGAGTCATAGAAGAACCCCTATCACCAGCTGAAAGTGTGAATAAATGACAGAAATGAAGACGGTGAACCATCTTGCCTCAAGATCGGAACTCCACTAGGCCTCTCAGGTAATGTGGTCTTTTATGCCCATTCTTCCCGCACTAGTATCACAACACCTGAATAACAGAAGAAGTGTCTTATATCCTTGGATCACCATGCCTAGACTCCCTACAACGCTTCCTGCTATTAGTAGGAGGTATTATAGCTCTGGATGTCAAACCGCCCTTCCTCACAACTCCATAATCCATTAGATTGCGCTCCGTGATCAGCGCCTAGTTGATGATAGAAGTGATAGAAGTGAACCTAAAGATGTTTATAGGAAATAAGATGTCATGCCTTTGACCATCCTGAAACTTCAATACCAGGAATAACTCATCACCTCTTGTAATTGGTGTGATGCGTTGTAGCTCAGTGAAATGAGAAGAATACTCCATAACTGAAAGAGTAGACTACTCCAAACTCCTAAACCCAGTGGATCGATCAGACTTCAATGTCTCTGGATACAATTAGTCATATAAGGCATGCTGGAACTCTTCCCAGGACGTAACCTACCTACATCCCACCATCTCTTGGAGGAATCCTGAATCATATACATAGAGAGTTAGACCCTCCTATCTGGAGGTGTCTTGATATGCTCAAAGATTAAATGAAAACATTCTAACCATGTCTCTGAAGCCTGAGGTCCTCCTTCCCCTATGAAGGTGGGAGGATGCTAATTCTGGAAAACCCACGTCAAATATACCATAGACGAGGTAGGATGCGGATCTCCCGGGATGGTCTGCATGAACCTCATAAAGCCCTCTCAAAACTATGTCTCAACACCTATGTCTAGAATGCTGGTAGGTGCCAAAACTGGAATAACTGGAGGGTCTGCTGGAAGTCCATGATCATTCATGTTTGGTGTCTAATAATTTCCTTGTAAATGGAATACAACCATAAGACGTCTCAATAGAATGACTCTTCACGGTAAGTAATACACCATAGATCATGATTAACAAGGAATGGAAACTAGAAGCATAAGGAGGGAACAAGACAAAGAAAACATTCATGTTTTTTAAAACAGGACTACACTATGTGTATATTAACTACACGACATGCACCTTTAAGCTTTCACATGGTCCTATACTTCTGCCAAAACTGGTCATGTAACACCCCATACATGGCGTGTTTTCCCAACACACAACATGTACATGAGTCCACTTCCCCTACCAGAGTTCCCTTACATGTATAAGCCACATGGTTATCCTAAAACAGGACTACATGACATGTTAGTTCCAGATATGACTTGTACTAGAAAAACTACACCAACTCGGGTTGTTAGCTACACGACCGATTACATGACCCATGCTACCCAGTGTGTTCCAGATGGATACGGTTCGTACTAAAGGATTTCACTGACCCGTGTTGTTTGTTACATAGCAGGATTTAAGGATTAGACTACACGGCATGTTCAATACTAACACGACACATATAAACTAAGCATTATCCATCTGTGTCATTTGTCGCATGGGTAGACGCAAGATCTAATCACACTGTGTGTACGTCTGGTACATGACATGCCCCACCCATATTTTCCCAACCTCGTGTCTCTACCCACACAGCCGGTGACACTGTAAGAGACAACATGATGTGTACATAAAGTACATGGTGTGTACTTAATAATAACAGTTTCTTCCTGAATAGAAGAACACATGGCTTGTATTCATCATTACACGCCGTGTATTCTTGGTTTTTTTAGATATTAAGCCTTAAAAACTACTTCGGAGCCCAAAAACCCTGAAACAAACATTAACGTGCCATATTCTAATACGTGAGGGCCCATAATCCCTGAAAATATATCCTTGGAATCTTACACATGTCATATAAAAGAAGATCAGATTAATGATCCACCAAATTCTGATCCATGAGGAACCATAACAACTCAAAAACCGAAGTTTGGTGTACATAGAGAGCTCTCTCCACGGCGACCTAGGGTACCGATTCCTGGGGTCTGCGCCTCCTTCATCCCGCCCGCTAGTGGCTTCACCTGTGACGGGATCGATATAGCTCCAGACCCAGCAGCCGCCTCTTGGTTCTCTTCACTGACGATAACCTCACGTCATCCCCAGCACTGTCCGTGACATTTCATTATGTGGCCCTGATCACGGCGACCTCCCTCATGGATCCCACTGCCATGAGGTCACTGCCTTCGAGCATACCTCGAGAGTGCTGTCTACCGCTGACCACACCTCACCTTGATCCCTCCACCGTGAGGCTGACAGCTCTGCACCCTCCGTCCCCCAGATCCTGTCTGTGTGTGTGATGCCTCCCATGGATGCGATGTCACAGGCCCCTTTCGTTCGGTGTTCGGTCCGTGAAGTGTTGTTCATGGTTGTGTTTCGTGTCCCCCTATTTCAGTTCTGTGGTATTGGTTCTCTTCTGCTTCGACTCCGGGTCGGCTCCTCTGATATCCAGGATCATCTGGTAGTGTTTATGTGGGCAGCCGTGATGCGGGACGCAGGCAGGCGCTTTCACAGATGCCCGCTATTCATCTTGGGACCAGTTTTCAGCTATTGTGGTTGTCATGGAGTTCTGCACTTGGACGATTCTGCATTTTCTTAATTCCATCTACCATTGTATCAGGTTCTATCATGCACAACCCCAATTTGGTTGGGTTCGATGGATTCTATGATTCTTTGGATTGTGCAGGTGGTCATGGTGATGATTGAATTTTCCGTGTTCTCTCCAGTTGGTTATGTCGTGTAGTGATGCATTTTTTTGTGGATCTTGTGATGGACAAGGTTATTTTCCCAGACTGCCAATGGTTTTTGTTTTCTAGCAGGTTCTCACATTTCCTTAAATTGATTTTGGTTTTTGTTGTCTGGTTTTACTTTCAGGCGGGTCTGGACTTGGGTGTGATTCCAAATCCAATCCACCTAGGGTTCTCATAGCTTGTTATGTTCTCACTAACCCAAAATGTGACTTATTTGAAAATCAAAAAAAAAGTTTCAGAATACCCTATCAAACAACATGTATTTTATCAAGGCATATATCACAACAACATGCATATCTTGCACCACTTCTACATCAACAACATGCAATAGAAAATGCATCTTAAATTGAATGGAAATAATGCATGAAATTTTATATCTAGAAAGTTCCTATATGATTCATGAAATGGAATACCCTCATCTCATTGTGTTACAATAGAAATAGAACCTCAATAATATCAATGATAACAACACAAAACCTGTGAATCACTCGATGGTGAAATCAAATCAACTATAATAATTTTAAAACTAGAAAACATTGCAATATATGAGGTAAATTAGTTTTTCCTTGTACGTGGGTTAGCTACTCCAATGCACAGCTTATTAACAAGTACTTATTTCATCATATCCATGACTATATCCTATAAATATTAAGTCAAGAAGAAAAGAATCATCTGATACCACTTTGTTACATCCCGGTTCAGGAATCCACCCTATGGATCTCCATATCCAGTTGGTCACAATGCCTCAAGCGCATTTCCCCAAACACGAGAGATTGCCAACTAGTAGTGAGGGCCCTGGGTGTAATAGTGGGGAAACTATGCCCTCATTGGAAGAGTAAAAAGTGGAAGTAAAATTAAAAACAATAGAAGAAGCACTAATAATACCATACAAAAGAAAACATCAGAAGAGTGAAGGAAATAAACATCGAGATCACATATGTAATGATGCATGATACATAAATCTAGGAAAGAAGTGAAACACATCACAATGATGAAATATATTACTAAACCAATGTACACGAAAATAATAAAAAACTCATCATAATCCCTAGCCTCAACATGGTCCAATGCTCTACACCTCCAAAGCTGTCAAGTACAATAAGTAGAATAGATCTTTACCATATCTATACCTACAACAATATAATATGTTTGGGCCCAAAAGCATTTCCAAAACAGGGTGTGATACTGAATCCTAGTAGAAAACTACCCCAAGATCTATGCTTAACAGTCAATGAATATATATGGTAGGTAAGAAGGAAAAGAGGCAGTAAATAAGAAAGTATTGAACAACAACAATATTACAGTTTCAATGAATTCAAAACCATATATCAAGCATGCAGATAATCACAAAAATGTAACCCTATAGTAATTACTCACATCCTATCCCATCTGGATCAACCAAACCACACAAGAAACCCTCTTGGTACTATACATAGCCTAACCCTTCTGGTTCAACATTAGCATAGACTCTATGAGGAAGCACTCACCATATATTCCCCCTATAGTGTCTTATCGGTAATTAAAAGGCACTCAAGTGAAGCACTCAACATAAATTTCCCCCTCTTACACACATCGATGAACTACATACACTCTGAGGGAGCACTTATGTCCATCCCCCCTATGGTCTTGCCACGTCATAGTAAACAGACACTCTGGAGAATACCTAGATGTACATTATATCTATGGTATACGACAATAGGTTCTCACGGCCCTGTGTATGTTAATCATGCACAAAATTTACATGGAAGCCAAAGTAAATTTCAAGAACTACTTGGATAAATAGTCTAGAGTATCTCACATCATGTTAGATAATAATCACTCCCTCCTAACAATACTAGGCATGGAAAGAAAACAACAACCTAATAGGAAAACTAGAACAAATGGTAAAAACAATAAAATATGGGAAGAATATCTATAACATGGAAAATATTATACTATTCTCAACAATTAACCTCTACCCATACAAACAAGGGATAACAGGAAATTAACAGGGCTAAAACCATAAACACACAATACCCCGTTCTAGGGTATTAGGAACTTTTGCACATATAACTCTAAGACTATCTACAGAAAGGAATGAATCACCTTCCTCGGCATTTAGGGATCGATATACCTGAGTCTCATTCCATGAATCTCCCTAGAACGCCGTATATTTACAAAAAACGCTTAAAATGATCACTCGATGATAACTTTTGAAAGAGGATAAATCGTTAAACGATTTTCTATAAGAAAGAATATATCACCGTGAAGATTACAACGCAATCCATGGTGGTCCAATCGGAGAATGAATGGTAGGTCAGGAGCTCAGAAAAGATTCACAGCTGTATGGTCACTCTTGGATGAGACAAAAGAAGAAGAACCAAGTTCTGTCCAACAGACAGGACCTTGGTACGTTTAATAAAAAAAGTACATGGTGTGTACAATAGAAGTACACCGCATGTACTTTCCTTGACCGGCCCCCGCATTAGGTGTGTCTCCAGGTCACCACACACGACCATGTACTCGGCCGTTACACGACCTGTGCACCGTAACATGTGACAACCAGGTAGATGACGTGTACTAATAATTACACTATGTGTACTTCAGAAATATCCCAAACTCCTCCTTTTCTTAAAAACACCAGAAAAAGAAAAACAAAAGTGAAAGGAAGATCCGGGTTCTTATAGTATAAATGTTCATATTTTTTTTCATTAAATAACACATATATTTATTAATATGGGATATTTTTCAAGAAATAAATTAATAATTAAATATATTTGGAATTCATTATACATGAATTGATGGGTAGATCCTAAAATTAAATATCCCCTCAATGCATAAACATATCTATTGATGAGAATTTTTGGGCCAAATTAAATAGAAATTTACCCATAGTTTTAAACTTACTTGGAACAAGGTCACAATGGTAGATAAATCCTGATATCTAAGATCACGACATAAAATACGTTACATTTAATTAATTAATATTTTTTATTATTATTAATGAGATTATTTTATTTTTATTATATATGGATTTTTATTATCATGTTATTGATTAAGTAGATTGTGTTTCCAGTTATTTACATTGTTATATGGTTATTCTTTATTACTCATGAAATCATTTACTATATGTAACCCATAGTGAGAATCTAATCACACCCATTATTTTTTTCCTTTCCCTAAGACATGATGAATAATTCCTTTAACGAGTTGATGGATTCCAAAAAAATTCTCTGGTTATGTTTATATATTATTCCCAATGTAAAAAGGGTATTATATATGTATTATTTTCTCCAAGACAATGAAATTGATCAATGATTAGGGATTATTTCCATTATTATTATGCCAAAGTTATAAGTTAGAAATAATATCTGCGTTAATAAAATTGGGTCTGTTATAAATAGTATTTAAAATGGAAATTAAATTCATCACAACATTAGACATTTTTATGTAAATATTGATTTACGTGTCTTAAAAATAGGATCGTTATATAAAAATATAAAACACTAGTATCAATATAAAATTGAAATATTACATTCAATGATGAAATATAAATAATTCATTTATTATTAGGGTTGATGTAATAATTTTTAGATTAGTACATGTTGATATGTTGTGAGTTACATATTGATTAATCATGCTCATGGAAATGACCGCTAGTGTAGAAAAATTTGATTCAAGTAAATTCACATTATATTAGGATGTGGTAAGACATGTTCTAATGTATAAGATTATTTAATTATATCCAAAATATCATTTATATGATGAAATAAATTGTAATATGAAAATATATCATGATTTTAAAATTAATCAAATTTCAAGCATGTTATTTATTTATGTGTACTACATTTAAAACAAGAGAGTGAGATTATATATAACCCATTAGTAAAAAAATATCCTACTAATAATTGATGATCTTCATAGATGTATCTAGATTTTAATGATATCATAATATCATCATGAATAAAGTCCCAAATCATGATACTACATTTAATCTTGATATTTAAGTGTATATCATTTTTAGGTTGAATTTCTTGAGTATAAATATTTTATTTTTATAAATAATTTCACAACTATACATGGAATGCATATTTCCTAGTAATAAAAATATCTATGGTAAAATAATTCCATATATTAGAAGGCTTATATATTGATACCTATATTATACCATTTTTATACATAAATCTAATCAGAGGGTGGTCAAATATTTTTATAATCATGTTGTATATTTCTCTTAAATAAGATGTGATTTCATTCCCATATGTGATATATATGGAATATTTTCCACCAATTGAGTATGTTTAAAAAATTTCTTTGATATATCTTGTTTATTGGCATGTTTTGTGTTAACATACAAAGATATATTATACATGATGTATTTATATATAATATTCACTAATGTTCAAATATTTTGGAATAACGGAATTTTCCTATAAAAGATTGAAATGTTTCATGATAAATTATTATATTTAAGGTATTTTAAAAAATATTTTATTGGTATACAGGATTTATAGAGACAAATTTTGAAAATGATTATATATACATACATTAATTTGATGTTAAATAGGAAAAATCATTTAAACCCTAAGTAGAAACTATTTTTTTTTTGCATTCACTTTTTCATTGTTATAAATCTAAAAATAATCATCATATTAAATGATGTAGTGTCCCATGTGATCTCCATTAATCGAAGGACAATAAGGACAATTTTACAATTTTTTTAAAACTGACCAACCACACATGATAGTTTTATAAACACAATTTTTTGTATAATTTCACAAGTTATTATGAAATATGAAAAATGTATGTGATAATTTAGTGAATGTGATAAATTAAAATAATATATAATAATGTAAATCATGGAATAGTGATTGTCCATGAGGGATGAATAGTTTATTGTATGGGTTTTCTGCACCACATCATTGTGCACATGTTTTTTCAAAATATGATATATTTTTAATATTGTGTTTCTATTTTTTCGCTTACTATCTCATAGATAAATCCCGTAATGATATGTAATGGACTTACAAGTGACTTTAAAGGGTTTAATATCGTTGAATTTTTAATTGGATTCTTAGTGAGATTATGGTTTACACTTAAATCCCAAAATCCAATTCACTAATTATATTTTTTGTTTTTCTTATTTAATTATAACATTACCTTCATTATTAAATTAATTAGAGAAAATAATGTCGATTTCTAGCATTCAATGTATGAAGAAATTATTACATGAAATCTATGTACATAAATATTTTCCTATTATCCCATCATCTATTTATATAAAATCTTATATAATTTCGTAAGTAAAATAATACTAAAGTGAATTTAATCAATGAATCTGATAGATTGTAGATCACCTATAGTTGTGTGAGTATACTTTGTAACCAAAAGATCAAAAATAATTGAAACCTAAAATAGACCAATAATAACCTCTAATGCATTATCCTAAATAATTTTTTGATTATGATAAATAGTATGGGGTAACACAGAAAATAGAGGAATAATTTCTCTTGAAATGGAATCATGAATATATTAATATTTACATAACATATATAAAGTAAAATAAAAAACAAGTAACCATAGGACTATATCTAACATGAATCAGGGAAATCATAGTATATTTATTCAAATATTACAACCATTTTTATAAAACAATAAATTCATAAATATTTTATAATGTATACAACACATTTATAAATGTATATGGGAATTAAAATTCAATATATGGACTAATAAGAAACTCACCCACACCACTCATGACTGCCACACACCAATGTCTCCAAGATATAAGTTATGGAAACATTAACTATCATCCAATTCCATAAGTGAATTTAGTTATTATACCTACAAATCAAATCAAATAAATAATTCATTCTCAATAAGTTGAATATTTAAGGGTTGATCATAACCTACATTGTAGGATATACCAATATAACATTCATAGTACTCCCTGCATGAGATAAAAAAACTAATTTAAGTGTTAATAAGTTTATTAAGAAAATTAAATTTGACAACATGCCACAATAATTTAAATGAAAAAACACGGTAAACGTATTCCTCAATTATTCATGTTTAATAATAATTAATAATAACAATAGATATTAAATTCACAAACCGATAGAGATTAAATTAATAAATTTGTCAAATATAAAATAAACACAAGTCTTCCCATGAAATAATAATTCAAGCCATATATAAACAAAACATATCCATCGATTTAACTTTTTTCTAATGTGATCATATAGAAGCTGACATCTCGTTTGAAAATTTATTTAAATAAAATAGATTTAAATTATTATACAGAACCCCTCAATGAGGGTCCTACAAATTTTTGTATAGTTAGAAAAAATTACTATATTATAGATGTGTGGGATAAAATAATTACAGCACATCCCAATAGGATCATCACCCATTGAGGAAATAAATATTTCATCCCTACAATAGCTAATAATGAAATGAATATAAATATTCATAGAAATGTTCAGTATAATATAACCATATAATTAAGATTTACAATTTATTAATAATGAAAATTGGTTCATATAACATATTCTGTCTAACATCCTTAAGTCTTTAAGGTTAGTTAATTTATATTTGGAATGTCTTAATTAGTGTTCTGGTCCTTTTCAATGATTAACTTTATAATTTTATGATTTATAGGTTTTTGATTCCTAAACATGGTTTGTGGGTGTGTAAACCCCTGGAAGGACCACAATATGATGTTGTCTATTTTATTAATGGATCCCAATTGATTGAAACTTGATGATGAAAATACCTATCACATGGTTTGGTATCTAGTTTATTTAATTGTGATCCATTCACCGGTAAATGACAAGAATAGACTCACCAATCCAATGTGGACTGCATGGTGAGCCCAAAATAGTGATGGTTTTTCACCACACCATTGACGAAATTATTGTTAGGTTTTCAGGGCATGTCGTGATTGATGCCACTATAGTAGTTTTGGGAATCATGAAATCATTGTGATGGATATTTTTAATTATAAATGGATTATCCATATGAAAATACTTAATGGGATGGTATAGATTTAAATTAGATATTTCTATGATCATTAATTAGGGTTGTCTATATTCTATTTAATCATTTTTTTCACCATAAATTAATTCACCCTCTTCATCTTACAAGTTCCAATAATATATATGATTTTGGTATGAATTTGGGAAAATATTCCTTCATGAGTAATGGTTTAACTAAATTACTTCCTTTTTAGGCCATAACACTTTTATTTTGGTTTATGTGGATGTTTCCAACTTCTTTTCCTCCCTTGACATATTTTAGATCTAATATTTAAAGAGGTAATCCTAGGTTAACTTAAAATAGTTATTCCCTCATGTAAGGGTTCCCAACTTGAGTTGTATTCTAAAAACTACATCAAAATACTTTGAAATTAGTTCTAGGGAACCCTTATCATATTGGCTTGTTTCAGTTGGTGTGTGGACTTGATACTAGTGACCAACCCTACAAAAAAATAATTTTTTTTTTGATTTTATAAACATGATATTGAAAAAACATTACCCTATTTTCTCTTATATATGGGTTTTTTTCAAAATTTAATGGTATGTTTTTTCATGCATTGAGAGCCAGACTAGATGTATGTTACTTGTGGGTGTGTGTGGACTTGTGAGAACCATGATAGATATGAAATGATGTTATTTCTATGATATGAATTTATTATGTGTGATTTTTATCTATTATATACTGGGATTAAGATTCATGATGGTTTTTTACGAAGAATTGGGTATACTACCACTTTGATGGGGAGCATTGGAGGTGCGATAGAGACCAATGACATGGATTTCCTTATTGTAATATTAAGATATTATAGAGATTCTTAGTGGACATGGGAGTATAATATGAAGGGGTACAATTTTTCCAATGTTTAAAAAATTATGCGACAAGGACCAAATAAGAGTGACTGTGATCTAATATATTGGGCTTATTAGGTGGGATAATAATCATACATGGAAAAATGATCACCATAGGGTAAGGAAATTGTAATTTATAAAGGTGTAATGTGAATATCTGACTTATGGTATTAGGGTGGTGTACCAACACATGGAAATTGTGGTACGTATAAGGATATATGGTGAATAACATTTTAATACTTATTAGTATAGTGCTGATGTTGGTGGGCTGGGTTTTATGACATTTTTTTAACAATCAATGACCATACGCATATGTGGTTTATTATGTACATATAAATTACATTCATGTTTTTTCATAGACATTATATATAATCACTTATTTTAAGGATTCACTTTTATCTCCCTACTCAGTTTTGTACTTACACCAGGAAAAGGTATATAGATGTTTGTATAGAATTCATTATTAGGGATCTCGGAAAAGGAAATATCCCACCAATGAGGAGATGAGGATGTTAAACATGGAGTTAGAAGGTAATAACGGAAAAAATTCTAGAGTTATTTAATTTAATATTATTTAATATTTAATTAATTTTGGAATTCTCTTGTTTGACCCACCACATTGGGGTCCATTGTTACTACTTATCTGACTCTGGATTACATGGCATGTAATCTGTTATAGCATAGTAATTATTTATTTCCATTTAGAACTTTTTTTAAAACTATTTTTATGATATGATATTGCTGAAATGTTTTTATTTTGAGGTAATAGTCACCTTAATAAAATTTCAAACCAGTTTCACTTTTCAGTAGTGCCTTTTATATGGGGAGGAGTGCATGAGGTCAAGTTTCTCTCTAGACCATACTAGGTGATTCAGGCCAAGGAATTATAAAGTTGTATCAAAGGTAGGGATTTACATTTCATTTATTATTTTCCATTTTGAGGTTAAGGTGTAAAGGAGTATTTATATGTATAACTTGGGTAGGGGAGTTATCTATGTTCCTCGATATCTACTATGTGAGGAAAATTGATTTTCCAGTTATAAGAATATTATTATAGGTATGATTTTATGGTTTTATGCTGATCTTGGGTATGTTTTGTTATTCTAAATGATGGTATTTGGGATCAATCTTGAATAATCAACAGGCACTTCATTTAAAATTTCCTATATATTTATTTTGTGACACCATGATATTTAAGAAATAAAACTTTGTTTGATAGCATATAAAACAAGAAACATTGTGCTTAAACAAACCATAAAATTTTATTATTTAAATGTGACTTTTATAACCTAGATATTAAATTTATCTGTTTGAATATTAAAAACAATATTATAGAATAATATTCATAATGATTTTATAAAATCTATATTTATTTATCAATATATAATAAAAGAGTAATAATTTTTAAGTTGAGTCCTTTTATTCATTAAAAATTGTATTCCTTAAAAATAAATATTTAGTTTTATATGTAGATAATATTATTAATTTCTTCCAATTCTATAAATATTATTCTAAAATATCATTCCTAAAATAAACTTATAAAATTATCTTAGGTGGAAATTTTAGTATTTTGATGAAAATACTGATTTTCCATTGAATAGTGAAACATTTCAATTTTTTATTTAGAATAAAATGTTTTAATGTTATTTTAATTTTTTCATAATTTAAAATATATCTTATTTAATTTGATATTAACTATTTAATTTAATTCTAATAATCATTTTACCTGATTTTGTTATTTGTTCATTTATAGTCTTAAAAACAAATTTTTTAAAAAATATGTGTTTATTATGATTGACTTATTTATATTATAATAATATTCTTCCAATTATATAATTTTAATTTTTTAAAAATTCATTCCAAATTTGTAATCAAGTGGCGAAAATTTGGTAAATTGGTACCTTTTTTTCATTATGAATAGTATCCATGGAAATAAATTTCATCTCAGGGAGAGTAAAATAGGTAAATACATGTTAAAAATATGTGTGAAGACCTTATAATAACCCAAACACTTTTCATATTCATATTTTATGAGTTTAGTTCATCTTTCCTTGTCTAATTATTGAAAATATGATATGTTTAAGTAGTTTTAATTTAGTAATTACTTAAATATTATTTATGTAAAGTATAAAACAATTCACTCCAATTGTTTTAAAATAAATTAATAAATTATCACGAGGACAAAAATAATTTATAAATTATTAAAACTAATTAGATTTAGTATCAAAAACATTTCTTTTTATATATATATTTTAAATTTTTATATGTTCTATAATTAAAATTAATTCTTACGCACCTCCGATGAAACAAATATAATATCTGATAAAAAATCAATGTAAAAAGATATAAATGTATTAAATTTGATGTTTTTTTGATAAATCAATTCCCCACATACATTCATCAAATTTATGGTTTCACAAAAAAATACTAGGAGAGTGTTCTTGTTTCATAGTACAATCTCTGTACATTCCTAAATAAATTCTAGTTATTCTTTATAAGAGAGAGATTTCCCTGATCGTATGATCTCTATGATAGGTAAATGTGAAAGATTAGGTTTTTAGTTCCTTATGAGATTTATATGTAACACATCGTGAACTTGAGATATACATGGAGGAATATCCAAGTGACAAGATTCCAACTCGATACAACAATGAATCTCAAAGGAATAAACAAACATAGTTTACAACATTACCATCTTTTTGATTCGAATTACCTTTTTCATAGTAGATATTCATATAAATTATTTGTAACCAACTACAAACTATAGACCACACTAATGATAGTATTCATATATTTTATGTCCCCTCTGAGCTACATTGAAGTATTTTTAATGGAACTTAATTTTTGTCAATTTCCTCAGGTAGCACAGTTCCAAATTAATTTCATTATCCAAATTCATCATTGATGGTTGATGTTAAAAACATATATATATATAGACTTATTCATAAGGATACAAATAAATTCTTCATTAAATGATCTTTCTGAAATAATAATGGACCTAAGAAAGGTGTTGATCTCAACCACCACTGAAATCCATCGAATAAGATCTCAAAAATTTACTCTAGGGATTTAATGGTCTACTCATACTGAACATCCTTATAAGGATTATATGCAGTGTTGATACCCAATTCAATATCCACATATATCTAAAGGATTTTTGTGTAATTTTTGGTAAACATAATATCCCTATTAGAAAATATGGATAGTGGTAATATATGAAACTCTAGAATACATAATTTATATTTTAGAAAATTTATATAGAGAGAAATCATCTCTAATAGAAATTATGTTTGTTATATTTTTAGTGAAATCAACTACAACCCAAGTATCATTATAGAATTTTTATTATTTAGTGATATCAATGAAAAAACAATGGTGATGTTTTCCCATTTACATTATCCCTCAAGAAATGGTTGTAACATCCCCTTGGAATTCAATCTCTTATCATTAACTTTCTGGCATACTAGACACCGATATATATACTTTGAAATATCCCTCATCATTTTATCCACCCATTAATACACTTTTAGATCTATATACATGACCATACTTCTAGGATGAATAAATAATGTTGAACTATGGTCCTTATCCAACAACATATTCATCAAGGCTGGTATTGAGGGTATATAAACATAGTTCTTGAACCTTTTCCTACTTTCATGGTCATGGTTGAACTCAATGAAAATTTTTCACCTTCTTGTGTAACTCTACATCTTCCTTCTACACCTTATTAATCCTCTTTTGGATGGATGGTAAAATATTCATCAGAGAAAGTTAATATGTTACACCTTTTATCATGATTTTAATATTTATATTTTATAAATTCATTAGTGTTAGATATCATTCAATTACCATCATGAAAAAAATTTCATGGTCCTCACAACTTAGAGGAACAACCATGTTTTTTCCTTCCACGGTGGAGATTTAATGAGAAATCCTAATATTTGATTAAATATGACTATTATCTTTGTTGATTATTCATCTCTATATTTTTAAATATATACATCAATATTTTATTATAATTATATTTATCATACATTTCTGTATATATATATAGTGACTCTATATATTGAATTAAAAAATACCACATTCTAATACAAATCATGTAACACCCCAAGTTTCCTCGGTATGTTTCCTTTCGAATAATGCAATGGCGTGCATTGTACACAACTTCGAGATTTTAACACACCATAACCAATCAAACTAGCCGTTATGAATAGTAATACCCACTTTTTGAAATTTTATAAATTCTATCTCTCAAAATGGACTTCATTTTTGAATTTTTAATATCGAAATTAGCCTAGGGTGAAATTTTGGTACTTTTTGGATAACTTTCATATTTTGATGAATAGCGAAAATTACTAAATTTTAATTAAAAACAACTTTTTTAATGAAAATAATTAATAGTGATAAATTATGAATTTGAGTGGTTTTAAAATATATTTAGAATATAGTTTTACCATGTAATACAATGTGGGTCATTGAACACAATTTCACATTTAAAACAGACATAAACAAGTGACAATCTTTTGATAGTTATTATCTCTAAAAAAACACGCTTTTTGTTTTAACAACAGGAATTAATTTTAAATTAATTTTTGCCAATTCTGTGTTTTGAATTTGGAAAAATGGATTCCATATTTTGAATCAGGATGTTCAAGTTGTGTAAATAGGTAACTTTTATTTTTAAACATTTTGGATAATTACTTCGGTAAATATTTTTTTTACCATGGTTAAAAGGTAAATCCGGTAAACAAGGGTTAAAAAATAATATTATAATAATACTAAATTACCCTAAAACGTGTCTTAACCCTATTTTTTGATACATGGTCGACCATGGGCATCTTTGGGTCTATTTTGGGACCCCATGGATCCACTTGTAAGAGATAATGACACTTTATTTTAATTAAGTTAAAATAAATACAAAAATGACACAAGCATATATCTTTTAACAAAAAAATTGTTACAGAGGGTTATATATGTGGGATTATAGATTATAAATATTCCATAGAAAGATAAAAATATTTCCTACATAATGATATTTTATTTATAATTTTTAGACATTAAATAATTTAATTTATTTATGACACAATGATGATGAAGTAATTACTACAATAGTGAAAAATCAAAATAATTGATATTATAAATACCCAAATAAATATAATATGAAACTTTTAATGAATTAAAATAATTTTCTAGGATAATATGATATATTAGTATTGAGTTAATTGACTTTGTTCGAAGTAATCAATCTGTTATGAGTTTCACAAAAATCAACTATTGAATAGTGTCAAAATTGACATAAAAGTGTTTTTAAAACAAATATTATATTATTAATTGATATTAAATTACTAAAAATATAAGGTTCGGCCAAGAGACTTATATCATGATAGGTGTATCATTAATGGACCACTCGGGGGTCGCTTGTATGTATATGGTATGTTTATTAAACATATAATATAAAAATACAAAGAGACATTGTAAAAGTGAAACTAATTAACTTAGAGTTAATACTTAAAGATAAGGTTAATATAAGTACCCAAAACTGCATAAATTCTATTGGTTGAGTTGCTTTCGACCCATCCCCACCTTAACCTTTGAATATTAAACTTTGGAGCCATTGGAAACCGAATATAAATTTATTATAAACTAATATCTCTAGCTTTTCCAAAGGTGCCCCTCACCCCTCTTATAAAAGGGCACTCCTCCTTCTCATTTCTTCACACCTTCAAAGCCCTTTTTTTCGGCCAAACCCTTCCCAAATAC
Source organism: Viscum album (assembly GCA_963277665.1). Lineage (NCBI taxonomy): Eukaryota > Viridiplantae > Streptophyta > Magnoliopsida > Santalales > Viscaceae > Viscum > Viscum album. The sequence continues at coordinate 250,243,477 of OY728123.1, forward strand.
TATCTAAACTTCCCTCACTACAACCTAGAGGCCTTATATTGATCAGAAAGCCAACCTAAGGAGCCCTTTTGATCAAATCAAAAGGAAGAACCCGAAGAAGAGGTAATGTTTTCACCACCCCTTTTCAAGTTCCTTTCTTCTTCCACTTCCTCTTTCTTTGTTATTTCCATTATAAAAAAATAACTCCAGTATCATATATATACTGTGATGTTATTATCAATATGGTACAACCATATTCAGAATTCTATCCGTCCTTTGAATAACATGTCACCATACGTGTGTACGTACGACTTACCGTCTCCACGTCGTGGTGTAATTGTTATTCAATATATTATTATTTGGATGGGTATAATAATGATGTTTAACTCATGAAAATAATAAATATAACATGATAATGATTTTTTATATATGATATAAAATCCAATTATATATTATTTTAATATCAAAAGAATGATATTGTCGCTCGTGCGTATGTACGGACTACCGTCTCCACAAACGTGATGAGATTCATTGTCCATCATATCCATTCAAGTATAATTATCATTTGATGATTTAAAAATAGTATCTAAGGACTTGATATCATTCTGGATATGAATAATATACATCCCATTAATAACGAATATGGCTCAAATAACAAAGAATATAAAGTAAAATGAACCCGTTAACACCCGAAATGACGATAATTGTAAGATATTATTAACAAATCAATGTTAAAAGATCATATATGATATCATATTAAAGTAAATGATTCTTGTATAATTCAATAACAATTATTTTACCATTATACAGGAGGTAAACCTACCATCGACCAAGGAAAAAGTACAAAGTAAGGGATTTTCTTATCTCACTTTCAATTCCGTGAGATTTCCATTTTTCGCCACTAAATTATTGAAAGTGGTGTATTGTGTACTGCCATTTGATATATATTAATGATTCTATTTATATTCATGTTATTCTGTAAATCATTTGGTGGTTATTAAATTTTGGCCATACGACTTTGTTGATTAACGTGGTAAGGGGTTTCTTATATCACTTTTAATTTCGTGAGATTTCCATTGATCACCACTTAATTATTGCATGTGGTGTATGTGTACTGCCCATGATTGTATTCATTGTGTAATATACTTTAATTTATGGTTATTTACATCATCATGGTATGATAATTCTTTCATGGTTGTATGTTTCGTATGTTACCTAATCGATAAGGGAATTTGAGATTTCAATTCCCACTAATTTGGCTTTACGCATATTTCATTGATTATATTACTCCATGATTATGTGTGGAATCACTATTCATTTGATTATGTCATAATTTCCACTCCCCTTCAAGTGGATATAAGTTTGATACACATAATAACTCATTGGTAATTCTCAAGTCATTGATATGAATTTGATAAGAGTAATTTTAACTCATTCACCATTTGTTGAGTTAAACATCCAATTCGTTGGTGTTGTTTTTACAAGAATATGAGTGAATATCATTTGATTGTTTTACACTGAATATCCAATCATATTTAGTGTATTTATATTTGTCACACATAATTATGTTGTTGATTTATCCTTAACCTAAGGATACGACCTTTATGAGAGTTTTCATCTCAATTTACATTCCATTGAGACTTCTTTGTTGATATACACCAAATCACTTTTATGTGGTGTATATAATTTACTTTGACATAGTATATCATGAATCCCTTTATTATCATGATATTACAATGTTTTGATTACCTCAATTATTTGTATTCAAGTGTCTCTTTTGGTTAGAATCTCTAACAAAAATACCATTTTTAAATGTTTTAAAGACTTGTTCTTCTAAATCCTTCTCATTAATGTCCATGTTTTAAAAATGGGTTTAAGGATTTATTTATATGGACATTAAAGTTTTAGAAATTAGAACTCCTTTTAAAAAGTTTCAAAGTGGTATGGGACACTTTGATTCAAAAATCTACTTTTAAATGGCTTCTTGACAAGTAGTGTGACTTTTAAATGTTTTCAAGAAAAGGGGGATAATTCTCTCAAATAGTTTTGATGATTATTTTCATTTATGTCAACATCATTCATTATTATTTATTGAGGTTAATGTGATACAATACAATCTTCCATATTGTATTGAATGAGTCATGTTTGACTGTGGATGTGCTGTTTTTATACCATTCCTGGTTTGTGGTAAAAGTATTGACATTTCGTATGCAAGTTTTAATACGAATGTTTGTGTTATGTTTAAACATGTTCATATGAGGAATGCATTGGACTTAATATGTGATGGGTGGAGCCCGCTATAGCTCCTCGATGCATCGGTAGGTCTCATGAGACAATCTAGTGTCTTGGCACAAGGCCTTGACAAAATCTTATTTGTAGTATTGGAACGAGGCCTTGGCTATGTGGTTATGATAGTCTGGCATTATGCATTACAACATTATGAAAGTGGTTATTGATATTGCATGTGATCATTCGACTAGTAGAATATCCATGTGAGTAAGTAAATGGCATTATTTCATTTTACCTTTGCCATTTTATGCTGAAGTTCACGTTTAAAAGGATTTTGTTTTAGTTATAAATTGCCTTAGGTGTTTATGCTTATTTATGAAAGCTTCTAATATAAAGTTATCCTTACTGAGCATCTGAGCTCACCCCTTTCAATTTTTTATTTTTCCCAGGATTATGAAGAAGTAATTTATGAATGACCTGCAGGGATAGTATGAGGGGATATGAAGACAAGATGTTTTTTTATGATGTAATGTAAAAATTTATGGATGTATCTAGTTATTCAAAGGCTACTAAACTAATCGGTCTATCGAGACTTGATCTTTCTTGTGATCATGCCAATGTTATGTAATACTGCACCGACTCTAGGTAACTAGGGTCGGGGCGTTACAGTTGGTATCAGAGGAAGTTTAGTACAAACCTTGGAAGCTAGATTTAGATAAACTCTGATTAGAGCACGTAGACCTAAGATGAACTTTGATGATTAGTATAAAAGAACTTCCGAGAATTTTGGTATTGTAGAGATTTTGTGAGTTTTTCGAGAAATACATCCCTGTCTGGATACGAGCAGGTAGAGGCGGCTCTGGCACAGATGTACCTAGGGGTAAAACCCGAAAACATCGCTTTGAGATAGACTCGAACGGGAACTGGTGCACGACAACGGGCATTTCTTCACTCTTGGTTACGACACTCCCGGGGGATATGCTTAGGATAATTTACATTTTCTTTACAAACCGATTTAAGTAATATATACATAAGATGAGAGTAAATAACCTTGGTTAATCCTAATATGTTTCAAATTGAGAATATGGTGACATTTTAATCTCTAAATGATTTTAGGACTACTATTACTCACACAATGCTTTCTGGTTTTAGTCAATGGCTGGATTCCAAGGAAGTCATAGTGACTTTGAGAAAGATGTACAAGGTGGGAACGGTGGTGGAAATGAGCAACAAAATGGAATGTTGATAGACGTAAAAGATATCGTCTTTATGCCAAATCAGTTTTCCAAAAATATGATCAACAACATATATATTAACCAACTCCCAGACTCAACAAGGAAGAGAAGGGTGATAAATGATAAGATCTCCGGCAATGGAGACCATGGAGAAAAGAAACCTCAATTTTCATCATGCAGGAAATGTGGAAAGAGACACCCAGGAAAGTGTCTCAATGGGACAACGAAATGTTTTACGTGCGGGAAGGAAGGACATAAAGTGAAGAATTGCCGAAGAAAAATGAAGAGTACTATGGAAGAAGATAAAAATGGTCCCAAGAGTCCATTTACAGTCATTTTCCGTAAATGTAGGGGACCTGGCCATTACCCGAGTGAATGTCCTATTCTATAGGATATTTTCTTGGTCAAAGAAGAAGATGTGTGTAAATAAATGGTTAGAGAAAAACTTAAAAAGTATTAGCACTCCTTGTTGATGGGTACTTTGGAATAATTTTCTCTTGTATTTGTAACCCTGCAGTTTTCCATGTGAGAATGATATTTGAAGAATAATTGTCTCTTCTCTTGTGGATATAGGTATAAATAACCATTTGGTTTTATATGATCATTGGGGTTTGAGAAAATTATAAGTTATTATAATTTGGGATGAAAATGAAAAGTATGATATAACATTTGTGGTTAAATTATGTTATTTTGAGGAATTTATCTCATTTTGGTAATATTATAAAACATAGTTTTTGAAGAAGGACAACACGTAGACCGTGTGACAACCCGTCGCGTCGGACAAAGCTGTGGGAATCGAACCCACAACCAAAGTGCGATTGGGATTTATCGCCTACCACTGGACTACGTGAAGTCCCTGGTTAATGTGACTATTTTTTTTGTTAAATGATTTTATTGATCAATAATAAGATGATTTGGGTTCTTATGTCTTATCAAATGAATACCCTTGGTATAGGAAAATGATTTGGTGATTAAGTGATAAATGTTATTTTGGAAGATGTTTGCTTTGTTGGGAACACTATATGCCCAAGGAAAATAGAATACAATGGGGTTTCATTTGTAGAGTAATAGTGGATTTTTATCTACATTTTTATTGTTGATTTATAGTGATTTGGGTTATTTATGGAAATTATTAACCTATAACAGAGAATATGTGATGATGTTAATTACTTTTAAGTATGTGACATTAAGAATATTTGATGTCATTTGGAGATACAATGTAACATGGGAGACTACATAATCAAATTCTTCTATGATTTGGGTTTCAATATTAGTTAGGATTATATTAAAGGATTTTAAGGACAATTGGTTATTGAATGGTATCTATTTAACTTTGGGGTATTGTTGGTTTAATTTTAGAAATTAAGATTACTGTATATTTATCTCAATGAATATCCTTTTGGGGGATCATTAGATCATTCACTAACCATTTTAGTTTTGATTAATCTTCAAAGACAATATAAATATATGGTTTATCCTGCATGGATCATGTGATTCTATAGAAGTTTATTCTAGCTCTTCCAGTGTGACCAAGTCTTCTTGAATACTAATCGTTTAAAAAAAATTGAGTTAGTGGTGGAAATTTTTTAAAGAATGAAAATTTACATAAAATGTAAGTATATCTCATAATGTTCTTAGTCAATATCATAAATGAATTCCTCTTCCTTATGTAATGTAACTTTAAAAAAATGTTGTCCATTTACTTTCCTACTAGGAGACTAATGGTCGTTTGTCCCAACACAAGTTTGTGGTTTTCTCATTGTTAAATTTATCCTGATCCTGATTTCTATCCCTCTCCATCAGAACTTCACACTGAGTTTATCATCCATATCCATGTTTTCTTACATGGAATCCTAGTATGGGTTATCTTGGATGACCCTTATACCTCTCTTTCTTTCTTTTAAAGTGATAGTTTTATTGACTGTTTTTCCAATGTGGGACTTTCCATTATATTCCCAAGAAAAATTTTAAAAATTGCGAGGACACAATTTATTGAAGGAAGGGAGAATGTAACACCCCAAGTTTCCTCGGTATGTTTCCGTTCGAATAATGAAATAGTGTGCATTGTACGCAACTTCGAGATTTTAACACACCATAACCAATCAAACTAGCCGTTATGAATAGTAATACCTACTTTTTGAAATTTTATAAATTCTATCTCTCAAAATGGACTTCATTTTTGGATTCGTAATATCGAAATTAGCCTAGGGTGAAATTTTGGTACTTTTTGGATAACTTTCATATTTTGATGAATAGCGAAAATTAGTAAATTTTAATTAAAAACAACTTTTTTAATCAAAATAATTAATAGTGATAAATTATGAATTTGAGTGGTTTTAAAATATATTTAGAATATATTTTTACCATGTAATACAATGTGGGTCATTTAACATAATTTCACATTTAAACCAGACATAAACAAGTGACAATCTTTTGATAGTTATTATCTCTAAAAAAACACGCTTTTTGTTTTAACAACGGGAATTAATTTTAAATTAATTTCTGCCACTTCTGTGTTTAGAATTTGGAAAAATGGATTCCATATTTTGAATCAGGATGTTCAAATTGTGTAAATAGGTAACTTTTATTTTTAAACATTTTGGATAATTACTTCGGTAAATATTTTATTTACCATGGTTAAAGGGTAAATCCGGTATACAAGGGTTAAAAAATAAAATTATAATAATACTAAATTACCCTAAAACGTGTCTTAACCCTATTGGTTGTTACATGGTAGACCATGGGCATCTTTGGGTATATTTTGGGACCCCATGGATCCACTTGTATGTGATAATGACACTTTATTTTAATTAAGTTAAAATAAATACAAAAATGACACAAGCATATATCTTTTAACAAAACAATTGTACATAGGGTAATATATGTTGGATTTTATATTATAAATATTCCTTAGAAAGATAAAAAGATTTCCTACATAATTTTATTTTATTTATAATTTTTAGACATTAAATAATTTAATTTATTTATGACACAATGATGATGCAGTAATTACTATAATAGTGAAAAATCAAAATAATTGATATTATAAATACCCAAATAAATATAATATGAAACTTTTAATGAATTAAAATAATTTTATAGGATAATATGATATATTAGTATTGATTTAATTGACTTTTTTCGAAGTAATCAATCTGTTATGAGTTTCAGAAAAATCAACTATTGAATAGTGACAAAATTGACATACAAGAGTTTTTAAAACAAATATTATATTATTAATTGATATTAAATTCCTAAAAATCTAAGGATCAACCAAGAGACTTATATCATGATAGGTGTATCATTAATGTACCACTTGGGGGTCTCTTGTATGTATATGGTAATTTTATTAACCATATAATATAAAAATACAAAGAGACATTGTAAAAGTGAAACTAATTAACTTAGAGTTAATACTTAAAGATAAGGATAATATAAGTACCCAAACCTGTCTAAATTCTATTGGTTGAGTTGTTTTCGACCCATCCCCACCTTAACCTTTGAATAGTAAACTTTGGAGCCATTGGAAACCGAATATGAATTTATTATAAACTAATATCTGTAGCTTTTCCAAAGGTGCCCCTCACCCCTCTTATAAAAGGGCACTCCTCCTTCTCATTTCTTCACACCTTCAAAGCCCTTTGGTTCGGCCAAACCCTTCCCAAATACTATCTCAACTTCCCTCACTACAACCTCTAGGCCTTAGTTTGATCAGAAAGCCAACCTAAGGAGCCCTTTTGATCAAATCAAAAGGAAGAACCCGAAGAAGAGGTAATGTTTTCACCACCCCTTTTCAAGTTCCTTTCTTCTTCCACTTACTCTTTCTTTGTTATTTCCATTATAAAATAATAAATCCAGTATCATATATATACTGTGATGTTATTATAAATATGGTACAACCATATTCAGTATTCTATCCATCCTTTGAATAACATGTCACCATATGTGCGTACGTACGGCTTACCGTCTCCACGTCGTGGTGTAATTGTTATTCAATATATTATTATTTGGATGGGTATAATAATGATGTGTAACTCATGTAAATAATAAATATAACATGATAATGATTCTGTATATATGATATAAAATCCAATTATATATTATTTTAATATCAAAAGAATGATATTGTCGCTCGTGCGTATGTACGGACTACCGTCTCCACGAACGCGATGAGATTCATTGTCCATCATATCCATTCAAGTATAATTATCATTTGATGATTTAAAAATAGTATCTAAGGACTTGATATCATTATGGATATGTATAATATACATCCCATTAATAACGAATATGGCTCACATAACAAAGAATATAAAGTAAAATGAACCCGTTAACACCCGAAATGACGATAATTCTAAGATATTATTAAAAATCAATGTTAAAAGATCATATATGATATCATATTAAAGTAAATGATTCTTGTATAATTAAATAACAATTATTTCACCATTATACAGGAGGTAAACCTGCCATCGACCAAGGAAAAAGTACAAAGTAAGGGATTTTCTTATCTCACTTTCAATTCCGTGAGATTTCCATTTTTCGCCACTAAATTATTGAAAGTGGTGTATTGTGTACTGCCATTTAATATATATTCATGATTCCATTTATATTCATGTTATTCTGTAAATCATTTGTTGGTTATTAACTTTTGGCCATACGACTCAGTTGATTAACGTGGTAAGGGGTTTCTTATCTCACTTTTAATTTTGTGAGATTTCCATTGATCACCACTTAATTATTGCATGTGGTGTATGTGTACTACCCATGATTGTATTCATTGTGTAATATACTTTAATTTATGTGTATTTACATCATCATGGTATGATACTTCTTTCATGGGTGTATGTTTCGTATGTTACCTAATCGATAAGGGAATTTGAGATTTCAATTCCCACTCATTTGGCTTTACGCATATTTCATTGATTATATTACTCCGTGATTATGTGTGGAATCACTCTTCATTTGATTATGTCATAATTTCCACTCCGCTTTCTGTGGATATAAGTTTGATACACATAATCACTCATTGGTAATTCTGAAGTCATTGATATGAATTTGATAAGAGTAATTTTAACTCATTCACCATTTGTTGAGTTAAACATCCAATTCGTTGGTGTTGTTTTTACAAGAATATGTGTGAATATCCTTTGATTGTTTTACACTGAATATCAAATCATATTTAGTGTATTTATATTTGTCACACATAATTATGTCGTTGATTTATCCTTAACCTAATGATACAGCCTTTATGAGAGATTTCATCTCAATTTACATTCCATTGAGACTTCTTTGTTGATATACACCAAATCACTTTTATGTGGTGTATATAATGTACTTTGACATAGTATATCATGAATCCCTTTATTCTCATGATATTACAAAGTTTTGATTACCTCAATTATTTGTATTCAAGTGTCTCTTTTGGTTAGAATCTCTAACTAAAATACCATTTTTAAATGTTTTAAAGAATTATTCTTCTAAATCTTTCTCATTAATGTCCATGTTTTAAAAATGGTTTTAAGGATTTATTTATATGGACACTAAAGTTTTAGAAATTAAAACTCCTTTTAAAAAGTTTCAAAGTGGTATGGGACACTTTAATTCAAAAATCTACTTTTAAATGGCTTCTTGACAAATAGTGTGACTTTTAAATGTTTTCAAGAAAAGGGGGATAATTCTCTCAAATAGTTTTGATGATTATTTTCATTTATGTCAACATCATTCATTATTCTTGATTGAGGTTAATGTGATATAATACAATCTTCCATATTGTATCGAATGAGTCATGTTTGACTGTGGATGTGCTGTTTTTATACCATTCATGGTTTGTGGTAAAAGTATTGACATTTCGTATGATAGTTTTAATACGAATGTTTATGTTATGTTTAAACATGTTCATATTAGGAATGCATTAGACTTAATAAGTGACGGGTGGAGCCCGCTATAGCTCCTCGATGCATCGGTAGGTCTCATGAGACAAACTAGTGTCTTGGCACAAGGCCTTGACAAAATCTTATTTGTAGTCTTGGCACGAGGCCTTGGCTATGTGGTTATGATAGTCTGGCATTATGCATTCCAACATTATGAAAGTGGTTATTGATATTGCATGTGATCATTCGACTAGTAGAATATCCATGTGAGTAAGTAAATGGAATTATTTCATTTTACCTTTTCCATTTTATGCTGAAGTTCAAGTTTAAAAGGCTTTTGATTTAGTTATAAATTTCCTTAAGTGTTTATCCTTATTTATGAAAGCTTCTGCTATAATGTTATCCTTACTGAGCATCTGAGCTCACCCCTTTCAATGTTTTATTTTTCCCAGGATTATGAAGAAGTAATTTATGAATGACCTGCAGGGATAGTATGAGGGGATATGAAGACAAGATGTTTTTTTATGATGTAATGTAAAAATTTATGGATGTGTCTTGTTACTCCAAGGATACTAAACTAATCGGTCTTTAGAGACTTGATCTTTCTCGTGATCATGCCAATGTTATGTAATAATTCACCAACTCTAGGTAACTAGGGTCGGGGCGTTAAAAATCATGAATTAGAAATGTTTTTTCATGAAGCATCAGTGGACATGAAGATTAATTTATCAACATATCATTCTATAATTGGAAAAATATTTGACCCTTATTTGATGAATCACTATAGAAAGAAAACCATTATCTGTTATAGAGTGGGGTAATCATAACCACCTGATACAGAATTTTATTTAGTTCGTTGATACTCTCTTCACAATCATATATCAATAAGAATATAATGTCATGGTAAGTCAACTTGGTTATTTTATTAGGTAATCATGGGAATTCTTTCACAATTCGTCAAAGGGATCATTCTAACCCAATAAATCTATAGATTTGGGTTACTATGGTTAGCCAAGGAAATTTTTCAATAAAAAATATCATTTAAGGATCCAACAATATACCCTGAATTGATACTATATAACCCATGAATGAAAATTTAATGAGAAAAAATTACACTTGGAAAATTACGCATAGAAAATTTCCATCCATATGGTCTATATCATAATTTTCAAATTTTCTTCATGCTCTTCATTTATCTTTTAATATATAAGAATGTAATATATAACTTATAAGATAAATGGTCGAGGTATTATCTAAATAAATTATTCATTAAATCCAGGAAGATCACAACATCATTGGTATGTCAAAATGGCATTACTATGAATTAATAATGACCATACCTCATACAAAAGTCCTTGTTTTGTATAAACTTCTTCTTGATCCAATGTGGATGGTATTTGTACTGAATAATATTATTACAAAAATATATACCCCATCATAAATGATCACACAAATCATTAATATGGTATAGTTGACACTTGTAATTAATAGTAATTTTTAGGCTCCCAATAATTTATGTAGATTCACATTTACCCATATTTATTCATAAAAAAAGAACATTTTCCCTGCTTAGGAAAGCATTTAGACAAATAAATCCCTTCTATTTTTTATCTTATAGTATCTTCAACAATTATCAGTACTCAATTGGGACCATTATAAAATTATTCACTGAAAAAGTTGTATCAGCATGTATGAGTTCAATTGAAAAATAAAATTCTTGATTCATGGGAATAATAGACAGATCCTCAAAAAACACATAAGCATATTCATGAAAAATAGGATAATTTTTAATATTGAGTTTCTCCCCATACATTTGATATAAGTATCCCTAATTAATAGGTATAAAACCCAAATGGTGGATGTAACTTAAATCAAGTATTTTGGTATATCCTCACACTGATAAATAAGTGAATGTTGACTCAAAATATCTAATGTAACTTCTTTTCCTCAACAATTGATATAGGCTATAGACTGGGAGTTCCATTCCATATAGAGTATTGTGTCAACTTTTACTAGAGGAAAAACAACTAGATTTATAAGAAAAACCATCCCATGATCTTATATCTGAGAGGAGTTATAAACATGGCTCGTGGTCATCCTAATATTCTGATTTTTGACTACCAACTCAATATCTAACTATTGAATTGGTGATACTATACTGATAGATTATTATTCATATATAATAGTGTGGTTCAATCCAGAATCAAATAATACATTTTCATTTCTATAGTAGATGACCAGTGTACAATTAACTACACCGCTACGAAATTCCTCACCAACAAAAGTAATTTTATAAGAATGAAATTATTACCTTGGATTCTTTTGTGGTGTGTTCCATAAAAATTTCCGAATTGGTTGGAATAATTCTCTCTCATTATAGTTAAAAATAATAATATTTTATGGATTATTCCTTATCATTGTAAACATGTCCACGATTTAAATTTTCTCCACACATAAAGAAAACTATATTTCCTTTTAGGGTACTTCCATGGTGTTTCCTTCATCATGTATCACGTGTAGGAAAATTATTCCTTTTCATCATCAACTTATCAATTTTTTTATATGACATCATATTATTCTCTTTATTTTAATTGAATCCATATAATAGGGATAAATATTTTTCTATCTGGATACAACATGATTATATGTCCTCTTTTAATTAAAATATTTTGGAGTTTAATGACCTTATAAGGACTGACTTTAACCCTTCAATGAAATAGTCAACTCACATATAAAATTATATAAGTAGTCCATAAAATTCATTTCTAACCTTATTAATTAAGAATCATATTTAGAAATTGGTCCACTTCCTTTTATATTAGACTAAAAAAATTATCTCCATATCATCTTTTTGTTCGCATGAAAAATATTTTTCCCTGAAAATTTCCCTATAAAACTTCTATTCTAGGGTCACTATTTAATCCTTGATACATCCCTAATAAATAAGTCTCTTCTATCAGGTACTTATCCATTAATCATCAGCAAATGGGCATGTATTCCAATTGAATGATGGAGGTTGATGTGGCATGGAGTTCTGTAACATTATTACACCACATTATAGATCAGTAGATTATTATATATGTGATAGATTATTTGTTACATTCAGAGTAATATACATCAATATAGTTATATGTTGTTCATCTCCAGCTACAGTTGTAGCTCCATTATCTTTCCTATGAGGTTAATCCCAACATAGATTACTTTCATTGTTATTGTTTCCATTCGATATTCTAGGAACCATTTCTAATCAATTTCACACACTATATTAGATCATAATGTATAATTTCAATACTAGTAAAACCATTAATATAAAATGAAAACTTATGTATAATTAATATAAAAAACGCATTCATTGTTTCATTTTTAATATTTTCATTTTCCTTCAATAGGTTATGTTTCCAAATCTATGTATTCCTAAATAAATTTCAAAAGGACTCTACTAAACTTTTTCTGATACCGACTATAAATACCATAAACCTAGTTACTCATAAAAGGTGGTTAATTTGATACCTTGTTACTAAATACAATCAATAACATCCTAATGGACTGAATAGTTTATTAGTCTCAAAAAATATGATATATACTTGAATCACACATTAAATTTGAAAATATGACAAAAAATATATTATTTTCACTAAGATCATGTTAATTCCCTCCATAATATCCCTTATTATCAATCACAAATCATTTCTTGGAATCATAGGAAATGAAAACATAAAAAATGGGAGACTGCAGATTCTCTATAAAGTAATTCATACAATACATGATAAATAAGGCATAAATAATATAGAATGAATAAATTCTGATCAAATAATTCCATAATAAAAATCAAATGATATTGAAACTTCAATATAGATAAAACAAATATGTAAATAAACGCATGTAAATCAATAACTAATATCATAATGATGTAATGCATAAATATAGAACTCTAAAACAGCCCATAAATCCCTTGTTCAATACATCCAAAAATACCATCAAAGCCCCATGAAAAAAAATCTACATAAATGGGTATGACCTTGGCTAAATTCCAAATATAGTTTGTATCATGAGACCCACTAATAAAAATAAGGGATATTTAATTTTAGGACCCACATTTCAATATATGATTCCAATGTATCCATCATATGTATAAACATTATATCTTATTCCATATTCTATTGAAATCAATAAATGGTTTTATTGGATGAAATAGATTATGTAATATCAATACTTTCCTTAGTCAAGATGATCATAATCAATCTAGAGAAATATGGTTGACTGTATCATAATATTATAACCTCAATAAATCATATTATCCAACAATTGGGTTTGACATAAATTTAAATACATTCAAAATATCAATAGAATATTTCATAAGTGAAATACCATTTTTAAATTTCAAAAATGATATTTAAAACATAATAAATCGTTGAAATTTTATTTGGGGAATATTATCATTGAAATAATCACAATAAAAATGAAAAGTAATCGTCTGATCAATTAGGTGTTATGATAGACGTAAATTATTATCATGATGAATGATTTAAAAACATTCCTTTCATCACTGTGTAAAATAGTCAAAAAGTGAAACATTCAAAAAATGAAATGAACATTATTTGAAATTTTTTTGTACAAAAGAAAAAATTGGATACAAATGGAATTAATAAATCATTTTAGAATTTTCTAAACAACTTTTTAGAAATATTAATCAATATAAGGACATGGAAGAGAAATATTTCTGACCAAGTAGAAAAACAATGTCGATTTTCCTATGTAAAATTATATCTCTTTCTTGAGTACATAAAGAGAGAAAAATGAAAGTAAAACATACAATTTTTTCAAATAATCAATGAATAATGAAATATACTGAGCTTAATATATAAATATCAATTAAGTCTCTCAGTAGAGACTGAAATATTAAAAACCATAAATAATGACGAGATTGTGAAAGAATCCATTACCATAGTATAATACCTCGACCATAAACATTGCTAAATATTGATATTAGTCAATAATATTTCATTCAATCACATCAAGGATCTTTTCTGGTTTATAGATTTAGATAATTATGACATAATATATAAATATCAACATGATTATTACAATTTTGAGACTTGTACTCATTGTCAATTTTTTTAATCAAACCAATATTTTTAAACAAAACATTGTATCATTTCACACATAAAAATCATAAATTTTCCATGATCCCATCATTGAATCAATTATCCTCTAAATAATGTGAAAAAAAATTGAAAACATGGAATGAGAATAAAATGATCAGTAAGGGATAAATAGTGAATACAAACTGTTAGTCTTGAAAAACATGTAAACCATGAAGACTTTCTCACAATGTAATACTTTTCACCTTCAATAAGTAGTAAATATACATCATGGAATATAAGATAAATGGTTACCCTTTTTGAAACCAAAAGATTAAAATAATCCCATAGAAAGAAATATATAACATATAAAGGTATCTATGGAAACAAATATACATAAATGGAATAACCATACTGTCAACTTCCACACATATCACTAAATTGAATATCCATACAGCCGATGACTGTACCCAATGCGTTCGAGGTTAGAATGTTTCCACCCATCTTTGGTTCTTCATGGAACTACCCATATTTGGTTTATCATGTAACCACCTATCTTTGGTTTATCACCAAACCACCCATCAAATGTCTAAGTATCATTTTATAATCATAACACATAAAACAAACATAACGAAAAAATAACATTTACACATTAAAATAACAAGAGATTATTTCAACATATTGAAATAATCAATCCATTATCAAATCCATTTCTAGTACAAAAATACATAAAAAATGGAATATGGTATTTACTTTTACTTTTAAAAACATTACGTCTTTTAGAGGAATCTAAATTCCAAATAACAACCACAATGACCAAAAGTTCATTGTTGCTGCGTACATTAAAAAATATTCTTTTTTTGTTGATTAGTAAATTTCTTCATAGAAATATATTCCGTTTGAAAGATATTGAATTAAATTAAATTTCAATGTGGTATATTATACACTATTTCAAAGAAGGTAGTGTGTATTATCAAAATATGCCTCAATTAAAGGATATTGACATGATGTCCCCTACAAGATCATATCATTAGATTAAGGATAAATAATTGAAATAATTATGTGTGAAAACTAAAAATACACCCAATATAATTGGATTTTCAGTGTAAAACAGTCATAATTCATTCACACATGTTATTGGAAAAAAACCAATGAAATGGATATTTAACTCAATGAATGGAAATTGAGTTAAGATTTCCCTTACCTCGAGACCGACTTGTCTCATTCATTCATTATATTCCGGAATAATGAACATAATTTAATTTATAATTTCTTCAAAAACTATTTCATTTTTATGAATCAATTTATATTTCTTTTTACCACGTTATAGCAATTAGTTAATTGTTTGATTTCATATTGGTCGTTTTGTTGATGTTCGGTACATGAGTCAAAAAATGAACATGTTATAATTACAAATTGACCATGTGGTAAAAAGTAAATCATATCTTGAATATTATGAAATATTTAAATTTAATTTTTATATATATATATATAAATATTATATGTAATTATAATAGTTCATAACATTTGGAGATAAGACATGAAATTCACCGTTCGTGAAGATGGTAGGACGAACGTATGCATAAAGAATAATTTTAATTCATTGTCTTACTAAATGAATAGAAACTAAATGAAAAATTACTTAATTATAATTTTAGTATAATATATATCTTATATATTTTACAGAAGGTCATAAATTCCATCCTTTATACGTTCCATGTGTGGCATGAATGAGTCAATCACTTTGAGGGGACGACAGTCCACACGTCCTGTATTTAAATTATCGTATTTACAAATTATAGAAATAATAAAGGTATGTTTTAAATAAAAATTACATAAGAATAGAGATAATATAAATATAATATACATAAAATATGTAAATAAATTTCCATCATAGTGTCCACCATGAGAGGCGGTAGGAGAAAATTGAACAATCATTATTTCCTGAGGTAGTAGTTCACCGAACACATAAACAGTATGTTCTATATCGCTTAGATTGTTTTCTGTGTATGTAGAAGTCAAAACTGTATCATAAAAACATCATAGTATATTTATCATACTGGTTTATTTATAATATAATGTTATAAATATAGGTTAGGGGGTTGTAGAAGGAAAATAAATAAAAGAGTCCTGGGGGAATACTTTACCTCGAAATCAGGTAACTAATTTAGATTTCATCCAAAAGGCTTGAAGGATTTTCCTTATATCAAATGTAAGGATTCAATCAAGAAAGGAGGGATGTTGGGAGATTAATTTACAAGAATATGGGCGAGCAAAGGGGCATGATAGGTGTGAGTAAGTGGGTACAGGGTGGTGGCCTTTTATAAGAGGTAGGAGGGGCACTTTAGGAATGTCTTGAAATATTATTTTATTATAATTTTATTTTACAATTATAATATTTAAAAAGATATATAGTTTTGGGATAATATGACCATGGTTCTAAAACCTCTCAACAATTAGTTTTTGGACATGTTTAGGTCTAAATTTAACCTTATCTCTTGGATTTAACAAATAGTTACATAAATTGTAAAGACCAGAAATTTTACAAGTAATTTTTTTAATTATATGGAAAAATTATGAGTCTGCGAAAATTGATGGTCCCTGATTCTAAGACTCGGTGTGCCCAGAATGAATTTTAGATCATTTTTTAGGTACGTTCCTCAAATGCATGAGCAGTGTTTATTAAATTTTGAACAGGTGCTCAGAATTGAAATTTGAGGATACCATTGAACTCGCAGCACAAATATTCACTTAGGGGAACATTCACATTGACTGCAGTAGGTCGAAGGTGGAATTTGGATTTTCAGTTTTTCGTGGGAGAATTGTAAAATAAAACAATTAACTTTTTTATATTTATTTATTGATATCTCTCTTTTGAATTTTGGAGGTGGGGACCACACAAGGGTGGTCAGGCATTAAATTCCCAGTTACACAATGTGTGTAACCATGAACCCCACCATTTAATGAGTAAGGCATATCTCCTCCGATGGGGTCATTCGTTGGCAAAGAACTGAATTGGGAGGAGGGGACTTTAGAGAAATTTTAGAGGAAAATCTTCCTCCAATGAAGAACCTCCTCCAGCGATAATCTAACCTCCAGATCAATAACGAGGAACCGAAGCTCGAGCTCAGATCAGAAGTGTGTTGTGGGAGAGATAAACACCAGCATCTACATCATCGTCTTCATCTTCTTCCTCACAACATCTCCAACGAATGATCGAGGTAGGGATTGTTCATTATTTTCTTCATTAATTTTACGTTATTTCAATATTCTTGAGAAACATGTTATCGATCTAACGCGGAGGGCACGGTTCAAATGAACACAGCTTGATCCCTTCGCTACCTCATGGATTGATGTGTTCTTCACAGGTGGAACATCAGGTTGAGCATAACCAATCCAAATTGGGATAGATGCGATGATGATATCTAGAGAAATTTTTTGAACTATTCGGATTGAAGAACGGGGCACGAGATCTCACCCGGTGACAAGAGGAAGTCAGCCGAGGACTGGTGTCGATAGGGAACAAGGTGGGGGATAGCACACCCGCCGGTCACGATTGTGACAGATGTGAAACTGTGCCACCGATGGAGGTTGTGGCTCGTCTGCAGCGGCGGAGGTGGGAGATGGCTGGCACACTATCCGGCCTCGTGGAGGTAGGGTTATGTGTGTCCCTAAAACCAATAGAGGAGGAGGACACGACTGTCGAGTCATGACGGTTCACCAGGGCGTCCGACAACTGGCCGACCACTGGAGGAACAGTGGCGTCGTCGCACCGCTAGTATGGGAGCCGGTCAGAACCCATCTGGCCACATCATGCAGAGCATGACCTGCTCTGGTGGGTATCACATTCCAGTAGGAGGTGGAACGTGGCACTGTCGGGTAGTCCAACGCAAATGGTCCAACTGGACTGTTAGGAATTCTGGGTGACACCTCAACCACGGGTAGCGGCTAGGGTGGGTCCCGCCATAGCAGACCGCACCCTGCAGCGGGTCGAGCCCCGAAGACTGCCCCCAGTACGGGCCAAGCTAGACCCGGACCAAGCTGGTGTACTCGAACTAGGTTGGGTCACCCCAAGCCGGTTTGGGTCAGGCCAGGTCAGACCGAACCCGGGCCTAGCTGTGCCCATATATGCTTTTTGGCTGTATCTTGAGAATCGAGCAACCATTTGACGAACCATCTATGGCACCGGAATCTGTGGATCTAGATGGTCCTTTTGGTATAATCCACCTCAGTTTTGTATAAAGTTGGAGTATGGTTGCATTGGATCGAACCCGAATCAAACCGGGCCCTTGGAACAGAAACACTAATAAAATAAATATTGGGCGTCCGATTGACACATGGTCTATCGCCGTGGGTCCCATATGACATGACAAACCATCGTGATAAATCATCGTGCTACTTCGTGGCAGTAGAAGTATCAACCTATGGCTCGAGGAATTGATCCTCCCAGAATCAAGCGTGCCTCGTGTGGGAAGCTTGTGGCTGGATGTACTTGAGGAGTCATTAGATCCTATGTGAGTCATCTTTGGATCCTATGTGGGTCAGCATCTGTGGATCCTCGGTGGGTCATCTTCAGATCCGGTGTGGGTCATCTCCAGATCCTGTGTGGGTCATCTTCAGATCCTGTGTGGGACATCTACGATCCTGTGTGGGTTAATATTAGATCTTCTTGACAAAGTAAGATGAGCTAGCAATACATCCAATCATCTATAAATCCGTAAATGAGTATACCTGGTGTGAGATGAGTCTTTTCCTTTCTGGTACACTTCTGTATGGTGATACCTTTGCGGTATTCTTCAATGTGGTGTTTCTTTTATGTTACTTACCTTCGTGGTGTTACCTTCGTGGTATTTTTTCCTTCGTGGAACAATTTTTCTTTTGGATAAATAGTTGGGACTTGTATTTCCTCATGAATGAGATGGGTATACTTGATAACAATGGTATATGTATGGGAATATACCTAAGTATAATTTATTTTTTATTGAAGAATGTAATTTTAGTCTTGAAATATGGATTATGCTCTGCGCATTCTGAGAGACATCATGGGGTCTTGTGGTCCTTAATATGTATCGTTATACTCTCCACTACACGGGCTATGCTCGCACCTTGGTGTGTCTTGTGCAGATGAAAATCATTGATGATCGAGGTTGAGGTTACTAGGACTGCAGGCTACTCAGAGGTGGACCTTAGATGAGGTGTACCATAGAGATAACCATTTGAGAGTTGTACCTACTCTTCCGGTATTATCCTTGGTGGGTGTTCGTAGGAGTAGTTTGTAATTTTACTTGTACTTTCCAGTTGTGATTATATTCAGGACCCTTTACTTACTGTACTCTCACTATTTAATATATAGTTTACTTCGTGCTTGTATCTTTCTATGTTCTTGAATTGTGTGAGTTACAGGTTAAAAGTAAATGCCTTCCCGGTTTTAGGGATACACCTTTCTGATGCTATTCGCCCACCCCTATCCTATGGAAGTCAGGCTTGGTGTAGTCACAAAATGAGCCTCAGGGGATGATTCGTGACAAATTGGTGTCATATGAATCAGTTCTACCAGAGAACATGGACTCTGTGATTTTGATTCGAAAATAGTATTAAGTGTAATGAGTGTGTTTTTCATTTTGGGAAGCCAGTTTTGGTGCGGCGGTCAATGTATCTATACACCAGGACACTGAATTCTGATTTCTGACTCATTGCATGAAAACCCTGATTCATCTATGTTTTTGAAAAGTTTTCATTGTAGTCGATTTGAGTCAGCTCACCATGTATATCTTATTGACCCTGGAACAACTATTTCTTTCAGGATTCCTCCAGGATAACAGCCAGCCACAGTTCCAGGTAGAGAATGCGATGAAAGAACACTGAGCGAAGAGGATTTGGTGTAGGGCCCCCATTCTGTAGTTTTCCCATTTGGTGGTGTACCAGTAGTTAAACTACCGGTTGGGAAGCCTATTCCACCAGCCCCAGCAGCAGATGGTGCATGCTGATTGAGCACGTTTCATGAGTTCTAGCGCCATAGGCCACCGAGGTTCCGATGGATCAACCGGCAGCTGAGGACTGGATGGAGGTCATGGTTTGAGTTTTTCGACTGGTAGGGACCCCAGTTGATCTCATGGTGTGCCTTGCTGCCATTATTCTTTGGGTAGGAGTGGGAAAATGTTGTAGCTTGATGCTCCATGTTCACAGTGAGGTGATTCTCTTCTGGGCGGACATCGAGAGCCTTTTTAGGACAGATTTATTTCTGGAAACCTTACAATCAATGCATATATAATAGCTTCTCCACATGCTGTAGGGAAGCATGACCATGGATTAGTTTTTAGCGAGGTTCATAGACCTCTCGCGCTAATCCCCAGACATGTTGCGATACCCTTTCTTCCGGGCTCGATCCTTCGAGCATGGGCTCATAAGAGGGATTAGAGATTCGATGATTTCACTCATCATCCCAACGCAGGCAAGGGTGTTATGGTGAGCACTCATAGTGGGGAGCTTACTTGCTGAGAAGGCAACGATAGCAAGACCCACCACTAGACATTATGTAGAAGAGTAATTTATAGTTAGAAATAGACACATGATGCAAAGGTCCAAGAGGACCAGACCTACAGGTCGACGACCATAGGATACACGGTCTGTTGTGTGTGGTTCTCAAGACAACGCAGGACTGGTGAGAAGAAGGTAGTGTTACTCATGAGGTGGGCAGGGTCACATGGCTTGTGACTACCTGAACTGTCGTACAGACGATCAACAGACAGTCGATGGACCGCCTGGGCAGAGGTGAAGATTTGATCGAGGAGGTCACCTGGCAGTAGGCAGACGTGGCAGAGGAGCTGGTCGTGAAACAGGGAGTCGGTGGCGATTCAAGCATTTACTGCCACAACCTCTAGTTGGTCCACCCTGACTATAGGGCGTAGGTGGTCATGGATGATCTCAGCTCCAGGAATCTAAGGACTATGAAAACGGAACTCCAGAGATGATATGAGATATGATTGGTGTCTACTACACCGTAGCTACAGTATTTATAGGCATAGGTTCCGGTAAATCTTTTTATTACCATGACCCTCATTTAGAGATTAGAGATTCTGGTGGAGCTTTTGGCTTGATCCTTATGGCTAGAGACTTCTACTGGATAAGATTTGATAATTACACATAGGTACCGGTAGTGTGAGCTTACTCTAATAGGTTAGAGCTTCGGCTGAGATCTTTTAGTAGTAGTGTCGAGGAATTACGATGTTATCTTTGATATGGATTTTTTATCTAGAGTCTATGCTCATATCGACTATATTAGGTGCAAAGTGTGGGTTTTCCACAAGGATGTGACCCATTTTTCCTTCACTGGTGAGAAAGTGACCATTGCAGCACAAGATGGACATACTTGAAGAAGGGTGCAGCTGATCACACATAAGTTGGATAACCTTACCCTCAGAGCGGTTGATGTTGAGAGTCTGAGTTATCCGATAGTGGTGGACCAATAGACAAATGTCTTCCCTGAAGATGTTTTGGGTCTACCTCCTCGTAGAGAGGTGGAATTTTATATCGCCTTTTACCCCGTCATGACACCAATATCTACACCAGCATATCGTATGGCTCCTGCTGAGCTTCGAGAGCTTCGATTATGGCTAGAGGGCTTGCAGATAAAGGGGTTTATTTGGCCTAGTGTTTCTCCTTGGGTATCCTCGATCATGGTTTCAAATATGGTGGATGGGTGTTTGATAATCTATGTGGACTATCTGCGCCCGAACTAGCTAACTGTGAAGAACAAGTACCCATTATCGAGGATTAAAGATAATTTTTATTATCTAAAGGTGGAATGGTATGTTTTGAAGATATTCCTCATATCCTGCTATCACCAACTTAGGGTACGCGATGAGGATTTATAGAAGACAAAATTCTGATGCCGGTATGGCCACAATGAGTTCTTCGTTATGTCATTTTGCATGACTAACTCCCCATTAGTGTTCCTAGGACTAATGAAAATAATATTCTAGCCATACCTCGATCTCTTTGTGCTAGTCTTCATAGAGGATATCTTCATATACTCAGATACATAGGAGGAGCATGTCTATCATCTATAGATAGTTCTGGACACACTATGAGAGAAACAACTTTATGGTATGCTCTCGAAGTGCCAGTTCTGGATCCGAGAGGTTCACTTCATGGGACACTTCATCTTGGAGGCTGGCGTTGTGGTGGATCCATCAAAGATTTAGGTTGTTGTTGTTTGGGAGCCACCTGAGACTATAGTAGAGGTGCATAGTTTCCTGGGTATGGCCAGTTATTACTGGAGGTTTGTACCTGACCCTTCCAGAGTTGCGGCACCCTTAACAGCATTGACAAAGAAGGGGAAACCCTTCGTGTGGTCAGAGAGATACCATTGGAGTTTCTAGGAGCTGAGGTAGAGAGGGACGTGTACCCCATCGTGAGGCTACCATATGAGGGAATTGGGTATGTAGTTTTGTCTGACACATCAGTGACCTGGATCAGATGTGTCCTGATGCAGGAGTGAGTAGTGATTGCTTAGGGTTCTCGACAGCTAAGAAAACTTGAGAAGAACTATGCTACCCATGACCTGGAGTTAGCAGCAGGGGCCTTCGGCTTGAATATGTAGTGACATTACTTTATGGGATAATTTTTTACAGTCTACTCTGATCACAACATTCATAGGTATATCATCTCACAGAAGGACCTGAACCAGAGACAACAATGTTGGCTTGAGTTCCTCTAGGACTCTGACTTCGAGATAGTATATACTCTTGTGAAGGGAAACATACTAGTATATGAACTCAGCATGAGATCTAATATATTGTTGCTGAGTGTGGCGATAGAACAACTGGCCTCTTTGGGATATACTACATTGATCAAGATTGAGCAGCTTATCTTCAGTCTATAACAGCCACTCCCACACTCTTTCAGTGAGTTAGGGAGGTGTAACTTGGGGACACTGACTGTGGGGCTTGATGTACTCAGATATCCACATAACATTCACCTGATGTATTTTCGGAAGGTGGGGAGAATTTCATCTTCTTACGAGGATGTACTATGGTAACAGTGGTTCTACGTGAGGAAGTGTTGAGAGAGTTCCATATGTCCCCTCTAGCAGTACATACAGGATTGGCAATGATGT
Organism: Viscum album; assembly: GCA_963277665.1. Classification (NCBI taxonomy): domain Eukaryota; kingdom Viridiplantae; phylum Streptophyta; class Magnoliopsida; order Santalales; family Viscaceae; genus Viscum; species Viscum album. Next base: position 250,266,992 of record OY728123.1, read on the forward strand.
ACCAGGACCTCTGATGTCAGCACAGGTGGCTTGGAATGAAGAAAGAATATGTAGAGTTTGTCACTCGGTGCCTCACTTGTCAGCAAGTGAAGGTAGAGAATCACATCCCAATAGGCATAGTTCAGCCATTAGAGGCTCCAGAGTGGATGTGGGATGGAAGTTCCCTGTACTTTGTATTAGGACTTCCACTCACATCAAGGGGTCAAGATTCTATCTCGGTGGTCATTGACAGACTCACCAAGTTGGCACACATCCTACCTATCAGAGGGAAGGGATCATTAGAGAGCTTGGGACACCTCTACGTGAAAGAGAGTGTATGGATTCAGAGAGTTACCTCGATGACTGTATCATATTGTGATTCATGTTTTAATTACCGACTATGGATGGGGTTGCATGAGGAATTCTGGAATCATCTTCGATTGAATACCACCATTCATCCTCATAGGGATGGTCAGATAGAGTGGACCATTTTGACCCTTGAGGACATGTTGCGTTCTTGCATCCTTGATTTCGGCCGTAGGTAGGTGGATCAATTGCCCTTGGTGGAGTTCACATACAACAAAAGATATCACACCACCATTGGTATGGCACCATATGAGGCTTTTTATGGTTGACATTGCTGATCACCTCTGTGCATGAATGACCTAGGGGAGTTTGCACATATGGGATCAGAGATGGTACGTGCTACCATAGAGAAGGTGCAGATCATCCAGGAGCAGATGAAGACTACAGAGAGTAGGTAGAAGTATTTTTCTGATAAGAGATAGAGACCTTTGGAGTTCGAGGATGGTGACTATGTATTTCTACAGGTCTCACCTCAATAAGGATTGTGAAGGTTTGGTTGGGGTGGAATGTTAACTCCAGTGAGGTGGCATACCGCATAACCCTTCCCCACAGTCGCAATGAGTACAAAACATTTTCCATGTATCCCAGCTAAAGAGATACATACATGATTCTTTGCACATCATTGACAAGGGGATATGGACATCGAAGATGGGGTGACGTTTTTAGAGGTTCCAGTCGAGATTGAGGATTAACATGAGAGTGTACTTTGTTGGAGATTGATACCTCTTTTGTGTGTATGTTGGTATCATGGAACCTCTAGGAGAGAACATGGTAGAGGTAGGCTCAGATTCATGATCAGTACGCCCACATGTTTCCCTAGTTTGTGTTGTAGATTTCAGGTATGAAATTACCTGAGGTGGGGAAAATGTAATGACCCGAATTTTTTCATGTAATTTTTTTAATTATAAATAAATATTATGAGTCCCCAAAAATAGATGGTGGGTGATTCCAAGGCCATTAGTGCCTAGAATGAATTTCTGAAGATATTTTAGGTATGTTCAGTAAAAGTGTGGGAATCATTTTTTTACTTTTGAACCAGTGCCCAAAATTGAAATAGGAGGATACTGTTGAACTCGTAGCACCAATATTTGCTTAGGGGAACCTTCACCTTTACCGTAGTAGATTGAGGGTGGAAGTTGGATTTTTAGTTTTTAGTGGGAGAATTAAAAAATAAAATAATTAACTTTTTATTTTTCTTTCTTGAAACCTCTTTTTTGAATTTTGGTGGTGGGTAGCACATGAAGGTGGTTTGGAATTTAATGCTAGGCATTAAATTCCCGGTTACACAATTTGTGTAACCATGAAACCCACCATTTAAGGATTACGGATTCTATCCTACCTCGAGAGAATTTTTTGGTTAACAATTGAATTGGGATGAGAATTTGGAGAACTCTTTGAGGAAGAACATCCTCCAACAAAGAGCCTCCTCTAACTAAGAATGAACCCCGGATCAAGAATGTGGAATCGATGCACAAACATGGATTGGAAGCGTGTTGTAGGAGTGACAAACGCCGGCGTATCCTTCATCATCTTCATCTTCATCCTCACGCAATCTCCAACGAATGATCGAGGTAGGGTTTTTTTCATGATTTTTATTCATTAATTTTATGTTGATTCAATCTTATTGAGTCGATTGTTATCATACTAACGTGGAGGGTGTGGGACAAACAAATTCCACCGGATCCCTCTTCCACCTCATGGATTGATGTGTTCTTTATGGGTGTATCATCAAGTTGAGTGGAACCTGACCACGTCGGGATAGATGCGATGGAGATGTCCAGATATGAATTTTGAACACTTAGGATTGAGGAACAGGCCACCAGAGCTCACCCAGTCACCCGAGGAAGTCCTCCGGCGATCGGTGCCAGCGACCAGCGCCAGCAGGGAACAAGGCAGGGGGCGGCACACCGGCCGACTATGATGGTGGCAGCAGTGCAACCGCACATCCAAAAGAGTCCGTGGTCTACCTGCCACAATGGAGGAGGGCGGCAGTCGTCACTCCAGCCGGCCACATGGAGCTAGGGAAGCGTGTGTCCACACTGTCAGTAGAGGAGGAAGCCACGACTGTCGAGCCGCGGTGGCACCCATGGGCGGCTGGAAATCGGCCAGTGGTGGGACGAACAGTGGCCCCATCGCGCCGCTAGTAGGAGATCCATTCAAAACCCCAACTGGCCACATCACGAAGAGTAAGACCTCCTCCAGTGGATCCCATGTGCCAGTAGGTCGCCCCACGTGTACCCTCTGGGTTGGCCCAAACCGAACAGTCCAACCCATCCTGGTTGGGTCGGTCCAACAAGGTTGGACCAGACCTGGGCCCATATGGACCCAGATACAACATTTTGACTATATGTTGAGAACCATGCGTCTGTTTGAGGAACCATCTATGGTGCATGATTCCTTCGATCAAGACGGTCCATTTTCTATAGTCGCATGTGTTTTGGATAAATTTCGAGTACGGCCAGGTAGGATAGATTGCGAATCTAACCGGGCCTTTAGAATGGAAACGCTAATAACATATAGATCAGGAATTTGATTGACATTTCGTCTATCATGTTGGGTCTCTTATGACATGAAGGACCGTAATGATACTTCTTCATAGGAATTAGTTTCAGTTGAAGTATTGACTGATGGATTGGGGTAATGATCCTCCTAGAATCATGTTTGCTTAGTGCGGGAACCATGTGGCTGGCGGTACTTGAGGAGTCATTAGATCCTGTGTGGGTCATCTCCAGATCCTGTGTGGGTCATCACCAGATCCTGTGTGGGTCATATAAGAACCTGTGTGGGTCAATAGTAGAGCATCTTGATAATGTACGATGATCTATCAATACAAATAATCATATATAAAATCATACCTAAGATATACCTAGTGTGAGCTGAGTCTTCAACTTTGTAGTGCACTTCTATGTGGTCATACCTTCGTGGTATTCTTCGATGTGGCGTTACCTTTGTGGTACTTACCTTTTTTTGGTTACTTTCGTTTTATTCTTCTCTTTGTGGAACAATTGCGATTTTTGATAAAGAGTTGGTCATTGTGTTTCTTCTTGAATGATATGGGTATACATGATAACATCGGTATATGTATGGGCGTATACCTAAGTAGAGTTGATTGTTTTTTCTTTCATGTAATTGTAGTCTTGCTTTGTGGAATATCCTCTGTGGATTCTGAGATACCTTAGGAGGTATCGGGGTGCCTACTGAGTATCATTATACTCACCATTTCATAGGCTACGCCAACACCTTGCTGTGTCTTATGGAGACGATAGACAATGCTGATCGAGGTAGAGTATACCAGGACTGGAGGCTACGCAGAGGTGAAACTTAGATGGGGCGTACCACAGAGACTACCATTTGAGATATGTATCTACCCTTCAGGTAGGATCCATGGAAGGTGTTCACATGAGTTGTTTTTAGTTTTACTTGTACTTTCTAGTTGGTCGTGTGTTTCGGCCCCTTTACATAATGTAGTCACACTATTTATTATATAGTTTACTTTGATCTTTTACCTTCTTATGTGATTGGATTGTGTGAGTTGCAAGTGAAAAAGAAATGCCTTTCCAGTTTTAGGATATTCCTTTCCGGTGTAAGTATCCAACCCCTGGACTATGGAAGGCGGGATTGGGGTAGTCACCACACGGGCCTCAGGGGATTGGTTATGACAGAAATTAACTCATACCATGTCTTCTTCTATTTTTAAACTATATGGCTAATATAGTTACTATAAATGAGAATCTAATTCCATGTGGATAATTAATGAAAATTGTTGCATTATCTAATTTAGTTGGCCGATTCTTTTATTTTTAAAAATATTATATCATTTAATAAAATGGTATTTTCTTAAACTCATTTATGTCAATTTTGACACTATTAATTTATTGATTAATGTTAATACCACACAATCTAGATTCATTAAAAATAAATATATTGACCCAAATATGACATGTCATAATCATCCATAAAATTATTTTATGGAATGAAAATGTTCAAATCACATTTATTTTAATATTTATTATATCATTTATTAAAATATTTCATTAATAAAGTAAACACTGCATCATCATTGTGTCATAAATAAATTTATTTATTTAATTTCTAAAAATTATAAATAAAACAATTTGACGCATGATTTTTTTTTAAATTTCTTATGAATATTTATTATTATGGATTTCAGTTATAAAAACATATAATAAAAATGTTTTAGTAAATGATACATCTTTATGTTATATTTCACTATACATTAAATTAATTATTATAACATGTTATTATAAAATCCAAGTGGCTCAGTGGGGCCCTAAAATAGAACCAAGGATGATCATGGTAGGCCATATCTCATAAAATAGGGTTAAGATGTGTTTTCGTGAAGTATTATTTTATTATAATATAACTCTTTAACCTTTATACATGATTCACACCTTAACCATGGTAAAAAATAGTTATTGAAGATAATATTCATAATTTATGAAAATTGAAGTGGAATATTTAGATAATTTGGTAAATATTATTACAAATATGGAATCCATTTATCCAAATTTAAAACCCATTGTTGAAATGATTAATTTTAAATTAATTCCTATTTTCCAAATGAGAAAGTAGGATTTTTAAAGCTAAAACCCATCAAAAGATTGAAATGTTTTTATATATAACTTTAACATGATTTTTCATCCAATTAATAAATTTTATTAAATTATAAAAACATAATCCAATAACACTTTAAAAACGATTTCAAAGGCAATATAACTATATAAATAAATTGAAAAAAGGATGTTTTAAATTAAAATTCAGTATTTTTCACTTTCATTAAAATATGAACTTTATCCGAAAAATATAAAAACATCCACCAAAGTGAATTTTGATGTTCCAACTATAAATAATAACTTTATTTTTTCAAATAGAAAATATAAGAGTAAAAAAACTAGATTCTAAATGGGTTCTCCATCAAAATTCGGTAAAACTATATTTTTTGAAACATACTTCTTTTATCTAAAACAATTAATTTGTTCCTATATCATATCAAAACACATATAATATGATTTTTAAAAATAAAATTGAATATATAAAATAAATTTTTCATTAAATAAAAATCCATAATGAGTGGTATGATTTTATAAACACAATTATTCTCTTTTAAGTTGGTTTTCATAAAAACACATCCTTTATATTCAATTGAATTTTATTTCAATTTATTATAAATTTTATAACCAAAATTAAAATTATTTAGTCAAGTGTCAAACATATTTTCATAATCCAGTTGATATTATTCATTCCCAACATTTAGATAGCTAAGAAACAATGGTAACATTTAAAGAATAATATTCAGTTGTTTATTAAAGCTCGATGTTGTGTTTCTTGTACGCTATTGACAATAGAGTTACTTTGTTAAAACATGAGATATTACATCCCCCTCTTTAATAAATTGAATCCTCACAATTTTAATTTCTGGGTCAGTAACTTGGGTATGAATTTTCAAAATACCTTTATTTTAATCCCACATCGAAAAAAGGGTTAATAAAACTACCACTTTAAAAATATGAAAGAGAAGTACATTGGACACTCAAGATAACACATACTAAGGTTCCATGTAACAAAACATGGGAATATAAGAAATAATAATTGTCAAGATGTGATGGATAGTGATTGAAAATATGATCATAGGAATGTTAATAACCAAAAAACCAAAAACTGGTGATGGGTAAAGTGTTCATTGATTTAACTGTTGGAAAATTAAATGAAAAATGTTTCTATTTTTTGATCCTATTCATAATGGACAAGAATTATTTATGACAACAACTAAGAACATAATAAAACATACATACATGTCATTTAGAGTTTCATATATTAATAAATGTGTTCCACAAACACACCTTTTCTCCAAATGATAAGTATTCAATATGACATAGTGACAAATAATGCAATAGAATCAATTTCTAGAGAGTCACATAAACCACAAAATATTAAATAACTATCATAATATCATGAAACATTAACTTAAACCAATATTTCTAGAAAAATATTAGATAATCCCCCCAAAAATAATATTTTTTTAGGAGAAGGACTACTTTTAATCTTCAAAATTTAACAGAATTTTTAATGTTATACATAGAACATTCAACAAAAAAATGTCCTCAAAATTACTCAAAAATAATTCAATCTAATATTGAAACAAAAAAATTTATAAGAATTTCATTACATAGTCTTTAGAGATAAATTTTAACGTGTATCTCCAAATAAAATTGACCACTTTTAATATATCATTTCAAAATGTAGTTACCCAAATCACATATTCTCCAATATAGATTAATCATTTTCATTAATGACCAGAATCACCATAAATCCACAATGAAAATATAGATTCTTCCAAAATAAAATTCAACCATTAATCATAAAATTAAATCCCAAAGTATAATATTTTCCTAAGGCATATAGAGTTCCCAAAATAGATAATGTCTTCCAAAATAACAATTACCACTTAATTAGAAAATAATTTTCCTATAATAATGATATCAATTTGATAAAAAATACGTTCTAAAAATAATCTTATTCTCAATACATAAAATCATTTAACTAAAAATTATAAGTCATACTAACCAGAGACTTCACATAGGCCAGTATTAGGTGATAAATCCTAGTCACACTTCAGTTATGGGTTCGATTCTTATAGCTTTTTCCGATACATCAGATTTTTTCATGGTCTGTATTTTTTCCATAATAAAATACTTAGTAATTTTATAAAATTCCCAAAAATGAGATAAAATCCTTAATAAACCCATAATAAATTTTAACAAAAAATATTATCTCATTCCATTCATTTCCCATCCTGAAAAGTAAAAAACCATAATTACCTAAAAATTATATGTCTCCAAAAATAATGGTAATTACCATAAAATTTCATAATTGAAAACTCAAATGTATTTATAAGAAATTGATATTATGATCAACCTAAAAATTATAAACCGATTAATATATCTTTATCTCTTATGAAAACATCCTATCCTCCAGTGTTTTGTAAACCATCCTTTGATACAAACTATAAGTCTACAACCTTAACTATTTCTTAATCTTATGATAAGTCAATAATTTGACATTAAATCACAGAGAGGATCTTTTCAGGTTTATAGATTTAGAGAATTTGGACAAAACATATATATATCTACCTGATTATTACATGTTATAAACTTCTACTCACTTTACTTTTTTTCATAAAATTATAACTTTTAAACAAATCATTGATGCATTTTACACATAAACACCACAACTTTTCCATGATCCCATACCTGACTCCATTCTCCTATAAATCCTATGAAAACTTCTCAATAAATGGTATGAGAATAAAAATCTCAGTAAGGGATACATAAATAATTAAAACTGTTAGTCTTTCCAAAACAATGAAACCATGAATATTTTATCATAAAGCAATACTTTTCACCATGGAGAAGTATTAAATATACAACATTAAATTTTATATCATTGGTTGCCCTATTAGTAACCAAAATATTTCCATAATCCTATATAAATCAACATATAACATATTAATGCAACATGGGACATAAACATATTTAAATGGAATAACCATACGGTCGACTTCTACACATACCACTAAATGAGATATCCATACTGTCAACTTCTGGTCCTAATACATTGGAGGTTATAACATGACCACATGTCTTTGGTTTATCACGGAACCACCCATATTTGGTTTATCACATAACAACATGTCTTTGGTTTATCACATAACCACTTATCAAATGTCTATGTAGCATTATATAATCCTACCACATAAAACTAAAATAATAGAAACATAACATTTCCACATTTCCATCTCAATAGATTATTACGAGATATTTCCATAATCAATAATTAATAAATATAATTTTCTATACCAAAATACCTATAAATGGAATATGTTATTTACGTTTCCTTTTAAATACATTATGTTTTATAGTGGAATCCTAATACCAAAAAAATGGTCATGGCAGCAGAATGACCATTCTTTCCATGTATGTTAAAAAACATTCCTCTTCTATTGATTAACACATTTCTTCATAGAAAAATATTACATTTGAAAAAAGTAAAATTAAATTAAAATTCAAATTGTTTTATTATACACCGTTTCAAATAAGGTAGTGTATATTATCAAAATATGCCTCAATGAATAGAGATTAAGATGAAGTCCCCTTCAATATAGTATCACTTGATTAAGGATAAATTAATGAAATAATTATGTGTAAAAAATATAAATACACCATGTATATGTGTATATTCAGTGAAAAAACAATAATAATTCATTCACATGTATTCTTGAAAAAACAAAACCAATGAAAATGATTTTTAACTCAATGAATAGAAACTATGTTATGATTTCACTTACCTCAGGTCCAACTTGTCTTGTTCATTCATAACATTATTGAATTATAAAAATAAGTTTCTTAATACTAGCTTGAAAACCTCATTGATGTTTATAAATAATTTTATATTACTTATTATAATGTTATATCCATTAGTTAATTGATTTATTTCATATCACATTTTTTTTGAAGATCGATACATGAATAAAAAAATGTAGTTGTATTAATTACAAATTGTCCTTGTGGTAAAAAGTCCATAATTTTTGGAATATTAATTGTAATTTAAATTTATTATATATCTAGTATATATGTATTTACAATATTTCATAACATTTTTAGATAATAAATTAACTACGTTAATCTTGGAATGGTAGGCTGAACGTACTAATGAACGCTACATTAATTTATTCGTCTGATTAAAGGAATGAAAACTAAATGATATATTAATAAATTAAAATTTTAGTATAATATATATATTTTATATTATAAATATCTTTATTAGTACCAAAATTTATATGTACCATGTTTGGCATGTATGGATCATATCACATTGATGGGGAAGTAGTCCACACTTCCTCAAATTAAATTATCATATTTACACATTATGGAAAACATAAAATGTATATTATATATAAAAATTAAATATGAATAGATATAATATATATAATATATAAATAAATTTCCATCATAGTGTCAACCATGATAGGTGTTCGGGGAAAATTAAACAATCATCATTTCCTAAGGCAGTAGTTCGCTGTACACAGAAACAATATGTTCTATATCCAATAGATAATGGTGTGTGTAAGTCTAGGTCTAAAATGTATCATAACATCATCATAGTATATTTAGTATACATGATTATAATAAAAAAAGGTTTAAATAGAAGTTAATTGGTTGGATATGGAAAATAAATGAAAGGATCATGAGAGAAGACATTATTTCTAAATCAGGTAACTCATTTTCATTTTAGCCAAAAGGATTGCATGAGTTGGATTATGACAAAGGTAAGGATTATAGGAGGAAGATATGGATTTTGGAATCTTATTTTATTATATTTAGGGTGATCCATGGGGCTTTATAGGAGTGAGTATATGGGTAAAGGTGGTGGCCTTCTATAAGATTGATGAGGGGCAGTTTAGGAAATTCATGAAATATTATTTTATTATAAATTAATTTTCCAATTATAATAGTTCTAAAGAGATGTATTTAGAGGATAAGATGACCATGGGTCTAAAAAATCTCTAAAAATAGGTTTTGGACAATTATATTTCTAAATTTAACATTATCTTTTGGCATTAACGCTTTGTAAAATAAATTAAATCATACCATGTCTTCTTGTATTTTTACAGTATATGGTTAATATATTTACTAAAAAATGACAATATTACATCATGTGGATAATTAATGAAAATTTTAATATAATATTTCTCATTTGGACGAATCTTATATTTTTATGACTATTATATAAATTAATAAAATATTATTTTTTTAAACGCATTTATGTAAATTTCGACAATATTTAGAAATAGATTTTCATTAATTTCAAAAAAAAACTTGAGTCATTAAAAAGAAATATATCAACTCAAATATAAAATATTATAATCATCCATATTATTTTATTAAATCAAAATTTTCAAATCACATTTACTTTAATATTTATAATATAACTTATTTGAATCTTTCATTAATAAGGTAAACACTACATTTTCATTTTGTCATAAATAAATTTATTTATTTAATGTCTACAAATTATAAATAAAACATAATTATTTAGTTAATATTTTTTAATTTATAATTACTATTTATAGTCAAATATCTCTGTTATATAACCCTATATTAAAAATGTTTTAATAAACGATACATTTTATGTTATATTTCCCTTTACTTTAAATTAATTAATATAAAATATCATTATCACATCCAAGGGGATCCAAGGGGTCCTAAAATCGACCCAAAGAATGATAATGGTCAGAAATATCTCATAAAATAAGATTAAGACATGTTTTAGGGTAGTTTTATATTAGTATATTATAATTTTGTACCCTTATTTACCTGATCTACCCTTTAAGCATAGTTATTAAAAATAATTGTTGAAGTTACTATTCATAATTTCCGAAAATAAAAGGGACATATTTAAATTATTTGGGAATATTATTTCAAATATGGAATCCATTTAAAAAAATTTAAAACCCAAAATTTTCTATAAATAAATTTAAATTAATTCCTATTGTCAAAATGAGAAAGCCGATGTTAAAGGTAAAAACCATCAAAAGATTGACGTGTGTTTATATCTAATTATAACAGGATATTATATCTAATGGCTGAAATTGGATTAAATTATAAAAACTTATTCCAATTAAACTTTAAAACCAATTTCAAAGATAATCTAACCATATAAATAAATTTGACAAAAAGGCAGTTTTGAATTAAAATTTAGTGTTTTCATTATTCATTAAAATATGAATTTTATCAGAAAAATACCAAAACATCCCCCAAATAAATTTTTATGTCCCAATTATAAATAAGAAGTTTATTTTTTCAGATAGAAACTATAATAGGGGAAAAAAGTATTTAAAAATGGTTCCCCCTCAAATGGTTGTAAAACTATAGTTTTTTTTAAAAATACATCTTTTATCCGAAAAAATTGAATTTGTTCTTATATCATATCTAGAAAACATATAAGTTTAATATTAAACATCAAATTTAATATATAAAATAATATCTTTCATTAAATAAAAATACATAATGAGTGATATGATTTTATAAATCCAATTATTCTGCATTAAGTATGTTTCCACAAAAATAAATCATTTACATTCAATTGGATTTTATTTCCATTTCTAATAAATTTGGTGACCAATAGAATAATTATTTAAATATGTGTAACCATATTTTCATAATTAAGTGGATACATTTCATTCCCTCCATTCTAACAGCTAGGTAATAATGGTAACATTTAAATAATAATATTTATTTGTTCCTTTAAGCTCGATGTAGCATATTTTGTACATTGTCGAAAAAAGTGTTTCTTTCTTAAAAGTCGAGATATTAAATACCCCCCTTTATTAAATTATTTCCTCACAATTTTAATTTGGGTTTGGTAACTAGGGTATGACTTTTCAAAATTCCTTTATTCCAATCCCACATTGAAAAACGTGTTACTAAAACAACCACATTAAATGAATGAAAGAGAATTACAAAGGTCACTAAAGATAACACATAATAGGGCTCCATGTAATAGAAGATGGGTATGGATGAAAAAGAGACTCAAGTTATAATGGATATTCATTGAAATCATTTTCATGAGAATGTTAACAACTAGAAAACCACAAACTTGTGATGGGTTAAATGGTCTTTGATTTCCTAGTTGGAAAATAAACGGAAAATATTTTTGTTGTATGATCCTTTTTATAAGTTTGAGGAATTTAATTTTGAGCTTGACTAAGAACATAAGAAAAAAAATACTTACAAAACAATTATAGTTTTATCCTTTAATTAATTTCTACCACAAAATCATAGTTTATCCAAATGATGAGTATTCAATATGACATGGTCACAAATAATGTACTAGAATCAACTTTTAGAGATTCAAATATACCAAAAAAGACTAACTATGTATTCATCCAATCATAAAAAAATTACTGAAAACAAAATGGATAGTAAAATAATAGATAATACACACAAAAAATAATCTTTTTTGACTACTTTTAATATACAAAATTCAATAGTAATACCTAAGATCTACATAGACCTTTCAAAAAACAAATGTCCTTAAAATTTCACAAAATAATTCCAACTATGATTAAGACCCAAAATTCATAAGTATTTGATTACATAATATTCCACGATAATTTCTAACATGTATCTCTAAATAAAATTGATCACTCTTAAAGTATCATACAAAAAAGTAATAAACCTAATCACATATTTTCCAAGATACGTTAACTATTTCCATTAATGATTTGAATAACCATAACTCCACAATGAAAACATAGATTCATCAAATATAAAATGCAACCATTAATCTTAAAATAAAATCCCATAGTATTATATTTTCCATAGGCATATAATGTTCCAAAAATAGAGAACTTCTTCCAAAATAAAATTTATTACTTAATCACCAAATCATTTTCCAGCACAAAGGATATCTATTTAATAAAAACTATTTCCCAAAAATAATAATATTATTAATACATAAAATAATTTAACTGAAAATAATAAGTCAAACTAACTAGGGACTTCACATAGGCCAGTGGTAGGTGGTAAATCCCAGGCACCCATTGGTTATGGGTTCGATTCCCAGAGCATTGTCTGAAACGATGGTTTTTTACAGGGTCTATGTGTTTTCCATTATCAAAAACTATATAATTTTAACCACAAATCATGTCTCATACCATTCATTTTTCATCACAAAAATTAATAATCCATAATTTCATTTAAAATATATTTCTCTAAATATAACATTAATTACATTGAAATATCATAACATAAGACTAAAATGGATTTATAAGAAATTGATCTTACAATCAACCTAAAAATTATAAACCTATGAGGATATCTCTATGTCGTAAGAGACAATCCTAGTCTCCAATATTTTCTAAACCAAATTTTGATATCAACTATAAGGCTCTGACCTTAAATATTGCTTAATCTGGACATTAGTCAGTAATTTTAATTTCAATGACATCAAGGATATTTTCAGGTTTATTTATTTAGAGAATTAGACCAAATATATACATATCAACATGATTATTACAAATTATACACTTCTACTCACTGTCCATTTTTTTCATAAAATAAAAACTTTTAAACAAAAAATGGATTTGTTTCACACATAAACATCATAACTTTTCAATGATCCCATATTTGAATATATTCTCATATAAATCATGGGAAAAATCATCTCAAAACATTGGAAGAGTATAAAAATATCATAATGGTATATATATAAATAATGAAAACTGTTAGTCTTTCCAAAACATTTAAAACATGGATACTTTATCATAATATAATAATTTTAACCTATAAGAAGTGGTAAACATACATCACTAGATTTAATCTCATTAGTTTACCTATTTATAAACAAAAAAACATTATAATACCATCAAAATAATGATATAACATATAAAGGAAACTTGGGGAATAAAAATTATAAAATGGAATAACAATATGGTTGACTTCTACACATATCACAAAATGGAATAGTGATATAGCTGACTTTAAGACCTGATACGTTGGAGGTTATAAAATAACCACTTGTTCTTGGTTTATCACGAAACCACCCATGTTTGGTTTATCACAAAACATCCTATATTTTTTTAAGATGTAACCACCTATCAAATTTCCAAGTAACATTATAGAATCATAACACATAAAACAATCATAATAGAAAAATAACATTTCCACATTACAATCACAATAGATTATTTTGACATATTAACATAATAAATAATTTTTAAAACCCATTATAAAAACCAAAATACCAAAAAACGGAATATTTTATTTACTTTTCCCTTTAAATATATTATGTCTTGTAGAGGAATCCAAAAACCAAATACTGGTCATGGTGGCAGAAAGGTCGTTGTCGCCGCATACGTTAAAAACATATCTTTTTGTAATTTAGTAAAATAATTTATATCAAATGATTAATTTTTAATTCCATTGAATTAAATTAAAAGTAAAATTGGTTTATTATACATCATCTAATATAAGGTAGTTTATATTATAAAAATACACCTCAATGAATGGAGATTGAGACGAATTCCTTTATAACATCGTATCATTAGATTAGGGAAAAATAAATGACATAATATTGGGTGGAAAATATTAATACACCCAATATAAGTGGATATTCATTGTAAAATAATAATAAGCAATTTAGTTATATTTTTGGAAAAATAAAACCCATGACATGGATATTTAAATCTATGAATGGAAATTGAGTAATGATTTCTATTACCTTGAGTCCGACTTCTCTCGTTCATTAACTATATTCCTAAGTAATAAAATTAGATTAATTTCTACTTGATTAAGAACCTTTTTAAAGTTTAATATTCATTTTACACTACTTTTTATCATGTTATATAAATTATTCAATTATTTGAGTTCATATGGGACATTTTTTCGATGTTCGGTACATGACTCAAAAATAATATTATTATAATTAAAAATTGTCCATGTGGTCAAAATTAAATAATATAAATAATATTATTAATTATTTAAATTTAATATATATCCAATATATATTATTTTTGAATAGTCTGTATAATTTGGAGATAATAAATGAATTTCACAGTTCATGGAGACTATAGGCCATATGTACACATGAATGCTACGTTTATTTATTTGTCTTGATAAATAAATGAAAAATAAATGATACATAATTTTATTATAATTAAATTATAACAATTGTGATATATAATTTTAATAATTTCATTTACTCCAACTTTTAAACATTCCATGTATGGCATGGAAGAGTCACATCACTTTGAGGGGGCGATAGTCCACAGTTCCCCAAAATGAAATTATCGTATTTACACATTCTAGAAATAATAAAAGATAACTTGTAAATTAAAATTACATAATAATAGAGATAAATTAAATTAAATAAATATAATATACAAATACATTTCCCTTATAATGGCCACCATCATATGTTGTTGGAGAAAATTGAACAATCATTGTTTAGTGAGCTGATAGTTCACTGTACACATAAAGAATATGTTATATATCAATTACATCGAGGTGTATATAAATTAAGGTAAAATTATTAGTATAAAAACATCCTATTATATTTATTATACTGTTATTGTCATAAAATATTGTATTAAAGAGTTTTAGGGGGTTGTAGAAGGAAATTAATTGAAAGGATCTTGAGAGAAGATATTACCTCTAAATCTGGTAACTACTTTTGTTTTGAACCAGAAGTCTTCCTTGAGTTTTCTTCTACCAAATGTAAGGATTATAGGAGGATGTGATGTATGTTGGGATATTATTTGAATAGAATTATTGAGATCTAAGGGGAATTATAGGTGTGAGTAAGTGGGGAGAGGTGGTTTCCTTTTATAAGAGGGAGGAGGGGAACTTTTGGAAAGCTGTGAAATATTATTTATTTATAAATTAATATTCGAATTATAATAATTAAAAAGTAAAATAATTCTTGGATAAGACGAGTATGGGTCTAAAAAATTTCAAAAAATATTTTTTATAAAGGTTTATGGCAAAAATGTAACATTATCTTTTGGCTTTAACACTTAGTTAAATAAATTTACTCTTACCAAGTCTTCTTATATTTTTACAGTTTATGGTTAATATATTTACAATAAAATGAAAATATAACCTCAAGTGGATAATCAATAATATTCATAACATTATCTATGTCTACCGGAGGAATCATAAATTTTAATTACTATTATATCATTTAAAATACTATTATTTTTTTAAAAACTCATTTTCTCAATTTTCGCCACAATTTAGAAATTTATTTTTGTTAAATTCATAAAAACACGATTCATTTGAATTAAATATATTAAATAAAATATAAAAAGTCATAATAATACAAATAATTCTTATATGGAATAAAAATGTTCATTTTTTTATATTTATAATATAATTTATTTGAATCTTTCATTAATAAGGTAAACACTGTATCATCTCTGTGTCATAAATAAATATATTTATTCAAAGTATAAAAATTATAAATAAAATACCATGTATAAGGAAATATTTTAATATTTATAATTAATTTTTATAGTAAAATATATCTATTATATAGCCCCACATTAATAATGTTTTAGTAAATGATACATGTTTATGTTAAATTTCTCTTTAATTTAAATTAATTATTATAACATGTAATTATCACATCCATGTAGATATGTGGGATCATAAAATCGACCAAAGGATGATCAGGGTCAGACATATCTCATCTAATAGGATTAAAAAATGTATGAGGGTAGTATTATATTAGTATAATTTTATTTTTTACCATTATTTACCCAATTTACCCTTTAACCATGGTAAATAAAAACAATTACTCAAGTTATTATTCATAATGTCCAAAAATAAATGGGACTTATTTAAATACTTTTTTTCTTATGATTCTAAATAATCAATCCATTTTTGAAATTTTGAAACACATCAGTTTTAGTAATTAATTTAAAAATAATTTTTGTTGTCAAAACGAGAATGCATGATTTTTAATGGTAAAAAACAATCAAAATATTGATGTGTGTTTATATCTAATTTTAATGTTAAATTACGTCTAATGACCAACATTGGATTAATTAATAAAAAAATATTACAATTACACATTAAAACCTATTTATAAGATAATGTAACTTTAAAAATAAAATATATAAAAGTGAATTTTTTGGAATAAAATTCATTATTTTTCCCTACTCGTTAAATTATGAATTTTATCAGACATATTCCAAAATTTCCACCAAAGTAAATTATGAGGTCTTTATTCTAAATAAGAATTTTATTTTTCTATATTTAGCATATAAAATTTATTAAAATAGATTTAAAAAGTGTTCTCCATAAAAAGGTGGTCAAACTTTATTTTTTGAAAAATACTGCTTTTATCTGAAAAATTGAATTTGTTATTATATCATATCTAGAAAACATATATGATGAATTTTAAATATTAAATTTATTATATAAAATATTATTTTCATTAAATAAAAATCCATAAAGAGTGATATGATATTATAAACACAAACATTCTCTTTTAAATACGTTTTCATAAAAACACATCCTTTATATTCAATTGGGTTTTATTTCCATTTCTAATAAATTTGGTAACCAAAAAATCATTATTTAATCACGTGTAAACAATATTTTCATATTTCATATGATAGTATTAATTCATGTTATTCGAAGTGATTAATTATTATGGAATCTTTTAAATAATTATATAAAGTTTTTATTTTATGCTCAACGTAGCGTATCATGTATGCTATTGAACATTATGTTTGTTTCTTAAAACATGGGATCGTACGCATAGGGTCGATGTCCATGTAATGTGTTTGAAAATCAAATACAATAAAGATAGATTTATTATAAATACGTTCCTAAACTATAGTCCTATATATAATAAAATATTTGAATATTTTATTTTCTTTTATCATGAGTTGATTAACGATTCTATATTAAAATATCTATTTTGGGTAAAAAGTAGTTCACTTTTAATCTATGTTTTGGTTTAGTTGTTTCAGTTAGTTTAAATTTATCATGGTTCCATCAACGTAGGGTTATTATAAATGATATAATATATATATATATTCAAAATATATGTATTTGAAGTAATCAATAAGTTATATAGAGATAAAAAATGAATTTCATCATTCAAGGAGTCCACATGCTATACATATACATGAGAAATGATTCCAATTTTTTTCGGATAGAAAACAAGAAAGGTAAATAATAAATTAATTTTTCAAAATCATAATAAAATCTTATAAATAATATATATATATATATTTATTAAATATATTCTTATGACCATCCCTATGAAATAGAAACGAACAACAGATCACATCAATTCATGATGGTGGTTGTCCCAACGTATGCATGAGATACATTATCGTTTTCCATCTGAATTGATGGTAGGAAGGTAGAAATGATATTATCAATTTATTATAATAATGTTTTCCTAAATATCATATATAAACATAAACCCATCGTAATACCCATCCATAAAACATGGTGATGACAAATGAATTGTAAAATACATGGAGAGGCTAAGTCGTATATATGCATGATTGATACATTAATTTGGAATTTGATGTAAAAAAGTGTGGATAATTGTGATTTAAAAATTATAATAACATTTTAGTACATAAAAGATATTTATTTAAATAATTTTTTATTTATACAGTAGATTTTGGTGAGGTAGAGGACGAAATAAATTGAAAAGAGGTCATGTAAAACAATTACCTATTCTTTATGAGACCTCTTATAGATCCTTTATTATGGAACCCAAGTTTGTTATTGTGAGGACACATGAACCTATATAAAATAGATAAGGATGTTAAGGAAGCGATGTTCTTTTATAGGTGAGGGAAGATTCCCACCTGTAATTACAAAAAATATTAAAATATAACAAATTATCATTAAAAATGAATCCAAATGGTCATATATTCGATACAAAGGTTTTATACTATTGAAATATCCTAAAAAATAGGGACATGTTTTGGTGTAATTTTTAAATCATACCGTTTGGTTTAACTCCTTAGTTAACCTATTTTAACTTTAGTCATGGTAACACAATTTTTACTCTTAAAGGGTTATAGTTTAACTTATAAGGTGATAATTGGATCATAAATAAACAATGTATGACATTTCACACCATATAATATCCCCATTTACTCATTCATAATTATTATTATTTATAAAAATGTCAATAAAATATTATTTTCATAAAATATCATTATTATCATTTGTTACACTATTCATGTAATTTCACTTAATATAAGTCAAGATGAAAATTTAATTCTAATATAAACCATTAAAATATCCCATATATGATCTATTTTTATATTAAATTTTATTATCTAAAGAATCTCACCAAAATTTTAATATTTTTAAAATTTTGTGAAAAAAAAATTATTTTCATTTTTTCATTAATTGAATAAATACCCTTTCATCATTGTGTAAGGATTTAATGTAATAATATAATTTCTAAAAATTTTAATTAAATTAATATAATTAAAATAAATTTATTATGCTCAAAATAAATTATAGATTCATTTACCACTCTCTTATTTCCTTATGTGGACACATAAAATATATTTAAAAGTAATAGAATGAAACTTTTTATTTTTCATTGGTTTAAATAATACATTGGTGATTTTCATGTAAAAATTTCCCTTAAAAAATTAAATTTTGTGAATAAGTTAAAAATGGTCAATTCTACTTCGTCCAATAGTAATTTTATTGAATTATGGTTACAAAAAGAGATAGTTTTAAACATGATTAACCAAATTTACCATTTACCAAGGTGATAAATGTTTCCCTAGTTTCTAATCATATTATCTAAAAATAAAAGTAAAATAATCTAAATATTTGATCCTCCTAATTATAAATATGGAATCTCTATGGTCAAATACAATACCTACATGTTGAAAACATTATTTATACAATAATTGGGAAAAACATGATGAAAAATTATTTTTATAGATAAAACATTAATGATCAAAAGTTGATATATTCCTATCTAATTCGTACCAAAACAATTTGATGGAATTTAAGACATTTTATGAAATATAAAAATATATATTTCATTAAAATATTTCCCCTGTATTGATTAATATTATTTATTAAAGATATAACATGATGAGAACCTATAATAATTTCTTTAAAAAATATATCATTTTCTTTCAAATGATTTTTTTTTCTATTTCTAATAAATTGATATATATTTTATTTAATACATTAATATTTAGTAATTTGTTTAGTCATATTTATAACTATAAATTAAATTTCTAGATTATAAAGGGATTCTATGTTATGATCCATTCAGTCTCTGTGTTTCATGTATCACAAGATATTAATGATATTAAATTTATTTTAAATGAAATATATAATAAAATATTTTGTTTCTATAATATTAATATTTTTAAACGAGTTCCTAAAATATTTATAAATTTTAAATAGAATTGTTATTTTCACTAAAGAATTTTATTTTATTTTCTCTTAGATGGAATTCACCAAAATAATTGATATGGTTGAACATAGAATCAAAATACCTGAGGAAATTCAATGAGGATCATCTTAATTTGTTTGAAAGGAATATCCTTTCATATGATGATAATCCAGTTTCCTTTATCAAGGAATTTTTTTATTATGATCTAGGTTGGGTATTCTTTCTAACATTACTGAAATATATGGCATGAATTAAGATCTTATTATTTTGAGATGATGAGTGTCTCAAGATAGATGGTCTAAAGAGAATCTAAGATCACTTTTTTGACCAATGCATGGCTATAATATACATTTAATGAATTATGTTGATATTCTTCTATAAGTAGGAAATTCTGATCGGTAATTTCAAAATGGACATTTATGAGGATTCTGGTTTTTTTATATTACGATACAGGTTCTATGAAAAATTAATATTAATAGGATTATACTATTTTAGATGTTGAGAATTACTCTATAATTTATTCCAAAAAGATCTATAAATTATAATTTCTACTATTTCATGTCTTCCTTGATGGTTTACAAAGTTTAGGAGGTCATTCATTCATCCTTCAAGAATGCTTTTTTAGAGGAAATGAATTAAACACGGATTCCATTAGATATCTACTCTATAATTTTATTATTTAATTTTACTTGGATTTCTCTTTATATGTATGTTAACAGTCCATATATTTGTCTAATTATTTTTATAGAAGAACCTATGGAAATTCATGAAGGAGTTATTTACTATTATGTTTTGTGATGATAATTATGTTTTGAACTAATAGTATAAATAAATGAATCTCTTATTAGTTAATAAACTTTTAATATTTTGTTGAATTTTATTTGGATATAATTGTATTAATTTGGGATATGACTAATTATATAACTTTTGAACATCCTCCTGCCTCATTTCATTCATGTGACATTGTGATTCCTAGATAAGCGTAGGCAAATTCGAATATAAAAATAGGTATAATTAGAAGGTATATTTATAATTTGAATATATTTCTTATTCTCGGTGTTTGAGGAATAAGCATGAATACCAGTATAATTAATTCTATTTCATGGATTCTAGTGATATCATAATGTATGAAGTTGAATGTTTATATTTTGGCCTTGGGTGAAATAAGACGTTCACAAATTTACAGTGTTTTATATACCAAATAGGTATTTTAAGGGATATTTCTTTTGGAATATCAGGAATTGATCTATATATGTGGATGATATATGGGCAATGATTTATGAAAATAAATATAAATATCCCATTAGATAAATGTTTTATTTATTAAATATAATTAGATGATTTAAATGGATACTATGAGGTCTATACTAAGGAATATTACATATATAATTATCCTAAATTTTTTAGATTTTCTAAAATAATTAGATTTATTTTAGTTACATATATCTCAAATTTATATGGGGGAAAATAAATAGGGAGGTTAATTATTGAAAAATTATCATAGATGATGGATGTCATGAACCATTACCCGAGACCCGTGCCGTGACTACCCCATGCCCACCGTCCATAGGCCAGAGGGTGGCGACTAGCACTGAAAGGCATATTCCTAATTCTGGGAAGGAATTTCCTTTATCACATGTAAACACATGCAAACAAGCACACAAAAAGATACGAACACATGTAAACTGTACAAAAACAATACTGAAAGTAAGAGGGGCTGGAATTCAAGCCCAATATTAAAGGTACGAGTACAATTGGAAATAAAATACAACTGAAGAAAGAGAAAAACAACTACTAGGTCATCCTCCAAGGTTTCTACAAGAAGGGTAGGTACAGATCGCCTCCTCATCACTCCATGTCTGCCCATCTCCTCTGCGTACAGACATGCTGTATGGTCCACCTCTGGGCACCATCCAGACATGGTATCCTCAGCCTCGATCAGTGTTGTCCCCCATCTACACCAAACACAACAAGGTGCGGGTGAAGCACATGTAGTGTTGAGTATAAAGATACTCTGTAGGGACCCCAAGACCCTCAAGGTCACAAAAAATCCACAAAGGATAAACCACAAAGCAAATAAACCAGTGATAACCCTACATAGGTATATGACCACACATATACCTATGTTTTCAAGTATACCCATCTCAATCATGAGGAAACACATGGTCCAACCTAAAATCCCAAAGATATATTGTTCCATAAAGGATGGAATACCACAAAGTTATGTACCACATAGGTACGCCACATAGAAGAAAACCACCAAGGTATTACCAAAAAAGAAAGTACCACTTGGGTACGAACTCAGCTCACATCAGGTATAAAATAGTTATTATTGTAGAGACAGTTATATGAAACTAATGAATCACATTACTCTGTTAAGAGGTATACCCATGAAGGATCCCAAATTACAGACCCACACCGGATCTTAGTACATCTTCAGACCCACATAGAATCCTAGTACACCGTCAGACCCACACAAAATCCTAGTACAACATCAGACCCACACAAGATCCTAGTACTCTGTCAGACCCACATAGGATCCTAGTACATCTTCAAACCTACACAGGATCATAATAATCTATCAGACCCACACATGACCCTATTAAATCGTCAGAGTCACACAGGATCCAAGTACTCCATCAGACCCACACATGATCCTAGTATATCATCAGGCCCATAAAGGATACTAGTACACTGTCAGAACCACATAGTATCCTAGTACATCGTAATACCCACAAAGTATAATAGTACTTTGTCAGACCCACATAGGATCCTAGTAATATGTCAGAAAAACAAAGAATCTGAGTACTCCGTCAGACCGACGAAGGATCCCTTTCTCATGTTTCAACCAGCTACAGGGTTCCTGCACTAAGATCTCTTGTCTCCGAGATGGTCCGCTCCTCAAGCCAAAGTTTGATACTCCAAATTCCATGAAGTCTTACTAAGAAGTATCCCAAAGAATCTCCATGTAAAATTTGTCTCAACAGTGTAGATGGTGCGTCAATCGAACGCTCGGTCTGTAAGTTATTGAACTTTTTGCCCTGAGGGACCGATTGGATTCGTGCTCGATCAAACCTGACTGTACCCCAACTTTATCCATATCTCTAGTGGGGTAAACCAAAAGTTCTTTCTTGCTCCAAGATTTCTAGTTCCATAGACGGTTCGTCAAATAGACCACCGGTGCCAATGTTTTGGACGAAAGAATGTATAGGGTCAAATATGGCCCGGGTTCGATCTGACCCTGTCGGACTGACCCGGGCCAACCCGGTCTGGTTCTAGTTGGCCCAGACCACTTGGTCTAGCCCGGCCCACAGTGGGCAGCCCGGAATAGCGGCCTGCGGTGCGGTAGGGCACCGTGGTGTGGCGGGGCGGTCGTGGTGCGGCATTTCGCAGCAGCCCCTTGCTCCGACGATGGCGCGTGTTGCGCCGCCTCACTGCGGCCAGCCAAACACCGACTTCCTTCCCCTTCGTCCTCGCGGCACAAGCTGCAGTCCTTACCCATCGGGCGGTGCCTAAACGGAATGTCATCCCATCATGCGGCCGACCTACGCAGGCCACCACCTTTCTCCACTGCAAAGAATACAACAACTTTTATGATCATCAAATGGATCAGGCTGTGTTCATTTTTTCCGCATCCTCTGCATTAGTTCGGTAGGAGGAGGATCAAGAGGATCAATTCAACTCAAATAACAAAAAATAAGAAACACAACCCCTACCTTGAATGTTTTTTGACGTTAGTGAGGATGGTAGGACAGACGTCGGTTCGTCATTGTTGAAGAAGTCCCATGTTGGAGGTGGCATGTTCTTCGTTGGAGAAGATGGTGCATTCTTCATTGAATAAGATGGTGCTTTCTTAATTAAAGAAGATCTTCATTGGGAGGTGTTCTTCGTTGGAGAGAATGTTCCTCCCCATGTTCTCCCCTTCTCCTTTACTAACCAAAACTCCCCTCTAAAGAAAGAGGGTCCAATATAATTTAAATTAAGAAGATCAATTATGTTGGCACATTTAAAATTCTGACACATTTCATTACTTTTTAATAGCCTCCAACAATTGAATGGGGTGTTAGAAGGTTTACTCCCATTTAAGAGGGTTCGGGTGGTCCATGCCTTTAATTAAAAAATGGAGGTTTTAGATCAGGTGGATCCCACATTTAAACATTCACATGGGATGTTTCAACAAAAAATAAAATAGAAGTTTATTTTATTTTTATTTCTACAAAAAACATGAAAACTAACTTTCACCTTTGACCATCTTCGGTTTAGGTGAAGGTCTCCTTAAGCGAATATTGGGCCTACGAGTTCAACAGTGTCCTCAGATTTCAATTCTGAGCACCATTTTGAATGTTACAAAAATACGCTCCCAATGTGGTAATTTATAACACCCTGTTGTTTCACATCATTAGAAAACAAGGATTCTAGTGGTAAATTACACAACAAAATTATAGACGTACTTTGTAATTCCATTTAGTTATTATTAGTTTAATAAATATTTTATGACATGATACACCAACTACATGAACGTTTATAATTAACATTTGACCAAGAATATATAAAATTATTCATATATCCCTTAGGAATAAATCCATATATGAGAACCTAAGTGAAATTTATTTCCCTCTAGTGCGTTTTTTTTAACTTTTTAACAATAGATGGCATGTTAATGATATAAAATGGATGAATCACTTATTTATGCCATAGATTAAGTAGTCCATGACATGGATTTTTTGGATAATTAGATACAATATAACTCATACTAATTCCTATATTCATATTTTATAATTTTCTTAAGAACATGGTATATTCTCTAAAAATATCTCATTTATGAGGTGGATTGTATTTTTTTAAAGTCAACATTTTAAATAAAAAATTAAATGGATATGTTAAAATATCTGAAATATTAAATTTAGAATCCACTACAATGATCAATTTCCAATGTCACTTAATTATTCATATGACCAGAAGCCAAATAATGTATCCAATTCTCTCATCTCTAATTAATCTCTTTCACCAGATATGAAAATTCCAATATAATACCCCATGATTTTATAACTAATTTCTTTGAAACACACTTGTGGTTTTAAATAGCTTCCCATACATGAAATTATGTGTCTAAATGGAATGTGGTATAGTTTACCATTATAACCAAGATTATATATTTTATGGTATGAAGATTAAAAATATCTTATAAAAATTTGTTATAATGTTATTTATATAAACAATAATTAATTAATTCATAATAAATCATTACTCAATTTTTAGTAAATTCATTTTGTGTTTTAGAAATATATTTCTCAATATATGCGATTTTTCATTTTGTTGGAGAACATTATAATTTATTTATACCATTTATGAAATGTTATTTTAAATAATGATTGTCATTTTTTAAATAAATTTTTTATCTTATCTTATGGGGAATTTTTGGATATTTTTAAAAATATTTAATTTTTAGTAATGAGTTGAAAATAAATATTTTTATAAAACAATCAATTTTCTTCATTAAATCAGGTAATTTAAAAGTCTTATCTTGTTTTTTGTTTTATTTTAATGTAACACAACTATTGATTAATTATAAATAATTTAACTAATTACTTAGGAATCATCATTTTACTTGTATTTAGTATAACTTCATTTTTGGGATTAAAAAAACTGTCAAAAAACGTTATACCACTATTATGGTTAGCATGGGATTACTAGAGGTTAAACTAAAAGAAAAGGATTATATTTCCCCATAAATAATTTTTTTTACAATGGATGAATTTATTTTTACACTATCATTTGGTAAATTTTAATTCTTGTTCATTTTGAATCTCATTCACATGAATGTGAAAATATTTTTTTTTTATAATTCCTAGAGTGTCCTCTTCCTCATTTATAAAGGGAACCTCCTTTTATACCTTAATAATGAGTATTTAGCCCTATATATCCAATAATACTAACCAAAAGCTTCATATAATCCCCCCTTTTATCCAAGAACTCGTAGTAATATCTTGGGATCTATCTTTCAAGGCTTAAGGTGTAAGGCAAAGGTGGTCTCCCAATAATGAGGTTAAAATAGTAACTGATCTCTCTTAATTTTATTTATTTTTCAACCTCCTATAAACATTTTATATCCATCATAACTTTATGAATACAATATCATTAATATAATATGATGTTATTATTATTATTTCCCAACTAGTTTCCACATACTTTCTATAAACATTTAAAGGAAAGTGTCAATAATGTCTATGTGTGGAAAATCGTTTCCACATACAGATATAATTTATTTTCCATCACCACTTCACATTGAGGGATATAATTATATATTAAATAAAATGCAATCATATTTATTATAGAATTATTATTTTATAATGATATAATATTATTAATCATTCCTTTATTCCATTCAAAATATGAAAACATTATTCATGCGTACATACCGATTATTGTCCAAATGAATGGTGTAACTAGTTTTTAAGTCTATAACTTTTATGGAATTAAATAAATATTTATATAATTAATATATATGTTTTCATATCATGATTAAATATATGAATATGAATGATCCTTGTGAAAATCATAATGATCCATACTACAGAACTGAAAAATGGATGAAAACTGAATCACTTATCACTCAAAACCATGATTTCAATGAAGAATTGTTAATAATTGAGTAATAACTTGTTATAAGTAAATAATGATATTATAATAATAAATATTTTCCTAGAAATTAATTATTAAAAAAAATTAATTTATTATATTAGGTTACATGATGAATGGTTTTTTGTGTTACGATAATATTTTTATAGGTATTTCTCATGTTTAAAATTATGTTGATGAAATTATATTATAAAAATATAATAATTCTCATTAATATATTATCCTTTAGTTATCTCAAAAAACCACATGTTTTCCTTTCATTTTCCACTCTCTAAGTATCCAAAAGTTTGAAATATATTATTTAGGGAAAACTAAAACAATTTTTCTACTCGGTAAAAAATATTTTTCATTTATATCCATATTATATTTGAAATGAATCCATGAATGTTTAATCTATTAACCAATGATTGAATAAAGTCATTTTTATGAATTTTTAATTTTTTTATAAAACGGTTTCAAAATATTCAACATATCAATTTCAGAATGTGGTATATTTTACCAATATTGTATATAAAATCTTAATTTTAACATACATATCAAAAAAATAATTTTTCACCATTTAAAATAATCATTTCATTGAGGATTCATTAATAAGATTAAATTTTTTTGTAACAAAAAAAAACATATATATTTTGGAAAATTATATAATTCGAATATGTTATATTAAAAAATATATATTTTATTCATTAAATATTGTAGTGTTGTTTTAATGGGATTTTAAATTTTTGAAAATATCCTTTGATATTTCTTATGATAAATTACTAATATGATTCAATATATCATCCTAAATCATTATATATATGATTTATTATTGTGTTGTGGGAAAATTTATCGAACCATATTTTCTATTCCATTGGTTTTGTTGTGATGAAATTAAAATTGTTTCTGTGATATTGTGGTATACATATGAATGTAATATGATTATGTGATAGGATGACCCGTTATATCCCACCAAGGAATAGGGTAAAGATTAATGTTTTAAGATCTCATAAGGATCACATGAGGTTATATCATTCCAAAATGAGGGTATATGGTTGGTGATACTAAGCCCAAAGAAGGTACACATGTTGTTTTCTCAAGAATAATATGTGATTATTGTTTTAGTGGATTTCCTTGGAAAAATATTTCTATTCTTATGACTCTTCCACACCTTATGGTACTGTTTGATGACATTATATTATGCTAATGTTACAATCTCATGGAACTTTTTATTTGATTCACTTATGTTTCATGTATTATATACAACCAAGAATTATTCAAAGACTCATGATTATATTCTATAAATTATTGGGTTTTATTTTCACATGTTGATATCATGTTCTATTACCCTTACACTCATGTTATGATTAAATGATCATTCATATATCCCTTTTTCCATTATCAAGCATCATACATCACCCTTGTTTCCTTTTATATAATTTATAATGAGTTTTGTAAAGAATGGTATGTCTAAGCAGGGTTCTAGCTATGAAGAACTTAATGAGGGATTATAACGATTTTTTATGGACTAGCAGTTTATGTATCCATGTTGTTAAATATATTAAAACATTATCGTTATTTTATAGATTTTAATTATATGTAATTAATATTAATATAATAAGATTAAATTTTTATATATATCATTCTTCAGTCACATCTATTTGAATCAGATAAAGGAAAAGTTTTATTTTAAAAATATGATGTGAAAAATTTAGTGAGAATCTTTAGGGTGATCCTACGAACATGAGAAAATTCTAAATTTTATTAAATAATATTGTATTGCTATCATAGAAAAAATCATCCATATATGAATACTAGCTGTAGAACCAAGATAACTTACAAATAAATTTAATATAGAATGCATGAAACACCGAGTCTCTGTAAAACAACACGTTGTTATAACAAAGCCAATGAACATAATTTCTCTTTTTATCTGATTTGAATTTCCAAAAATGGACATACACTGTTTCGATCACTAACATATTTAGAGTGTGAAAGGATCGACTAATATTTTCTGGTTAATAGTAACATGAACCTTATATATAGTAATGTACTCTTTTGAATAGTCTTGTGTGCATCATGAATAGTGAACTCACCAATGTAAGTATAAATAAAATTGAGGCACCATATAAATGAGTGTAAAAATTTGAGAAATTAATAACTTAGTGTTGTTATTTTTTTGTGTAATATATATTTATTTAAAATATTAAATTAATAAATTGAAATAAAATAAATTTAATTTTCTAATAATTTATTCCTAAATAAATATTATGTTTTCCTATTATTTGATGATAATTTTATGAGACCAAAGTTAATTTTTGAAAGAATTATAAAATTAGTTTTAAATTGGAAATAATTATTTTTTCATGTAAATACTGATTTTATTTAAAAATTAAATTTAACATATTTATAAAATTATTCTCATGAAATGAAGTACAATTTTTAATTTTACACATCAATGAATTGTAGGGGTGAAATTTGATATTTTTTTGAAATACTTTAATTTTTGGTGAAAAGTAAACAACATTAATTTACAGTATAAATATAGTATAAGATAAATACACAGCTCCATGCATCATGGAAAATATAAGAACACTTGGTTAAAATTAGAATAAACTTATTAATATTTTTTCACAAGAATAAATCTATTTATTTTTTTAGAAAAATAATAAAATAAATAATAAGATATTCAAAAATCACTCCTCTCATGCATTATAAAAGCCACCCCTCAGTCAATCATCTATTCACACCTCTAAGACATTATTCTTATCAATGTTCTACCCAAATACACTTTTGTAGTCCCACCCCACATCCAGGAGCCCTTGGGATTTATAAAAGGCCAAAACCCTTTCCCTTAAGGTGGTTCTCATGGAGGTTATTTGAAGAGGTAAATCCTATTTCGTTTTCATTCAATTTATTTTCGATTCATCTTATTTAATTATTCTATCCTAACCACCACTATCCAAATGATCATTACAACTGCATTATAATCTATATACTATTATTATATCATTTTTATTTTATAACCATTATTAATCTCTTTACTCTCCCTATTTTATTTTTATAAACTAATTCATCGTCCGAGAGGTGCCAATTTACAACCTTCCTAGACAATGAAGATTCATTCTTCAAATTCTCCATCAAAGATATTCATAAAATCCTTTTAATTGTAGATACATATGTTAAAATGTATAATATAACCTCATTAGTTTCCAGGAGTAACATATTTATATAATACAAAATGATAAAACAAAATTAATTCATTTTGACCAATAATAACTATTGTAATCGAAATGATTTTCACTAAATGTATTATCTAATGATTTAGTATCATAATATGTAATTAAATGATATATATAACCATTATGACTTTTGGATTATCATTAAAAATATAAAATTCCAATTATGGAGAGTTATACTAATTTTAATGGAACTGCATTACTTATAATCAAGAAGACCGATCATGAAATGAAGGAAATGAACACTCCAGAATGATGGAAATTAAATCATATAACTTATAAATAATGCTATAAATTTAAATAATAAAACAATAAAGAATAAAATTCATGTAGATAAGGTTATGAATGAACTAATTAATGGTTTTAATTTTATTTTCTAGGATGTTAAGGTCACGTGTAGAACAATTTGGGACATATGGTAAGGGATTATTACCCGAACCCCCATCTTCTTTCTGGTTACTCTTATTAACTACTAAACTCGATGAAATTATTAATTATTTTTACATACTCATCAAAAATTGTGTTTTAATTTTATATATATTTTTTCCAATCAGAATACTTTTTTCTTTTATGGGAAGTTATATGTTTTAAAAGGATCTTTCAAAAATTCATCCCGTTAAACAGGCACATTTCATAGGAACTTATCAAATTATTACATATATTAAAATCCAATCCATACTCGTTTTTCCCAAGATTATTTTTCGAAAATCAGTAATTTTATTCTGATAATACTATATTAATTTGCTTCTAGGTTTTAGAAAATATATTTCCAAAAGAAATATTCTTTTCAATGTAGAAGAGTATTTATCTTTAAAATTACTCGATGATTTTATATGAGTATTTTCATATATTTCAACACTCTTGTTGATTCTTATTGAAAATTGTGAATAATATTTTATGATATAATCTAAAAAAATTATTGAATTCTTTTTTATTACATTGACTATGGATGTGCTATCTTGATACCATTCACCATATTACACAGAATGATTATTATTTATATTTAATCATTGGGGAATGTTATTTACATTTTATATATTTGTTTCAATATGAAAATATTTTTTATTTATGTTTAACCATGTTCATATGAGAAATAAATTGGAATTATTTTATGATGGTTTGGGACCTCTATAGCTCCTCGATGCATATGTAGGTCTCATGAGAAAAACTAGTTTAGGTTTTTACCCATTTATGTATGGTCTTGCACAAGGCCTTGATAGAATGATTATGATTTATAGAATTATGCATTCCCTCATTATGATACTAGATATTTATAGTCCATGTGATTATTCAACTACTGGAATATCTATTTCTATGTTTTATGGACTTATTTAATTATTTTTAATTCCCTCTATATTATGATCAAGTTAATTTTTAATGGAATGTGTTTTTAGTTATTCCTAATGCCTAGTGTTTACGTTTATGATTACTTCTGTTGTATTATTTACCCTTATTAAGCTTCTGAGCTCACCCCTTTCATATATTTTATATTTCCCCATGATGTGAAGAATTATATTTTGAATGACTTGGAGGGATAATCTAGGAGATATGGGAGTAACCAATGGATCTGGAATATTGAATTTCATTTAAAGTTGTAATTTTTAACTTATGTTTTTATCTAGTTTTCTAAAAATACTAAAATACACAGTTATTCAGGATATGAATTTCTTTTAATCAATACAATGTAATAAAAATAATTCACATGCTCTAGGAAACTGGGTTCGGGGTGTTATAGTTTCATTCTGAGGAAGTTTAGTAGAAAACATGGAAACTCAATTTAGAAAATGTATATTATGGAACAAAACCATAAGATATTCATTGAGGATAAAGATACAAGAACATCCTATAAGTTTTTTTTAAAATAAGTGATTATGTGGATCTTCTTATAAAATACATCCCTATCTGGATACAACAATTGAACTTGTTTCTGGAACAAATTTACCTAGGTGTTACAACTCTGAAAATATGTTTTGTGCATGACCTAAGGTAACCTGGGAAAAGAAATGGCTCTACTACACACCTGGTTTGAAAATCCCAGGGAAAATTCATAGGAAAATTCACAACTTCTTTATAGTAATTTATGAAGGATTTAAATGTAAATTTTTCCACAAGGAAACCATTTTTACGATTATTGGATTCCCTTTTCCTATGACTTCAATTTGTGTTAAGTATTCATCTAGTTGTGATTATCCAATATTATTAATAACCTAATCTAGTTTATTATGTCATTTAGAAATGGATTCTCATGGATAGAATAGAAACTGTAGGAACACGTGTATCACATGTAGGGATTTCCCCCTATAAATGAGAGTGATATTGGTTCTAGAGGTGAAATAGGTGATAAGAAACTTATAACTATATTAGGAAAGATGACTCGAGTTAAAAAAATAACCTTACTCATATAGAGAACCCAGAACAACAACATGGAGGAGAAATGATAGACTACTTTGTATGGAAACAACCTATATCATCTAATGGGACTACAAACTCATTCATTGCAGGGTAGTGGATATGTTCCTTAGAGTAGATATTTATCACTTTGGAAAGTAACAAAAGGGATAAGGTTTTCATAGATGTTTATAATTTATCAGGATATAATGATCAATGGTGGTAACAAATTCAAAAAACAAAGTAGGAGTACAATATTTAAATTATGGAATGAGGGATTTTATGGAAATATTATTAGAAAAATACATTCACCATAAACTACTAACAGATATGGAAAGCCAATTTTCGAATCTGAGGAAAAATATGGATGAGAACGTTGAAAAGTATGAGGATTACTTCACAAGGTTATCATGGAACTCCATATAGTATATATGTAATACAAGAATAAAAATTGATAGATTCATTATTGGTTTA
The DNA here is from genome assembly GCA_963277665.1 of Viscum album. Lineage (NCBI taxonomy): Eukaryota > Viridiplantae > Streptophyta > Magnoliopsida > Santalales > Viscaceae > Viscum > Viscum album. Next base: position 250,300,045 of record OY728123.1, read on the forward strand.
AATCCATTCCTCAGAAGGGAAATAGTATCTCCAAGTTTCCCATCATATGAAGATATAGTCTCTTGTGTTATCAAGAAAGAAAAATAATGATCTAATTTATAAGTCTTTAATGAAATTCCAATGAAGAAGATGGCAGATGAACACTATGGAAAACGAAATAAGGAAAACTGAAAGAAGGGATGAAATGACTTTCTATCATGTGATAATTATGGGAAGAAACTCTGTGGTACATGCCTGAAGGGTATGGGTGTTTGATACAAGTGTAGAGGAAACGGCCACCAATCCCATTATGGTAAGGGAAATAAAGAAACCAATTATGTTCAAAGCAACAATTTCATAGATATGGCACATTATAAAAATTAATTTCATAAGATTGAAGGAAACATTCCCTAATGAAGGCCATAGGAACAAGGCCAAGGTTATGCCATCAGAACTGCTCAGGTATATTTTTCTAATGATGTGGTGGTTGGTACATTAATCATTTCCTCAAACATTTCCAATGATTTATTTTATTCTTGATCATCGCATTCTTTTATATGTTCTCAGTGTCACAAAAATATTTTACATTTTCAATTTTATTTAATAATGGAGTTGTTTGTCAAAACAACTAAGTGGTGTATCATATCAACAATTTTAAGGAAATAAGTCCCCCTTATTACATATAAACATTATTTAGTTCTAGATCTTGATTTTATATCAATGATTGACATTGATATAATCATTGGTATAGATTGAATTTCAAATTATGATGCGAAAATATATTGTAAGAAGAAACAGGTTACAATTTTTGATAATGATGTAGAATCCCTCACCTTTATAGAAGAAACATCATCATCTGATTCTTATCTAGACTAGCCTAAGTATCTACTGAATTCAATTATTTTGGAGGATGATAAATCAGTATCTATATGTAAGGAAATTAATCTTCATGTTGTAGATGTACCTATTGTGAATGAATTCATTGATGGGTTTCTAGTGGATTTACATTGGCATCCTTCAAAGTGGGAAGTTGAGCTCACAAATTAATTAATTCCCATTTCAAACCCTATATCAAAGACTCTTTTAAATTGACCCAAATGGAGTTAGTAGAACTGAAGAAAAAAATATAGTAATTGATTGATAATGTATTTATTTCCAAAGTGTTCCTCTATTGAGAGCCCCCGTTCCTTCTGTCATGATGAATGATGGATCTATGAGGATATGAATTTACTACATGGAGATCAATACTATCATATTAAATCACAAATATCATGTTCCTCACATTGATAGTTTTTTTGATCAACTTCACAGGACCCAATTTATTTATGTTTGACCTTCGATCTGGATATCATCATTTGCATCTCAGCAAGTAAGATATTTCAAAAACACTATTTCAAACTATTAATAGGAATTTTGAATTTTCAATAATTCATTTTGGATTGTCTAATTCACACTCTATTTTAATGGATTTAAAGAATAGATTTTTAAAGGATTGTCATAATGAATTCTTTTAGTATTTATTGATCATATAATTATATACTCCAAAAGTGATGAAGATCATGAGAACCACTTGCACATTATTCTGAAGACTTTTAGATGAAACAAATTATATGGGAAGGTTAAAAAGTGTAAATTTTGTATTCAATAATTTTCTTTTCCAGATCATATTGTCTCTAACGATGGAATTTTAGTGGTTCCTGTGAAGTAAAAGGTAGATCTAGAATGGACTTCTCCAATAAACATTATCAGGATATGTAGTTTTATTGTTTTTGAAATTTAATATTGGTGTTTTGTTAAGAACATTTCCCATATGGCCAATATTCTGACCAATATTACTCGTAATGGAATTACGTTCTTATAAAAATAAGAAGGTGAAGAATGTAATGAAGAATTTGTGAGGAGATTAATGAATTCTTCGGTCCTAACTCTACCACCGGGAAATGGTGGTTTTTTTATCTATACTAATGTATCAAATAAAGGACATGGTTTTTTAATCATGTAGAATTTTTGTGTTATTTCATTTTCATTATGGTAGTTAAGTATTCATGAAAAAAACTATTTAACTCATGACCTTGTATTATCAACTCTAATATTTACTCTGAAAATATATATACACTATCACTATAGTGAAATATGTGAGATTTATATGAATCACAGGAGAATGAAATATATCTTCTAACATAAATATATCCACACGAGGCAAAGTTTATGGATTGATCTACTCAAGGATTATTATTTTTCTATACACTACAACCTAGGAATGGAAATTATGGTAGATGATGCATTGAGTAGGAAGGATCGTGGAGTTTTCAACATAATGAGGATTGAATGGGATCATGTATTCATGGATCTCGTATATATGGACTTTTGAATTATCAATAAAGTTAAAACATCATTAATTTTTTGAATTGTTTTCCCAAACATATTTATAGTAAATAATTAAGACATATTAGTATAATGATGCGAATATTCCAAAGGAAATTAGAGTTTTGAATAATGGGATTTTGGTTGACATCCTGTGTGAGGATGGAATTCTAAAATTTAGGAAGAGTATCTCAATTCCCTCAATATCCAAGATGAAATTGGAGTTATCAGATGATTCCCATAGCAATTATTTCTCTATACAACTAGTATAACTAAGATGTATATAGACTTAAAAGAACATTTATAGTCGGACAACGTGAAGGGTGAAACTACTAATTATATATCGTGATGTTTAGTCTGTAAATAGGTGAAGGCTAAAAGAAAACATCCATGATAATTCATGATACCTCTAAATATTCATACATGGAAATGGGATGATATCAACAATGATTTATAACTGGATTACCAAAAACACCAATAAGTACTGATGTAATATTTGTAATTGTTGACCAAAATACCAAAATCTGCAAATTTCCACAAAAGGGAGGATTTTACACTGGATAACCTTTCATGGATCTCTATAAATTATGTTATAAGACTTCATAGAGCACATAACTCAATTTGCACTGATCATAATGCATGATTTACTTTAATATTCTAGAAAAGTCTTCAGAATGATTTGGATATTGTGCTTTGATTGTGTTCTACTTATCTAACATAAAAAAATGGGAACATAGAATCTATGATCCAAAAATTATAAGACATGTTGAGATCATGTTAAAAATACTTTCAAGGTATTTGGGATCATTATTTACCTTTGGTGGTGTTTTCCTACAATAATAGTTTTCATTCATGTATTCAAATGGCACAATATAAAGCATTGTAGGGGAAGAGACGTCATGAACCAACATGTCTAGATGAATTTGGGGAAAGGAATATTGTAGTCATAGAGCATGTATATGAAACACAAAAAAGTTAAAGAATATTAAAACCCATATCAAAACAGATAAAAATAGGAAATAGGGTTATGCTGATAATCGATGGATGTATTTGGAATTTCAAGAGGGAGATCACAATTTCATGGAAGTATCTCCAGGGAAGGGTGTTATAATATTTGTAATGAAATGTAAACAAAGGCCCATGTACATTGGCCATTTTTTAAATATAGAGATAATTAGAGCTCTGGTTTATCATTTGGAAAAAATTTCATAGACTTTTAAGGTACACAATGTGTTCTATATCTCATTTTTTAAAAAGTACATTCCAGAACAAACACATTTCCTCACATCTAAATTTATATAATTGGAACCTGACTTATATAACTATGAAGATCCAAAATGGATTCTGGGTAATAATGAACAGGTGTGGTGGAATTAGACGAATCGTCTGGTAAATGTACATTGAAAAAATTATAAAACTGAAGTGGCGATGAGGGTGCCAGATTAACTTATGATGAAGAACTACCCAAATATTTTGACGAGGTAGCAATCAAGTTATTTCAAGGATGAAATTTTTGTAAGTGGGGAAGAATATAACACCCCAATAATCTAAAAATAAATTTAATATTGAATGCATGAATTGCTAACTCTTAATAAGAAAACAACTTTTTATAACCAATCTAATGAACATAATTTTTCCACTTCAATGATTTGAAAATTGAAAAATACATATACACATTTGTGATCAGTATAATATTTAGGGTATGATAGGATCAAAATAAATTTTTAGTGAATAGTAACATAAACCTTTTTAATCGTATTGTAATCTTACGAATAGTAATATGACCCTTATGAATAGTAATCTCACCCATATAAGTATAAATAAAACTTATGAACCTTATAAAAGGGTGTGAAAATTGTTAAAACATTTAACTAAGTATTTTTTTTTGTGAGTAACAAGTATTTAAATAAATTTTAAAATTAATAAATTGATTATAATAAAATTAATTTTCATAAAATGTATTCCTAAATATATATTTTGTTTTCCTATTATTTTAGTATAATTTTATGAGACCTCAGTTAATTTTTGAAAGTATTAGAAAATCAGTTTTATATTTGAACTCTGTATTTTTCAAGTAAACAACAATTTTATTTATATATTAAATTTCACTTACTTTGAAAATAATTTTAATAAAATTTAATCAATTTTTAAATTCTACATATAAAAAATGGTTGGGGTGATTTATTGTGATTTTTATGAAATCATTGAATTTTTAGTGAATAGTAAAATACAATAATTTAGGGTATAAATACATTATTAGATAAATAGACTATTAAATTCACCATGGATGATGTAATCACACTTGGTTCGAACTCGCATGCACCTATTGCTATTTTTTGTAACAAGAATAAATATTATTGCTTGTATTGATAAAAATAATAAAATAATGAGTAAGATATTCAAAAATATCTCCTCTCCTCCACTATAAAATCCACCCATCAATCCCCCCTCTAGTCACTCTTATAATCCTTGAAGCTTCTCAATTATATTTTATAATTCTCTTACCTAGTCCATCCCCAAGTCTGTGTTCCCTTAGTCTTTCTAAAATTCCAAAAACCTTTCCCTTTTAGAGGTTCTCAAAGAGGATATTTCAAGAGGTAAATACTCTTCCATTTTCCTTTAACTCCATTTCAATTTGTCTGATATTCGTAATCTCTCCTAATATCATCCTTCCAATGGATAATGATAAATATAGTGTCATATATTTACTATAATAATATAATTTTAATATAATTACCTTTACCAGTCTTCTTACTCTCCATATTTTATTCTATAAATGAAGTCATCATCTGAGAGGTGTCAATTTACAACCATTAGGGGCAACGAAGTCTAATTTAAAAAATTATTATTCAAAAGTGATCATGAAACCATTTAAATGGTTGAGATAGATTTTAAAATGTATAATAAAAAAAATTTGTGTTCTATATATGAAATATTTACACAATACTAGATGATAAAACAAAATGATTTTGTTATGTTTAATAACCGCCGTAATAATATAAAAAATTATTACTAGATAAAGTATCTAATGGTTTATCTTAATATAATGTAACCAAATGGTATATAAAACCATTTAAAATTATGTATAATCACTAAAAACATGAAATTCCAATTCTGGATAATTATAACAATTTTAAATAAACTCCAGTACTTATAATCAAGTGAACTGATCATGAAATCTAGCAATCAAGCACTCCAAAACGACATGATTCAATAATATAACTTTAAAATATGGTCATAAATGAAATTAATAAAATATAATGAATAAAATAATTGAATATTATATTATTAAATAACTAATTAATGGATTTATTTTCATTATCTAGGATGTTAGGGTCAAGTGCAGAACACATTAGGACATAAGTTAAGGGGTTTCTACCCAAAAATCAATTTTCCTTCGAGTTACTTTTATTCTCTACATACCTCAATAAAATTATTAATTATTAATATTTAATCTTCATAAATTATGTTTTAATGTTCTATTCATATACAGAAATCATAATGCTTCTTTCTTATATGGGGAGTTATATGTTTTAAAATGATCAATCAAAAAAATTATCGATGAACAAGCATGTTTCAATGGAACTTCTCGAATACTTAACAATTTTCAAATTCACTCGATAATCTGTTTTTTTCCACCAATTTTTCTAAAATAACTTATTTTAATTATAAATTACTATACAAATTATCTCATGGTTTTATACAAATATTTTTCTAAATGAACACTTCTTTTTAATGTAAAAGAGTTTTTATCTAAATACTTGTTCGATGAGTTGATACAAATATTTTTACCTATTTCAATAATATTTTATTATTATTATGATTAATTGGGGATAAAATTTTCAAATATCATATACCATATTTTATTTAATGGTTTATTATTCTTTGATTTTATATTTTCTATCTATATACCATTCACCATATTACTCAAAATGGTTTGCATTCATATATAATGATGGAAGAATATTATTTACATTTCGTATGTTTTTTAAATAAGAATCTATATGTTATTATTGTTTATCTAAATTCATATGAGGAAACAATTGGACCTATTACAAGATGTGTGGGGCCTATTATATACCCAAAATGTATATAATTGTATCATTAGACAATGCAGCTTCGGTTTTTACCTATTTTTGGTATGGCCTTGGAACGATCCCTAGATAAAACGATTTTGATATCTAGAATTTTGAATTACCTAATAATGAATCTAGAGTTTTATAGTGAATGCAATTATTACACAAGTATAATATCCATGGTTATGTTTTATGTAATTATTTAATCAATTTTTATTACGACCATATTATGATCAGGATTATTTTTAAAGGGTTTTGTTTTTAGTTATTCATCGTGTGTGGTGTTTATTTTTATGATTATTTCCAATGTATTATTTACCATTACTGAGCATCTGGGATCACCAATTTATTATGTTTTGTATTTATCATCGATGTGAATATTAGTATTATGATTGACTTTTAGGTACAATCTAGGAGTTATGGGAGTTACTAATGGATATTCTATAATGTATTTCATTTCAAGTTGTAATGTTGAAGTTATCTATCTATCTAGTTTTCAAAAAGTAAAAAACTATCTAGTTCTTCAGGTTACAGCTTTCTTGTGATCATTACCATATAATAACAATAACTCAATGGGTCTAGGAAACTTGGGTTGGTGTGTTAAACTATCAAGTGGATGTGACTATGTCCCAAAGTATCCAAGGAGTTACAACTATGAATGAGGAGGATTAGATATTAACTTGAAAATCAATAGTCTATAATTAGGGGGCCTAATACCACACACCCAGATCTAAACTATTAGGGGATACAATTTGGTCAATTAATATTAATTATATGAAAGTTTATGATGAATGAGATGATATAACCTATGATAGTCGATGATAATTCATATTGATATATAAAATGGACATAATGTTTCATTGATTTAAAAAGAAAATGATGATTTTGAAACATTATAAATGATTTTATTACGTATATAAAATAATGGATGATTCTCACGCTAACCATTTTTTTATATTAACATAATTCAAATTGAGTTATGAATTTGAGTTTGTTACAAGAACGCTCAAATATTGAAGAATCGTATTTGATCATAATCGTATGAATTTATTAATATCATGAAATGTGTATACGAGTTTTGATTTATATCATCAATGATTATATATTTACTAAAAATAAAAAACATATAATGTGATAATGATCGAATCTCATGTCTATAGCTCATGTCTGATAGAAATTTTAGGAATATTCTTATATAAAATCATTAGATTATTCCTCAAGTAAAATTTGATGTTATTTTTTTATAGATTCGATTAATATATATAGATACCATATCAAATGTTGAGGAATTGAAGTAAAATTTGATATTCTAAACTCACCTATGATCACATATTGGTGTAAGGATAAATATGAACCTCCAAAGGAAACTACATCCATTTTATGGGTCTTGAATCTTATTCAAGAAAGGATATTTATCTAAAATGGATGGGGAGAAATTCATTACTGAAGATATTCTTATTGTATGGAGTTTTATTTATTTCATTTTAGAAGTGTTTACCAATTTTTATCATAACTGTAAAGATTATTTATCAATATCAGTAATACATAGTGCTACAACATTTGAAAATATTTTGTATTGAATGGAATCAGGTGAGTTTTAAAATTTAAGACTAAACTATATGGAAATATTGAAATAGAATTCATTCAACCAAATTGTTCAGTATTGGGTGAACCTATTTTTTTTAAAGAACAATAATCAATGTGACACTACATTTATTATCAGGAAAAAAATGATCATGTCAAAGAATAAGTATACTCCACCCTATGTTGAATTTTGTTTGGTAAATAATGAAGAGATCCGTAGTTTTTCAAGATTCATCATTAATATGGATAAAATAAATTAAGGAAAAATGGGAATACATAACCAATATTACCTTATATAGGAGGTTATCATACTATAATCATATAAAGATACTATAGGGTTTTAGTAAATCCACAATAGTTTATATATATTTAATTAATAGAGTCTTAAAATATGACATAGTTAAACATATTATAGTCATTATAGATGAAATTATTATATATTCATAGATAAAATAAGATCATGATGATAATAAGAATATTTTAAATAATACCCAATTAAATGATAATATTAATGAAAATTTACCATGTATGTAATTTAGATAAATAATGATTCACATTTTGGTGATATAATCACAAGGGGGGTTGTTTCATTTTATATATAAAAATTGATGTTATTTACCACTGTCCTAGAATAAACACTAGGTATTAGATCCATTTTTCATTTATTGAATGGATATTCTCAATGAGTTTTAAATATGTTCTCATGGATATCTAATCCACTCAATAGGATTACTTATAAGCGAGTCATGTTCTTCTAGTTTGATGAATTTGATGAAAATTTCAACGAACTAATTAGAAGGATTTACATTTAACATGTTGTCACGGTACCCAATAATGAATAGGGGATTATGATATATATTAAAGAAAATTATAAGGTAATAAGATTTATTCTTATACATAATGAAATGTGGATATATTATTCTCCAGGAAAAATAAAGGGTCATGAGAATAATTAATTGAGACATGAATTATTTTTAGAATTTATAATCATTTAATTAATGATATGGAGGAATTATATTTACATAGAAAATAGTGATATATATACTATTAATAATTTATTAAATTATATATTCACCCATAAAGGGCTGAACATGTTCAAAATATGTTTTTGGGATTTGATTAATGATTATGACTGATCAATATATTTCCACCATAATAATGTGAATAAGGTGCATGATATTTTTATCTAAAGGATTATACAAGAACATCTATGATGAGGATAAAAAATGATCAAATATTTTATAACTTTCAATGGATGGACCTTGAAATCTTTATGAGATATTAAAAATACAATCTTTCTCAATTTAGTGTTTGACCATCCAAACATGTGATGATTAAACAGATATAGAAGGTGTATAACTACAATATAATGTATGAAATTTTCTTTATTTTAACAAGGATTATGTTGGGATGATAAGGTACTGGAATAATCTATGTGTCCTTCAAATACCATATATGGTGAAAGAGCTTTTGGATGAATCTTTTATCTCACCATTCTATATTCATCTTGGAAGTATAATGATGTATAGGGATTTTAAAGAGTATTTCATTAGGGAAAATATGAAGAGATATATTTTAGAGTATGTATATTCGCACTGGTTATGTTCAAAATTTAACCTTAAAAAATAGATCTCAAAACTAATTTTAGATCAATTACCCATAAAAGTATGGAAATTGTAAAATCTCAACACAGATTTCATCATTAGACTCCCTAAAATATCTAAGAAGTTATATTTTTTATTTGGGTTATAGTTGATCACAATATGAATTTAGAAAACTTTATTTCCATCAAATATGTTTTACATATTGATCAAATTACAAGGATATAAATTTTATAAGTGCTATGGTTTCATGGTTTACAAAATTCAATTATATCTGATTGAAAAAAAATGTTTTACCATGATATTCTGACAAAATATTCTGAGAACTCTCAATATAGAGTTGTTTTATATACAACATATCGTACTCAAAAATATAGTCAGAATGAGAGATCCAATCAATCCCAAGAATATATTTTGAGATTATGTTCTCCATATTTCAATGGGTTTTTGGATTAATGCATCTCTCTTAACAAATTCTTTTATTATCAAAGCTTTCACTCGAATATTCATATGGATCATTCAGTAACCATTTTTAGAAGAAAAAAACTCATATTTTATAGTATTAACTTTAATAATTAATTATATTAGGACCTTTACATTATAATTTCATTTTTAATATGTATATTTTTTGGATTAAAACCCCATTTTTCTAAAATCTATTTTTATGCATAAAATGCGTTTTTATCTCAGTAAACTAAATTAATTTTAATTTACTAGTAGATATAATGAATATAATAGATTATAAATTCAATAATATAGTTTAAAATTCATTTTTAATATTTTACTAGGATATTTATAAAATAAAATTCAATTTTTTCCTAAAATACATTTTTCATCCATTCATATTAAATTTTTAATCATTTTCAATGACTATTTTTATAGGTTTAATGGTAAAAAAACATTAAAATTAAATGAGAAATGCTAGAATATTCCAAAAATAACATTTATAAAAGTATTTTTATTAACATAATAAGTCATTAAATAGTATGATGTTTATTCCACCGTGGCTTCTTTGGAATGATATCTACAAATAGAAAAGACACCAAATAAATTTTTACAATATGGGTTTTCATTGTGTTTCGTGCAATTTATTTAAAATTAATTCCCATTAATTATAGAAATTTAATCTTGAAAAATGGTTCCCATAATTGGAATCATCATTATCGATATAATTTAATAGGATAAACTTAATTCTTGGCCACTATGAATAGTAAAAAAATAAAAATATCTTACTATGGTTTTGTTTAAAACAGGATTATCATTGGTGTTAAACAATGTCATAAGGGAAATACAGAAAAATAAAAATATCTAATTACATATATTTAATTATATTAATACTTAATAATGTCCTAAATTTTAATTCATTTTCTTTTGGAGCCATTTTCACTAGAAAATGACATCATACTGTTTCAATATTTAAATTAGAACCATGTATGCGCACTCCCTCAGTTAGAAAACGGGATCAACCATACACCATTGTTAATTTTTTTATCCATATGACCCTAAAAATACCTACCCAATAATCTTTCAATATTAATATCCTTAATCCTAGAGGTCTTTTTCTTCTCCTATAATAAATCATTCATGGTATCATATGTATAGAAAAGAGGTCTATCAAAAAATAATTATAAATCATAACTATGCTCATCCAATTTCACTTCCTATTAAACCATATATAAAATTATTTTCATAAAAATGAAATTATTACCCCAAGAACTCCAGTATAATGTAATGTTTTAATTATTATTTGTCAACCATTTTCCACTTCTATTCCATCTAATGGGAAATTAATGTTTTACTCATGCATTCATGTGTACTACCACCTCTATGTAGTAATATGATTCCTTTTCCATCATCAACTCACATTTATGAATATAACGTTTGATTTTTAATAATATATATTGTTTTTTTCGATATTATTATCACTATATAATGATAAAATATTTTTTACCTTACTTTCCTTATTTTTATTAGAAAATTAAAACCATATTCATGTGTTAGTACAAACAAGTGTCTCCAAGAATGATGTAATTGAAATTTATATATCTAACTTATATGGATGGATATAAATGTTTATAGAAATGAATATATATGATATTTATATAATTTTTATATTTATGGAGATGATGGATCCATGATTAATGTAAAATGGGGAAAACATCTAAACTGAAACATGGATGAAAAACTAAATAGTTATCACCCAAAAAAGTGTTTTTATAGATAAATCATAATTGAAAAGTAATAAGATGTTATAAAAAATAAATAATTACATTATAAGTATTAATATGGGGAAATTATATATTTATAATAAATATAAAAGTTTTATATGTTCATTTAGAGATATTATGAAGCATATAAGACTAAAGGTAAGGCTTTTAAGTTACAATCTTATTTTACCCAGATCTCTCGAGCTTAAATTTATAATGATGAAATTATATGATATATATGTATACTAAATATCATATATTATGATTTAATTTTTTTTAATATTTTTATATTATATATTATGTTTTTGTTTTTATCTCTCTATGTATACAAAAGTACGAAATAATATTTTTATGGAAAACTGACTTTTTTTCCATTCTATCATGAATAATTTATTTCATGCAAACATTTTATATAAAATATTTCAATTTTTTAAATATTATATTAATTAATATTAATTTCATTTTACATATATTTTATAATCAATAAAAAATAAAATTAATATTCAAGATATTTTCCTAAAGATGTACTTGTTATAAAAGGTTTGAACTAAATAATAGTTTTAACATTCACTACATGTAAGAAATTTCCTACCTTTGTCAATACAATTTTATTTTAAGAAAAATTATTTTCACGCACATTTATTTTTAATGATATTTTTTATTTTTCAATTTTTTGAGATTTAGAAGCAATTATTTCCAAATGAACTAGATATTTTCTTCATGAAATATACTAGTGATCTTTTAAAGGAAATTTTCAAAAATTATAAAATAATTTGAGTATACTTATACTTCAAAAGGGATATGATTTTATGAAAGCATCCTTTTATATTTTTTCATGGTTATGATTATGATAATGAAATATTGATAAAACCAATTTTCTCTTCCACTAGTATATTTATGATGAAATGATTAATATGTTTAAGATATTATTCCATACATTTTAATGGTTTATGATTATGTGAGAGTAATTTTTTATACCCTTCTATTTTATTACTAAAATATTATTGTTTTTTGAGATTAAATGGTATACATGAGGACATACCAATCCAAAAAGAGGGTTTATGAGAGGTTTTATGAATCTCAAACTAGGGTAATAGGTGGTTATCATAATATTAACACGTATTGAATATTTTAGAGGTTAATATTGATATAAAATTTATATTACAATTATTATTATTATTCCACACCTTATGACACTCATTACAGAATCATATTATACTAATTATTTTCCCTTATGGATCATGTTATTTGATTCATTTATGATTATTGTGTTATGAAATACTAATATTAATTCCATAACCCATTAATATGATATATGATTTGTTGGATATGGTTTTCAAGGGTAAATATCATGTTCTCATACCCTTATTCTCATGTTATGGTTATGTAATCATTGTTACATCCTTTTTTACCCATAATGATAATTTTATCTGTCCCTTTATTAGGCTTCCTTCTTCCCATGATATGTAAAATGTTTTTAAAAATGAAATGTATAATAAGTGTGACAGATTTAATGAAAATTTTAGGATATTATCAAGAAATTTTATGTACATGTTTTTTATGTATCCCAATATCCAAATACACTAAATATTTACAGTTATATCATTTATTTTAATGATATGTAATGAATATTCATCTAAAATGATGTATAATTTATAAATTTAATTCTTGGATATTCAATCATAGAATTTATTTATATATGATTAAAAGGGTTTCCCATATTTTTTTCTAAGTCACATTTTTATAAAAATATTTCAGAGGTGAATATTTTCAAATGAGGAAATGAAAAGAACTCTAAATTTGGTATATTTATTTTCAAGTGTGTTTACATTTCAATTAATTTTTTACCATTTAGAGGACCTATTAATTTTTTTAGGTAGCCAACTCTTCCTGAATGGATGATGATCAATACTGAAAGATCCTTAAAATTAATCCTTGATTGGATGTGTTTTTGTGGTTTCCTTCAAATCCAGGACCAAGATGTTATTGGTAGCTTCGTCAATTAATATAGAACTAATTATTCTCTTCATACTAATATATAATGTGTTACTATAATAGTTCATGTTGTGATGAATATGAGATAGATAAGGCTTTGTATAGAAAGTAAATATATATATCTTCTTCAAGAAATTTACAAGTTCAAATTCATCGCTTAAAAATTATTATTCTTAAATGGTTGAAATTGTTTAATTACCTTAATTTAAACCATTAATATCCATATATATCATGAACCATATTTACTAGTTTATAACATGTTTATGAATGTATAATTTGTAATTTTTTTACTTGGTTTAATAGTAACTATGAATGTTTGGTTACCATTATATATATATATATATCTTTGTAAAACCCTTGTGGTCAGAATTTTTTAATATAATTTTAATTTAATTTTTTATCATGTGGCCTATTTGGCTCCATGAACTATCATTATTTATTATTTCACACATATTTTAACAAAAATATAAATATATTATAGACATTGCAAATATAATTCAATAATATAATTTTTATAAAACAAAATAAATTTATAGATGAAAAAAATATTTCCAAAAAATTCACCACAAAAACGGTTTTTTTGTATTATTTGTAAATTATGACCCTAACCTTTCTAAAAATATTATCTCAAATTTCCAAAAATTAATGGCTTCATTAACTAGTTTTATAACTATATGACATAAACTTTTAACCTCTAATATATATAAAAATTTAAATTCCAAAAAAATTACATCACAATATAGTTTTAAATTATTTATTATATAGAAAGTTCATTGAATATGGTTGATATTATGATATCATCACCAATCACAATAGGATTGGAATATTCAATAAGGAATATTTTAACATGTTTATAATTTTTTTGTTTTCATTTAAATTTTTAATGATTATTGGTTAAAAACTATATAACTATATTTTTCTTAATCTTTCATTTCATAAAATATATATTTTCTTCCAAATATTAATTAATTAGATATCCTATTGAAGTAATAATCTTTAACATGATTCTCTATTATCATCATCATACTCTATATTATATTGGAAAATGTAATAAATGTGATTTATATCCATTAATTATTTTTAAATTATAATTATACTATTATTCATTGTAGGAATTAGGGGGAAATAGTTTTATTTTTAAATAAAAATTAGACATATTATATATTTATAACCGTATTTAGGGATATCAATTAAACATTATTAAATATTTATAGAAATTTTTTATTTTATAAACAAATTATGGATATATATGATGAGATTGATATCACATGTAGTGATAAAATGATATTATTTGTTATAATATGGCTAATATATTTGACAAATTATGGTCATTTCATTACCATAAAACACAACATGATATTTTATTCCACTAGAATGATATTCGATGAATAATTGTAATATAGGGATAATTCTTAACATGTAATAGTATATTTCCTTCATTTGGGTAAGTTGTAATGTGTGAAATTAGGATTTCATATATTATGATATCTAACAATATTAGTGATATAAATTTTGTATTATATGATAATGGGTACTGATATATTAATATGTGGTGTCATAATTTCAATGAAAAATGATAGAGCCTTATCCAATTTTACATGTAGTGGTTTAAGATTTCACAATTTCTTATATAATGGTTTAGGAGAATTCATTTACAAAATGTATAAATTTTTTAAGGAGTTGAGAATAATTGTTATATAAAATATTCATTATTAATATATGAACTACTGATTATTTTATTATTAAATATTTATTAATATTCTGATAAATATAAATTATTCACAAATATTTCATGTTCTAAAAGCTTCACGAGATAAGAACATTAGACTATTGAATAAAATATAAGTTGATATCTCTGTTTAAAGAGTGCATTTGAATCGAGATAATACATTATTTATTAATTTATTCCCCTTTTTAAAATATTATTGAATATGGATGAATTTATATTATGAATATTTCATTGAATTATTTATGTTCCATTAATTTTTTCTTATATTAATTATGCAATTATTTTATGGTTTTCTATTCCATCAATTTTAAAAAAAACAAGGTTAGTTTAAGGAAAATTATTGATTTATTTTATTTTATTTTAAAAGTTTGGGTTTATCATAGTTATTCATGAATATTTACTATTGAAAATATTATATAAATTATAAATAACTATTTAGTAGTGATCAATGAATATAAATACATAGGGATGTAGATCCTATAGTATTAGGGAATTATGAACTCTCTAGAAAAGTGGGGGTTAACTATCAGTCCTAAAAAACATTATCTTATGTATGGTTTTGGTTACATTGGATTATAATCAATTATATGTAAATTATTCCTTATTTCTTTTTCAATTAATGAATATAGATAAATATTAAATATTAAATTTAATTACTTATTATGGATGCATGTAAATAAAATATTTATTATTTTAAATGTAAAAATTAATTATATTCAAACATAATGATTTTATTGTGTATAAATTAAAGTATTATAGTCTTGTTTAAATATATGTATTTCATAATATTAAATATATTTTCTATGGAAAAACAATGGTGACTTCATAAAACTACTCAAAATTTCAATGTGTTAGATTTATATACAAGTAAATGCACTTCCTGAACTTTTCTAAACAAATGGGTATGTCAAAATTAGTAATATTTCCAAAGATTATCTTTTTTTATGTGTGATGTTTAATTTCCATGATTTCTGATATAATATTAATTAATTTTAATAAATACCTTTTTTCATTACTATAATATTATTGTTAAATTTTTCATGCTAAGAGTGAATGTTCTATTATTGGGGGGATGATTGTGGAATAATTATTTAAATTAACTTTTGAAAGGTTTCTACAATATAACAGTCCATGATTTTAATATGGTATAACTTATATTATTTTCTACCTAAACATGCCTGAATTATGTGATGACTTAATGTATACATTAGTTTGATCTCATGAATCGAGGTCCCTAGATGATATTTAGGATCATATATTGAAATAGAGAAATAGAGTCTTTAGAATCCATCAAACATAAATGAGGGTAGCATTTGGTAAGTGTTAAATAGATTGCCCCTTCCATAAAATTGGGAACTGATACAGACTGAAGAGAAATTTTGAATTTCAAAAATAGATATTGGAATGTTTTATATTACCGGATATCAAAAAATATTAAAAGTGAGGTTTGATATGTTTAGTATAATGAAACACTATTTTAGTAAATATATTTCCTTAATATTTTGTGAGTAGCTTTTCAGGCATACAACACTGAACTAAAATGAAAACCATATCACTTTATTTAAATTAATATATATTACAATTATTTTATATCTATTAAATTTTTTGGTTTCACTATATGTAACAATTTTATTAAAACAATATATATGGTATAGTAAAAATGATCATTTTATGTTTGTGGATACACCTTTTCTAAAACTATTATTATACATTAAGTGTTCTAATAAGAATATTAAAATTTTATCTGTATTAGATATTTTTTTTAGTAAAATTTATTTAATAATTTAAATGATTTGGTCCAAATTATCTAAAATCCCAAATTAATTTTTTGGAATAAAAATTTTATAACATTACTTTTTGTTAATTACATTGATAATTGTGAAATAGTTATGTTCTATAATTTTTTACTACTATTATGTAAATCTTACCTAATAATTTTTAATTTTAAAAAAGGACTCAAATATTTATTTAATTCATATAACATTTTATGAACAAACATGTAATTATTAATCAATGGTAAATAATATTAAGAACCCAAAATGTCTAAAACATCAATTTTCTGAAAAATACAGTTGTTCAGTATATAACATTTTTTAACATAAATTTTAGTTTTCAGTTATTCGAAAATTGATTTCCTAAAAAATAAGTAAAATTTAAATTCATAACACCAAAATTTTATAAGAGGGTTTTTTATATATTTTAAGTTAAATAAAATTTACTTAAGTAAAAACTAGTTACCACGGTAAAATTAAAAATAGTAAAAGTAAAACATATAATAATAAATGACTTAAAACATGTTTATAATATGAGTATAAATTCATGGAAGAGAAATTATAAAAACATGTATAACCCCAAAATCTATAATTTCTCACATTTTTAAGAATTTAACTCAATATAGTTTCATTTTATTATTGAAAAATATTGGGTGTTCACAATAGTTCCCTTTTATTCACTTATAAAAGATGATAGATTCCACCCAATAAAAGTTATAAAAAAACAATAAATTTTCCTTTTTAACCTAAACAAGTATATTATAATCTTATTACATTTCACTTATTAAGACCCCTAGAAACCATATATTTTCTTAATCCATTCATTTCCATGGATACATTTAAGAGGACAATCAATGTCCAGATACAAATGTTAATTATTATTTATCTTCTATTCTTAATATTTCCCTAGAAAAAATTATCTATAAAAATAATATAATTTGATATATATAATTTTATACTTAATTTTTATTATATTAATGGGACAAACATTATTTATTATTTCTCAACCAGTTGAAAAAAAAATAACTTCGATCGTGCATTTTTATGGATTTCCACCTACATGAAACAAGGTCTTCTATTTTTCACAACTTCATATATTCACTGATTATAATTATTTAATTAATGAATAAATATGGAATATGTGAAGTAATTATTTTATAGAATATAAATATTATAATCTACATTCCTTATATCTCATTCATCGTGAAGTGAAAACAGTACACAATTTTCATGCGGATTACAGCATCCCTAATGTAATCTATATAATTTTTTATTTAGTTTCATTATTATTTAAAATAAAATATAAAAATATTATTCACCAACTAAAAATATTTAAATTATATAAAAAAATTTTAAAAAAATTATTATACTAAAATAAAACCATTTTATAAGAATAATCATCCATTAATAATGGTATGTTCATGTTTTGGTAACTCTAACCATGAACATAAACATTACTATAAAATATATCAAGGGTGAATATGAGAACATAACAAAAAATATTACTATAATTGAATTTATTTGTTTTTTGAAATGATATACTAAATATTTAATAGAGATTAATAATATCACCTTTGATAACTAAATATCAAAAATATGAAAACAATGATTCAAATTTCATGATACAAAAATTAAAAATGTATAGAATAATATATTAAATTTAAAAGTAATTATATTTTATCTATTAAATTGCCTTATATGAGCTTATAAATATAAAATTGTAATAAAAAATTTGTGGTAAAATTGACATCATAAATCATGTTCAAAATAATTATAGTTACTAACACCGGATGAATAAAATTGGAAACTACTAACTAATATATTCATAAAAATGATAATAAACAAAATATATAAAAGGTAATATAAATTAATAATTATTTTTAATATAATATCAATATATTTACGTGTTTACATGATTTTTTTTTCTGTTCTATTATTTGGGAATAATAGTAAGTGGCTTTCGTGACAAAAAATATTTTCATCATTTAGTCATAATCACTCCACCTTAAATATGATCAATTAATATAATTTTTTTACCACATGATGATACTATTAAATATATCCAAATAACATTGGGATTATTCAAATTTCACATCAATTTATTCTGAAATGATAAATCCATTTATTTGTAAAATTTTAATTCCACTATGAAGGATTTCTATCCTTTTTAGGGTTCTTTTTATTCTATACCCATGCTCTTAAATTTACACCAATGGTATCCTTTATTATTTAGATAGGTAAATGTGTTTTTTTGTCTTTATATTTATAGTAAATGCATTTTAATAATAACTTTATAATATTTTTCAATGATTTGGGTTTGGAAAATGTTATTTCAAAAATTATCAGGAAGTAATTATTTTCACCCCCTTATCGTTTATCATCAACCACATATTTAGTGAATAATATTATTTTTTAATAATTCTATATTCTCAGGTTCTATATTGAATATTTTATTTTTTTAATTATTCTCTTCATCTTAAAAAAAACACGACTTCTTGAAAAGTGATGCTCATCGATGATTAAAAATGTATCTTTTCAAAGAGATCGATTCATGAGTTAGTTTTCATTTTGTTTTCAATATCTAACAGAGTTCTGCTTATGGTTTTATACTTAATTTTTCTATTTTGAACTGAAATATTTTGGGTGATCATGTTTTCAGTTTTAATCAATCAAATTATGATGTTATTTTATACCATTTTTAATTATGATTCTGATTCTCTTTCCACGACCTCTTTATTCTACAAAAAGTGAATGATATTCATTTGATTGTTTTATGAAACCAATTTTAATTCTATTGGTGCTATATGATCTAATAATAGAATGATTTTCATTGTCCACATGTATGTATAGATGGATAATAGGTGGGGTAATGTATCTCCTTTTAATTCATTGGTTTAAAGTCTAAATCAAATGAAACATGTATACACATGACTAATTATGTTGATTACTAGTATGAGTGAAAGTGTGTAACCCAAAATATTGATGTTTACCTATATAAACGGTTGTAACACAATTCTATAGTATTCCATAATCATTTTATATACAGAATATCCAAGATATTTTCATATATTATTAAACATGCATATGTTATATCCTATTTTTTTAAAAAAATAATCATAATATTGTTTTATTCCTCAACTATTATGTCATTTATGCTTCATGTTAAGTTAATGTTTTGTACCATAACCCTTTTGTGATATATGATATTGAGGGTATGATTCTATTATATGTGATAATTTTTTCTTATTATACTTTCATAACCATTTCTCTAAAATTTTATTAATTCATGTTCTATTATTCTTATCTCTATTTATTGAACGTTTTTCCATTTATGTTCACCTTTTTTTGTTTTCCCCATTCCACTAGGTACAAATTAGGTATTTTATGGTAGTTTTTTTGAAATATGTTTATATGTAAGTGATAATGCAGAAATGTTTATGATTATTGTATTTTTTTATTCTATTTATCTAATTCACCACACCAATGGATCCTTGGTATTTACGACTATTTTATAATTTATCGAATATTTATTTGAAATTAAAAAATAATTCCTATTTATTTTTGTTCGACTCATTAGTGAAATCTAAGACTAGAATATTGATCCTCACAATATGATATAAACTATTTAATTTCATTGATATGTAATATATCCCATCTATGATATGGTAATCTAATAGTTAGATGATTAGCCAAAATAGAAAGGTATAATTTCATTTTCTTTCAATCTAAAATTACTTTATCCACTGCTTAAAGATTTTTTTGGAATAATTTCTTCTTCAGAGTTTTTCAAATTTCCTCTTAGGATTGTAATTTTTTCATGGATACCTATAAGCATTTTAAGTTAATAATAAATATGAGGATCCATTTAATTAGTTTGGTGTTTTTAAATCCTAGAATACCTAAAAATCAATATTAATCAGAGAATCATTCAAACTGAATATGAATACATTTGATGGGATGTTAGTATATTTTACTAGGGTACATGGAGATTTAAATATCTAGTACCCCCATTTAGATAATATCAACCTGGTGGCTGGTTGAGGTAAAATTGATGTGGAACTAGAATATAAGTGTATTCTATCCAATTATTACTATTGAATGCTAGTGGGACATGAGGTGAATACCTCTATGAAATTTAAGAATCTAAAACTAAAACAAGGGTATTCCTACCAGATAGTATTTGGAATCTCCATCGAAAATCATACCAACAATGAAATGAGATAAAAATGATAGAATCATCAAAACCTAAAGTATCTTTTCAATTTTATTTTGGGGGATAGATAGAAAGATGAAATTCAAAATATGACGTTGGGTTGATTATGGTACAATCATAAATAACTATAAACAAAAATATTAAAATAAATAAGAAGGTATATTCATAGCCATGAACAAGTTAATTATAGGTAAAAATAGAGTGACTTCATGAGGAAAGAGGGATACCCCCATAACAGGAAAACCATCCCCAATCTTGGATAGATGTGTGATGTAGCATCAGTTTTGATAAAATTTGAGAGATTAGTGATGGGAATTTTGAGGGTTTCTATTGTTTAAATTTACATATAGAGGATAATTTATATATTTAGGTCACTTTGAAGATTTTACTTATATTATTTTATTATCATGATAAAAACATGTGTTTTATTTATTCATTCATCAAATTTAGTGTTCAACAATCATGTCATTATTTTAAGAAAAACATTATAATGGTTTAGAGTAATCATTCCTTGATAATATATTTTATTGACTTTGAAATAATTATATCATTTTTCCATCTAATGATTTATAAAATATTTATTTTGGAATATTCTGTAATATAATAGTTATAGTCAAATTATAAAGAATAATTTATTTTCCTCCAAAATTTTGAAATGTATAGACACATAAAGGTACTCACATAATAATGAAAGGCAAAGTGAATTTCCCAAATAAATCTTATCATAAGAGATATAAAGATAAATATTCTGAAAAAGTAACCATTTCCAATATACTCTAAACCAACTACATTTAAAAGTATCCATGAAAAAAAAATACAAACATATCATGAGAACTGAACATCTTCACTGATTAAGGATCAAACAAATGAGATAAAACATATTTTAAAATCATTTGAGGCTACAAAACCATGAGAGTTGATCTAAATTAATGGTGAATCAAATATCCCACAAAAAATATCAACAAAATGAAGATAAAAAACAGGTCACTATCATGAGGGTTTTAATGCTAGTGATACTATATCCAATAGTTTGACTATTTCTTGATTTAGGAATTTGGAAGTCAAAGAACAAGTTCAATCAATGAAGATGAGAAAGGCCATTCAAAACAAATCATATAAGAATAGTGGAAACTAAATCCATTTTAATGGTGGTTG
This sequence comes from Viscum album, assembly GCA_963277665.1. Lineage (NCBI taxonomy): Eukaryota > Viridiplantae > Streptophyta > Magnoliopsida > Santalales > Viscaceae > Viscum > Viscum album. The sequence goes on from OY728123.1 coordinate 250,322,720, forward strand.
ACCCCAAAATTTTTATCACTCTTGATATTTTTAGGTAGTATCATTCATAGATGTAAAATAAGACCTTATTTTCCCTTGTGGTATTAGTTTTGGAAGATTTCATTTGAGGAGAAACGTACTATTAAACAAAATAAACTTATTTTCTACGAATCTGTGTGAATCGATGTTTCAAATATATTAATTCCTGATCATTTTTACCTATGTGAACACTTAATAATGGGTGTTTTATGGCTGGTAAATAATCCAAACATAAGATAATAAATCCTCCCAAGAGTATCTATGAAGACTCAAGAAATTTTCAGAAGGACACTTTCATCAAGGTACCTCAGTCACATATAGAAGGATTATATAATGTTCACTCCAATAACATGACATGTGTGTAAGTGTAGCATTGAACTAATAAATACTATGTAAGGGTACTATAAAAGTATTGATCTCATATAGGGGTATATCCCATGGATAAAATGATACTAATTTTCTTTAATACTACTAAATGGTATACTTGTTTCAACTGTCATATAGACAGGTATGTTGTGGGATTCAATGACTATGTATGGGTGATATTTTGAAATTAACATATATATAATGATACTTGTGTGTCTAGGATAACTCATGTAAGATACTTCCACTATTTATATTTTTCATAAGGGTGTAATGTTTTGGATAAAAATGAATAAATCCAAAAGATTATCAAATTCAGATACCAAATTCAATGAAGTCACACTTATGATGAAAAGTGATTATGTTGGATGTTTCTATAGAATTATATAGTGATCAATAAAAAATTTCATTTTAGGAATTTTTATTTGCTGATGATAATTACTGTGGGAGAAATCCCATTTATAAGGACCCTAATTTGTTATGGTATATTAACTTGATTCACTTGAGTAATAAGTATATAATTATAAGCACAATACATGGAGGAAATTTGGGAAAAGAAAAAGAATGATTTTATAGATATAATCTATGATCATGGAGGTATTGAAATATTTATTAGTAGTAAATATGAATTTTCTATGAGAGATCTCACATGATAACACTCATGTTATTATCTATACTGGATCACCCATTACAAAGGAGGTAGGTAAAAATGAGTGGAGTTGGACTATAGGCTAGGGAAATCTCAAAGTAAGAATTCATAAGCATTTGACATGCATTATGGAGGATATATCATCATATAATATTACAAATCACTTTATCATCACTTTAAAATTTTCTATATCAAGAATAATTTTTTGAATAATTTTTTCATCTAGCATAAGTAATGAAGTGGTATTGTGCGATTGAATTAGATGAATTGATTTTAGTTTTTCTTTATCATGAATCAATTTTTAAAAAAGTGATTTATTATATTTTCATTGTTATTAATAATCTTATATTCTCCATTATAATATTTTAAATATACTTCATGTACCATCCTGAAAAATGAAGAGTACAATTTTCCTTAGAAACTGCAAGTGATATACTAAAAAGAAAAGTTTGTGTTCGTCTCTTCTCTATAAGAAGGATTAATCATGTTGTTCTCTATCAAGAAAATTATTAATTAGATGATAATTCTATGGTTATTATTTCATATAATTACATTTATCTTTTAAAATCCTCTACAGAAATCATCAGAACCTTTGTGATTAATTACATAAAAGAGTAGTTTTTATTTCTATCAGTTATTCCACATCCAGTTCCCTTCACTAAATAAATAATTTTACCTAAATTTTCATTATGGGTTTCACCATATTCCATTAGTATAACATCATCACTCCATTATTGGTATAATTTTTAAAATTTATTCTTTTTTTAATATTTTTCACAGAACCCAATATTTCATTATTGATTTACACTACTTACCAAAATACTTGTAGTTTGTAGGTTTTATAGAAAATTAATTTGAAATATTAATATTTGATGAACTTAATTTTCCAAAGTAAAATATTGGTTACATTTTTAGGAAGGTATGTGTGACCAAAAAAAATTATAAATTATAAATTTTAATCACACAAAAAATTAAAAAACAATAAATCCATATAATCAAAAAACCTAAAATTAAAACTTGTAACAAAATCTATGTTGTGTACTCATTTGAAAATTTTACAATAAAATGTTCATTTTTACAAGATATCATTCATTTAAAAAAATTATTTCAAACCTGACAATGATAAACATAGTTGTACCCTTTAAAGGGAAACAAGAATAGAAACGTAAAACCAATAAATTCATAGTGCATTAAATTTCCATGAATATTTAGACCCACCATAGCCTATAGATAATTTCATGTAGATTATTATAAATAAAGAGTATTGGTATCCAATAATTTCATGAAATAATGATTTTATAAGGATTTATTCTATATCTTGGTATTATGAAATTAAACAACATATCCTCTTCAAGCTATCATTCATTAGTGGTCATTTTAATAAAGATTAATTTTATGTCAAAAAAATTTGTAATTTATCACAAAAGATACCACACCTTGGGATTATTAATGAGGATATTTGGATATTGTTGAAAATATTATTCCACTAGTTAATGGATAGGAGATGGTTATATAACTTATATGATGAAACATTTTGACACTTTGGACACATATTTAACTCATTTAGTTCCGAATATTATCCTACGAACACCATCATAGAAGTGTGGTAGATGATTTATGGATCATTCTCAAATGAAGTAAAACACATTAAATTTAAAAGGGAATTATTAAATATATTAATTATGAATTATAAAAATCACCAATTAGATATAAATCTTTTTTTGAACACTATTTACATTAGTTTTCCACCTTATCTTCAAAATATTATGGATCGATCATGTGTATGTGGTTTTAATGACATTAAATCTCAAGATATGAGAAAAATTATAAAAAAACATGAATAAAAGTCAAAAAATATGTTTTATTGAACAATAATAAGTCATATCCATGAAAAAAGCAACATATTATTTTAGTTAAAGATCACTCACATAGGGAACAATAGAATACATATCGGATGTTTGGACATAATCAAAACCATTTCCCTTATTTTAATCTAAAATTTCAGTTTAATGAAAAGCCTATTTTTGATGACTATAGTTGTTTGAAATGTGAATAAAATGAATATTTTTAAAATTTAGAATAATTATAGATTAAATAGTCACCAAATATGTATTTGAGAGATCAAGGTTTTATCAAACAACCTGATGATTTTTTGGGGAATATTACTAGAAAAAAATCAGTTTCAAAATATCATGGGCCCTTCAAATTCAAGTTCTAATTTAAAGGGATTGTTAAGGTAGATGATCACTAATATTTAATTACATTAATCTAAAATTTTAAATCTAAAACATAAGTGATCCAAATGGAAATATGTTTAGGAGGAAAAGAGATGGAAAATATGCCCAGAAAAACTAAACCATATCGATGAGAGAATGTTATGGATTTGACAACAATAAATGTATATAAAATACAAGAAAATGTTTGAGTGAAAATTTTTTAAGATGAGATAAGTAATTTAACTAAATTTTATTTGAAAAATATGGAAAATAATAAATCTAGAAGTCTGGAAAGAAATTTCAAAACTAAATAGAATTTTGAATCTAATCATGAAAAATATAAGGTTCCGATAAATAAAATTGGAAATAATAAAAAATGGTAAGAAGCAATGATGTTTTAAGGAATAGGTGGGAAATAAACCATTTCAAAAATATTAATCCCCCTAGTTCTCATTCACAAAATATCCAACTAGAAAAATATCTATCCTAACCACTTGATGTTCCCCAAAAGGCCTAGAACATTGTGCATCAACAATCCTTTTAATAAACCATTAAAAAAGGATCCATCATATGTAAAATTAGTTAACCTGTTCATGGATAAACAAAGATATTTTAAACCAATATACAGAAAAAATATTACAGAGTGCCCAAGTGATATCACAATGAATAGATTTCTTCCAAAACTCTAATACCTATGATGTTTTTTATTCAATAAAAAATATTATGAAAACAAAGAACTAAATTGAATAAGATATTTGGATGAAATTATAAATTTTATTTCATACACCGTATTTAAAAGGATTGGTAGAAGGTGATTAAAAAAATTCTCTTCATTTTAAAAATAAGTTAATTACACATCTCATGGGAAGGGAGGATGATTGTTTAGTAAAAGTAGGGAAGATTCTTATTGATAATAATTTTTAGGTTCTTGACATTGAGTTTTATAAAAATGTTAAAATTATATTTTTCAAACCTTTCATAGATATTCGTGGTAATATCTTTGATTTCTAAAATGGTATACTAACCATATATGCTGTGAATGATGTAAAAATAATTTCAATATTTTTTAGAAGTAAAAAAATCTGGTCAACAGAGAAGAAAATTGATGTTTTTTTAACCCTGAGATGTTTCTATAAAATATTTTAAATAATTTTAATTATTTAATATCTTGAATTGTATAATATATTGAGTTTAAATGAAACATTAGTTTCCCTTAGTATAAAATTACTATTTTAACATAGTCTTTATTTTTGCGCAAAAAAATATAACTAACTTATGAAAATGTATGGTGAATTCATTAGCTAAAAATTATTTATGAAAAAAATATAAATCTATTATATATTTATATTTTGGAATTAATAAATTGATTAAATTAATGTTATTAAATAAAATTAACGAAATATTTATGTTATATACATATTAATTTATTTTTTATATTTGTCCAATAGATATTTTCTCAAAAGGTTTGAATAAACCCTATTTCATGTATAAAAACCTATATTTTTAAAATGGGTATTTATATATCTTTTAATAGAGGAACTGTATTAAATTAATATTTTGACTCATTAGTAATTTTTATATGACAATATAAACATGTCATTTGGAAGAGATATTTAAAATTTTACTTTGTATGATGTTTTGATATTTTCAGAAAACTGCCATGTTTTGAAGAATTGAAAAAATACAATAAATTTAGTTGAAAACAAATATTCATCATAATAATTTATATATGTGAATTATAATATTATGTGGTTCTAAAGTATAAATATAATATATTTTTATCAATAAATATAATTTTTATCATTATAAATAATTTTACATTGAATTCAGATGAAAAATTCATTCAATATTTTGCAATGTTTTAGCATTAAAACTCCATCTATATTTTCAACAATGAAATTAAATTCCATTTAATTAATGAAACTTCTATGCTTTGAAATTTGAAAAATGGAATCCTTCTTTGGAATTTTTGTTTCCATGTTACATAAATAACTTATTTTATTTTTGCGCATTATGAATAGTATCATTTGTAATTTTTATTAACACGGTTGAAGGGTAAATTATGTAATAAAGTGAAAAAATAATATTATATAATTTCTAAGAAACTTTTATTAATATAGTGAGATTATTTTTTATTGATTGGAATCATCTTTGAGGAATAATGGTGTCCTTTATAGGCAACTTGGATGAGATTAGGACATTTAATTTATTTTATTTAATGAAAAGTTAAATATGTCTTATTCAAATTTTAATAACTATATCATTTTTAAAATAAGGTTTTACCAAAGATATATTTTATTATAAATAATAACTTGAAATCTAACTTTTTTTATTTATCATAATTATTAGTTTTATTTTTTTAGGAAATAAATAATTATATTAGAGAATTATACTTTTATGATGCAGATATTATTTAATTTAAGAGAAATCAATAAAATTGTTATTATTAATATGAATCTAACCATTAAAAGACCTAAAAACTGGACCTAATATTATTTTATGAGTATATCTCGACCATTAGAATCCAAGGATATAGTTATTAACCAATATGAGCCTTATAAAAGAGATTATGACAATTATATTAATTTTTAATGTGATGATAAACTGGTTGCATTCACGTTTTAATAAGTATTCAAATTTTAATCATAGATTATATATAAGATATATTTAATTATATGTTCTATTATGAAATATCTAAGATCTATATTTTCTTTAGTATTTTGTTTTTGTTTTCGAAAATTAATTATATTAAATAATTACAGAAACCATCTGTAGTAATTATTTTATTAAGGGAAATATCAAATAAATAATATTAAAAATATTAAAATAAATATAATATGGGATAATTAATATGACCAATGAATTTTACATATGACCTTAAACTCTTAGCAGTATAATAAAATTATTGTTTCGAAGATAATTTTTTATCTTAGTATGTTTTAAAATCATTGAATGGAATAGCATCCAAATTGACATTATTGATTTTTTATCAAAATATTGATTTATTGAATTATTTAAAAATAATAAACATTTTTAAAAATATTTAATCATAATTTTATGGTCTAAAATGTTCTTAGGTATTTATTTATGGTCTAATTTACAACAAATAATTAAATTTTTCACCCTTTTAATATTGAAATATTTGTTACCATAATTAAAAGTTAAATAGAATAACTAACTGTTAATTAAAATTCAAAGATATAAATTTAGTGAAAATCATTTATAAAATTTATTGGTTTATTATATTGTGACCATATATTGTCTCATATTATATATTGGTACATTTTTGAGGTTTTTGGATGGGGTTAGATTTTATTATAAATTATTATTTTTTAGAGATCCCAAGAGTTCCTCTCGCCTAAATTATAAAGTTGAACCTCCTCCCTCCCATGTTCACTTCACCTTGATCCATAAAGTTTTTACATGCCCTTCCCATTTAATTTCTCAACATCCATTGTTTTATTCAATATGTTCTTATTTTTCCTTAAAGACAAACTATAATGCTTTAAGAGGAGATTTAGAGGTAGCACATCGATAAAGAGGTAATCTCCCCTACCGATTCATTCAAACGTCTTTATTATTATACTTCCTCTTAATGAGTTGTTTTATTATAGATCCAATATCACTTATATACTGATATTTTATTATATTCAATCTTCTATCTACTCTATGAACAATGAAATCACCACGCGTAAATACTTACGGCTTATTGTCTCTACGCCTTGGTGTAATTTGTTTTTGACCAGTGGCTTACTTGGAAGGGTATAATGATGGAAATATTAACTATATATGATAATTATAACATTATAATTAATTACGAAATATTATACACCATCCACTTAAAATAACATTCAATAATTATGGTAATTATATCGTCTCTTGTGCATACATAAAACCTACAATCTCCAAGATGCGGTGTGATTTATTATACATAATCATCATTAAAGAATGATTATATACAGGAATAAAATGAAAAAATATTTTATATATTAGACTAATATAATTATTTAAATTATATAACTATAACCAAATAATAATAACAATAACTTCTCTGAAAAAACATGCGTACAAATATATATAAGCTAACACTCGAAGAACGAGTAATAATGTTACTAAAAAACAGATGATAATATCATTATATATGATATAATTAAAATGGTTATGATTCTGAAATAATTCAATGTATTTATTTAAATCGTTATAAAGGAGTTTTAGATACATAAAAAGTAAATAATGCCTAAGGTAAGAGATAATTTTTTAATATCATTTTTATCTGATATTGTTTATACGTACATATTTTCTAGGGTATATTTATCATCTACATCCATGTTTCTTTAATATTTATTCTAAAATATTATTTCTAATATTCTAAAATGGTTTAATTTCAAATTTACCCATCTTTGAATTTTCACAAAATTGAATAAAACGAACCAAATTTCATTTTTGATATGAGGCAATTTTCTACTTTTTGAAAAAAAAAGTACGATGAGAATGTTTTTTAACGTACATGCCATGAGAATATTTTTACATATTTGTAACAGCGTATTTCCATAAAGCTTCCTATACCCTATTTCAAGTATATTTATAAATAAATTATTTTCTTCTTAAATTGCAAGACATTTTGAGAAATGAAAAAAAATTGAAGAAAGGATAATTTACTGAAGAATTAATTTCAAGTGTTATATACAAATTAGTTTCTATATAATATGTAATTATTTAATATGGGTATGTTTCAAGTATAATATCCTTATTGTTCATATTTTATGATTGTGTTTATGATGTAATGATATTTTTGAAATCCATTTCATTTTCCTAGATTATATTATGGTTGAATAATGTTTATAGAAACCCATTTTATCCATTGGTTTATGATGAATGATTTATGATATTATGGAAATATAATAATGATTTCATTATGATATGGGTGGGACCTATATCTACATCAAATTCATTGGGTAATGATTAATATCTCATGAGATATGCATGGCCGGAATGGGAAATGATATCGGTTCAATACTATAGGGGTGAAATGAGGGGTGAACTTGGTACAGTAATGGAATTTGTCCGCTATGATGGTCTTGTAAATTATCCTTGACAAATATGAAATTATTTTAAATTATTATTTGTATTCCACATATATTTCATGACTTACATTTTGTCTTATGATTATGATATGATTAAAATCTAACTTTTTTACCCTCACTGAGAATTTGATCTCACCATTTCATATATTTATTTTCCCCATGTCATGAAGATGGTTATTATGTATGATATGTCAAAAAGGGTTATAATTACTAAGAAATTAGTGGGAGATAATGAAGATGTATTATGAACTTTTTGTTATAGTTTCCCAGTTTCTAATGAAACTTTACCTATACAGTTCGTTCCGAGAATTGTTATATTTTGAAATTAATATTCTTCAAATTTGAATTAATAGTAATTTATGTATGGTATGGGTTGTTTTATCTGGTTTCATAGGAATGGTATAATTAATGATTAGAAACTAGGATGATAAAACATAGGTACGAAGCCAATGGATTTTTCGAAGTATAGATTACTATTGTAGTGCTATAGAAATGATCAAGAATAACCAATGACAAAATCTAATGTGTTTTAAATTGAAATTTAATTCATGATTGTATTGTTTTTCTATTATGATTAGTTTTTTTTAAACTATGATTCTTGTTTTTATTCAATGGATGGAACCTAGAGGAGCTGCCTTAGTTTTGAATGAGATGTGAAACACAATGATTGTCCTCCTGAGAAACCAAATGTCATAGAATTGGAATGAAAAATATTTTAGCTATAATCACTCAACTTTCTCATGTTATGAATCATACAATACTTAAACATGATAAAAGTAGGAAAAAATTCTATTGAGGCTTTTATGAGTCATTTTCCAACTTCTTTCAGTGGGACTTATGTTCTATTAGTGGAGGAAAAATGGACTATCACCATTGAAAATATTTTTTCGTTATCCAATATTTAGAACATGATAAATTCATCTTATCAGTCTATCATTTGAAAGGTGAATCTGATCAATGGTGTAACCTTATAATGAATACGAATTAAAGATATGAAATTAAATCCATGGAATGGGATCAGTTTAAGAACAAATTTCTCAACAATTACTTTCCTTGTATTCTTCAAACAAAGACGGAGAAGGAGTTATTTGAGCTAAAGAAAAAGGATGAAGAATCTGTTGGTACCAATAAAAAAAATTTACAAGACATTCAAGGTATGAATTTCGAATTATTATCCAACATATGAATAAAATTAATTGATTCTTTATTGGAATAAAACCAAGTTTCCAAAGGGTATTAGCTGTAAGGTGCATAAGTAACTACGAGGAAGTCGTTCGATGTGGTCTGAATGTTGATATGGATATTGGAGTAACCCAATAGACCTATGGGGTTGATAAGAATAGAAAAGTTTAATTAAAGGTAAAATATAAAGACCACACCTAAAATATGATGAATTTTATCTTACGCTCAATGAGTGGAAAGAAACACCGATGAAATTTTATTGAATGGACTAAACAATGTTTTAAGTTTGGGGGAGAAGGAAATAATGAAGATGAATGATGATGTAATGGAAAACATATGCCTAATGATGTGAATTGAAAAATGGCTAAATAGAATGCAACTATTACACTACAATGTTACAAGTGCAAGGAAAATGGGAATTATTCCAATCAATTCCCTAATCAAATGATTATAGATGATGACCGATGTTAGTAATCTCTTAAGGCTATTGAAAATGTAAATTCTCATATGACCACTCTCAGTGATATTTAATATGATAATGAAGTGATGAATGGTACAAATATCATCCACTAGAAAGTATAAAATGTTTTACTGGATTTAGGATGCTCCCACTCTTTTATATCTGATGAATTTTCTAGTGGTGTATCCATATTAAAATAACTATTAGATGTTGAGTAAGCTATGATAAAAAATTATAGAATATTTTTTTCATCAAATGTTAATAATTATTCTCCAGTTATTGTATTTAGGAATGTACTTCCTATAAATCTTTTGGTCCTTCCTATAGTTGAATTTTATACAAACATTAGCATGAATTAGCATTATCAATATAGAGCTCATATCAATTTATAATTAAGGTATGTAACATTCTGGATAAATCTATTATCATTTATTGATGCGAGGATGAATATGAACTTCCAATAAGTTTTTTTAAATCTTATGGGGCTTGATTCTTATAAATGAAGGTTATATATTACAAATGGTTTTGGAGAAACTCAAAATTAATAAAACAAAATTTATATGAGAGTCCGATGATGTCATTATAGAAGAATTTCATGGTCTTCCACCAAATAGTGATGTTGAGTTTTCAGTAAAACTAAAATAGGGTGTTATGACTATTTCAAAAACACCTTATAGAATGTCCGTAATTGAGTTTTAGGAATTAAAGAAGAAAATCCTAGAGAATATTGAGAAGGGATTCATATGGCCTAGTGAATCACCATGGGGTGAAATAGTTCTATATGTTAAGATTAAATATTGATCAATGAGACTCTATATTTATTTTTTAGAACATAAAAAGATTACTATAAAGAAAAAATATACTCTTCCCTAAAATGATGAATTATTTTTCCAACTACACAGAGAACAATACTTCTCCAAAATATATCTTCATTTAGCATAACATAAAATAAGTGTTAAGAAGGTGGATATAACAAATACGATGTTTTCTAAAAGGTATGAAATCTATGAATTTATAGTGATTCCCTTTGGGCTTACTAATTCCATGACAATCTTCCTTGATCTAATTAAAAGAGTCTTCAGATACTGTCTTGATAAGTTTGTGGTAATATTTATAGATGATATTCATGTCTATTCAAAGAGCCATGAAGAGCTTGAATATCACATGAGAGTGTCAGTGAAGAAACTGAGAAAGAAGAATTTTTTTTAAAAAATTTACCAAGTGATAACTTTTTCTATAGATATTTTCATTTTTGGTTCACAAAATTTCAAGAGAGGGGATATTTGTTGATCCAGAAAAAAAAAGTCATTAAAATTGACCAAGACCAACAATAGTAACTGACATCTGATGTTTTCATGGTATGGATGGATATTATATAGGTTTTTTGAATGATTTATCATGGTTATCTAAATTCCTCACCAAGATGAATCGAAAAGGAGTTATATTCATATAGACATTGGAATGTGAAGATAGTTTCAATGAGCTAAAAATAAGGTTACCCAGTGCACCTATGCTCACACTACCATATAGCGGAGAATGGTTTTCAATCTACAGTGATGTATCCAATAAGGGTATGGGATGTATTATCATTAGAAATGATATGGGGATAGATTATGCCTCATGAAAATTTAAAATCAATGGGAAAATTACCCAAATCATGATTTGGAGTTAGTTGTGGTAATCATTACACTAAAGATATGGAGGCCTTATCTTTATGGGGAAATATGTGATATTTATAGTGATCATAAAATTTTAAATTATATTTTCACACAAAGAGATCTTAATATGTGTCTAAGAAGATTATTGGAGTTGATTAATGATTACGAATTACTAATATATTAGCACCCTGTGAAGAAGAACATTGTGGAAGATGATTTGAGTAGAAAGTAACATGATAGCCTATCCATGGTGAGGATCAAAAAATATCAATTATTTATTTATTTTAACAGGATTGATCTTGAAATTTTAATGGAAGGAGAGAAATATTATATTTCTCAAATGAATGTTCACAATCTTTACAAGTGAAGACTAATGAGTCATAAATGAAATATGTAGAGCTATAAAAAAAGGTGACAAAGGTTCCTGACATCAACCTTAATTGTGATGGAATAATAATGTTCAAGAACTAGGTTTTTATTCATCTCATAAAAGAATTATATATGTATATATTGCATGAGGATCATCTTTATTCATCCACTATTCATCCTAGAACCATAAATATGTAAAAGGAACTGAAAGTGTATTTCTAATGGAATGGAATTAAAAGAGATGTTTCTGAATATGTCTCTCAGTTCTTGGTGTGCTAGTAAGTTACCGCTATGAGACAGAAGCTTAATGGGATGTCACAACCATTACCCATACCATAATTGAAATATGAAAACACCACTATGGACTTTTTCATCAGACTTCCCAAAACATATAAAGGAAATAATTCTATATGGGCTATATTTGATCACCATATCAATTCCTCTCACTTAATTTTTCTTAGATAGGATTTTTATATGGATCATATTTAAGAGATATATGTAATGGAAATTTTATGATTTCATGGAGTAACACATTCCATTATATATGATTGGGATCTTTGGTTTACTTCGATGTTCTGTTGAAGTCTTCCGTAGGATCTGGATATAGAGTAATGCTTCTACACTGCATATCAACCTTAAATAGATGGTCATTCTAAGAGGACAATTAAAACTCTAGAATACATGTTGACTTGTTTCTCTATGGTTATCCATGGTGGTTGGTATCAACACCAACCGTTGGTGAAATTTTCTTATAAAAATATATTTCACTCTAGTATTAGGATGGATACTTATAAATCTCTCAATAGAATGAAGTATATAAATCCAACGCATTGGGAAGAATTTGGTTAAATAAAGTTATTAGGACCTGATCTTGTTGATGAAATGATAGAAAAGGTCAGATCTATTCAAAAACACATAAGTGAATCTTAGAGTCAAGAAAAGTTATACTGAAAACTAAAGAAAAGACATAATGTTTGATGTTTGTGACATGTTGTTTCTACAAATATCTCTCTGATAGAGAGTATTGATATTTGGAAATAAGGGATACTTTATCCCTAGGTATATGGGTCTATGTGAAATTTTTGATCTTGTTGGGAAGGTATCTTACCGATTGGTGCTTCCAAAAAATCTATCTCCAGTTCAAGATGTCATCCATTTAACTCTCCTGAGATAGTACATAGTTGATCCTTCACATGTACTAAACTCATATGTTTTACCACTAGATAATGATCTTTTTTATAAAGAATGAATGATATATATTCGAGATCATAGTGAAAAAGTTCTACAAAATTAGACCATTCACTTGGTTAATGTTTTATGGCAGAACCACAAATTTGTGGATGCTACGTGGGAACTTGAGGATGTGATGTGACAGAATAATCATCATCTATTTGTTTCCAAATGATGAATTTTGAGAGTGAAATTCAGTTTAAGTGGGAATCATTTAACCCCTGAATGTTTTATTGAAATATTTTAAGTAATTTTAATTATTCAATAGCTCATTTTTCACGCGGTCGTGAGTTTATACCAACCACGAGACACCCTTAGTACAGAATGAAAATTTTAATGGTCAAATGTGTTAAATATAACTATCTTATTTAAAAGTGTGGTGAATTAATTGGATACCAATTATTTATGAAAAAATATAAATAAATTATATTTTTGTATTTTCGTATTAAAAAATTGAGTGAATTAATATTATTAAATTAAATTATTGAAATATTTTTTATATTCATACAGTAGATATTTTTTCATAGGGTATGAAGAAACACTATTTGATGTATAAAAACCTATATTTTTCAAAAGGGTAATTATCCACCTTTTAATGGAAAACCCCATTTAAATTAAGATTTTGACACATTAATAATTTTTATATGACTGCATAAAAATGTTATTTGGATGTGGGATATAAATATTTACATTGGATTAATTTTTGATATTTTCAGATAACATTCAAGGTTTGATGAATAATAAAAAACAAAAAAATTTAATTGAAAACAACATTTTAATAAAAATAATATATATGGTAAAATTATAATACATAATTTTTTTAAAGTGTAAATATAATCTATTTTAATTATTCAATATAATTTATTTCATTAACATTAATTTTACATTGAGTTCAGATATAAAAACATTTCAATCTTTTACAATCTCTTAAATTTTAAAACATTCACTCTTTTTTTGATAAAGGGATTAATTTTAAATTATTTACTGAAATTTGGGTGCGTATAATTTTGAAAAATGGAAACTGTATTTGCAATTAGTATGAAAAAATTAGGTAAATGTATTACTTTTTGATTTTGGTGTTATGAATAGCAACTTCGGTAATTTTTAATTACCTGGTAATAGGGTAAATCAGGTAATTAAGGGTAAAAATAATATTATGAAATTACCTTAAATAGTTTCCTAATATCATTGGATGATTGTGTCTTGATATAAATGATCCTTGGGTCAGAATTGTGTCTTTTTTAAGCCACTTTGATGTGATTAGCTATTAATTTTATCTTATTTAAAAAAAATTAAATATTACTTACTCAAATTTTAATAATTATATCATTTTTGATATAAGGTTGTATAGAAAATAAATTATATTGTAAATACACATATGAAATATTACATTATTTTTTTATTAGTATAATTTATTTGTAATTTATAGGTAGTAAATAATTACCATAGAGACTTATACATTTATGATGAAAAAATTATTTAATTGATGCAAAATTAGTAAAATAATAATTATTAATGGGATAATAAAAATCAAAATACCCAAAAACAGAACCAAATCTCCTTTTTCGAGTATATCTTAACCATAAAAATTTATGAGTAATGTTATTTACCATTTTGAATTTTATATAATTGATTAAGACACTTATATTATTTTATTTAACATGATGATAAACTTATCACATTCTTATTTTAATAATTATAACATTTTTAATGATATATTATACAGAAGATATATTCTATTGTAAGTATTATTATTAAAGTTAGATTAATTATATTTGTTTGAGTTTTTTATTTTTAATTATTATTCCAAAAATATGCATATTAAATAATTACAAAATATTGTTGTAGTTATTTATATGTTAAGGGAATATCAATTAAATATTATTGAAAATATTAAAATAAATATAATTTAGAATAATTTATATTTTAAATTGATTTTATAAATTACCTTGACCTCTTAAGAATATAATAAAATGATTTTTTTCAAATTTATCTATTTTTATTAATATTTTTATAAAATTATTAATCGAATTGTATCAAAACTAACACTATTGGTTATATATCAAAATAATGTTTTATTAAATCAGTCAAAGATACATAATCATTTTAAAAAATGTTGGATAATTATTATATGTTCTAAAATGTTCTAATGTATTTATTTGAGGTATAACTGATATAAAATAAGTTAAATTTTCACCCTTTTAATTTAGAAATATTTGTTACCCTAGTTAAAAATTTAATATAATAACAAAGAGTTAAATAAAAGGATAAGGCTTAAATTTATAGAAAAAAATTTCTAAAATTTATTTGTTGATTATATTTGTAACTCATCTCATCTAATATTCTATTTTGGAAAATTGTTGAGGTTTTTGGATGGGGATTGATTTTATTAAATATTAATATTTTTGGAGATCCCAAAAGTTTCCCTCACATCAATTATAAAATAAAACATCCTCCCTAACATGTTCACAGAACTTTGATCCTTCATGCTTAGACATACCCTAATAATTACCATTATCAACATCTCTAGTTAAATTCTAGTTGTTTTTGTCTTCTTTAAAGACATCCTCTTATGCTTTATGAAGAGATATGGATAGAGCATGTCGAAGAAGTGGTGATCTTCACTACGGATTATTTACAACATATTTCTTATTCTAATTCCCCATAATTATTTGTTTATTTATAACTCTAATATCAATTATATTCATACCTATTATTATATTACATCCTTCATCCCTCCTAAAAAAATAAATCAACACACATGCGTATGTACAACTCGCCGTCTCCATGCTGTGGTGTAATATGTTTTTTTACAACCACCCTACATGGATGATTATAATGATGGAAATAATAACTATATTTGATTATTGTAACATGATAATAGATTATGAAATACTATACCACATCCACTTCAATTCCATTCAAAAGTTATAGGAATGATATCATCGGTTGTGCGTACGTACGACCTACCATCTCCATGATGCGAAGTGATTAATTCCAAATGATCTTATTTGAAGCATGATTATAAAAATGAATAGAATTAAAAAATAGTATATATATTATACTAACATAATTTTGTAAAAGATATAACTATAACCTAATAAGAGGAATAATAACTTATCTAACAAAACATGCATAAAAAATAATAAATATAACACCCGATGTATGATAAATAATGTTACAAATAAAATGATGATAACATGATCATATATGATATCATAAATATTACAATGATTAGAAAATAATTCAATGACATCATTTACATCAATTAACTGGAGGTTTGGATACATAGAAAGGAAATCAAGTATAAGGTAAGGAATAATTTTTCAATCTCATTATTATTTGAGATTTAATATACGTATGTATTTACTGGGGTATACTTATCAATCATTTCCATGATTCATAAATTTGTATTCTAAAATATTATTTCTAAAAATTTTCAAATTTTCAAATTAAATTTTACCCATTGGTGAATTTTTGTGAAATAATATCAAAGTTATATTTTTTCATTTTCGATACGAGGAACGTTTTAGACTTTTTTGATAAAATATGAGGACAGTGTTTTTTAACAAATAGGAAATGAATAGTTTTTATATTTTCATAACACATTACTTCCATGAATCTTATTATACACTATTTCATGATTATTTTTAAATAAATTCCTTTATTTTGAAATTATGTTTCATTCGTAGAATAAGAAAACATTTCTAAAGAAGAAATGATGCATTCCTCATGAATTAATTTCAGGTTTTATATAAAAAATATTTTCCATTTATGATGGAATTATTTAATAGGGTCATGTTTAATTTATAATATTCTTATTGATCCTATGGTTTTATTGTGTTTATGATTGAATTATATTTATGATATCCATTTATTTTACATGGATAATGTTATGGTGTAATGATGTTTCAAGAATCCCATTTTATTCCTTCGGTTATGATGAATGATTTATGTTTTTTTGGAACATGTAAGAATGATTTAATTTTGAGATGGGTGAGACCCATATCTACCTCAAATTCATTTGGTATTGATTTATATCTCATGAGATATACATGACTAGAATAGGAAATGTTCTCGGTAAAGTAGTATAGGGATGGAATGAGGAGGGAACTTGGTTTAACAATGGGCTTTATCTAATATGAAGGTTTTGGTAACGATCGTTGAATATTTTGAAATGTTTTCTATTTTTATGTGTATGCCACAAAAATTTAATTCCTTATGTTGTGTCTTTTGGTTTTACATTCACTGATTCTTATGAACATTTTTGATTTGTGGCATGGAATGATATCATGACCATTCATTTGCAGGCCATGATTGTCAAATGATATGGTATTATGTCTTCTGATTTTTATATGATTGATATATCCCTTTTTTACCCTTACTATGAATCTGAGACCACCCATTCATATGATTCTTTCACCCAGTCTATTAATTATTTTGTAATGTAAATAATGTCAAAAATGGATTTAATTGTGATGAAATAAGTAGGAGATAATAACGGTGTATTATGAACCAATTTCTTGTGTATTCTAGTTTCTAAAGAAGCTATAACTATATAGTCATGTCCTTAATTTTTTTTATATTTCTTACTGAATATTTTTCAATTTTCAATTTATATCAATGTATCTAAATTATGGTTTGTTATATTCTTATGTACAGTTTAATGATGATTTAATGATGAATTTATATAACCCTGACCCATATGTATGAAATTTAGTTTTAGTGATTTCCTTAGTTGTTGATAGTGTTCAAAATTTTGTTTTAAGTCTTTATTTTTTCTTTCCATTTATAAGTTATATAAATTAGGTGTTCATATCCTATTAATAGTAACACTCAGGTTGTTGTTCTTCCCCCTAAAACATTTTTTGATGAGAAAATTAATTCCCGAGATCCTAATCTAGAGGCACAATCACAAACCATTCTCTATAAATTCTATAAACCTATTTATGAGAGTTTTCGGAATGAAATTTATTTTTTACATGTCTCTAAATATGAGAATATATTTTCATTAAATCCTCTTAAAACATGAAATTTTTTAATTGGAATGAGACTATTTTAATAATTTCTACACACCTCCTATGATGAATACTATATTTTTTTCTCATCAACATGCTTGTAAAATATTAAATATTTATGATTCAAGTGAGGAGTCTAAATGGTATATCCTGAGTGGTAAATATTATTAATTTAGTTGAGAGACTTTTTATTGGTCCATATTTCAAACTATATTTAAAATTTTTGAACATATTCCAACACTGCTTACACTTATTTCTATGTTCTTTATTCTATCATGAGTGGGGGAACCCTATGAGCATGTTTTTTTAGTATTATTAAATTTTTGGGTTTCTATATTCATATTTTCCCACTTCAGTGACATTATATTTATAAAAACCCAAATGGATTTATTTCCACTCATAAAATAGATACGGTAATTAGGAAATAATTTGTTAATTATAGACATTTAGAAATATTAAGGGATACAATTAAAAAATACCCCCAAAATAGTGAACTGAGAATCATTAACAAATAATTCCCACCAAATGATTATGGTTAGAATTTAATGTCATTTCTTTATTTAGGGTTCTAAACATAGCACTACATCATAGGTAAGCCATGATTTCATGTTTTTTGTTTTAGTTTTATGTTCTTATAAATATATATAACTCAAATTTTTTTTAGTCTTAAACATATCATTCAAGAAAACAATAATCCATGGAATTATATATTGTATATAATCACGTGTGTATTATACCTACAACATGAATGGATGAATTCACTTTGAGTGATATATTCATTCCATAGGTTAAATGAATTCAATAATAAATGATAAATTATTCCTATTTTATATTATTATAGATAAATTACTGAACCTACCACGGATCTCATCTGATAATTAAATAAAAATAGGATCATCTATAAGTATTTTGGTTGTATAATTGACCACTCAAGATCAAGAGTTATGGAGGTACCACAAGAGGAATGGTTCAACTCCAAGAAGAGAGAATCAGACATACAGTTATTAAATTAACATAAGAAGCATCAAATAAAATGGTTAAACTCTGAGACTATGGTTCAAAGTATAAAGTAAGAAATTTTCGTTATTATTCAATTCTAATAGAAATAATAGGAATTATAATTCTGGATCAAAATCCCAAACACAATTTTTTTTCTATTATTTCATTTTAGGATTTTCTAATTAAATAATAATGATACTCAATTTTTAAATTTAAAGTGAATTCAAGAAAAAAACAGGGGGATATCCAGTGGAAAAAATAGAGTATACATTTATCTCTAAATAATGAATAAATATTATTTATATTAGAGTAATTATTTTAACTTCTATTTTTTTGTTATTTACCATAAATAATTATGAGTATTTTCTAATTTTGGTAACAAAAATTATTTCAATTAATTCTCAAATTGTTATTCCATTTTGTAATATTTGAAATTGAGGAAACCATAAAATAACATACCGAAACATTTAAAAATGTCATAGGAATACTAATTATATTTAAAAATAACACATGCTTAAAGACCATAATGTTTTATGGTATTTAAAATAGGGTAAACAATAAAATAATTTATGTAATTCCATTTACATCTCTCAAATATGTCTTCTCTGTCGTTACCCTTTTTAGAAATATCCTTCTTAAAACCATATCACATAACATTTCAAAAATGATATCAACATAAAGTGTGATCTTAAAAACCCAATAAGATTAAATATGTGATATATCAATCAATGATTATATTCAATCATAAGATATTAATAAAGGTAGAATTACATGCTAATAACTAACATTGTTCATACCCAATCAATCGCATATCAAAAAATATTGTGTCATGAAATAGATCCTTAACATTTCAAAAGGCAGAAGTCCTAATAAGGAATAATTATCATTAATCAATCCTGATACATGAGAAAATGTTTTAAGAATAATAAAATTTTAATGTTATTGAGAAAAAATCATAATCTTTTGAAAAAATTCATTACATAAGGATAACTATGAAAACCATTATTATAACATGTAAAATATCCCATATTGTATTGGATTCCCTCCCCAACCATTTTTCACCCATATTATGGGTTCAATCTGAATCCTATTTCATATGGTCTCACAATATATCATTCATTTACCAATTAAATGGAAGGATACAGTGTAACCACCCATCATATAATTAACACTATACAAATATGTGCCCTAAAATCCTATATAAATTCATTATTTCAACATAGAGTTATTAAATTGTATGAACCTAATAGTTTTCACAAAATAGTCATAAAAATATAATCATCATATTATATTCATTGAATAAAATTTTATTTTATCATGTGATCATATCACTTGTGAAACATAATAATCATCAAACTATATTAAATTAGATGAAAAATATATTTAAAATATAATTTTATCCTTCATGGAATATCATGAAAAAAAATCCATTTTTTGATAATATTTTAAATAATAATTTACAAAATATTGAGAAAAATAGAATCACTGAAAATAACCTTCAAAAGTTCAACGGATTCTTTAATGCAGTGAGTGTTTATGATAATGGGAAAGGATTTTCATTCGGCAGACATTAAAAAATATCCCTATCATTCTATTGGTAAAAATTATAAATGTATTTATTTTAGAAAATAAAAAGAACATTCCTTTTAAAAAATTGAAATTAATGTCAAATATGATTGAAAAAAACTCTAAATAAACATTTACCATAGAAAATAAAATACTTAAATAACATGGATAGAGTAGAAAAACTCTTTGTATGATGTTGAAAAAAAGTTGAAATTATTCAAAATAATATTTTCTCAATTTTTTATGTACTAATGAGTAGGGAATTAAAAAAATGAATAAAACTCTAGAAATAACCATCAGAGGAAAAAAGATAGTGTTTAATGGATAATTATCATATAATTTTCCTCAATGTAAACATAATATTGAAAATCAGGAAAAGAAGTGTTATTGTAACAAAAAACCATGCCTCTTTTCCATACATTCTTTATATGTTCTATTAACTAGATATTCATTGGGATAGATCCATTTTATTACATTTAAAGAAATATATATTTAGTCTTTGGGGAATTAATGAAGTTAAAAGATGTGGTGAAGGATTTTAGGAAGGTATCTGAGAAGAACTTTGAATAAAAATAGTTCTCAATGATGATTAATAAGTTAATATAGGAGTCTTCTATTTATTTTTTTGGTGGGTGTAAAACCAAAAAAAACATTAAAACATTAAAATATATAAAAGTCATATTCATGTGAAAGTACGACCAAAGAAACAGAAAGTTGAATATAATAGAATGGTGGGTTAAAATCCACTTAATTAATTGAATTTAGAAAACTTTTTTACGATATTTTAACATTTATCTCTAATGTTTTACCCATCATAATCCCATTTAATAATTACCTATAATGTCCCAAAATTTATGTATAATGTCTTTTAGTAATATATAATTATTTTGAAACCATGAAATCTAGTAGCGCATAATTCTGAGGCTCGGAGTGCTCGGAATTGATCTGTTGAATGTTGTTAAGATAAAATAGGATATGTGAGTGTTTTTTCTAAAAAATGATGAATAACTCTTAAATGGTTACCCCATATCAGAAATTTGAGGGCACTATTTTGTTCAGGATGGATAGTTTACCCTAGGCATGAATTAATTTTATTCGGTGTATGCCTCTGGTAAGAAAACCCAGTAGTGGAATAATTGAGAATAAAAAAATTAAATATAATTATTTTATATTTCAAATGATTATAACACAAGAATGGTGACTTGGATTAAAAATTTGAGACCATCACTAAACTCGTGATGGTATTCTTTCCTTAGGTAGACAATAACATTAGCGGGTGCATGCAAATACTAGAAGTTAGTTTTTGACTGTAAATAAAATAATAAGTAACCATTATTTTATTATTACATTATATAACATGAAAACAATAACTCGTATTGAAAATCTGAGAGTATCGTTGGATTCGTGGGGATGTCTTTCTCTTAGGCAGAGCCTAACCTTGACCGGTGTTGGTTGAGAGTCACTGTTAATAATTTTTGAACTTTTTTTAAGGTATATTCAGTAAATGTATGGGCCAAGTCTTCTATATTTTGAACTAGTGTGTGGATTAAAAATCAGAGGGTACTATTGAATCTACAGTTCCTGGATTCATTTATGGGAGGTTTTACCTCAACCACAGTTGTTAAGATGAAAATGTTAGTTTTTGAAATATTTAATGAAATAATAAAATAACATAGAGATTGTTATTTTATTCTTTTTTTCCCTACCACCTGTTGATCGGTGGTGGCAGGCACTAAAGAGGTGGTCAGACACTTAATAAGGGATATTAAATGCCTGGTTACTATATGGTTTAATATCCACCCCTTGTGTAATTAGTATAGAACATTAATCACATCGATTAAGGTATCTTAATAATTCCTCAGTGTGTTACTCACCCATTCTCTCCTCTATTTAAGTGAGGCTCAGATTGGAGTTATGAAATGGCTTCACCAAGAAAGGAACCTCTGGTGAAGTTATGCGACGTCTTCCACCGATGAGAAATGGAAGCTTTGATATCGATGGGGAAATCGATGACAAACACAGGAATCTTCCACAGACATTGATTCTTCATCCACCACCACAACATCCCAAACAAATCACGAGGTAGGGGTTGTCTTTTAATTCAATAATTTCCCATGATTCTTCTACTCGTTCATGAATTTGCAGGTGGTTTTTATTTTATATTTGAATGGGATTTATCATTATTTTAATGTGATGTATAAATTACTACCTCTTATTATGATGCTAACGCAGAGGGAGCAAGCAAAAATAAAATGGTCCAGACCCTCTGCCACATGATTTTTCATTACACTCTTCGAAGGCGGGGAGTTCCAACTTGAAGAAAAATTGAAACCAAGTGTTTTTCAATGACAGAGACATCACGAGAGGACCATAGGTACATCTGGAAGGAATAACAGACAACTGGAGCTCACCCTGTGGCCTGTGGAAAAAGCGCCCACCCAGAAGATGAGGGAGGCCACCGGAAACCACTGGCTGTGGTGGAGGAGCGGCACCGCTCGATGCCATGGTGGTCGGATAGGCGGCTGGCAGCAACCGACCGCGGAGGTGGAGGTGGTGCGCTGTCACGCACTATGCTGAAGAGATCCACGGTGATGTAGGGGACCCACTCCCTATGGGACCTATGGGTTATGAGGCAGCACCACTTGGTACTACCCTTTAATAAACGAAACGGATTTTTTAGCTGTTCAGGAGGCGGACTATGCGACCCTCGCTCGGGTCGTGCCATCAAGGGGGTTGGACCACCCAGTGGACTGGGTCGGTCCATGGCCCAACGGGCCGAGCCCAAAGCGTCCTCGCCCAACCTGGTTGGCCCAGGCCGGTTTAGTCTTGGACAGGTGAGTCCCAGACCGTGTCGGTTTTCCCTAGGCCGGGTCGAACAGGGTCGGACTAACCGGGTTAGATCGGACGTGGACCACTCTCAGGCCCAGTTACGCTTAAAAGGATGTATCTTGTGAACCAGGCATCCATTTGAGGAACCATCAGTGGCGCTGGGATCCTTGCAGCGAGATGACCCTTTTGACATAATTCGTTTGACTTCAGGAGAATTTTGGAGTTTTTCTAGGTTGGATCGTACATGAATCCAACAAGGGCCCTTAACACTAAAATGCCTATAGATTACACACCGAGTGTCTAGTTGGCGCGTCGTATATTTTGTTGGAACCCTTATAACATAACGTATCATCAGGATACTTCCATGTCGAATATCATGGCGGTTGAGCTATGACCAATAACTAGAGTAGTGGATCCAGAGTGTTTCATGTAGTGAGAGGTAGGATGACTACTCCCTTGATGAATCGAGGCACATGTATTTTATACTCCTCTTCTCTGGTAGATACGGGACTCCCCATGTCATGAGTTCCGGATTTTTCCCTATGATTGGGTTTTCTATCTTTGGAGTCGGTACTAGCATATTATACTAGGGAGTAATTCCGACATTATTTACTCACATATAGTCTGGTACTCCCCTACCAGGTAGGGTGCTGGTACTCTATGTTAGGAGTAGGTACTCCCATATGATCCCAGGGTGTTGGTCTTCTTAATTCAGTGCTACAGTAGATTTAGTACTCCCCAATCGAGCCAGGGTGTGGATCATCTAGCACGGGGTCGGTACTCCCCTGATATACTGGGGTGCGGGTCCCCCATATCAAACAAACTACCATATTTTTACTCTCCTATCGGGTAGGGTTTAAGACCATACACATAGAGTTTGTACTCTCTTACTGTGCCATGGTGTGGTTCCACTAGCATGGGGTTGGTACTCCCTTAACGTACTAGGTTGAAAGTCACCCACAACAATTAATCTACGGGAGTTGTACTCCCATACCGGGTAGGGTGCGGGTCCTCGCATATGGATTAATCCTCCCTTGTCTCTCAGTAGCAATAGGGAGTGGGTATTTCTAGGTATTTGATACTCCCTCGACTACAAGACACAATGTCTAGGTGTGGGCCTCTTCACATGGTTTCCCTTGGTCTTTCCTCGGGTGCAAGACTGTGACCGCAGGAACTCTAATGTCAGAAACTAGATGAAGATCTAGCATACTGTTCCCGATGGGGAATGTCCTCTCAGACATTCCATTAGGAATGGTTGAGTTTTAACTGATAGAGTACATTTCTCAGGTGGGTACCATCAGGGATGGCCAGTTCATGGACCGTGTACTCCTAATCCTTGAGTTACGCTTTCAGAATACATTGGGAATCCTAGAAATGGCTTGAGATCAGAACCGTATGTTTCTTAGCGGATGTGATGATTATATTATTTTGAGCTATGTATTTAGCTTTGTGCTTTGTGATTGAGATCAGGATATGTGGCTTTCCATTGTGGAATTATGAGAGACCTTTAGGGGTCTTGGGTTACCTAATAGGTATTGTTATACTCACCCATACACAGGCTTCTTCCACACCTTTTTGTGTCCTATTCAGATGAAAAGAAACTTGGTATATAGTTGAGGGTGACAGGTACAGGTGGTACATGGGGGACACAAGATGAAAAAGAGAATGTGGAGATGAGATGTACCTACCCTTCTGGTAGGATCCTTGGTGGACGATCACAGGAGATGTTTCTGTTTTCCATTTGTAGTTGTATCTTTCGGTTGGGTGGGTATTCCGACCCCATTCTTTCTATACACACTGTTACTACTCTAGTTTTACATCACTGTTGCATCTTGTTGTGGTATTGGACTATGAGTTTGTATTTTTTTTAAAGGCAATGACTTCCCATTTTAGGGATATTCCGTTCCGGTGCTACTCACCAACCCCTGACCTTTGGAAGGGGGATTGGGGTAGTCACGACATGGGAACCGGGGGATGGGGCATGAAAAAGTAGTATCAGAGGATTCGGTTCTACTGAAGAACTATGACTATGGTATTTCCAATGGAGCAGAAGTGTTATGTTTTTTGAGTGAGATCTTTAGTTCAGGGAATCCAGTGTTGTTTCAGTGGTCGGCGTATCCAAACACCAGGACCCTGAATACTGATTTCCAACTCGGTGCACGAAAACACTAATTACATGTGTTTTAGAAATGATTTTATTTTGTTATCTTTTTATTCATATCACCAAGTATATCTTTTTGACTATGGATTATCTTGATTATCTTTGAATATGACTCTGTGCATATAGTTGGCCAAGATTCCAATGCATGAAAATGAGGATGGCCCACAGTGTGATTAGGCTTAAGTACAAGGACGGTTGCCCCAGATACGTACCTCTGAGTGGTGTCTCAGCAATACCAATGCTTGTTGGTCAGAAGTTACTACTGGCTCAACTGGTATAGGAAACTTATAGTCTCAGTGCCTTAAACGTGTCTTAGTGACAAATACCCCCGAGGATCCAAGGTGATTTTGACTCACAATCTGCTAAGGGATGGATTGAGGTGGTGAGTGAGTTTCCATCAAACCAGGGGCCCGTTAGATCAGATGGTGGTCCTAGAAGTCGGTATTCTATGTGGCTCTGTAGGGCGATGGTAGGGTTTAGATTAACCTTATCATAAGATGAGATGTCTCTTTCATAAATAGAGATTGAGAACATTCCTGAGAGAAGGGGGGCTCTTGCCGAAAAAAGGCCAATGGGTTTGAGTTCCCAAGAGGTTCTATAGTTTCAATCGGGCAACATGTTGATAATTGAGTATTGTTAAAGGAATACAAACCATTCTAGGTAATTTCTGAATAAAATACGACCAGTGCTTCAGGGCTTAGACCTCCATGAAAGATGTGTTCGGGGACATCTAAGCGAGCACTTTTCCTATGTGTATTTTTAATTATGTTAGGGTTCTAGAGAGGACCATTGTGGTTGAGAATTATTTTGCTGAGCAGATACAGCCAGTGAATGTCAGCAATGGTAAAGGAGGAAACCGATGTCAGTTGTGGTGACTTTGATGTGTAAAATGTTCTAGAAAGAGAAAGTGATAGGGAGAGATGAATTTGTCGGGCAACAGATGTGAAAGAGGAGATTGGATAGTAGCAAGAGGTGGTACAAATTTCGACATGTTACAACCAGCACCCCAATGTGGACCCCACCAGGCTTAGGGAGCTAGAGGAATGGGGAAATAAATAGCTTCATGCATTAAAGGAGTGTGACCCAAGGGCTCTATGAATGATCTGAGGTATGATATGTGTCTACTACTAGCTACCATATTAATAGACATAGGTAAAAATCTTCTTTTCATTCCATGAACATTGTTTAAGACCAAGAGTTTCTGGTTAAACCATTGACTTGACCCTTACATCTAGAGACACCTTTACGAGGATAATCGATAATCACACTTATGCTGATGGTGGGATCTGACCGTTGAGGTGAGAGTTTCGGTTGGAACCTCTTGGTGGAAGTTTCGAGGACTTACGACGTTAGATTGGGTATGGACTGGACATCCAGAGTTCATACACAGATTTATTATTTTAACCAAAAGCATGTGTTATATTTCAATGTTGGAATGTGCTTTTCTTTGGTTGAAAAAAAAATAAAACTAGGTAGCATGGGATAGTCTCTTGCATAAGAGGGTGCATCTGATCACTCTTGAGTAAGCTAGCCTTACCCTCTTGGTAGCCATAGTTTTTAGTTTTCATTTCCGAAAAGTAATGGCAGAGTCTGGTAACATATTTTTAAAATATGTTTCCATGATTACCTCCATATAGTGAGAGGGACTTCTGCAATGTCTTGTAACCAGCGACGACACCGATATCTACAACTGCATATCAGATAGCACCAATAGAGCTTCGGGAGCTGAGAGTTTAGATGGGGGACATGGTGGCTAATGTAATTAGAAGGAGGTCTGGTTTACAGATACTGAGTGATGTGTTAGATCAACTAGCTTCATTATAGAAAACCTTCATGGATAGTAATAGAGTTTCTTACCTCCAGCCTATAACTGTCACTCCCCCACACCTTTAGCATGTTCGGGAGGCACAACATGGGGACGTGTACTGCGATGCCCGACGTGCTCAGATATCCTTAGGATGGTCTCCGGAAGGATTTTTTGAAGGTGTGGAGCATGTAATATTTTACATAGGATGCATTGTGGTACCAGTGATGATACCAAAGGAGGTGTTGAGGGAGTTCCACACAACCCACTTTAGATGCACATCTTGGTGTGGCGAAGATGTACCAGTACCTTCGGCGTCAGTACAACTAGCCATGAATAAAGACTGCACAAAGATATCAAAAGTCTTGTGCTGATTTGAGATGGAGACCCTTGTAGTTCAATGAGGGAGACCATGTATTTTTACGGGACTAACCCCAATGGGGATTGCAGAGATTTGGCCGGGGAGTCATGATATCTCCAAGGTTCATCAGACCTCTCTAGTTTCTCACCAGAGTAGGAGAGGTGGCTCACCATCTATAAATCCCCCCACAGATTCACTAGATGCATAATTATTTCCATGTGTCATAGCTAAGGAGAAGGTTGCATGATCTATCACACATTATCAACTAGGGAGAGTTGTAATTTGACAATGGGGAATGTTTTACGAAGTTCCTGGTGGAGATGGAGGATCAACATGAGAAAGTCCATTTTGGATGGTGTATTCCTAGGCTGTGAGTTTAGTGGCAACACCAAAAACTCTATGAGATCACATGGGAGTGAGAGGCTCAGATTCGTGCTCAATGCCCTCATTTGATTGGTTTTCCTTATTTTGGCATCCAGGGATGTAAAGACCTAAAGAGGGGAGAATGTAATGTACTATAATATTAGTATATTTTTTTAATTATATGGAATTATTTCGTGACCACTATATCTGATGGCACATAATTCCGAGGCTCGGAGTGTTCGGAATGATTCGTCAGAAGTTGTTAAGTTTAAACAAGTGCACATTAGTGGTTTTCTATAGGAGGTTGAATAACTCTTAAAAAATTTCCCAGATCATAACTCTGAGGGCACTGTTTCCTTCATCATGGCGGGTTTACCCTAGGAACGACTTATGTTTAGTCCGCACAGGCCTCTAGTGAGAAAATATGGAAATGGAATAACCATAAATAAAATTAAGAAATAAAATTATTTTATTTATCCAATTATTATAACTCATGAACGGTGAGTCGGATTATAAATTGGATACGACCAATGATATCATGAGGGTATGATTTCCTTGGGCAGAACCTTACAATGGTCAGCACGAGCCAAAAATGGATGTTATTTTTTGGACGTAAATAAAATAATTAAATAAAACTTATTTTATTGTTAAATTCAATATCTTTAAAACCGTAACTCGGAATGAAAATTTGATAGCACCGTTGGATTCTTGAGGACACTCTATGAGGTGCCTAACCTCAACCGTCGCGGGTCAAGGTTGACTATTAATACTTGTTCATCTTTTTTAAGGACCATTCAATAAACTCACAAGCAGTGTTTTCAATCTTTTGAATTCGTGCTCGGATTAAAAATTTGAGGGCACCGTTGAATCCCCAGTGCCATGATTCTTTTAAGGGAGTCATAACCTCCACTGCAGTTGGTCCAGTGAAAAATTTATTTTTTACAACTAATAATGAAATAATAAAATAACTTAGATATTTTTATTTTATTCATTTTTTCCTACCAGCAGTTGAGCGACGGTGGAGGGGACCACAGAGGTGGTCATACATTTAATATGGATATTAAATACCCTGTTACACCTTGGTTTCCTTTCCACCCCATGTGTAATTAATGTAGAACACTAATTACGTCGATTAATGAATCTAATTAATTCCTCGGTGCGTTACTCACCCTTTCTTCCCCCTATTTATGTGAGGATCAGGGTAGAGGTTCTACATGGTATCACCAAGAAAGGAACCTCTAGCGAAGTGATGTGATGTCTTCCACTAACAAGGAAGAGATGCTTGGATGTCGTTGGAGGAATCGACGACAAACGCCGACGGCTTCCATATACAGGGATTCTTCATCCACCAACACGACCTCCCCAATGAATCATAAGGCATGGTTGTATTTTAATTAAATAATTTCCCTGGATTATTCTTCTCATTCTTGAATTTGTAGATGGTTGTTATGGGGGATTTGAATGAGTTTTATCAGTATTTTAATGTGATGTATAAATTACTCCCTCTTGTTATGAATCTAACACAGAGGGAGCGGGCAAAACGAACAAGTCCTGGACCCTTCGCCACTTGATTTTTCATTACATTCTTCAGAGGTGGGTATTTTCAACATGACGGAACCATGAAACCAAGAGGCGTGCAATGAGGAGAACATCCCCATAGGACCGTTGGTGCCCCAAGAAGGAAGAACGAACCACAAGATCTCACTAGCTGTCCCACAGAAGAAGCGTTGGCATGGAACTGGTGAGCCGGTGGTAGTGGATGAGGACGATGGCTGGAAATCACCTTCCACTGTGGAAGAGCGGCGTCGATCGGTGTCGTAGTGGTCAGGTAGGCGGTCAGAAGTATCCAACCACGGAGGTGGAGGTGGTTCTCCATCACATGCCTTACTGAAGGGATATGGGACTAAAAGTCGTGGTAATACAGGGGACCCACTCTTTATGGGTTCCACGGGTGATGAGGCAGCGCCACCTGATGTCACCTTTTAATAATCTGAATGGCTCTTAGAGCCTTTCGAGAGGCGGACCGCATGACCCCCACATGGGTCACACCACCTAGTAGGTCGGACCACCCGGTAGGCCACACCCATCATGGCCCAGCCCAACTGTGCTGGCCCAGGCCGGCTCGGGCTGGGACGGGTTAGCCCCGGACCAGGTCGGGTCACCCCGGCCGAGTCGGTCAGATCAGGCCAGACTGGCCCCAGACCCCTCTCAGGCCTAGTTACGCGTAAAGGGTCATATCGTGTGAACCAGACATCCATTTGAAGAACTATCTATGATGCTGGGCTCCATGAATCAAGACTATCCTTTTGAGATAATCCACGTGAATTTAGGTGGATGATGGATTTAGGCTGAGTTGGATCGTACCCAAATCCAATTGGGCCCTCAACACTAAAATGCATATAGCTTTCAGACCGAGAATCTGGTTGACGCGCTGCCAATTGCATTGGAACCATTATGACATGAAGGATCATCCATTTACTTATATATGGATGTTCGTGGTTGGTTAGGTTTGACCAATAACTGGAGGAGAAGAACGAGTGTGTTTCTTGTAGTGAGAGTTAGGATGGATTCTCCCTTGATGACTCAAGGTCTGGGTATTCCTTACTCCTCTACTCCGGTAGAGATGTGACTCCCCATGTCATGAGTGCGGGTTCATTTATCTCTGATTGGATTTTCTTTAATTAGAGTTGGTACTCCCCTATTGGACTAGGGCATGTTTCCTCCACACTTATCACACATTTAGTCAGGTACTACCCTACAGGGTAGGGTGCAGGTACTTTGTGTTACGAGTAGGTACTCCCTTGTCATCCCAAGGAGTGGGTCCTCCTTATACATTTCTACAACAGAGTCGGTACCCCCCTGCCATGCAAATGTTGGGGTCCTCTAGCCATGGTTTTGTACTCCCCTGACATACTAGGGTGCGGGTCCCCCATAGTGAACAAACTACCATAGTTGTACTCCCCTACTGAGTAGGGTGCATGTCCTCACACATAGAGTTGGTACTCCCCTCCCATGCCAGGGTGAAGGTCCCCTAGCCAGGGGTTGGTACTCCCCTGATGTACTAGGGAGCAGTTCCACCACATAGAATAATCTTCGGGAGTTGTACTAACCTACCGGGTAGGTTGAGGGTCCTCACATATGGAGTAATACAAACTAGTCATCGAGTAGCGGCAGTGAGCTGGTACTTCATAGGAGTCGTAGCTCCCTCTCCTGCATGATAGTGTCGAGGAGTGGGCGTCTTACAGTGGTTTCCCTTGGTCTTTCCTCAGCCAAGAAACTATTACTGCAAGACCTATAGTGTCGGGCACTATAGGTAGTTCTAGCAGAATGTTCTTGATGCAGCGTGTATTTTCAGACGTTCTATTAGGAATGGTTGAGTTGTACGAGATGCAGTACATCTCTCAGACGGGTCCCATCCGGGATGTCCAGTTTATGGAGCGTGTTCTCTTGATCCTTGAGTTATGCTTTTAACCAACTTTGGAGATCCTATAAATGGCTTAAGGTTGTTGCCTTATGTTTCTTTGTAGAGAGATGGTTATATCAGGTTTGATCTCTATATTTTTCTTTTTCATATGTGATTGAGATAATGTTTTTTGGTTTTACATTGTGGAATACTGAGAGACATTTGTGGGTCTCGGGGTCCCTAATTAGTATTATTATACTCACCGTTTCACGGGCTTCGCCCAAACCTTGTTGTGTCTTGTGCAGATGACGAGCATCTTCACTAAGACATGAGGGAGCCAGGTCAGGCAGTACACAGAGGAGACTGGATGAAAAGGAGAGCTGTGGAGATGAACAATACCTTCCCTTCCTGTAGGATTATTGGTGGGAGATCTCAAGAGTTGTTTCTATTTTTTAGTTTTAGTTTTATCTTTCAGTTGGTCTTGAATTCCAACCCCTTACTTTCTGTTCACACTTTTACAATTACAATTTTACTTCGTGGTTGCATCTTGTTTTGTTCTTGGACAATGTGTTTGTATAGTTTTAAAGGCAATGCCTTCCCATTAAATAGATATGCCTCTATGGTGCTAGTCTCCAACCCTTGACATATGGAAGTCGGGCTTGGGGTAGTCACATCACGGGCCCTAGGGGACGGGTCATGACATTACCATGGTAAATATGTTTTACCTTGTTTGTTATTTCAAATGAATAGAAATTAAATTAATCTATTTAAAAAATTCAAATATTTTGTTTCTAAAATATTTATACCATTTTATCCAATTTAAATCCTATATGTTGAATAAATTCTGCTTAAAATAAGAATCAATAACAAAATAACAATTTTTTTAGATAAATACATTTTTAAGTGAAACAATAAATTTATTCTCATTCATTTTCTAGTAAAGACAACTAAAATAATATTAAATAATTTTTTTTAATATATTATAATCACGTTAAATAATTTTTTTAATAAGTACAGATTTTTTTATTTTATTAATGTAAAAATGCATCTCATCTGTAAAATATTTTTTTCTTATAAACATTTGTTTTTAACTACAAATTTTTTCATTTTCATTTCTATTTAATTGGTAACCACTAAATTATTTTTCTCAATTTTTAAAATATTCATTTTAAACTAATATAAATATGAAATTAATTTTGTACTACAATATATCTGAGAAAATAAATTTTTATAAACAAAATACTTCAAAATATTTCTTTGGGACAAAAAAAATTCACTAAATTAATCAAGAATTATTTTAAATAATTATGTTTCAATTATATAACATATAATGTGACTCAGTTTATAATTTTTGAGAATTATTCATATAATATTATGTTTTCTAACATCTCAATCAATTGAAAAAAAATTATTCTTTATCGAAAAATATACTCTAAAATCTTGGTGTGTTACATTCAACATCCTTATATGAATTTCAAAATAAAATTTTATGTCATTGATATAAAGAATAGAGTATAGCTATTGTTAATCACATATTTTGATTCCTACATAGATTCCTCATATTTCATATTCTTTCATAGAACATTAACCAAGTTAGTATTGTTGTTTTATAGTACATTATCTCTATTATCTGTGGCATCCATAGGTTGTTCCTCATAAAAAAGGTCAGGCTCCAATAGTATGACCTCTAAGTTCAATACACATTGATGATAAATAATTTACATCCAATGAATCGAATCATGGAACACTTAATGAACATAACAGAGGTTTATTGAAAGTTTTAGTGATAATATACCCTCTCAAAGTAATCAATAAACATATTCCAATGAGAATTCATTTTCAATAACAATGAAATAAAAATCTCACTGATGATTATCATAATGATATTTCATTTAAATATGATCTACCCTTATGTGTTATTGAATGGATTTACCCTTTTATGTCATTTATATGGGTCTATTAAGTCCCAATTTATTTCATTTCATAGATTCTTCAAAATATTTGTTACTCCGTCATTTATTTCAATAGAGGTATTCTTATTGATTAATCAAATTATCTAGTTAAGTTTATTTTTGTATGAAAATTTAACAAGATCATGTTCTTGATCCCAACCTTCATTAGAATCTAAAGAGAATTCATTGAGCATATTTTTAGGGTATGAATGATAATCTTTGACAAACAAGTAACATATGAATGATATACACTATTTAATATCATCTATGTATTCAATTGTATTAGATAAAATATCAACAACATTGAAGTAAATCTTTTATCTCGATAAAATTCAACTGGGAGTGGTATTTCATGAAACCTTATCACTTCCTTAGTGTATAAACAAGTGATCTAATCATGAGATAAATATTAATTAATAGAAAAAATGTGTTTTTATTTTTTAATGTCATTTGATATAACCCAAAAATAATTTTACCTTATAGATATCTAAAATAGTCCCCTAATGAAATTCTAAAGGATGTTTTCCAATGTCCATCTTGGTGTTTTTAATGGTTATAATATCTTAATATAATTATATCTATTAGCCTTAACATGATGGGATACCAAGAATCATCATACATAGTCCAAAATATCTCCCATCATTTTACCCCACTAGAAATTATCTTTATGATCTCAATATATCTTCATACTTCCATTATTAATAGTTAAAAATGAACTATGCGCTTTATCATTCTACTCCTTATCAAATTATGGTATTTATAGGATGCATAATTTATTCCTAAGCCTTTTATTTCACGAACTATCATAACTAACTCAAGAATTATAATTTATTTTTTTTCTTCTCTGTATATTACATATACACCTATTTATTCCTCATATAAATGGTTGAACATTCATCTATTAAAGATACAATCATTCTTATTTACTTATTAACTAAAGGATCATCATTTGAAAATCCCTAAATATTGGATCTATTTTATCCTCATCATAGAAAATCATTCAAGGACCTATTATCTCCGAGAAATGAAAATCCATTTCACCATCACACAGTTCTAAAAAGAATTGGATATCTTTAAGTCTATATTTTTTTATATCCTCTTTGATTGGTATATATGTCACAATATTAACCACAAAGATAATTCCATTATTCATTTAAAGAAAAAACAACTACTACTCATTTTAAATCATGGGCCATGTAAGTTTTCTGATGTACCTTTAATTGGAGAGATTTATTAGATACCACCATGTCATTCTCTATGAAAACACATAAAATTCCCTTCTTTGATATATCACTATAAATCCAAAACCCTTATCCACTCTAGGAAAGTGTGATCATAGGTGCATTGACTAACCTTCCCTTTATTTCCTTGAATTTTTCATCACATTGATCTGTATAAAGGAGCATGGATCCTCTCAACATCAACATAGTTATTTAATTTTATATTCATTTTAAATTTCACATAAAATGATTTTTGTATCCATAAAAATGAATAAAACTATATATTTCAATGATTGTGGTTAGTTTGAGCCAATTTGTTTTTTATTTTTTGGAGACATTCACTAAAATAGGATCACATGTAATTATGTGACCTTGTTATGATACTTTATATAGCTAAAATTTTCATTTACTAATTTTTTCATATAGCTTCACCTTTCTAAAGTTCTTTAACAAATACTCAAATGATATTTATAGAAATCATTGATCATGTAATATAAAAAAATTATAATATAAATAGAAATCCAAAAACTATTCAAGGTAATATGTAATGACACTATTTATTAAATCTATAATGATATTGTGTGAATTATTAGGTCCAAATTGAAAAAATATAAATTTATACGGGCTATAGCATTTATGGAAGGTTGTCTTTGATATTTCCATCTTATTGACCCCCAATTGATGATATCTTGATCAGATGGAAATCTATGAATAGTATTATGATCCCCATAATAGATCAATGAAATAAACAATAAAAGTTTTAGGATACATGTTCTTGATATTATTATTTTTATGTTCTCTATAATCAATAAAAATATACATTAACCCATCATTCTTCATAATAAAAAATAATAGGTGCCCCTATGGTTACATATATGTATGAATGAATCGATTATCTATATTATCTTAGTGTTTCATCTTTAATTACTAAATATTATTAAGGATAATTATATATATATTTCATAAAATGTGGCTAGAACCATAGATGTATTCTAGTGAAAATATAACTTCATAACAAGAGGAAGACTAGGAATCTCTTTAGGAAATACATCAATATATTCTCACATAATAGGAAAATATTCAATGTTGAGTTTCTCCCTAACCATTTTGAGATCAGAACAACACATGAATAAGAAATAAGACCCATATAGTGAATTTTTTTACATTAAAATTTCATATTCTACCTCACATAGAAATAAAATAATGTGTTCATTTAGAATATCAAACATTACATCTCTTCCCCGATAAATGATATGTGAACATTATAGAGAGGGAAAATCGATTCTGAAAATTACATGAAATTCCACAAGAGGGAGAATCAAAATATATTCAAAAAGTATATTCATATAAAAATATCTCAAATATGATACGTAGAATTTATTTGTGATCATCATAAAATTATATGTTTTTACTAATAATACAATATGTTATTATTAAGGTATTGATATGATGAACTTATAACAGAAAAATGATATAAAAGTATTGGTAAACCAAGAATAAAATAATATATTTACAGTTATAGATTGTATAATATGTTTAAATTTTACCATGTTGTTATCATGACACAGATTTGTGGTTGTGATCATATGATAATTCCCAGAATATCATGGATTAAAATTTTATTTGTAATGATTTTAGTCATTTACCTTTTATTTCAGAACCGATTGTCACAGTGTTAATACTCCATAATGTTTTATAATTGGAGTCTATGTGGTGTATTCATTTGACCTATCCCCATATTCATTTCATTGGATTTACCCAATACATCACTTTGGGATACACTATCCCAATGGTTTTCTTTTCCATATATAAAATATTTACTAACTCTATTAGAACAATTAACCATATTCTTCTTTCTACACTTCTTATATTGACACATACTTTTCATTCATAAATATTACAACTTATTAGATGAATATTAAACAAATAATATTAATATACATTCCAAAACAGTATAATTTTAGTATCTTTAGATTCTAGATACAAAATAATATAATTTAGCAATTTTCTTCATTATCCCTCATAAATTTCTTCTCACTTTTTTCCATTCTTGAAATTACCTACGAAAATTATTCTTTTTATCCTTGATAGACAAAACATAATGATTTGTTTTATTAGATGATAAGTAAGGGTTAACAATGAGATATCTATTATCACATAGAAATAACATGAGAAGAATATTATGAGAACATGAACATAACAATTGAAAACAATAACCTACAAATGAAAGATCATAATCTTTAACATGACATGATGATTGGATGTATATAAGACATTAATCATAAAGGACATAATGAACCTGCCCCACGAGGTCATCACATTGGAATAATACATAAGGTAATAGGATATAAATAATCATAAATATTCACATCCTTAGTCAATGATCACATCTAAAATGGTCGTAGTGGATTGGGTTCACTCCACATTCCATCATATTTGCAGTCAACATTCCATCCCAATACTATCATTGTGGATATAGACCCGTAATAAATTGTTCTTAATCATAATTATATTCCTTCTCTCCCCATGAAATATCCATCTTTACCCAATTCATTACAAGGATATAAATTTATTGTCCCACCAATCATATAGTCATAAACCATTCTGTTGTGTTGTTCTATATTTTTATTAATTCATCGCATATCATGACACATTGAAAAAAAAAGTTTCATCAGTATTTAAAAATTTCTTCCTTACATAACCCATGGAAAATAAATAGGTTTCATAAATATATTTTTATCATTATGAAAACTTTAAATAATTGAGAATCCATGATGGTGGGAAATTTTATTCACATCATGTCAGCTAAAAACAGATTCAATTCACATTTTTAATAAAAGGTAAAATAATAATCATTTAGAAAATTAAAAGGAGAGTCCTTTAAAATTTTAATTAAATTTGTATCTATTAAAAATTTAACTTAAATAATAATTTTTAAATATTAAATAAAATAATTGAAAACATTTTAAAGAAAATAGGTTCATTTATGAAAAAATATTACTGTCATAAAAGTAAAACATAGTCAATTTTCCATTAAAACATTATTTTAGAATCATATGTACATAGTGAGAGGAATATAAAAAGAAAATACTAATTATTAAAGAAAAAATAGAGATTAAATAAAATGAAATGTATTTATTTTATAGGTATTATATAATTCTCACAACAGAAATTCAAGAATAAAAAATCTCAATTAAAATGGAATTGAAACATAAATCGATTACCTAAAGTATCATATAACTTAATACATGTAAAAAAAAATCATATATATTAAATATATATTTTTTAGAAATATATATATGAAATAAATATTTATATACCAAAATATATTTGATTCACTAATAATATTTAATCAGCAGTCGATAGACAATTATTAATTAAAATCACTCTTCTAGGTGATAAATATTTCATTTTTTATAAATACATTATTTGGGTAGTCCTAGTACATTACCGTTGATCATGATACCATAATACATATAATTTATTTCAATATATAAATATTATATACATTCATTATATTTTTATTTAGATTCATCCATAAAAGAGTGAAATATAATGACAAATTACACTATTCTTGGAGATGATAGACAGTAGGTACGCATGAATGATGTCTTCAATTATCATAGATTATAATTAAATAATGTCAAAAAATAATTCACCATTACTTCATAATTATTATATCATATATAAAAAATGTATTCATTAAATATTTATTTATTAAAATAAATATAATATAGAAAGAAAAAAATAAATCACATTAATTCATTGAGGTGGTCTTCCATGCGTTTTCAAGAGTGATATTATCATCTCCAATAGATGTGAAGGTAGTTTTGTAGATATGCTGTTATAATTAAATAATTTTAATAATACTATAAATATCATATATAATCAATAAAACTATCATAATAACCATCTACGGATGATGGTGATGAAAATTTAATTACATCACTACAGGGAAATGTTATGCTTTATGTATGCATGATAGATGTTTTCTCTTCCCGTAGGAATGAAAAAAATTTGATAATGGTTTATAAATAATCATAATAATATTTTATTATGTTTCATATATTAAATTAATTATTTTATAGTGTTTAAAATATATTTATAAGTTTTATAAGAAGAAATGAAACAAAAAACCCTATATTAGCATTTATACCTTTTCATTGAGAAACCTATTTTGGATCTTGAAAAAAATATTAAAGGGTTGGTGTTCTAAAATGAAAAAATATCTAGTAAATGGTTAAATAAAATATGAAGGTATTATGATAGGTATTTGTCCTGAAATAAGGCTCAAAATGTGTTAGTAAGTTAGAGAAGGTCTTCCATTTTATAAGTGTGGGGACTGGCACTGTATGAAATGATTAAATTATAAAGTTAATATAAATTATTTTATATAATAAAGTCAATTATAATTAATATATTTCAAATATATGTTGATATAATGCATTAATATTCTCATAAAATTTTATTTATACATATTTATGCTATGTTTTATCCCATATCAATTAGTTTTAACCCTCCCCATTAATCCTTTTGACAATTACCACAATATCATTATTTTCTACTCATTGAGGGACATGATTGTTACCATAAAATGAAAAGTGACCAATAAATGTAAAATGGATGATAGGTTAAGAAATATCCCATTCACTACATTGATGATACTATTTTTTGGAATTTTAAATCATTTAATAAAATATTACTTATTATTGAATACCATTAATTCCATTCCTCAAACTCTTAAATTAATATGACATTAAAAAAATATGAAAAAAACGAATTCGAATATAATACTAAAAAATCCCTACTATGTTTTATTTATCTAAAAAATTAATGTAGAATAATAATTCATCACAATTATATTAAATTCAATATTTTGAAAATCATTCATTTTATTATTTTATTAATTGAATAAACATTATGTCAACACTATGTAAATATTTAATGTAATTGTTTAATAAATATTAATTTAAAAAATTACCACCAATAAAATTAATTTATATTTAAAATAATGACTTAAAACTGAACATAACTTATTTTTATGATTATGAAAAAATAGTAGAGATGCAATATTTTTTAGAGTGAAATTTTGTATTTATATAATTCATAAATTAATATAAAATTCATAATTAATAAGAAATGTCAATTTGTTTAAATTTTTTTTAATTGGATAATAATGGTAGAACTCTACTCAATAGTTAGATGAAGTCTCGTTTAAGAGAAATTTATATTTTTTATCCCCATGTTTTATTACTGTTTTACTCATTTTACCCTTAATGAGGCGACAAGTATATAACAAGATTAATTTCTATATTGAAAATAATTAAAAGAGTCATATTTATAAAATGTTATACACTTGTATAAAAATATTTAATATATATTTCATTATAAAATTTCTATGAGTGGAATATATTCATTTTTAAAAAAGTTCAAAAATCAAAATAGATTTTTTAAAAAAAATTTAATTATTAACCATAATACTAGATTTATTCTCATACCATGCCTAGAAAAAGAATCGATAATTTATAAAAAAAATTATTACATACATAATATATAAATTAAAGTAAATCAATTCACCAATACTGATTAAGTTAATTTCTTTTGATAAAAACAAATCGTGTTCATAAAAATATTTTCATAGAAAAAAATGTCTTCTACATTGAAAAGTTTTTTATTTACTTGTCAAATATATTGAAAACCAAATATATAAATTCATAAATGTGAACCCATTAATATTTTATAATATATTATGTCCTATTAATACCCTCCTTTCAAACAGGTTGGTGATAAAAAAACATGTTAAATAATTACACTAAAATAGTATTAGAGGGTTCTTATAAACTCGATGTTTCATGTAAAGAATGATATCAAAGTAAAAAAACTTATATATAATGTAATATATTAATAAATATCACATTGTTAAATTATATCCCCTTTAAAATAAATTTGTTCCTCAAAATTCTTTTATTTTAATACAAAACAGA
This sequence comes from Viscum album, assembly GCA_963277665.1. Classification (NCBI taxonomy): domain Eukaryota; kingdom Viridiplantae; phylum Streptophyta; class Magnoliopsida; order Santalales; family Viscaceae; genus Viscum; species Viscum album. The sequence goes on from OY728123.1 coordinate 250,363,609, forward strand.
TATGGATTCCTCTACACCATGACATCCTTTTGTTCCTAATTGAATTCTACAAATTTATGATGCCTCTGGAAAAATTTATCCATGTGAGTAGTGTTTTTCCATAACACATTATCTCTATGATCCATAATTTTTACTAGTATTAATTCATATGAAATACCATTCCCTATAGGTATAAATTTTCAGTTCAGTATATGATTATGATTTTGTATGAATGTCCTCTAGAGAGATACATGGAACATATCATGGACTTAAGATATGTTTAGTGTAACCTCTAAGAGATAATATATCATCCAAACTAGTTCAATAATCTCAAATGGGAGAATATAAATAGGTTTCATCATTCCCTTCTTTATAAATATCATAATATTCTTCCATAGAGAAATACACAATAATACCTTCTCACTAATTTCAGCTTCTAGATTTCAATAATGATTGTGAATATAAATTTTCTATTGAATATGTGATTATTTTATGTGATACTAAATGAAATTGAATTTATCTACCTTTTAATAAGTTATATTATCTCCCAAATTCTTTGGTTCTCTAACATCATCCCACCACATTGGAGTTCTACACTTCCTTCAATGGAGGGATTCCTATGAAGCCATCAGAATTCAGAAGTGAAACTAAATGTTTTATGGATACTCGACCAATGAAAGATTTTGATCCAAACCACCATTAAAATATATTCAATAGGAAATGAGAAATTGTACTAGGGTTTTAATGGTTTTCTTATACTGAAAATCTAACTAAGGATGATCTATAATACTAAAACACAACTCTGAATCTAGTTTTTACTAATGACTTATCCCTAACATCAAAGAAAACCATAAATTTTTGTCAGCTAAAATTTAATTTGGTACTATATGAAATATTACCACTTTCATAATTTATATTCAGGAAAACTGATCAAGAGATAAATCCCCCATGATTTGAATGATGTTTACAAACATCATTTTGATATCGACTACAGCCCAGAAAGAATTCTTCCTAGTAGACATTTTGGGGTGTCTGATGATATAATCATTGGTATTTGATTCCCATTTCCATTTAGTTATGGGTAACTATTGTAAAATCCCCTTTTAATTATATATATATTTCTTAACTTGATAAAATATCAAGCATAGAGATATGTGCTCTTAAATATATCTCTTTATTTCCTCCCACCAAAAATAAACATCCATATCCCCATGCAGCTTCACACTTCTAGGACAAATAAGGAGTAGTGGACTATGTGATTCATATAATAACACCATTTTCAATTAAGGTATGGATAGAAAATAGACATAGTTATTAAACCTTATAATTCAATCACAATAAAATTTTAACAAAGGAATATATCTTACCTTCTATAGAAACACTATATCTTAATTTTTTTCCTATTCAATATTAAATTGTATAGATCGTTAAACATTTATATGATATAGGCATGATCTATCCCATTTAGATGGGATTCCAGGTTACATGATTTTAAAATAAATATGCATTAAATAACTTCCAATCCATGTCATGGGAAAATAGAATGGTCCATCCAACACGTAATATTATCTGCCCTTTAATCCCTCCCAGGGATGTCATGTATTAAATGGTCATATTCTTTAATCAACTCCAACCATATTTTATGGTGTGTATTCAAATATTTTTGAGTGAGTATAAACTTCAATATTTTACAATCTGTATATTTAGCACATTTCTCTATTAATATAATACATTTATATTGTAACACAAAAATTAACAAAACTAACACAAAATACTATGTTTGGTAACATTACATATGAAACGTCTATTGGGATAATCCAAAAGCTATCCCAATATCATTATACATAAAGACACATCCCAATCCCTTCTTCAATACATAAATATAGATTACAAACCGTTATTCACTTCAGGATATGTAAGAACAGGTGCACCAACAAACATTTTATTTAGTTCCATAAAATTTTATTCACATTCCTCCATCCAAATTAACTTAGTTCTCTTATAATTTAACATGGTGATTAAATTAGATTACTAGGATAAAATATCCACAATGTGTCAATAATATTTATCAAATTAAATTAAACTATGGTTATCATTAATATATGTTGGTTTAGTCCAACATTCGATAACATACATCCTGTATAGATATACCAATATACACTATCCTGAGATTAAATGTCCAAAAAATGAATATTTAATAGACAAAACATACACATGGTAAATATTTTCTATAGATACTTATTCATTAGGTTTTTCGTAAAAATATTCATGTGATATTCATGATCATCATTAATTATTGAATTTATAAGTACATCATCTATAAATACTTCAACACTTTAATAAAGGTAATATATAAATACTTTATTCATTTATTAAATGATAACTATTTCCTAATTAGTACTAGAAAATGGAATAATTATAAATTAATAGTGTTTTTACCTTGCACGAAAGGCTTTATTGGTTATTTATTCACTAACTATCCTCAACTTATATTATGCAGATAAATGAAATGTCTTGGAAACAAATTACGCTCCTAAAAATTGATCTAAAAATAATCAATATATTATAGGTGACACTTATTCTATATCATCAAATTATTATGTTCTTGATAATCCATTAAGAGTCAGATTTATCCATTATTCTTATTAAAAAAAGAACATGTTCAACCCATGGTGAACCACTTTTCTAAATGACATTATTTTCAATATTATGATGGGGTTTATTATACAATTCCTACTACTCAATTTGTGCTATTATATATGGAGTCTTTGAAATTGATTTAGAACCATGTACGAGTTCTCTTGAAAACTCTCCTTCATGATTTGGTGGAAGACTGATATTTTCTTCTAAAAAACATCAAAAAACTCATGTATAATCGGTACATATTCCAGGTATAATATTGAAACCACATTTCAATTAGAATCTGGACTTATGAAGGGAGAAACATTCCATTAGATGTTTATATTTATCATTGCAATGATTTATGATCATAAGTTGGTTTGTACTATCAAATATGACTTCACATTCTTATAAATTAATGTCAGATTTATCTAAATAAATACAATTCATTGATAAGAAAATATAAAATTGTATAATATGCAGAATAATTCATTTTTTAGGAAATACATTCTCATAAAATTCAATCGAGTCATATTTTTAGGCTTGGGATAAGATCATAATCCCAGTATGAGTTTTCACTACTAATTCTATATATAATAATTGATGTTATACTATGATAATTTTATAAAAAAAATTTATATACAATATCATGTAGTTCCACAATCAAAGTATACATTTCCAATTATAGAGTAAATGGTATCTATGCATTTCACCACATCATTTTAATACCCCACGTAATAATATTGAGAACATAAGATTTCCCATTTTAAATTGGATTATGAGGTTTATGAAATTGGCCATCATTATTAACCCCTATATTTGAAAATTGGTTATTACAATTCTAATAAACATTTTAGTTGAAACAATAGAGTGCTAGTGGTTCATATTTCATTTCTTTCTCTGCATCATTATCTAACTTCTTCTTCTCAATACATTTAAATTTGATATCTTGGGGACCTATATTTTCACAAAAAAACAGTTAATATTCCACTAATGTCAATTTTATCCTTGTTTTTTCTACCACATTTATAGCATAAGGGTAATCTTATCTTTCTATACCCATGGTTTTTTGAATTTACATTTAATTCCATATTTCATTTCTCTTCTGAACCATAAGATTAATGTGGAATTGCATTCTTCATCGCCACTATTATATCACATCGAATGATTTCTTCAAATATACAAATGTCTTTTCTAGATAATTACATTGTGAAACTTGGTTTTAATACCTTGATGAATCCATCACACATTCATTAAGTTTATATGATAATGTAAAAATCATTCCTCGTGTGACTTTTAATATTTTCCTCATAGTAACTAATATATTCATCATCATTCTATTTTATCTCGAGTAATTACATACTTAACATTATTAGAAGAACATGAGGAAAGTAATTATTGATGAATATGATCATAAACTCATTCCGCTGTAGAGAACCAATTTCCTCTCAGTTCCTCTTGTTTTATATTAGTGTCAACAATTGATCTATTTCAACAACATAATGGTAACCATAAAAATAATTTTTTTATGTTCCATATTTGGAAAAAATATTTTTTTTTCATTCATACGATACATTACTCAGAGACTATTGGTTTAAGGGAACCCCTAATAGAAGGGTGATTTTTCCTCATGAATGACTCAAAAATGGTGTTCCATAAATATCACATTTAGAATATCATTGGGATTCATAGCAATAGAAATAATAGTTATCATACAAAGGATCTTATTTCATTCATGCTCCCATAAATTTTGGTTTCTTTAGAGGAAAGTCATTGAATTTTACATCACATTCATTATAAACATGGTTCCTTTTGGTACCTGACATTTAATAAAATGAAAAGGAATAGTGTGAAAAATAATAATCATTTTGGGAAACCACACAATTATGGAAAAACATTTTTAGGATGTCTTATAAAATACGCCGTCCTTTAAATCAAGGGAAACATTAGTTTAACCATGGTTATCTCTAGTCAATACATAATATTATGATATTATCTGAAACATATAATTATCCTTATAGTTTTTATAGATGTTTTCTAACAAAAATATTCAATTATTATCTAAAAATTTCTCTATTAACAGATATATTGACCCATAGTTTACAAACATAATTAATAATATTCTATGAATATTCCATAAATAATAATAATATCGACCCTTGAATCATACATCTTTAGTTTATTTAATGATTTGATACATAATCAAACTATTTTTGGTGAATTATTCATCATCCCTTAAATTGTTTTTCTTACATAATTCCCTTCTTGAAATACTCTACATAAAAAAATTATTCATAATTATTGAACTAAAACGTATAAAAGGCTCAGATCATATGTTCTTTAAGGGTAAAGAATGGATAATTCAATGATAACATAAATATAACTTGAGAATAAAGGTATAATAGCATGAGATAACTTTTTAACAACATACTATACATATCAAATAAGATAATATTGGTTCAATGAATAAATATTTATAGTTCATAACAAATGAATTAAAAATTAATCAATGAATGAGAGCGAAAAGAATATAACAATTGTGTAAGATATATATTTATTTTATATAAATTACCATTGAAAATAATTAATATTCATAAGAATAACTTCCAATAATATAATATTATATTGGGTTTACTCCCCATTCCATCACATTTGATGTCACAATTCACTCCCCACACTATCATAGTGGATATAGACCCATACTGAGTTGGGTTCACTTCTAATTTGTTCCCATAATATATAATGAGATATGTATATTTAACAAATTCTTTAATGGTATATATAATTCTAGGGTCACCAATCACATAATTATAATCCATTCTTATGTGTACTACAAGCTCATAAATTATTCAACATATACTATAACCCATGGAAATATATGGGTTTCATAATCATTTAAACATTTTATCATAATATAACCCATTGAAAATAAATTGGATTCAGAAAAAATAATATTATCAATGTCATAAACCATCCAAATAATGAATAAGGATAGTGTCATTGTATTATATCCCAAATAAATCAGAAATAACATCAAAGGATGTTATCATAAATGAAAATTCCATTAATATATCACTTGGAGTATCTCTTAAATAAAACAAACTTTTTATTTCAGAATCACATAATTTAGAAATTTAAATTTTAAAAGTAATATGGAAATAATATAATTGAAAAAGACCATGAAAACATTTAAAGGAAACATTGTATCATTGTGTTTTTATGACGATAAGAAATTTCATTCACGCTGTGTAGGTTATATCAATGACACCTTTCACATTTTTGGTAAAAAATCCAAAGTACCTCATGTAGAAAATGAAAACAAGATTAAATTTAAATAAATTTTAAAAAATAAAATCATGGGTAAAAATTATTAAAACATTATCCCAAAATATTAATAAAATAAAAAAAATTACAGAAAACATGGTCATTGAAGAAAATAGGTCCCAACAATATAGTAAAACATAGTTAGTTTTTTTAAAATATTATTTCTATCTATTTAGTACTTAATGTGTGGAAAATGAATGTAAATAATATATTCTCAATAAGTAACTGTATGATAATAAAAATAAAAATTTATTTATCATATAATGATCTTATAATTTCCTCAATCAAATTTCAGCTATAAAAAATCCCAATAAAAATGTGATTGAAAAAAATACCCTTACCTCATGTATCATCCGACACCATACACAATTGAAATTATTTATAATAAATATAGATTTATTAGATATATATATATATATATATTACATTATAATATTTATATATATCAAACAATATATGAATAACTCATAATTTTTAATCACCCATGTAATAAAAAGGAATTATTGAAATCATTATTCCATGTGATATTTGCTTCTTCTTCAGGTATATTTTAGTTCGGTATTTGTGATCCATATACATTGATCGTGGTTTCATAATCTATAAAATGTTAATAATTAATTAAATAAAATATATAAACAAAATATATAAATTTTTATATATATTTATATATTTATATTCATCCATAAATTACTGATACAGTAAAATGAATTACATCGTTCGTGGGTATTATTGGTCATACATACGAATGAATGATGTTTACAATTTTAGAAGAATGTAATGAAAAAAAGTTAAATAATAATGTAACATTAAATAATAATTATTAAATCCTTTATGTCATAAATATTCATTAAATATATTTTTATTACCATTAATGTAAATTTCAAATGAAAAATGAAGCACATTACTATGTGCAGGTTGAAGTCTATAGTACCAATGAGGGACGTTATCATTTTAAAACAATATAAAGATAATAAGGTATATATGATATTATAATTATTAAAGTATTATTATTTTATAATTATCATATATTATCATTAAACATATCATAATAATCATCCATGAATGGTTGTGAAAAAAATGAATTACACATCAATGTGGCGATGATAATCCATATATATATGCTTTAGCGATGTTTTCACATTATATAGGTTGGAATAAACCTAAATAAAATATATTAAAAAATAAAAATAAAAATAAATAGTATTTATGATACTGAATTATTTTTTTAATAATGGATATTTTGGACTTAGAGGTGGTAGATTAAGAAATAAAATTGAAAATACCCAAATATAAGTTATTCCACTTTATTGAGAGACCTATTTTTGGTTAAACCATATCCCATGAAGGGATAGTATTGTGGAAATACAAGAGGATCATGGATGTTGTGAAGGAAGCTTATAAGGTATTATAGTAGGCATTTTCTAAAGTAGAAGGTATAATAAGTGTTAGGAATAGAGGATAAGAGGTGCCCTTTTATTAGAAATGGGAGTGGCACTCTTGGATTTAAATAATGTATTAAATGAATATTAATTATGTTTTTATAATAAAGTGACTCAAAATTGATATATTATAAAAATAGGTTGACGATATGTAAAAGTTGTCTCATCCAATAATATTTTGAAAATTTTACATGATGTTTTAACCCTTATCACATAGTTTTAATCCTATCATTAATCCTTTTAGAAATAACTGCAATATCAATGTTTTATACACATTAATGGTTAATAATGTTAACAGAATAAGAAAAGTAAATCATCAATGGACCTAGGATTAAATTTTTAAACATATCCAATTATCTTGGATGATTATTGTATTTTCATGAATTTTAAATTATTTAATAAAATATTATTTATTTTAAAATACCATTAACAAATTTTTTTGGAACAATTAAATTAATTTTATTTGAAAACAAAATGAAAGAAGTTTTTTTAAAATATACCATTATAAAATTCCTAATAAGATATTTGTTTTATTAAAAACTAACACATCCAAATAATTCATTCAAATTGTACTACATTTATTAGTTTTAAAATCATTTAGTTTATATTTATATTAATTAAATAAATAATGTGTTGGTGTTGTGTATGAAATTAAGGTAAATGTAAAATTAGTAATAATTAATAGAAAATGTCTATGAAAAACAATTTTATTTTTCAAATCAAAAATAATAATAGTACACAACAACCTTTTATAGTTATGAAAAAATATTAGTGACATTAAATTCAAGAGTGTAACATTTTCTATTTATCTTATAACTAACTTAATATAAATTTTATAATCAAAGATAAATTAAATAATGTGGCCATATGTTCCACATCATGATGATAATTGTTAATATATACTCATTACAATGGATATAGTTAATTATTAGAGAAATTATAAAGTCTTATCTTAATGTTTTAATAAGGTTTTATAAATTTCACACTTATAAAGGGGAAAATTATTTACCAAGGATACAATTCATGATGAATAAAAATAATATAGGGCTATTTTAAAATTTTGATCCTTTTTTACAAGGCTTGTAGGAGTAAGTATTACATGGCCCATTGGCCATAGAGTAATTCATTGTCTGTAGGCTTCAAACATTATATAATTCTCAGACTAACTACATGGAACTACTCCTCCCCAGCATCTTTATCATGAAATAAGATCTCCACCTTCGCATGGCTATTCAGTTTGGCATTTCTGTGCATACACAGGCTTGTCACGATGGAAGGTGCCAAACCCTCTCATTCTTGTAATCTGTTTACCTTTTACTATGGTGAAAGATCTTATCTCATCCTCCTTATGAATTTGGTTCCTTTATAGGTTTTCGGGTTTTCATTTTCACATATGGTGGCATGAAGGCAGTGAGGTGGCCCAATGGCCTTAATAACCTGATGGCCTGGGATTCCTGAGTACCTTAAAGGACTCGCAGACCAAATTTATAAGGCCCCAGCCTTAAACCTTACTTAATCTTGAGTTATTACAAGATTACACATTGAGGATCTTTTCAGGTTTAGAGTTTTGGAGAATTAGATCATGAAACTTGCATTACATTCCACATTCAAACAAAGTGGTTACATAAAAGAAAATATTCATTCTTCCCATCAACGGAAACATATTGAAAATAAAACATGGATTCTTTCTTGACACATCCTTGACACTATCACCACATCATGTACCTTTCCCTTGACCTGTGAAAAACATTTCAAAAACATGGGATGAGCATAAAAAGCTCAGTAAGGGTTATAAAAATATGGAAAGGAAACATGAGTTCATAAATACATAAGAATGAAATCATACTTTACACATAAAACATAGGCATATCAAATCATGAATAAATCATAGAAAACATAAGACATAAAGGTAACTTGAGGCATTCATAACATTCTTACGTAGGGAGTAACCCTCTTGGTTACGTTTGGAATACCCATCATAGTATATTCCCTAAATCTCTTCGGAGAAACCTTACCGTTTCACTCCTTCGCGTTACCCAATGCATTGGAGAGCTATATCGGGCTCACCCGCCCTTAGTTTATCACAGAACCACTCATTCTTCATAACAATGCCCAAGAACCATAACATAATCGTATCACATAAACATGAATAAAGAAAACATAACATTTCCACATTTCAATCACAATATAACATTTTAGGATATTGAAATAATGAATCCATTCAAAAAGAAACCATTTCCAAAACCATTTAAAACATTTAATAAAGATATTTTTGAATCAAAGTGTCCCATACCACCTTGAAGCTTTTAACATTTTAAACCATTAATATCCATATAAATAAATCCTTAAAACCATTTTGAAAACATGGATATTAATAAGAACAAATAATTAAAACATTTAAAATGACATTTTGGTTAAAGGGGTTTTACCAAAATTAGAGACACTTGAATATAATAATTGAGGAATTACATTTAGTCAGAACTTTATAATATCATTAGAATAAATGGATTCATGATATAATACTCCAAAGGACAGTATATACACCATATAAGAGTGAATTGGTGCATAACAACAATGAACCCTCGATAGAAATGTCAAATGTGATGAAATCCCTTATAGAGAAGGTATCCTTAAATTAAGGAAAAATCAATCTCAAAAATATGTGTGAAAAATATAAGTACACCCAATATAAGTGGATATTAAGTGTAAAACAATAAAAGGTCATTCACACATATTCAATGGATGACATATTTCAATGACTACATGTTGAACCCAAAGAAATCGAAATTGGGTTAAAAAGTTCCCTTGACAGCCTAACGACATCACATCAAAATGAGTTGATGAGAGATAAAAAGTGTATCTCATCACTTGGACATAAAATTTACATCAATAAGGATATATGAGAACATATCCCAACATAACAATATGTAAATTAAAAGACCCAACAAAAGAAGTCTTTTAAAAAAGAGGAGGGTGAAAGGTTCCCGTACAGACTTGGGTATCATTCAAAACATACACCCCATGAAAGAAGGACAATAGATAATTGATGTAAATAATAATAAACGAAATTATATTACACAAAGAGTAGAATAATGGGCAGTACATACACCACTCAATGGAATTTTTGGCAAATGTAGCATAAATCTCACGGGAACAAAACTGAGATGAAAAATCCCTTACGAAAACTCGGCATCCTAACGGCGCCACATAGAACTTCCAAAAATGGATTGATGAGATCAAATAGGGTATCTCATCACATTACAAAAAAATGTACAGAATGAGGAATATGAAATATCATCCCCCATCATAACAAATAGGTTCTTAAAAGAAGTGACATAAAGGGGAGTACTTAATGAGAAAGAGAGAGGTTAGATCTCTTACGAAAATTCGGCAGCCTATCGGCACCACTTAAAACTTCCAAAATAGATTGATGAGAGAGAATAGGGTCTCTCATCACATGAAAATAATAATTACAGAAAATTTAATATAAAATATCATACCAATAACAAGAAATTTGAGCTTTAAAAGGAACGACATAAAAGTGTGTACTTAAAAAGAAAGAGAGGAGTAGGATCCCTTACCTCGGGTCCGACATGACTCGATCGTTCTTTAATCTCCTGAATAATAAACTTGAGTTAATTTCTACTTCCTTAAGAACCTTTTTCAAGTTCATTATTCCTTTTATATCACTTATTACCATGTCATAAACATTATGTAATCATTTAAGTTAATAATATTTGTTTTGCCGATATTTGGTTCTTAAGTCGAAAGTGGACTTCTTAAAATTACATGTTGTTCGTGTGGCCAAATGTTTATTATATCCAGAATTTTATTCATGATTTAGATATCATATATGTCATATATATCTAGTACATGCATGCATTTATAACATTACATAATCATTTAGAGGTAAGAAATGAAATGCACCGTTCATGGAGACGGTAAGCCGTACGTACGCATGAACGCTACATTCATTTCTATTTCGTATTTTATAGAATGGAATCATAATTATATAAAGGTATATTATAATTCCAGTATAATATCATAAATAATATCATAGTTTCATCCTTTATACGTCCCACATATGGTATTTAACGAATCAAATCACTTTGAGGGGGCGGTAGTCCGCACTTCCTTAAATGAAGATATCGCGTTTACCCATAATGGAAACCATAAAGGTATTCCCAAAATGAAAAAAAACATAAGCTTAATGAAAACATAAACATATTATATATCATATATAAAAATAGTGACATCATAATGGCCACCTTTGAAGGTGTTAAATGAGTATTGAACAATTATCGTTTCGGGAGGCAGAATTTCGCCATCCACAGAAACCATATGTTCTTTAACCATTTGATGTAGTTGTGTGAGAGTGTAGCTCGAATAAATCTTATAACAACATCCTAGTATATTTAAGATACTGGTGTTGTTACAAAATAAATAAATAAAAAGAGTTTAGGGGTTTGGAAAAGCAAAATAAAACAAATGAACATGAGAGAATGAATTACCTTTAAAAGTTTAACTCCTTTTGATTTGAGCCTAAAGGCTTCCTTGGAAAGGATTCTGCCCAAAGGTAATCCTCTAGGATGAGGATAGGGATTTGGAGAGAGTAAATGGGCATGGTTGGGCCGAGCCAAAGGCTTGAGGAGTGTGTTAAATGAGGTAGAGGTGGGGGCCTTTTCTAAGAGGAGAGGAGGGGCACTTTTGGAAAGTAAAGAAATATTACTTTATTTGAAAATGTGTTTCGGTTTCAAAAGGTCCCACATTGATATAATTCGTGGATAAGGTGATAAGGCTTCGAAATCCACTGATCCAATAAGTTTTGGACATGTTTAGTTCATAGATTTTATATTATCTTTCCATTTTATTTAAATCGTCAAATAATGATGTCATCGCTGCATCATTATTATGTCATAAATAATTTAATTTATTTAATGTCTAAAAATTATAAAAAAAATACTATGATATAGGAAATCTTTTTATATTTCCAATGAATATTTATAATAAAAAATATGACTTGTATAACCTCACTTAAAAATTGTTTTAGTAAAACATATCATGTTTGTGTCAATTTTAATTTTACATTAAATAAAATGTTATTTATGTCATTTCCCAACCAAAGTGGATACATGGGGTCCCCAAGTTGACCCATGGCTTGTCTTGGTCGGCCATTACACATCCAATTAGGGTAGGACATGTTTCAAGTTCATTTAATTTTATTAAAGCGTTATTTTTACCTTAAACTACATTAATTACCACTAATCGTGATTAAAAACTTAATAAGTTACTATTCACCAAAAAATTATTTTAATCTCATTGAACCACATTTTACTTCTTAATGACAACCATGTATGTCGGATTTTTGAAAATCAAAACACAATGATGGCAAAATTTCATTTAAACGGAAAATCGGTTTTTATAAGTACCACTTAGTGGTTTCACTATTCATCAAAAATTGAAGTTTTTCAGAAAAATCCCAAAAATTCACCCTAAGCTATATTTGATATTCTGAATTCAAAAATGAAGTCCGTTTTACAAAATTCAAAACATATAAGTCACATTAATTAATTTAATAATTAATTCCCGCTGTCATGACAAATAGCGTGTTTTATGAAACAATAAGTATCAAAAGATTGACACTAGTTTAAGTATGATTTAAAATTGAAATTGATTCCAACGACCACTATTGGATTTAATGGTAAAAATATTTTCTAATTTCACTTTAAAACCAATTAAAAATATAATCTAATCATATAAATAAATTAGATTAAAAAGTGGTTTTGAATTAAAATACAACATTTTACACTATTCATTAAAAAAAAGAACTTTATCGGAAAGATACCAAAAATTTACACAAAGTAAATTTTGATGTCTCGATTATTAATAAGAGTTTTATTTGGTCCAAAAGAATGTTTAATAGTGAACAAAACTATATTTAATGACGGTTCTCCATCAAAAGCTGATAAGTGAACCTTTAGTGAAAACTAGGGCATATATGCCTAAAATTGAATTCTTTCCGTATTTTAAGTCTTTATCTTTTATTGTATAAATGTAAAAATATTTAAGAACATATATAATCATATTTTAGTTATTTCTATCCATTCCCGCCATTACAACAGCTACATGTTAACTACCATTTAAAATAATATTATTTTATTATTAGAGTGCAACGTAAGATTCCCAAGAAACTCGCTGTTGCGTGTTGGGTACGCCATCGAGAATAGCGTCCCCTTTAAAGTCATATTAATATTTTATTCACAAATATAGATAAATATGAAAATGTCATATTCCTTATTTACCCGGGGTGTTACATCCTTCACCCCTTTTTGGGAATTGCTTCCTCGCAATTTTAAAATTGCGCTTGGAAACATCCTTGAACGTCCCACATCGGAACAAGAGTCGGTAAAAAAAATCACTTTAAAATAAAGAAAGATAAGTAAAAAGGTCACCCGAGTTAACCCATACTAGGATTCCAAGTATGAAAATATTGACATGGAGGAAAAAACAAAGGGTCATGTTCTGATGGAGAGTGATAGAAAACATGTTTAGGAGAAAGTTAACCACGAGAAAATCACAAACTTGTGATGGGTTAAACGGTATTCGATTCCCCAGTAGGAAAAGATAATAGACAACATTTTTGTTTTAAGTTACTTTTTATTGAGGAATTTATTCATAAGGAAGCATAATCACTTATCATGTTGACTTTTAACTTTTACTAGATTCCTTAGTCAAACTCATATTTTTTCCAAAAGACGAGTATTTTGGGAGACTTGTTCGCATTAAGAGTACTATAATCAACTTCTAGAGAATCACATAATCCCCAAAAGAGAACTATATACATCCCATGTATTTAGGCTTTAACCAAAACCAAAAAGGTTAGTACAAGATCAGATAATCCAGAAAAGGATAACCCCTTATAAAAAGAAAATCTATTCTTAATCTCCAAAATTTGTCCAACAAAACCCAAAGTTCAATGAGGACCATCCGATGAACAATTTGTCCATAAAATTATTCAATGTAAACCAATATAAGATTGAAACCCAAATATTTGAAGGATTTAGTCACATAGTCTTCCAAGTTAAATCGTAACATTTATCTCCAAACAACATCAGTTGCTCCTAAAGTCTCACATTAAAAAGTAATTATCCTAATCACATATTCTCCAAAATCAACTTACTCTTAATTCATAAAATCATATAAATAAAAAGAATCAGTCAAACTAACCAGGTACTTCACGAAGTCCAGTGGTAGGCGATAAATAACAGTCGCACCTTGGTTGTGGGTTCGATTCCCGCCGCATTGTCCGACGCGACGGGTTGTCACACGGTCTACGTGTTGTCCTTTTTCAAAAACTATATAATCCTTAAAACATTCCCCAAAATGAGATAAAATCTTCAAGAATAATCATAACATATTTTAACCTCAAGTTTATCTCATTCCTTTCATTTTCCATCATATCATAGAGTAACCCATAATTAACTAAAAATTAAGGATCTTATAAACCCTAATGGTTACCTTAATAATTATTACCTGAATTTCCACATCGAGTTGGCCATCTCGTACATGATGCATTAGAGAACTCACTAAGGTTGAAGTGGTTGATCATGACTCCTTGATATCTGGTTTAGAACAACTATGAGATTCCTCATTGAATCCCCCATCTCATCCAGTATCTTAATCAGATAACCTCCACAGTTTCCTTCAAACCCATTGTCACATTGGTGCCTGCTAGATCCAGCCATTTACTAAAACCAAAAAGGTCAGTGTGAGTATATCAACAAAACCATCATGTACTAATGAGGAAGGTAAACACTAAGATATACTTACTCATTCACTTTATCTAAAATTAGGACTCTTTATGAAATCCTAACCATTATGGTAATGTCACTTATGCTTAAAGAATACCCTAACCTCTAAAGTTATCTAAACCGACCTTTGATACCAACTATAAGGCCCCAGCCTTAAACCTTACTTAATCTTGAGTTATTACAAGATTACACATTGAGGATCTTTTCAGGTTTAGATTTTTAGAGAATTAGATCATGAAACTTGCATTACATTCCACATTCAAAGAAAGTGGTTACATAAAAGAAAATATTCATTCTTCCCATCAACGGAAACATATTGAAAATAAAACATGGATTCTTTCTTGACACATCCTTGACACTATCACCACATCATGTACCTTTCCCTTGACCTGTGAAAAACATTTCAAAAACTTGGGATGAGCCTAAAAAGCTCAGTAAGGGTTATAAAAATATGGAAAGGAAACATGAGTTCATAAATACATAAGAATGAAATCATACTTTACCCATAAAACATAGTCATATCAAATCATGAATAAATCATAGAAAACATAAGACAAAAAGGTAACTTGAGGCATTCATAACATTCTTACGTAGGGAGTAACCCTCTTGGTTACGTTTGGAATACCCATCACAGTATATTCCCTCAATCTCTTCGAAGAAACCTTAACGTATCACTCTTTCGCGTTAGCCAATGCATTAGAGAGCTATATCGGGCTCACCCGCCCTTAGTTTATCACGGAACCACCCGTTCTTCATAACAATGACCAAGAACCATAACATAATCGTATCACATAAACATGAATAAAGGAAACATAACATTTCCTCATTTCAATCACAATATAACATTTTTGGATATTGAAATAATGAATCCATTCAAAAAGAAACCATTTCCAAAACCATTTAAAACATTTAATAAAGAGATTTTTGAATCAAAGTGTCCCATACCACCTTGAAGCTTTTAACATTTTAAACCATTAATATCCATATAAATAAATCCTTAAAACCATTTTGAAAACATGGATATTAATAAGAACAAATAATAAAAACATTTAAAATGGCATTTTGGTTAAAGGGGTTTTACCAAAATTAGAGACACTTGAATACAATAATTGAGGAATTACATTTAGTCAGAACATTATAATATCATTAGAATAAATGGATTCATGATATAATACTCCAAAGGACAGTATATACACCATATAAGAGTGAATTGGTGCATAACAACAATGAACACTCGATAGAAATGTCAAATGTGATGAAATCCCTTATAGAGAAGGTATCCTTAAATTAAGGACAAATCAATCTCAAAAATATGTGTGAAAAATATAAGTACACCCAATAAAAGTGGATATTAAGTGTAAAACAATAAAATTTCATTCACACATATTCAATGGATGACATATTTCAAGGACTACATGTTGAACCCAAAGAAATCGAAATTGGGTTAAAAAGTTCCCTTGACAGCCTAACGACATCACATCAAAATGAGTTGATGAGAGATAAAAAGTGTATCTCATCACTTGGACATAAAATTTACATCAATAAGGATATATGATAACATATCCCAACATAACAATATGTAAATTAAAAGACCCAACAAAAGAAGTCTTTTAAAAAAGAGGAGGGTGAAAGGTTCCCTTACCGACTTGGGTATCTTTCAAAACATACACCCCATGAAAGAAGGACAATAGATAATTGATGTAAATACTCATAAACGAAAGTATATTACACAAAGAGTAGAATAATGGGCAGTAAATACACCACTCAATGGAATTTTTGGCAAATGTAGCATAAATCTCACGGGAACAAAACTGAGATGAAAAATCCCTTACGAAAACTCGGCATCCTAACAGCGCCACATAGAACATCCAAAAATGGATTGATGAGATCAAATAGGGTATATCATCACATTAAAACAAAATTTATAGAAAGAGTAATATGAAATAACATCCCCCATCATAACAAATAAGAGCTTAAAAGAAGTGACATAAAGGGGAGTGCTTAAAGAGAAAGAGAGAGGTTAGATCTCTTACGAAAATTCGGCAGCCTATCGGCACCACTTAAAACTTACAAAATAGATTGATGAGAGAGAATAGGGTCTCTCATCACATGGACATAATAATTACAGTAAATGTAATATAAAATATCATACCAATTACAAGAAAGTTTAGCATTAAAAGGAACGACATAAAAGTGTGTACTTAAAAAGAAAGAGAGGAGTAGGATCCCTTACCTCGGGTCCGACATGACTCGATCGTTCTTTAATCTCCTGGATAATAAACATGAGTTAATTTCTACTTCCTTAAGAACCTTTTTCATGTTAATTATTTCTTTTATATCACTTATTACCATGTCATAAACATTATGTAATCATTTAAGTTAATAATATTTGTTTTGCCGATATTTGGTTCTTAAGTCGAAAGTGGACTTCTTACAATTACATGTTGTTCGTGTGGCCAAATGTTTATTATATCCAGAATTTTATTCATGATTTAGATATAATATATGTCATATATATCTAGTACATGCATGCATTTATAACATTATATAATCATTTAGAGGTAAGAAATGAAATGCACCGTTCATGGAGACGGTAAGCCGTACGTACGCATGAACACTACATTCATTTCTATTTCGTATTTTATAGAATTGAATCATAATGATATAAAGGTATATTATATTTCCAGTATAATATCATATATAATATTATAGTTTCGTCCTTTATACGTCCCACATATGGTATTTAACGAATCAAATCACTTTGAGGGGGCGGTAGTCCGCACTTCCTTAAATGAAGATATCGCGTTTACCCATAATGGAAACCATAAAGGTATGCCCAAAATGAAAAAAACGTAAGCTTAAGGAAAACATAAACATATTATATATCATATATAAAAATAGTTACATCATAATGGCCACCTTTGAAGGTGTTAAATGAGTATTGAACAATCATCGTTTCGGGAGGCAGAATTTCGCCATCCACAGAAACCATATGTTCTTTAACCATTTGATGTAGTTGTGTGAGAGTGTAGCTCGAATAAATCTTATAAAAACATCCTAGTATATTTAAGATACTGGTGTTGTTACAAAATAAATAAATAAAAAGAGTTTAGTGGGGTTGGAGAAGCAAAATAAAACAAATGAACATGAGAGAATGAATTACCTTTAAAAGATTAACTCCTTTTGATTTGAGCCTAAAGGCTTCCTTTGAAAGGATTCTGCCCAATGGTAATCCTATAGGATGAGGAGATGGATGTGGAGAGAGTAAATGGGCAGGGGTTGGCCTAGCCAAAGGCTTGAGGAGTGTGTTAAATGAGGTAGAGGTGGGGGCCTTTTATAAGAGGAGAGGAGGGGCACTTTTGGAAAGTAAAGAAATATTACTTTATTTGAAAATGTGTTTCGGTTTCAAAAGGTCCCACATTGATATAATTAGTGGATAAGGTTATAAGGCTTCGAAATCCACTCCTCAAATAAGTTTTGGACATGTGTAGTTCATAGATTTTACATTATATTTCCATTTTATTTAAATCATCAAATAATGATGTCATCGCTGCCTCATTATTATGTCATAACTAATTTAATTTATTTAATGTCTAAAAATTATAAAAAAAATACTATGATGTAGGAAATATTTTTAGCTTTCCAATGAATATTTATAATAAAAAAGATGACTTGTATAACCTCACTTAAAAATTGTTTTAGTAAAACATATCATGTTTGTTTCAATTTTACTTTTACATTAAATAAAATGTTATTTATGTCATTTCCCAACCAAAGTGGATACATGGGGTCCCCAAGTTGACCCATGTCTTGTCTTGGTCGGCCATTACACATCCAATGAGGGTAGGACATGTGTCAAGTTCATTTAATTTTATTAAAGCATTATTTTTACCTTAAACTACACTAATTACCACTAATCGCGATTAAAAACTTAATAAGTTACTATTCACCAAAAAATTATTTTAATCTCATTGAACCACATTTTACTTCTTAATGACAACCATGTATGTCGGATTTTTTAAAATCAAAACACAATGATGGCAAAATTTCATTTAAACGGAAAATCAGTTTTTATAAGTATCACTTAGTGGTTTCACTATTCATCAAAAATTGAAGTTTTTCAGAAAAATCCCAAAAATTCACCATAAGCTATATTTGATATTCTGAATTCAAAAATGAAGTCCGTTTTACAAAATTCAAAACATATAAGTCACATTAATTAATTTAATAATTAATTCCCGCTGTCATGACAAATAGCGTGTTTTATGAAACAATAAGTATCAAAAGATTGACACTAGTTTAAGTCTGATTTCAAAGTGAAATTGATTCCAACGACCACTATTGAATTTAATGGTATAAATATTTTCTAATTTCACTTTAAAACAAATTAAAAATATAATCTAATCATATAAATAAATTAGATTAAAAATTGGTTTTGAATTAAAATACAACATTTTACACTATTCATTAAAAAAAGAACTTTATCGAAAAGATACCAAAAATTTACACAAAGTAAATTTTGATGTCCCGATTATTAATAAGAGTTTTATTTGGTCCAAAATAATGTTTAAGAGTGAACAAAAATATATTTAATGACGGTTCTCCATCAAAAGGTGATAAGTGAACCTTTAGTGAAAACTAGGGCATATATGCCTAAAATTGAATTCTTTCCGTATTTTAAGTCTTTATCTTTTATTGTATAAATGTAAAAATATTTAAGAACATATATAATCATATTTTAGTTATTTCTATCCATTCCCGCCATTACAACATCTACATGTTAACTACCATTTAAAATAATATTATTTTATTATTAGAGTGCAACGTAAGATTCCGAAGAAACTCGTTGTTGCGTGTTGGGTACGCCATCGAGCATAGCGTCCCCTTTAAAGTCATATTAATATTTTATTCACAAATATGGATAAATATGAAAATGTCATATTCCTTATTTACCAGGGGTGTTACAAAATTGGTGGCTTGAAGTCCCAAACGGTGGAATATTCCTGGCTACTACAGTGCCTGCTATAGTTCCCGCTACCGTACCTGCTATAGTTCTGCACAGTTCCTACTACAGTAGAGGCTACAATACTGCTATAGTATCCTAGAAATTAGCATCTGCCTAGATTTTATCTTGAGTCTCTTGGAAGCACTTAAGGAATCCTCACCATCTTGGCTGAGGATCATGTGCAGAATTCTGATCCTCTTGATTAAATATATTCTTCACAAGAAGGACTATTATCACACACTATTATAAACCCCAAGAATTGACGATATATAGATCAAAAGAATCCATCTATGTCTAACATGGTTTTAAGCTGGCTATCAACATCAAATTTAGAAGATTAGATGCATCATTGAAATCTGAGAGCAAGAACGTGAGTTTTATAAATATTTTGAACAAATTCATGACTTTAGAGAAAATAGAGAACATAGGGAAGGAAATAATGATGTTGGGGTTAGGTAAGTACAAGATGGGATGAATCCATGATTCCCCATAAGACAGAAGAGGTCCCTACCCAATAGGAGGAGGGACAACTTAGATGAGCATCACCATTAGAGAAGGAGGGTTGTCCCCCTTGCCATCGATCCCTATCCTCATCAATATATTCTAATATGTTGCTTTTTAGTCTATGAAATTATAATAATTTATATTGGGGATATATATTTATTTATTCCAAACTCCTTCAACATGGAATTGAATGTGATGAATATTTATTCCATGTCAATTGATCTATTTCGAACACTTAAGAATGAGAATGAAATGAATGTAATGGGTGCACTTAGAATTATATCACACTCCAATGTGCTAAGTAATGATTTAGTCTCATGAAAGACCATTGAAGGGATTAGGGTGTGAACCAAATCCATCATTGTAATTTTTTCATCATGATGTATTGGGAGTTATCCTTGAACCATGTTTATGATGTAGTGATTTAAGTTGTTTCCTCATATCCCAAGTCGTATTTATGATTATCTTACTATATCACGACTCATTGTTCATGTTTATGATTCTCTCCCATTTTATACCCCATTTTTATTCCTATAACGTAATATGTATTAATTTCATCATGTTATTATATGTTTATTCTCTTACTGTACTTTATAATTCACCCCTTTCTTATGTATGTCCCCAGGTTATCCTTTGCAATTTTACGTACATGTATGTTAAATATGCTTTCAATATAGATGTTGTATTTCATAGGTGAAATTTCTCTATAATGTACCAAATTCCAAAAGACACTATACTTATAAATATTATGAGTTGTATAATGTAAAATGTTTTATAATAAATTGGGAATCAATGTGTAATAAATAGAATGGTTGTCATATTTTTTATCAAAGGAACATTAATTATTTTTTGGGTTCATATTAAAAAACTATAGAGATAGCCTTAGGGATAATAATAAGTATAAAAACTTTAATAAATTTAGATAATTGTATAGTAAGTGGTTTATCATGAAAATACATACCTATATAGATACTAAAAGTGTATTTTTCTATAGAAAAAATATACATAGGCTTAATATATCAAAACATTGTGTTTATCCATACTCAACTCGGAACCGGTGTATTAAAATGGGCCTTGATGCACACATATTTTGTCACTCCTGAGAGACATGATTTGGTAAATTTATAAGCTCATTAAAAATAATTATCAAGGGAAAAAGTCTAAAAAGAGTATATCTGAGGAAATAGATAATTCATAACAGAGATTGAAGCCTATAAATTCATTAGTAAAATAATAAATGTCATTTATAAGTTATCACTTTAATTTTATCGGATTACCATTTATGTGTTTAATAGTTTGAAAAATTATCATCCCTAAGTAATCTTTAGGTTATGTGAATGGTTAGAAACATAAGAAAACTGTGAATGGAAGAGTTATCATCAATAGTTCTATAGATTATTTCATATAAAGAATGTATAGTGGAAGTATTAAAACACTGCCACAAATAATGGAAGTAGAGTTGTCGGTGAAAATGGAAAATTGGTCAATTATTGCATCCCATATATATAATTCCTCCCAGGTCAAAATTTGTCAGTTGAACTCCCCAAAGAACCTTTTAATACTCCCTTTAGTGGAATTCGATATAATTTTCGGAATAAATTGGAATTCCATATATAGAGTTGATGTAAATTTCATCAATATGGACATCACCCTCATTATCTCAAATCAACTTCTTATTTTATAAAAATGTAAGGAGGTGTCTAAATCTTATTTAACACCAAGATCTCTAACATGGATATTATTTCCCTTCGAATAAGAATTTGCAGCTCAAATAATTGAGTGTAAGGAACAGATTATCCTTGAAGACTTCACTATTGTGAGGGAAAAATTTGATGTGTTTCCTGATAAATTTCATGGTGCCCCTCTTAGCCAAGAGGATGAATTTTTAATCGAGCTTATAAATATAAAATTTCAATTAATTAGACTCCATATTGAATCCATGTTCTGAAAAATGAGGATCTAAAGAAAAAAATAGAATAATCTTGGAAAATGGGTCATACTCCCAAGTGGTTCACTTTGGGTTGCACTATTATTGTTCATTATGAAAAAGTATGAGTTAATGTCTCATTGTGTTGATTATCATTAGATCAACTAGATCACAATAAAGAACTAGTATCCTCTATCACAGATTGATTCCTTATTCGACTATCTATGTGGATCATAATACTTATCCAAGGTGGATCTGCAGTAAGGATAGTACCATGTTATAGTGATGAAGGAGCCTATCCTCAAGACTACATTTTATACATGGTACGTGCAAAAGGAGTTCATAGTAATTCCATTAAAACTCACTAATGTTCCCAAAATCTTAATGGAATTGATGAATAGTGTATTTACATATTACCATGATAAATTATAGTATTATTTATGGACGATCATCTAATATAATCAAAAATCATGGAGGAGTATGAGGAAAATTAGGGAACTATTCAAAATACCATATGAAAGGTGAATATTTAGGCCAGGATCAGATAATTTGAGTTTAGTTTGATGGATGCATCATTATTAGTGAATATCAACACAAGAATATGGATATCATTGGACCCTTCAAGAACATATGAAATTGATAGATTTTGAAACAAACCACAATGAAAAATATATATAGTTCCCATGGTCTAGCTGGGTATTATCGCTGGTTTGTGAGAAAATTATAGTTATTGTCAAATTCTCTAACCAAGATACCGTGATAGGGAGACATGTTTTCTTAGAATAATGAATGTGAAGAATCCTAAAGTAATTGAATAAAATTCATACCACTTCACCTATACATACACAACCCAAAAGTGTATAAATTTCCATGGTTTTCCGCAATGATTCTATAAAGGGTGTGGGATGAGTGTGATTTTTGAATGAAAAAGTGATAGCATGTGTTTCAAGGAAATTGAAATTTCATGAAAAATAAATACCCAACACATGATATGTATTTAGTTGAAGTGATCATTATTTTTAAAATATGGTGACATTATCTCTATGGGGAGATGTGTGAAATATATATCGTTAAAAAAATCCTCATGTATATATTTTCATAGAAAGACCAGAATACGAGCCAATTGAGACGGTTAGAGCTGATCAATGACAATGTCTTCTCAATCAACAACCATCCCAAAAAAGTGAATAATGTGGAATATGTTACAAGTAGACACGGTCCATTAATTATATCATTAAGGAGAATTGGGAAGGATTTGATCATCTTTGAAATAAAGTAGGTGCACATGGTGATCTTAGAGGAAGGAACATCATCTATCCATTCACAAATAATTTCTCAACTGTTTCTATTTTGAAAAGATAAAGGATGCTCAAAGACATGATGTTAAAATTTAGAATAAATTGGAAACTATAAGAAAATGGAAATCCTTAAATTTTAATGTTAATGAATATTGTGTTGTTTTATTTTGTACAGAATATGTATACCATGAAATCCTAAATTAAAGAAATAAATGTTGGACATTTCAGAGAGTTCGGCATTCTCTATCCATCTTGGAATAAAAAATATGTATCAAGATCTATGAGATTTCTATTTGTGGGAGAATATGAAAATAGATATTATTTATTATAAATAAATATTTCATATATTTCAGCGAGTTATATATGAAAGGAAAAAATACAAGGGGATGATTCCACCATTACCCATACCTATATTGATATTGGTAAACATCTCCAGGGAATTTGTCACTTTATTTTGAATAAGTCAATAAGAAATAATGCAATAAAGGGTTGTGGTGCATCCTCTTACAAAGAATACACATTGCCTTATAATTTGAGAGTATTCCCCCCTCAATATACTTGCAATGATATACATTAGAGAAGTGGTGAGGCTATAAGGAACACCACTATTAATAATATCTAATAAAGACCCAATATTTACCTCTATGTTCTAAAAGTGTCTCCATCAACTTGTAAATACTGAGATAAACTTCCACACTGTTTGTAAGTCTCAAATTTTAGTACAATATAAGTATATTATCCAATCACTATATGATATATTGAGAGAATGCTCTATTAACATCAATGGAGGATTTGATCAATATCTTCCTTTTGTAGAGATCTCATACAATAACAATTTCAACTGAAGCATCCAAATTTCTCCCCTTGAATCCTTTATGGGAAGAGTTGAAAAAACTACATGTTGAGATGTTGTTGAAGAAATTAAGCAACTAGATCCGAAAATGGTTGAGAAAATGGTGGAAAAGTTCAAGACTATTTAGTAATACATCAAGGATGATCACAGTCAAAAGAGTAATGATGAAAATTGGTGATGAGACCTACAGTTTTATGATGGAAACAAGATATTTCATCACATACCTACATGGTATGATTCCATTATATTTAGGATTAAGGGAAATATTATTACGAGATAAATTAGTCCAATTGAGCTCATTAGTCGCATCAGAATGGTGGATTATCGACTGGCACTCACACATAACCTATCTCAAGTATGTGAAGAATTCCATGTATCCCTCTTCAAGAAGTATATACTAGTACCATCAAATGTAACCAATCAGAGGGTGGTACCATTGGATAATTACCCTTCATATGGGAAAAATTTTGTGAAGTTCTTAGATCGTAGTGACAAAGTTATATGAAATAATTCAATGATCCTGGTCAAATTACTACGGAGAAACCAAATGTTTGATGAAGAGAATTGGGAACCATAGTGGGTGATGAAAAATAGTTAACCTCATAATTTTTATTTTAGGAAATGAAAATTTATAGGGTAAATTTTTTAAAGGTGTGACGATTATAACTACTCAATGTTTAATAAATAAAATTCCTCAAATGATTTAAATTAAATGTCTTATTATGTACTATGTTTATAAAAAATGTACTTATTTAGTTTTATTATATCATATAATATTTAAAATATAGTTATGTATCATTACCATTGAATATATAGTCTTTGAATAGTGATAACATGATTATTATAAATATAGGGACTTAACTAATCCAATTGACACATACAAAATGTATGATTACCTCAAATTTTAGGATCATAACATATAAAGCCCATTTATTAGAGTTTTTTGGGTAGATAGAATCCCAAGGCTTTTTTCCATGACCAATACCATGATGACATCTAACAAAAAAAGCATGTTTCAAACCGTTTATGGTATATTTCCATTCTTATCGAGATCACATTGCAAACAATCTACCCAGAACCACCCCATAGAAATCTCACTATCGTGCAAGGCACCCTTCGGGAATTTATTAGTGTATTAAATATATATGTTCAAAGACCATAATAATATGAATATGTATACTATATTTTAATTAATTAATGTTTATATTTAAATTTAAGAATTACTTTATAAATCATTTTTTTTATACAATAAAGAACAAATTGTAATTTTAATAATCCATATCAATTAAGATGATTATTTTAAAAAAGTTATTTATTTTTCAAGTAGGAAATATTTTGTTAAATTTTTTTTTAAATAATTTATATTAAATATAAATTATTATATTAGTTTTATGATGTAAAATGTAATATTTATAAGGGTTTAAAAACTATTATGGTGAAAAAACTTAGTATTTCTGAATAACTGTCAATTATTATTTTAAAATTGAAAGCTAACATATTTAGAAAATTATTTATATAAAATTAATTTTATTTTGGTAGTTGAATGTTGGGGTAAACAATTAACTATGTATAAATATACGGTGTGATTTATGACATCATAATGACCCAAAAGTGATATAATAAATACTATAAAATGAATACACGACCAAACATATTTTTAATCATTAAAATTATACTATTTAATGGTTATTTTATTATTTTTATAATTCCTTTTTGAATCCTCCAAAACCATTAATATATTTTGTGGTTCTAAAATCATTTTTTCAAGAGCATGAATCACTTAAATATAATAAAGGGTCTTATTTTATTATGTTCTGACCTTTTTCATATAAAATAATGAAATCCGACCCTATTTATTAGTAACCATGGAAAGAATTTGAGGTAAGTTTTGTGCTTTTGGTTATTTTATTTTATAGATTCCAAAACAATAGTTTGAACAATAATAATGAATTGCCCAATAATTTATTATATAAACCAACACCAGGTCTTATTTCTCTTCACTCAAAATTCAATGATAACATCCTTAATCTTCCCTCCACTCTATATAGTCCCTCTAAGATTCCCCTATGATATGAAGAAGATTCATCCAAGCATTTTGAATAAAACCCTCAATGTAAAGGACCCCATCTTTCTCCCCTATATTAAAGAACAGTCTTCATTATATGCCATTTTATTTTCAATTCTTAATGTTCAGGTGTGTATTTTAACATTACCCATATCTAAAGTTTTATTTACAAATGATTATAGACCACATTCCAGTTCATTAAGCACTAAAATGAACATTTATGTGCCCCTTTTATGTAACCAAAAATTGACAACAGGATTATATGCCCAAAAATGTATAGTGAATACCCATATTGAATTCCAACAAAGGGTGTTCACATTTATGCACATAAACTAATTTTTATTGGGTAATTGTGTGTATATATTCCACACTCATTATCCATGGAATAAAATGTGGTGAAAATGGTTCCATGTTTGTTGATTTATATGGAAATATTAATCATGATAATGAAATGAATGTGATGGGTGTGGCCAAAATTATAGCGCTCCAATGTATTGGGAAATTTTTTAGTCTCATGAGACATACTGATGGGGATAATAGAGTAATCCTAAACCATAACTATAAAATTTCAATCATGATTTCATAGAAGTTATCCCTGACCTATCTTTATAAATCAGTTTTTTAAGTTGTTTCCACATTTCCCATGTTTCCTATGATTATCATGCTATATGAAGACTCATTGTTAATTTTTATTAATCTTACCCCTTTTGTAACCCATTTATATTCATATTTTCTTAAATTTATTACATTCACAATGTTTTTCCATGTTTATTTCCATACAGGGGTTTATTCCTCACCCATTTATTATGTATGTCCTTAGGATTTCTAATATAGTTTTATGTACAGGCTTGATAAGGAATTTTTCAATAAAGATGATTTATTTCATATTTATGTGATTATGTAATGTAACTAACTGAATAATAAAATTCATCCATAAATATTAAATTTTTTATTATGTGTAATATTATGAAATAAATTATGAATTAATCGGTAATAAAGATAAGTGTTGTCATTTCTGGTATCAAATGAATGTTTGGTTATTTTTTTGGATTAGTATTAGAAATATCTAGATAATTTATTAGGTATAAAGCTATATAACAAAAAATCCATAAATTTGTATTAGTAAAGATTAATTGTTTTATAAAAAAATACATCATTGTTTGGTTATTATAACTGGATGTGGCTCTAGAACATATATACAATGGGAAAAAACTGTAAACCCCACGTTGAGCTAGAGAAAATCGGGAACTGGTGCACAAAAATGGCGCTTAATGCACACCTGGTTAGACACTCCTGGGAGTCATTATTTGGTAAATCCATAATCTAATTACAAACCATTATTAAGGGAAAAAATATTTCCATAATATTATATATTAGGGAATAGATCCTGAATAATAATGATTTAAGCCTGGTAATTCATAAGTTACAAAATAATATTCATATCTATGTTATCTATTTATTGTATTTGGATTCCATTTTATATGTTTAATAGTTTGAAAAATTATCATCCTAAAGTCAATTTTGGATGAAGTAAATGGTTAGAAATAGAATTAAAAATTTAAAAGTAGGGATATCATCCATATTTGTATACTGTCTTCATATCACGGATGTTTAGTCGAACTATTCAAACAACACCACAAAGTATGGAAGTAGAGATGTTTGTCGAAATGTAAAATGGACCTAATATTTCATGGAACCTCAGTCACATATGATGGTTATATGTAAATTTCCCTATCACTTCCTAAATTATGTGGAAGGTTTTCAATAAATCTCACAATACCATAGAAGGTTATCAAAAATGTTGTTTCCTCGTGTAACAGTACACCATAGATATTAAATACTAAATAAAGGCGGTTTGAAGTTTATCAAAGAGTAGATTTTAATTAATGATTCTAAATATGGGTAAATTATGGCGATAAATTTCTATATAATTGTAGTATGATTCACCTTCAGGGTTTTACAAGTTAATTATTGTGGTTAGGATATATCACTTAATGATATTTCACTAATTTCATGTTTTATAATGGTAAATAGGATCTATTAATGTATATAGAGCCCCAAAATTACAAAATGGGGAAATTTAACAGAAATAAGCTAATCTTGACCCCTTGACTAAAGATGATGTATATTTCTAAATATTTCTAAATGGATCAAGAGAATGTTTAATGTGTGGAAGTTTAAGTTGGTGGTAATTCTTGATGGTGGAGAATCACCATGTCTGAGGAGTGAAATTTCTGAGGGATCATTACTTAAGTAATTTGGGGAACATCATGTAAGGTGACAATAACATGACATGGAGGCTACTGAGTTAAATATTGAATATTATTTTAGTGGCGTTGGCTATTATTTTAGATTTGGAACCTAATTTAAAATGTGTTCCATAAAATTTTAATAATGTTATATCCCCAAATCAATCATGAGACACCATCTCAGATGGTTTACTCATTGTAGAGGATGGATAAAACATAGAGTAGAGATGCAATAATGGTTGTAGTAATCCTGACATAGAAATTTTTAGGAGATTGAGAATGAGGATGGAGTTGATCTCATCAAAAAGGAATAAAATTCTTTTTCTCTTAAATTTTTGTATTTTTATTCCATTTTTTAATTGAATTCCATTATTTTTTCTTTAATCATGAGAAAAGAAGTAGTACGGGGTTTAGATCTGTTGAATTTTTTATAATTTAGTCTAATCATTAATATTTTTTATTCAAATATTTCTATTTTATTTCCATCCATATTTATCAAATTCACATATTCATGAGAACATTTTTACTATAGTGTAAATATTTATAGTAAAATAGTATTGTCTATTTTTCCTTCAAAATTTAATGTAAAGTTATACCTAGAAATTTTTTTCATCTTCTCATATCATTAAGGAATCATCTTCATCATGTGATATATTAGGAATAATAGTTCCTAGGATAGAACATTAGAATGGTTTTTTCATATTAGGATAATTTGGTATAACGGTCCTCAACACAAAGCATTATAAACCTGTAGATTATTTTTTGTAAGATTAGTGTCTATTTATATCAAATTAATTCTAGTATAGTTCACCATACTCAAATAATATTTTTGTGTCCCCTTATGTTTTTACATTCACCACTCTCTCCAGAATTCCACCATCACCTCATCACTAGTTTCATTTTTTGTGGTTTCTTTTTTATTATTTTATCTTTTTCAACATAATTAAAATCATTCCATATAGTTCAACCCATATTACCACATCGTAAATTATTTTAAAAAAAATTAATTTGAAATATAATTTGTCAATAACATTGATCAACCATTTCCAATGTACATATTGAGGAAAAACCATCCACTAAGATGGATCCTTAAGACATGTTTTATGATCATGTTGTAGTTCTTTATCCATGTACCATAGTGATGACACATTATGAAAACATAAACTCACATGATAAAGAAATTTTTTCACCTCACCACAATTAGGAAATAATAATAAACCCAATTGATAATAAAAATATCTGCTATCACTATCATGTGCAAAGTATTCAAACTCATGGAATAGTAAAAAATGAAAATCCTTTTTGAAAATTTTCCAAGCATTGAAAATTTATCGACTACTAGTATGCTAAAAATTTTTATTCAAAACGATCATCAAATTATGATTATAATTTATAAACCCATGGATCACTTTGGATCCTTTAGAGGTAGAAATTTATGGCCATTATATAATTACTATATGGGTATCAACCATCACAGAAATAATTCAGAAACCCTTTGGAAAATTCAATTAATTTAATTTGTAATTTTTACTGTCATTTAAATTTATCAACAGATTAATACTTATAAAGTAACATTAAAAGGTAACTTCATATATTCCATGTTCATCTAGGTTCAAAATAAATTTTAGGGAATTAGATCCCTTAAGATATAAATTAGAGATATTAAGTAATACATTCAATGATCTGGGTTACTCACAAGGGACTTCAATGATGTAATTGATATTAATTAGAGGATTTTAATTTCATGCAGAAAAATTTAAAGAGTGTATTAATTCCCAATATCATGTTGAGGTTTCTATACTTGAATAAAAACACATAAAGTATATCACACAATGTAGTATTTATATATATGTATAGGGATATTTATATAATTTTTTAAATCTTCAATGATTTTGAGTAGTGGGAATAAGTTAAATCAAGGATGATTTTGAATATTAACTCTAATAATAACCATATCTAAACTTATATTCATAAATATAAACAATGGGTCCCTTTTTATTTTTAATTTAATATTTATTAGGAAAATTAGCTATATTTTAGAGGATTGATTCATTATTTTTGGTATAGTATAGAATAAATAATCTCTTTTAGCCTTGTATAAAGAAACTGAAAATTACGTACAAAAAAATTAGTTTATTGATTAATGAGAATTTTACATAGGTAATGAAGATCCAAAAAAGATATTTCAAATATATTATATTCATTATTAAGGCTTTTAATTCTAAAATATTATAAATTATGTGAATTTTAAAACTATAATAAATGAAAATTTCATTATAATCGAATAAATCATTGAGGAACTTTTTGTGTAAAATATCTTCAAGAGGGAGAAAAAAAGAAATCCTTATTCAAAAAAATTTAAAAGGTTTAAAGGATAACCTTTCCATTACATTACTAATGAATGATTATGTTCTTATATTTGGAGAGAATTAAATTATTGAACACATCCATAGTATTTACAAGGATCTTTTTAATAAGGAAACAAGGATAAATATCATCAACATGTCGTTTTATGTTCAAATAGTTATTGAATAACCTGAAAAAATGATTCCCATAATTCTTTAAGTACTAAAGGATATGAGACATATTATGGTTTATATCAATCCTTATATTCCACTAGAACTGATTTATTTTCTGATTGGGTTTTTTGATGATATTTAGGAAATTATCTATAGTGATCTCTAGAATTTTATAATTTTATTTTTTCAGAATCAAATCCTTCTAAATGAAAATGAAGTGACTATTTTTTGACTTTTTTAATATGGTTAATGAAACACACTCCATTTATCTATTTAAAACTATTTCATTGTAAAATAGTGTTAAAAAACATAATTAATGTAGTCTGTATAAGACTATCTCAAATTTTTAGTAGAGTAATATCTTTTAAAAAATTTGGATTTATTTATGGTAGAATGATTAATGAATAACTGAGTAATGATTTTGAATATTCAAATATATTTGTTAATACTAGAAAAAATGTTAGTATAAAAATAAAATTAGATATAATAAAATAATTTAATACAACAAATAGGGACTTTTCCTTTGAATATATTCATTGGTTTGGATTCAATATATTGTTTATTGGATGGATTAGTATTTTCTTTAAATCTGCTAGGATATCTACCATAATGAATAAAACTCTTAATTTTTACATCAATAGATAATATAGTGTAGCCATTGGGGTCTGACATATCTGCAATTATGATTAACATAGGACAAGGCTGCCTCATTAGATCCATCCTCAATCTATATGAGTAGTGAAATATTAGTATTATCTCAAGCTGTTATAGTTATTGAATCCCCTCAAAAAATCTATTTTATGTAACTGGCCAAATTATATTATGTCGAGGGACTACTCCCAAAACTAATGCACTCTCAGTTACCTTGATCTAGTATAGGAAGCACTCTAGGTAGAAAAGATTCTTGGAAAATTCCCTTATCTTGTTCAATAAGAACATAATAACCATGAAAATTTTCCCTGTAATGGAAAATTAAATACAAATAAAGGATTGTGTTAATTCACTTACCCTATAATCCCTTTATTTTGTGGAAGAACAAAAGTTAACTACTTTACGGAGATAATAAATAATTTCTAAACCAATTAAATACATATAATGATTATTTTTTTCCCCTTTAGAAGGATTTTCTCTTATCAAATGAACTATCATCACTTTGATTATCTTTTCCTTATTGGGCTATAAGTGAAAACTATCTCTCTTATAATATATGAAACAGTATATTAAGAACACCATTTTTAGTTTCTTTATTTGGGAAAGGAATGTAGATATTTTTTACTAGAACACAACCTCTATACCTAGTAGAGGTGGAATTGGAATCAAAAATATAAAACCATTCAATGAATGATTTTATGTGTGCTTCACCAAGAATATTATTTCTAACAACTCAGATGATAATCCAATCCTCAAGACTAGGTTTATATAAAAACTCAAAGTATGTAAGACATACTATTTAATCATTTTTATCTCATTATCTTTAATTTAATCTTATAATGTTGTGATGAACCAGTCTGGATTTATTGCATGTTTTTACGATACCATGGAATTCTAGATGGAAAATGTTCTTAACTCACCTATTGATAACTATTTTAAAATATAATCTCTAAACCATCATTATAAGATAAAGGATAAAATCAATTACACTAAATAATCTAACATAAGATGTGTGGGATTCAATTTATAATAACAAATTTAATCCAAACATGGAACAGTTAATATAGTGAAAAGTGTGGAATGGGTCTCTCTCATGAATCATATATTTTTTCTCTAATTACCATGTTTATAATATTATAAATGTGTAGTTATTGGAAGTAGGGGAAGTTTACAATGAGTCATGTTTTTTCCCATTTTCTCTATTTCATATTTTAAAATTCCTTAATATTCAATTTATATGTAATTATTTCTTTTAAGGATAAATATGAAAAACACATGCTCTCATATTTCAATAATATAGTTTCTTCTATATGATACATAAATTTTTTCTTCAAGGAAATTTCTATAACCAACTAAAATATTTATTGGAATATGTACATTTTTAATTTCAGAGGAACATGATATTTGAATTTAATTAAATTTTAGTAGAATTCTCCCAGTTGTCTAGATAGTCAATGCCCTCTAGAAAGGATTGTCTACTAACATGATAAGGGAATTATTTTTATTTTAAAGACGTCACAATCTTGGTAACATTGAAATATATGTTTTTTATATTCGAATATTTTGGGAAGCCCCATGTGTATGCTAAAATAATACGTTGATGCTAAAGAAATCACAAGGGTTTCGTGTTATGGAAAATTTTTAGAGATTATAAAAGAACAGATCATGCATTAATTCAAAAGGATTATTTATTATGAATGAATCATAAGGCTAAAATTTAGGGGGTTATTCTTGAATCATGTATCACCATTTTCCATAATTAGATAATTCTTTTCAAAGAGGTGGACCTCAATTTCTATGTGTAAAAAATCATGATCAAAATGAAATCTTACTCCGGAACACAATTAAAGAATTTCAATACTTTATGGAATATAAAATATGGATAGAATTTTTAATTCCACAAAAAATTTTAAAAGATAGTAAAATTATTGACATGATTCAAATTTTGGGAGTTGACTCGGGATTATATTTTTATTCTAATATAATTTGAATCTCAATTTGAGGGGTTGTTTTCTTTCACCATAAAAAACAACATCTTTACATTTTCAATAATGGTTATCTAAACAATGTGGAAATACTCCAAGGTTCTTACATTTCAATTTTAGTGTCCTCATGTTCAAGAAAATTTATTTAATTAATGCATATGTAAATCATTAAAATTAATAGAATAATTTTTTGAACATTAAAATGAAAAAAATAATCATGCTCATGAGATCTAATTTTGGTATGTTTTATAACCTTCTTCTTTTGGAATATATCCTGAGAAGTTATTTCAGTTATAAAAAGAGATATCAAGGAAATAAAAAATTAAATAAATTGAAGTTGATTAATCTAATTATGGCTCATGTGTATTAGATACAAGTATTACATTTATCATTTTCATAGATGTACATTCCCTTCAAAATAAGGATAACATGATTTAAAAGGACATATAGGTATATTTTCTTATAGTGTATCAATGTTTTTTATTTAATGTTTATGACATATTATTTACATATACAATGTGTAATGGTTATGAAATTATAAAAATATTATTATACAACTTATTTAAATAAAAAATTATTTATTTCTATTTTTCGGTATAAAATTGTTTTATTTCATTATTAGATAATAAATGATCATTATAAATTAATGATATTTTTTATATAATTGTGTATATGATAAATGGTTTCAATTTTATATTATTGTATAATATTTTTTTTCATATTCTAAATAAGAAGGATATAGTCAGTGGTTCAAATTTTATTTACATATAGAAATTATCTCTCAGGTTATAAAAATTAAAAACACATTGAAATAATCTATAAACATAGTTTTTTATCATTTCATTGTGAATCCATTTTGAAATTATAATATTATTTGTAAAAAATACAGAAAAAATCACAATTAGTGTAATTTGTGAAGGTTCTACAAATGTTTTTTCGCAAACCACAAAAATTTATAGTTTCCATTAAAGACATATTTCAATAGAGTTTTAATGTTGTTTGACACTTAAAAAGGATTTTATATAAAATATTTTTGGATCTCTTATGAAAAAATATGTTTAGAACTTTTAAATTCTCAAATAATCCATGATTAATGTACATACTAATCATGAATAGAGTAAAATAAAAATGGAATTATTGAATGTTTGTTTTATTTTTTTTACTATATATATTAAATATTGATTATGTGTTAATAATGTTTTTCAATATAAGTATGAACTGGATTCCTTAATGAGACATTCATGGATAATGAACCATGATTGAGAATAAGATGAATATATATGTTTTTTAGAGATATGTGACTTTGGATGAAAGTGTGAAATATACTTGAGTGACCATAGAAGGTTTCATGGAAGATAATATAATAAATTATAGTTTCGTAGAAGTGGTATGTATGGATATTTTAGGTTTAGTTTTCTCATTATAATGAATTTCTTGAATATATGAAGTTAAAAAATAGCCTAATATGTCTATAGATGGATTTAGGAAGATTTTTTGGAACAAAAGAAGGTTAACACTAGATACTCATATTCCAAATATAAATATATTCCATGATAAAAAATGCTACATCCGATTTATTGATCTCTTATATAATAATTATATGTTTGGAAGTGTGATAGATTTTTAGAATGACAATTCATAAGGGAAAATATGTAGAATTGTTTTTTTATTCCTTATATACTAAATATCATGATATTTACTATATGACATTATTAAAGATGATTTTTAAGATAATACTTTAAGAAGATACATATCACATGGGATAATTTTTAATCCAGTTTAAAAATTCACAAATAAGTTATGAGAAGTCTAATCAAAAAAGATATATTGATATGTTTACTTACTAAACCATGATAATTTAAAGGAAATAGTAAAGACTAAGAAAGACATTCTATAATGTCATATGAATAATAAAATAATCATTTTGATCTGGTATATTAATTCAAAAGTTGTATAAGAAGATAAAGGTGATCAATCCATATGTTGAAAATGTATTTCTATACAATATCTAATGAATAATTTAAGATTTGGTTCATAGAGAATTCTAAAACTAGAGAGTGAATCAGAATTGTAAGAACAATGTGTTGAACATTATAATAATTTTTAGTTGATATAAGATAAAAAACAAGAAGAAATAAAAAATTATTGATGGTGTTGTATTTATAATAATTATTCTAAGCTATACATAGTGAAACATATATTACAATTCATTGGTTTTGATTCAATTCATATTTTTAAAAGGAGTCAAAAAAAGGAAGGGAAATTTTTTTTCAGACATGTTCTTAGTTAAGATGTGTTTTATAGTTGTTTTAAATAAAATTTACCTTGTTTTGAATGCTTTTATTCATTAATAATGATGGAGATTATTTTTTTTCATGATACTATTTTTCGTTGTGGTTTTCAAGTACATTTATTTTTATAAGTATAGTATTTTTAAGTTGAATAAGGGACTAAGGTCACTAATATATACCAAAAGTCATTTTATGAATATCTATAAGGTCAATGTTAAGTTTTATATTCTTGTTTTCATGAACCCAGAAGTTTCGTAAATAATATAAACATTATATTTGAAAGTGAACAAACATCCTAATATTGAAATGCATAATGATGTAGAAAATAGTAATTAATTTTAGAACCATCATGACTTCAATAAAATGATGTTATAAAAAAGTGGTATTTTTTGAATTACAAATATTTTATAAATCAATGTATGATCAATCATTTTTTGAATAATTTGTCTATATATAATGGATCTTTATATTTCTATTCAAGGGACATTATTAACTATTAGGATCTAGTATAATCAAAGTCTTTTGATTGCTATTATGTTATTATTCTTGGTTTTATATGATATATTCCAACTTGATTTATGTTGTTGGAACATTATTACACTGTCAAACATTTTGTAATCACTTTTATACATTATTGATAGTATTTATTTATAAAAATCAACACAATAACAAAAAGAAATATGTTACCATCATTGGGATTGATCTTATCAAAATACTGTTTTTCATATGTTTTTTTTTAGTTTTTACTCGTATAGGTAAAGGTCATATTTATTTTTGGGAGGATATAAATACTAAAAATCCAATGAGAATACATTAAGGAAGGAAATTATGTAAATATTATTACTAATTCATCCACCCCAATTAATGATACATCATATTCCAAGGAAAACAAGTGGAATCAAAGAAACCAATGTTTCAAATAAAAGATAATTACATTTTGTAAAGATTGAGAATATAAATTCTATTTATATTAGTGAAATTCCAAAATTATATAGAATGAACTTTCATGGATGGAAGTATATAATGATTCTTTATTTTCATTAAGTTGGACTGGATGTTATTTGTGTTTTCATGGTTAGGTTTATTCTGGTTGATAAATATTCCCCAATTAAATTTTTTTATAAGTGGATTTTAGAAGTTTATGTCAATTCAAGGAATGTAATTATAGTATCATTATATATAAAATGTATATAAATGTGATGAACTAACCCTAGTTGGGTCTTGAGCCATAACTACCACAAGCCCACCTTCTTAGGCTAGGGGTGTCGATAATCACCTAAGGCACAACTAAATTTGGGGAGGCCTTTTCCCAATGTACCTATACAAATTAAACCACAAAACCTCCATTAAATGATCATAGATATAAAACGATTGAAAAAAATTCATGCACAAAACTATCCTAAAATAATGTAAAACAGAAGTATTGAATTAATTAAAAGGGAAACACACACACCCATAAAAATAATGTTGTAAACGAATGAAACCTGATCAGAAGGAGGAGATCACTATCAAAACAATTTTCCGTAAATCTCCTAAAACCATCTTCAATAAACACACTGGTCTATCTGGATCACTATGCTCTTCTGGCCTTGGTGCCTCCATGGAATCCATCCGAAGCCCTGTAATCTACAGAAGACATGACACATATGGTAAATTCCTGTACAAAGGTGAGTATAATAATCCTTAGTAGGTGGCCCATAAATTCAATTGTGAAATAGTGAAACTGAAAGGAAAAACGTTTTCTCGACCCATCCAGAGCGAACCCAATCGATAGAGAAACTCCATATTGAAACATCCTTGAATATACATGACTAGTCAATTCATTCCATAAGTGGTGAGAACCTATAAGCACGAAAAAACTACAAGGAATCCCTGAAACACCCAAATATACTCACATTAGACACCATGTATCATGATATTCTAACCTCATGGAAAAATACATGATTCTAATGAAGTATCTAATTGTAAGAAAATCTAGGAGAACACACTCCATGAGCTCATCCATCCTATATTTAACCCCTTTAATAGATACGCTCTATCAGGAACAACTCACTAGGTTTATCTATAGTTCCCATCACAAGATGTCCTTCCATTGATTCCATGAACCCAGTCTATGTTACAAAAAACCAAGAAGGGGGACTGGTACCTCATCACTACCCTGCTATTGAGGGTGTAATAGCTCTAAACAAACCCATGAAACATTATT
Source organism: Viscum album (assembly GCA_963277665.1). Lineage (NCBI taxonomy): Eukaryota > Viridiplantae > Streptophyta > Magnoliopsida > Santalales > Viscaceae > Viscum > Viscum album. Next base: position 250,402,334 of record OY728123.1, read on the forward strand.
GACTCCTAAATGGAGTGGGTCACACCTTAATCTGTCATGGTAGCACTCTATCCTAACCATGTATCAGACATATCTAGTGGAGAGGCCAACTCCATGTAACTGGACTCAGTAGACGACGGAGTACAACTACAATGGGAGGCATGTTCTCGATTACAACTTAGAGATGGGGGAGTATAACTCCATATGTTAGGACCCACTCCTTGGTAAAACAGGGGATTTCAAATCAAATAATAGAGGACCTTCACCCTAGTACAATAGGGGAGTACAGCTCAACCATCTTGAAAACTATGTGGGCCCTTCTCCCTAACGAAAATGGTTAGTACTGATCTTATGATAGAATACCCAAGACTTGTTATGATATGAGAGCACCAACTCTACCAAAAACACACATATGGAGGACCCACACCCATGTAAGAAAGGGTAGTACCGACTCTAAGTATAGAGGACCCACCCCCTAAAACAATAGAGGAGTACTAAGTATATATAAATTTCATATCGAGAGGACCTAAATCCTGGATCGATAGGGGAACATCAACTAAACAGATAGAGTAAATGTACCCAGGTCTAATAAGGGAGTACCAACTCAATCTGGCCAATCAGTTTGGAGGGCCCACAACATATCATGATAGAGGAGTACTATCTATACATACTCGAACTATACGAGAAACGTACTCCCTAAACCATTAGGGGAGTATTGGCCCCAGAAGAACTACACCATGGTAAATGAACCTATTCCTTAAAACCTCCAAGTCCCATCTCTGCCAAATAATATAGGTAAGAGAAACCCACACCTTGATTCCACAAGGGTGTGCCTAAGCCAACATCTCTCTTAATGAACCACACTGATTAACAACATTGATAAATCACTATTACTCTTGTCTCATGCTCAAAACGTTCCACCTCATTTATTGTAGTCCAAAATGGAGTCCACTGTCATATTATACATTGAAAAAATTTCAGGATAGGCTACTCACAATATTTAATTCGCGTCCTAGGGTAGGAGATAAGAAAGGTAGAATTTCATAGGAAGATACCCAAGTTATACATGGAGAACATTGGGGTCGACACACTGTGTGAAATTGGTTGTGTATCCTATTTACATAGTCTCCCATGTAATGTAAGGGTACAATTTGTGTTTATCCCCTACACGGAATTTCCCACATAACGCAACCCCTAACCATCCATTTCTTCCACATGGCCCAACCAAAAATGTCCCTTAAATTCCATTCATCTGATACTACATGGTTATTTTGGGTTACACAGCTTCCTAGACAAATGTTTTACCCATTCCCATGTCTGGAACCATGTGTCTTGTGCTTTGGATGTGTTATCATACACAACCATGTATATCAAATGGTTTACCATGACCATGTCCCCTAGCCATATGGTAAGGTTCACTACATGGCGTGTAACCAATGTACACAGTGTGTACACCCCAAATTTCATCTTCCCTGAACAGGGTGGGCTACATGACAAGTATCACTATACTACTACTTTGAGGATCCCTGATCGCTGAATTACAATACTGAATCAACACCAGGATTTTTAAATACTATCAATAATATTCTAAATACATACATTTCAAAACCCAAGTCGATAAACCACTACCACCTTAAGGATTTTCCCCCAAAAAATTAAAAGGATTGGTATAAGGTAATTAAACTGAGCTCTTCTGTGGAACTGCCATTCCACTGAGCTCACCATAGGTTTCTATGTAGCTTCTTACCACACACATAGGGAAACCATCAATGCCAAACCATGCTTACATACAACTCTAAATATGACCAAAATGTACCAAATGTTGAACATGTCTTATCAACTGCAATAGGTGGAAAATAAAAAAATACCATGGTCCATCTATAATAATAAGGTTGAGCGATACATAACCTTACTAAACTAACATAGTTAGCTATGAAACCTTATAGTTCACATCCAACCATTATGGAAATTCATCATATACTCTACAATATTTATTTATTAAAGGTTTATGATGATCACATGAGGATAGTATGTGACATACCTCATATGTATTTGTCTATATTGAAAGGAGACTAACTCAACAAAGAAACATCGTCGTGAAGACAAAAGAATATGAAACTTGTCCACCACACATCAACACAGTTCACATTGCTTTTCACTGACTCACCGGCACGATTTTGGTCATGTCAAAAAAAATTATTTCGGTGGGGAAAGTGTCCATTTTCATTGTGAGTCAAAATAAAGGTCAAACTGCCCAACATCATCGTTGAGTTTATCCCAATCAAATATTATTCCATGTTCATGAAGGTAATCATGAACATAGAAGGGATTCCCAATCACTCACACTAGATAGTACCATACCACTGCCTATGATCCACCAACATTCCCCCAATCCCCAAACACACAAGTCATATGGACTCATACACAACACCATGATACAATACTACATGGGTGGAACTAAATATCACTCACAGTATTTATTTCATAATAGAAATGTGTCTTCATGGGGGAATGACCCCACTTTCTCTTTCATTCGAATTTATGTCGAACAAAATCCAAACAAGGATCACAGACAATACTTTTTCACCGTGAACAAACCTCACAGATGGAGTGGAAAGAACAAAATACCTCTTATCATTGTCTAAAAATGACAATACATAAATTAGAAAGGATATATATTGTACCTATATTCATCCACATGTCATTAGTTGCATAGGCCTCCAAGGCCTGAAACTATCCTTTCATGCATCCTGATGCTCCCTAGGCCTATAATGGACCATCTAGGGGTGGTGGTAGCAACACCTAGAACCACCTAACACCTCTTTCTATGATCCCAACTCCTCCACATTTTCCTATATCTTGTAGAACTCGTCTCTACAAAAACATCCTTTTTTAAGGTGTCTCATTGACTATATCATTCTTAGCAACATAACAGGAAGGCAAATATCTAGAAAGAAGTAACCGACCATAAAAAGTTTTACATTTTCTCTCATATGGATAAGATAACCCCCAACACTACTCCAATGATACATTACCATGATTTTGAGCTTGAGCATGGTTTTCCTTCTGCGTCATGATCTTTGCATCTATATTCTGCCAACTATTATAGATGCTTGAGCCACATGACCATCACTATAGGACAAATCCTTCTATCCCTCTTCCCTGAATCTTTCTACATATAGATATTTTTACAGTACCCTTGTTTAATAGGGAACCCATAAGGACACCACAACCGATCTGACATATCTGTAGAGGCCCTTCTCCATGGTCTGGTCCCTAAATAATTGGTCATACACTCTATCCATGGAGCAATACAATAGGTATGTGAACCATGTGGTGTATTGTGCCACATTCAAGCTACCATGAACAAGCTATAGAAGCTCTTAGAGAAACACTGATCTCATTGTGTTTGGGTAGAAAGCTCCCTTAATGAGTCACTCAAACACAATACAAGTGATCATAACCTCATCATGGGATTGTGTCACTAAAATCCCCCATCACCAGAATGAAGCATATAGAATGCTCACCGACAGGACAACCATCTGATTGGGAGGTGTCCTTAGGTGGAAAATATGTGTGACTATCTCAAGATAGCCATCAGCTGCCTGGATGTCTAAATATACCTGATACCATAGAGGTTTCTTCCTCTAGAACTCATGTATCACACTTAGCCTGCACACATCCTGGACCTAAAATTCAAATAAAAATAGTTTCTCAATGGGTGGTGGTTCATTTGGAAGACGACCTGAAGGTACCATATAAAAACTAGTTCCCTGCACTAAAGACTTTCCACAGGGTAGATAATCACCACAATCCCACTGTGGAACCCTATCCTAAAATCATCAAGGACAAATCCTAAAATAGAATTCATGTCCCACTATGGTCAAAGATTGTATTTGGGGAGCTGACTCAAGAAGGACATGGAAAAAAGAGAACCAAGTCCAACATGATTCACGTACAATTATTTTACCTGTTACTAGTTTCCAAATGCACCAAGTAAACAATATATTTTTTAGAGCCCCAGTAAATCGATATGTCAGCCTCTAGACCAATACTATAACCACTATCTTGAATTCCATAAAGGAAAAATCATTACACTATCACTATGAAACCCAACCAAATCCTCTTAAAGGGGAATAATCTGAAAAAAATACAAAATTAAATAACATGATCTAATACCAATCATTAGTGACCTGACCTATGAAGGTCCTTAAGATGTAACTACCGCAAGACAACCTCCATAGGTCAGGGGGAGGCGACAAACACCGAACACACAACTTATCATGGGGAGGACTTTTCATAATGTACCTATATGCACACACTGAAAAACACCTTTATGCAACAGTTTAATGAAATAAAAAAATGGAAACTATTATTAATGCGTAAAACTATCCCAAACTAGATTATAAAAGAAGTAATAAAAGAATTAAAAGGGAATGACACACTCCCAAATAAAATGAAGGTGTAAAAGTATCCAAAATACTCAGAAGGATGAGATCACTATCAAATGAAATGGTTAAAAATCTACTCATGCCATCTCCTGTAAACAACATGGTAAGTCTATCTCACCAAATTCCACTTTCCTATGGTCTTTCATGGACTCTATCGAAATGTATGTTGTTTTCACAATACCAAGAAAATTTGGGAAACCCTATATAGAGTTGAGTATAATAATACATAGTAGAAACCCCAAAAACCCCAAATTAAAAAGTGAGAATCTAAAAAGAAACAGTACGCTTTACCCAACCGAAGGTAACCCAATCAAGAGAGAATCTTTGTCTTGAAAAATCTTTGGCTATTCATGGATAGTCATCTCATTCCACAAGGGGTGTAAACCCTGAGACATGAAAATAACACAAGGAATTCCAAAAAGACCCAGATATACATGACCCAAACTCAACGTATCATGGGCCTCCGACCACATACCCCGCATCATGATTCTACTAGAGGTAGTACATGTAACAGAAATCCCAGAGAACAAACTCCATGAGATTATCCATCCAAGATGGCACCCATCTGAGAGATACACTCCATCTAGAAAAATTCACTAGGTCAATCTATAGTTCCCCTAACCATAGGTCATTCCATGTTTAACTTGAGCCATAATCAAGCTAGAAAATCCCAAGGGGAGGGATCCTCACATTCCCACTACCCTAAATTCGAGGGAGTACTAGTTCCTAACTGACCTCAAAACCACCATTTATCTTTTACAGAGTGGCTTCCACCTCAGTACATTATGTGAGAACTAACTCCTAACTAGGTATCACACATATCTACTGGAGAGGCTCGCACCATATATCTACACTAATTAGATGAGGGAGAATAATTAAAATAAAGGACTTGATCCGAACTATTACTTGGAGATGGGGGATTACTACTCTGTTGGGGAGGACCTATACCCTAATCCCATAGGGGAGTTCAAATTAGTGGATAGACGACCCATGCATTGGTATGATAGTGTATTATAACTCAACCAGATCGATTACTTTTAGGGGACCACTCACTAACACGATGGGAGAGTACCGACCCCATGCTAGAGGAATCGATCCCTGGTATGACCGGGGAGTACCAACCCTGTCTGGAAAACACGTATGGAGGACCCAAAACCTAGTATGAAATGGGAGTAACATATCCAAGGATAGAGAAACTACACCCTAATCTAATAGGGCAGTACTGACATTATTTATATGTCATAACTGGAGTATCCACTCCATTTATCAATAGGGGAGTAATGAACCTATAAATAGAGGACCCAAACCCTAGTCCAATTGGTGTGTACAAACTCTAAATGTAAAAAGATATGGAGGGACCACACACAACCATGGTAGGGGAGTTCTATATATAACTACTATGACAATATGAGAAACTCTTTCCCAAAAATGTCAAGGGAGTACCAACCCCAAAAGAACTATTAAAAGGTAAAGGAACCTGCCCCAAATATGAGTGAAGACAAATATATACCAATGAAGAGAGGTAAGGGAAACATGTTCCCACATGCCATATGGGATTACCCATCACAACATCTCTCTTAATGATCCACACCGATCAATACCATTGGTCAATCACGACTTCCTGATAATCATGCTCCAAACATGCCACCTCATATTTCATAGGCCAAAATGGAGGCCACTATCATGTTATATCAAGAAAACTACTAATTATAGGCTATTAATAAACCTGAATCCAATTCTTAGAAAAGGTGATACAAAATTTTGATGATCTGAAGAAGATCCTCACAGAGTACACAAGGTGAACTAGGGTTCACACACCATGTGAACCTGTATGTACTCCCAACCATGAATATTGATTACATATTGTGCCATGAAATGTTAGCGTACCCAATGTTTTCAGTACGTACATGGAGTGTCCTACTTCACCTAGCCCGTAGATATCTTCTTCTTCCACACAGCATGGCCAACAATGTCCCTTACACGTTTTGCATTCCATACTACATTGTGTGTTCTGGTTATACATCTTTTTGTCCATGTGATTTACCTGTAACCATTTCCATCACCCCATATCATGTACACTTTCTGTGTTCTCGTACAAGACCATGTACATCACATGGTTTCTCTAGGCCATGTCCATCATCCACATGACGAGGTTTAATACACGATGTGTAACTCCAACACTTGGTGTGTTGACCCCATAGTTCAGCTTCCCCCAATAGGAAGTGCTACATGGAATGTCTCTCTAGACTACCCAATGTGTAGATGTAATTATTGATAATAATTACCTGTATAATACCATGATTCTTCCAAATTTTCCATGAATCTAGAAGACTGACGTAGGTGGGATCTCTAGCAATTGGAATAGTGATCCACAAACCATAAAACAAGAAAAAAGAAGGAGATTGAGAATAAAAATCAAAACTGTCTACATAAAGGGAGAACAAATGATGCTTTAGGTGTTGAACAATGCACATATAATGTTCCTCCTCAATATGATGATGTTCAATCCTAGGAAATGTGAATGTGTGTGCCACATTTCTTTTATATGGGATTTTTTTCTCTGATGACCATTGAGGGAGACGAGGATGGATTCCTCTTATATCCATCAAGATTCCAAGGAGGTGGTAGTGGAGAATTAATTATATTAAATTAAAATAAATTAACTCCCCTATTAATGCCATGTCACCAAAATTCACCCATTTGAAACTCTTGGAGTGGATGGCTTTATTGAGAAACTCGGGTAAACATGATGCTACAAACTCAATTGAGGTCTCGGAAATCTGATAAAAGACACCGCTCAAAGTTTTTCAAAATTTAAATAAAAACTATGGGCACATGATAAATATATATTTAATATTTTTAAAATCACATCTCTAAGGACCCCTAGGAACTAGATTTCCACACCAAATCAGCACCAGACTTTGGAAATATTCTAAAAAAATTTACATAGATTTATAGGTCAAAACATGAGTCAGTAGATTAATGTTGATGGAATTCAAAAGTATTAAATAATATTGGTAAGAATGAAAATATTTTGGCATTAAATTTAAGGGATATGGATGTTAAGATTTATATATAGAGAGAAACGCTAAATGATTTGAGGATGTATGAATGATATAATATTAATGAAAATTTCAAAATTTGGAATGATATTGTCAGTAATATCATATGTTTTGTTGAAACATTTCACCACTCTATTATGTTCTAGAATTTAATGTCAAATTTCCCAGACATTGTTGATGATAAATGTAATACTTTAGTAGTTAAATATGATTTATATCTTACTAAAGTTTATAATTTCCTCACGTATTATATAATGAAAAATATATTTTCATTAATAAGAAAATCATGGAGGTTATGGAGATGGAATTCCAATATAGTAAAAACTTAAAATCATGGATGATTAAGATAAATAATCAAGTGAATCAGAATGTTATTATTAAAATGATGAAGTGTATAAGAGGATAACAGATGTAATCTGCAATTAAAATCTTTTATGTTTGGTGGAATTATAAAATCTGTATCATATTTTAAAAAACAAGAATTTGGGTGAGTATGATGATGATAAAAAATAATAATGGAATAAAAAGTAATTATACAAAATATAAAAAGAATTTATGAAATTTACAGAGCATGAGATATGGTTTCAAATGATAAAAATAAGAAATATATTGAGTAAATAAGTTAAAGAACACTCTAATATAAATAAAAATTTGAAGAATAAACCGTTTAAATGATGGGGTATTTAATAGATCATGTTGATAAACATAAATAAACCTTGATTAAAGGTGATTAAGCTACAAAAAATTATTTTGAACACATTTTGAAATATAAAACAGAGGATTAGTCGAAAGGATTGTGGTTCTCGAGTGCTTTGGACATGGCTACATGAATGGATTTTAGGTTTTTGTGAGATCAATATCTTTTCTAAGGGATAAAATCTATATGATAGAGGTCCTTAGGTTGGTGATTATCTCTATTCCACAACCCATAAAATTGAATGAAAAGGTAATGTCCAAACATCAGTTTATCATAGGCTCTTCACCTCTCAACTGGAGGTGGAATATAGAAGATATCTGAAAAAGGGGTCACCAGTCGGGTTTTTTAGGAGACCAGAGGTGATTAATGAATGATTAATGAAATTAATGTTCGAAATTATTTCATAGTATATTATTCTTAAGGGTGTAAAATCATGTAAATATGATGATCTCCATCATCATGTATCCTTTATTCGGTGGATTTTTAATTTCAAATTCATTCTAGTGGGTCATGGATTCTATAAATTTTTGTTACTTCTCAAAGAACTCAATAAAAGGTAATGGGGTCAAGGCAAGGAATATTTGAAACTAGGGTTTCATTGGATATGGGAATGGTGGTTTTACTTCAATCCTTTGGAAATTAAATGTTTCTTTTTTCTTATTTTGGTCAAACTTTTCATATTGAAATAGATTCTTTGGCACCAAGAAATTTTATATGGTATTACTTAATCAATTATAGTTCTGATTAAAATTGATAAGAATACTGAACAAGATATATTTGGTTATAATTTTAGGTTTCCTATTGAAGAGGATTTCAATTTAGTTTTAAATGAGCAAGTGTTTCTATTTAAAAATGATAATTTGATGAAGATTAATCATTTTTTGACAAAATACCATACTCATATTTTAACTGTAACATTATTTTACAAGAGAAGAATAAATGTTATCATGAAATAAAATTCTGATTCATTTTAATGGCTTGACATGATACATAAATCGTTAGAATGAAAATCTCGAATATAAATATAAACGTTTTTTTCAGTACTTCTACCTTATTAGGGGAGAAAATAAAGGAGGTAAATGAATATAAGAAACTGGAGTAGTCTATAGGATGTTAAAAAATACTGAGGTCTCATTTATTGGAAGAAACTATGTAGGGAGGGTACTTGATGGGATATCTGGATAGGGGTAGACATTTTCGGTACCAAATTTTGGCATGTGGTGTATATTGATGTAATTTAATTCATTAATGAATTACCCTTGGATCGATATTTGAATAGGAACTACCACCCTCTTTCTCAAGAGTTCAAGAAACCTCATTTGCATGGAAGGTTGTGGTTCATCCATTGGATGCAGGAAATCAACAATTACTAGTACAAGATACAGAGTTTTATATTGATTCAATAGGGGGTTAGGATCCTGGCATGATAAAATCCTTGTAATACATTTATTCTCGACAAACTCAAGGGGTTTCTTTGGTTAGTATTCTTCTAGATTTGGAAATTGAAAACTCTCAAGGGAATCGTATACATGGTGGTAGTGATAATTCATATAATATTATTGTTTTTAATTTTATTGTACATATATATATTGTCTTAGATCAACCTTGGAAGCTGGATCAACTCTATAATTCTAACCTTTTTTATATAGACATTAGTGGTGCTACTCATGTGGGTCCAGACCTCATGATGGAACTCAATAACCAATTCCAGCTTAAAAATTGAGGGCAATTGGAATAATAAGGATTATGATGATTCATAACTAATGATATCTTATATTTAATCAACATTAATTATAATGATCAAGGATGATTATGTTTTTTCCTCATTTGCAATGATGAAATCCTCACTAAGGAAGGGATATTCTAATCTTAAAACCACTATGAAAACAAGACCAACATATTATTCTGATGGGAAAAGGTATCATATTAACTAATTTAGATCACCCCATATATGATTATGATTATGAATATTATGTTAATTTTAATCCATTGGACTATAATTTTTTTTCCCTTACATTTTTTATGGCTCGAAATGAGTTTAGGCTTTCTTTGTATGATGCCCTATTTCATCCTCTCTATTTTTTCTTATTGTGTCATCTTTTTAATTAAATAAAGGGGATATTCCCCAACCATTTAATTAAACATGAGGCTTATATTAAGAAGAATAATAATGTAAAAAATTATGTAATATTAATGATAGGTTATGAAAATAAAATTAAAAGATATGTAGAATTACATAATAAGAAGGATGTTGACATTGAATAAATTTTGAATATCAAAGTATAAATTATATAAAAATATCATATTTCAAATATATTAAAGGAAGATAATCTATAAAGAATAAAGATTTGATAAATATAGAATCTTGGTGTCTGGATATTAAATATTCCTTTAAAAATATATCACTAGATTAATAAACTATTTTGGGTGTTTGATCTCAATCATCTCTAGCTACTAATAATGTTAGCTAAAAAGTTTAGGTAAAATAATTTCCATGAAAGAAAATTTTAAATTAATATTTAATGACAATTTATGATCTAATTTTAATGTTGGGAGATTATAGGATATGGAAAGTGAGGGGAAAAACATCTATATTAATGTAATATGTGGGAAACAAAAGAAAGAATACCTGTAAAGATAAAAATAAACGAAAACAATGTTTAGATAGAAGAAATATTTATATGGATAAAAATTTTATTTATAAAAAAGTGAAAATTAAAAGTTGATTGTTCGTGTTATAAAATATTTTGTCTAAAAAATTATAATATAGTGAATCTTGTATTGTCTATTTTGTTAAAAAAGAAATCATTTAAGTGGAAGAATCTCTGGGAAAATGATTTGAAATTCTGAGAATGATATTGTTGGTAATAAAATTTCATTATGTATGAAAACTCAAAACTGATTCAATATTCTAAAATAAATTTATACATGTGAGTAATTTGATTATTATTTTAAACAATTTATGATAGCTATTTGAGGTCAATTTCCATATGCTGGGTGAAGTCAGAGGGTTCAATGATATTAAAATGAGGAATGATATATTTTTATTGAAATAGAATTGATAACCAATTGGGAGAAAAAAATTGATTCTTGATAGAACTTGTTCCTCTCATATGACTGGTGACCAAATTTTTTTTAACAACATTAAACAATATGGGGAGTTGTAGTAACATTAGTTAATGAAGGATCTTTGAAAATTAAAGGTGTTTGTATAACTGATATTTATGAAAAAAAATTAAAATATAATATATTGTATTTTGGAGAAGGGGTGAAAAAAACATATTGAGTTTTAAGAAAAAATTATTTAGGTGGGAATGTAGTTATTTTCTGATGAAACTCTTGCCTTATTATGTGAATAATGTATATACGAATAATTACTATAGTATAATGGACAATAGGTAATGTATTCCAAATTGGTTATTGTATAAAATCGTGTTACCATTGTACGAATGTTTATAATAATATATTGAACAGAATACCTAAACATATGGGTCAAAATATTTGTGTAAAATTTTGAAGGATGAAAATTTGAGAGACCTAACCAAACAAAAATGATAAATATGATGTTTTGATAAAACATTTCAGAAGGATAAAATTAATAATCGAAGTCATAATATAGTTTAAATTTAGTTCATAATGTAACATAAACTAAAACACTATAATTTTTGCAGGATTTTGAGACATCATTCAAGTAATGGAGATCATTAATTTATTAGATTCATTGATTAATTCACCTTGATGAATAATTTTTTTCATATAACATAATATTGATTAATATGTGATGTTTACATTATTCAAGACGATTTTTTTGAAATAAATTTAATTCTATAACAATAATTTACCAACTATTGATGAAAATATGTTCAATAAAAATTATTTCAAATCTTTTAATATTAATAATGGTATGAAATATTAGTATAGTATTCCCTATATTCCCCAAAAAACATGAGTTTCATAAAGGAGGAATAAATTCTCAATTTATAAAGTTAGAACATGATTTCATTATTCAAACTCAGATATAATTATTCTAGTGAGATGTTATATGCATAGTTGTGTATATTCATGATAGATGCTTCATGGGACATGAATCATGTGTTACTAATTATTAAATATTTTACAAGAATAAACCCTCTTTGAAATATTTCAAAAGTTTTAGTAGTCCATGCTTCATGGATATCAAAACATCCAATCCTGGAAGGATTCATGAAAAACTTGAGGAAGTAGTTTTTTTAGGATATATATCAAAATAATGATTATAAATGTACGTAATAAAGGAAAAAATGATTAAAAGTTGCTATTTTTATAAATTTATTTAAACTAAACAAGTTATTAAGGAGAATCTATAAGAATAATTTGAAGAATTAAATGAATATAACCGAAAATTCTTAATGTGATATGGAATAATAAAATGATCTTGAACCAAATAATTATAACACTATATGTTTTGATCAATCAAGAGATGAATGGAATATTTTTTTGACATGAAAAAAATTATTTTGTAGCGGCTAAAAAAGAATGTTGAACCTTCAAATAGAAATTTAATTTTGTTTTATGTAATATATACTGAAGAAATAATTGAATTTAAAATCAGACATCTATACTATCATAATTATTTTCACAATAATTTGTTGAGATTGTAGAAAAAAATGAGTGGTTAAATACCATGAATATTGATCATGATTAAATTGAAAATAATGACACTTGGGAACATTTCCCATTATGAAAATATTTAAATGTTATTTGAAAATTGTGGGTATTAATTAACATGATAAATAATATTGGTGATATTTAATGTAATAAGTAAATACTGGTTTGTAAATGTTATTCTCAGCTGGAAGGTGTAGACATTGAATAATGTTTTCAAATTTTCCAAACATGATGTTATATTAACATTGCTGGTTTTTATAGACAACAAACACTAAAATGAATATCAAGTGGATGTGAATTTTACATTATAAGGTAGTTAAATTCATGAATAAGTTTTAATTGACAAACAAGAATGATTTATCATTCACAATGATGAAACCATGATGTAAAAATTGAGTAAATATTTATATATGTTTAAACTGAACCCTAGATTCTAGTACTCAAAACTATAAAACTGACTAAAATAATTATAATTTTATAATTGAGAAGATTATAATAACGTATATATGAATTTTAGAGGAACAAATACATTAATTTCAGTTGTTTCAGTTGTTGGTATTATTCTTATACGTGAAAAAATATGTTTATGATGAAAACATATAACAAATGAATATGTATTTCTAGATTAAAATTCATATCCTTGTGAGATTCTTTTAGGTATTAAATTTTGTAAAAAAATTATTTTTTTATCTCTACAGGATCATTTTGGGAATTGTTTAATATATTTGGAATGGAAGAACCTAAGGATGTATTATCACCCTTGATAGTTCATGTGTACATAATCATCGATGGATTAGATAAAATTTTGAATAAAAAAACATCATTAATATCATTATAATATGGAATTATATTATAGAATATGAATATATATTCTTTGTGCAATAACATTGTTCGTTATAAGTCAAAGTCATCAAATGGAATCACATATATGGGATACCAAGAGAATCATTGGATATATCAAAGGAATATCGAAGGGTACTTTCCCTTGACTATACCTACAACAATATAGTCTTTTGGGGAACAAAAACATGACCCAAAAGGTTTTGAGACTAAATCCCAAAAGGCAACAACTCGAAGATCTGTTCCTAATATCCAATGAGTATATGGCAGGTAATAGTACAATCAACAGAAAACAGTTGCAGCAATAGCAGGCAGTAATCAGTAAGCAGTAAAGAGGATGATATAAAACAGTGATCCATCCACAAAACAAAAAGTATTGGCCAAGAAATAGCTAACAAAAATAGGAAACCCTCTAGGAAGTACTCCCATCCATCCCCTCTGGTCCTATCCAAGAAGTACCACAAACCTCTGGGTAGTGCACCCAGCCTAACCCCATTGGTTTGGTCATATGAAATTATAAGTCTCTCTGGGGAAGCTCACTCGGTCACTTCCCCTTATAGTACAGGGTAGTCAGGGACTCTCTGAGGGAGATTACACGGTCAAACCCTCTTGAACCCATGGTCTAGAGACTCTCTGACGAAGCTCACTCAGTCAATCCTCCTATAGCCTCAGGTATACCGCAGACTCTCTGAGGAAGCTCACTCAGTCAATTACTCCTCTAGGATGGGAAGGTTTTAAAGACATTCAAACAAGGTAAAGACTCTCTGAGGAAGCTCAGTCGGTCTACACTCCTGTAGTCTATTATCACTAAGACTCGATGGAAAGCTCACTCAGTCTATCCCCTGTAGTCTATAAAATCTAAGACGTTATGAGGAATATCACTATGTCTATCCCCATATAGTCTATAATATCTAAGCCTCTCTGGGAAGCTCACTCGGTCTATCCCTTATAGTCTATAGCACGAGGTTCTCACGGTTCTTTTCCAGTCAGTACATATCAATGCTATAAGTCCAGGGTACACCTATAGAGCTACTCGGCTAATCAAAGTAAACGAATAGATCTACTTGGATAAAAAGTTTAAAGAGTAACAAGCATGTTAAGAACATCATTACATCCTACGATCAAAAGGCATGGAAACAGGTACAATAGACAAAGGCTAATGATACCCAAAGGTTGCAACAAGAAAAAATCATGGGAAAAATATCCAAGCACGACAGTTATCCAAAAACATGATCAATTTACCTCTACACAAGCATGGAAGAATGGCAGGAATAACCAGAAGGGAAAAAAGGTAAACAAGCAATACCCTGTCCACGTGTATTGGTTGAATTTGCACATAAATCTCAAATACATTGAAAGGTAAGGCACAAACCACCTACCTCGATCCTAGGAAATCGATATAATTAAACCACGAGGCTTGATTCTCCACATAACATCATCAATCTATGAAAATGCACCAAACTCTTAACCCATGATAACTTAAGAAATAGAAGGAATTGGAAATCATGGATCTAGGAGAAGGAAAATCTCACCGCTGTGGTTCCAACGCAATTGACGACGGTCGATTTGGAGAACGGACGGAGGCTCGGGGGCTCGGAGAAGATCCGCGGTCATACGGGTCGCTATTGATCAAAGGCGCTGGAGAATAAGATAGTTATGTCGCTTAGGCACGACCCCGGTCTGTTTAATGAAAAAAAAGAAAATACACGGTGTGTAATTCTTGAGAACATGAAGTGTAATCTAATTTTCCATATTCTGCTTTAAGCGACCTCCACTTCACCCCTACACACCATGTGTGTGGGCCGGACATGGTAAGCACACGGCCTAACGCGGCAAGGGAGTACACAACGTGTACTCATAATGTATATGGACTATACTTCAAATTTTTTGAGAAACTCCTCTTTTCTCAAAAACTCCATGAAAATAAAGACATACCTGAAAACAAAGATCTGGGTTCTTACAAACTTCCCCCCTTAAAGAAATTTGTCCCCGGATTTCCCTAACGAGGCATAGAAGAAGAAACCTCGAACAGCTTCGTTCACTGCAATCGTACATTGGTCTCCTTTGTAACGCCCAGACCCCAGTTACCCAATGTCATTGCATTATTTTAATACATTGGAATGATTACAAGTAATCATGTCCCGAAAGACCAATCTGTTTAGCCATCTTGGAAAATAGATTACATAAATGAATGTTTCATTACACTTTATAACATAATACACAACATTAATAATCCTTTATGAATTACATTATTCCTTAGCTTAACCCTGCATATCAATCACAATACACTTCTTGGAATCCTGAAAAAATAAAACATAGAAAGGGGTGAGCTCAAATGCTCAGGAAGGGTAAGAAATATAGTGGAAAATAAAATAAATATTAAGCATGGTGAATAATTGAAACCACAAATCTTTACCAATAATAAACATGAATACATTTATAGCAAGAATATGAGGTGGGTAAATAATTCCATAATAAAACATAATCATGGGTATTCTTCAAGTTGAATGACCACATGAACCATAAACATTATTTCCATAATGAGGGTATGTATAATTCCATACATTCTAAAACATCTTTTCAAGGCCTCGACCAAGATTTATAAAAATGATTAAGGCCTCAGCCAAAACCATAAATCAAATTGGGAAACGACCTCAGCCAATTCCACGTCTCGTTGTCTCATGAGACCTAACGATGCATCGAGGAGATATAGCGGGCTCCACCAGTCACATACTATGTCCAATACATTCCTCATATGAAAAGTTTGAAACATAACATAAACATTTTTATAAGAACTAGTATACAAAATGTAAATACTTTAACCATAAACCATGAATGGTATAAATATAACACATCCACAGTCAAACATATCACAAAACCTTCAATACAATATGGATGTTATGTATCATAATAAATCAACTTCAAAATAAGTTTAAAATCCATTAAAGGATTTGACATATATGGAAATTATTGTTAAAACTCTTTGATTGAAATATTTATTTTCATGAAAACATTTAAAAGTCACACAATTTAGAATGGAAGATATTTAAAGAAATTTTTTAATTAAAGAGTCCCATACCACTTTGAAATTTTTTAAAGTAATTAACAATTTAAAATGATCATGTCCATTTAAATAAATCCTTAAAATAATTTTTCAAAGATGTACCTTAATGATAATGGTTTAGATGAATAAATCATTAAAACATTTAAAATGATGTTGACATAGATGAAATAAAAACTATTTGAGGGAAATATCTATTTATTTTTAAATAATTTAAGAGTCACATAATTAGAAAAGAAAACATTTACATTGAAAATATTCTTTTAATCTTGTAAGGTAATATTAAATGAGTTTATAACGGTAGAAAATAGCCACACTCACCATATAAGTAAAAAAATTCTTACCTTAATTTTGTCGAAAAGGTTAAAAAGGGTCTTGTTTGGAAAACGACGAAAATATTCCTTTGTAAACGTCTTATAAAAATTAAACAGGGGTATAAATTACATTATCCCATAGTCTATAAAATAGTAATAATGGCATGAAATTCATTTTTAAGAAACAAATATGTGGATGATAAAGATGTCCTAGTAGATAATTACTGATAGACAACCTTCGATAATGAAGAGATTGTGAAATAGACCATTACCTTGTACTTTTCCATGGTTGAGGGTAGGTTAATGTCCTGTATAATGGTGAAAGAATTGTTATTGAATTATACCAGAATCTTATACATTAATATGATATCATATATGATCTTTTATCATTTCTTTTTAATAATATCTAAGTATTATCGTCGTTTCGGGTGTTAACTTACTCGTTTTGTTTTATATGTTGTGTTACATAAGACATGTTTTTTATGGATAGGTTGTATATTATTCATATTTAGAATGATTTCAAGTCCTTAAACATTATTTTAAAACATCAAGTGAGAATTAGACATGAATGGATAAGATGGGGAATGAATCTCATCGCGTTTGTGGAGACAGTAGTCCGTACGTACACACAAGCGACTATATCATTCTTTAGATATTAAAATAATATATAATTGGATGTTATATAATATATAATGAATAATTATCATGATATATTTATTATTTACATCAATTACACATCATTATCAGCCCATCCAAATAATAATGTTTTGAATAACAATTACACAACGTCGTGGAGACGGTAAGCCGTACATACGCATGTATGGTGACATGTCATTCAAAGGATGGATAGAATACAGAATATGGTTGTAACATATTTGTAATAACATCACAGTATATAGAATATAATGTAGTCATTATTTTAGAATGGAAACAACAATGAAATAAGAAGTTGAAGAAGAAAGGAACTTGAAAAAGGGTGGTGAAATCATTACCTCTATTTTGGGTTATTTTTTTTGATTTGATAAAAAGGGATCCTTATATTGGATTTATGGCTAAAGGAAGGCATCTATGATTAAGGTAGGATAGTTGAGAGGGTTTTTGGTAAGAATATTTCTGATCCAAAAGGATTTTAAGCTATGAATAATTGGTCAAAAGTGGTGTCCTTTTATAAGGGGGAGGAGGGGTTTTTATGAAAAAATTAAATTATTAATTTATAATAAATTCATATTCCGTTTCTCATTGCTCTAAAGTGTATTATTAAAAGAACAAGGTGGTTATGGGTCTAAATCCTTTTATCAAATATATTTTAGACAGGTTTAGGTCACTATATTAAACTTATCTTTTATATTTAACTCTTAGTTAAATTGTTTGACATTTACCATGTCACTTTGTATTTTTATATTATATGGTTAATAAACATACTATATACTTCCAAAAGACCCAAAAGTGGTCCATTAGTGATACAAATATCATGAAATAAGTCCTTTGTCCGAGGGTCAGGTTTTTAGGAATAGAATATCAATTAATAATATAATATTTGTTTTAAAAACTCATTTATGTTAATTTTTACACTATTTAATAATTGATTTTTGTTAAATTCTTAAAATCATTATTAATTCGATCCAAATTTATTTAAGAAATCCTAGAATGTCATATTAATAAATAAAATTCTTGGGTGGCATCAAAGCTTTTAAATTATATTTATTTTAATATTTATAATACCAATTATTTGATTTTTTCATTAATAAGGAAAATACTCCATCATTATTGTGCTATAAATAAATTTATTTATTCTATGTCTAAAAATTATAAATAAAACACCATTATTTAGGAAAAAATTAATATTTATAGATTAAAATATAACATATATTACTCTATGTAAAAATTGTTTAACTAAAAGATATATGCTTATGTCATTTTTGTATTTACTTTAAGTTAATTAATATAATGTGTCGTTATCACTTACAAGTAGATCCATGGGGTCCCAAAATCGACCAAAAGATGCCCATGGTCATAAATGTATCAACGAATAGGGTTAGGGCATGTTTTAGGGTAATTTATTGTTATTATAATATTATTTTTTACCATTATTTACTGGATTTACCTTTTAACCATGGTAAATAAAATATTTACCGAAGTAATTTTTCAAAATGTCTAAATATAAAAATTTACCTATTTACAAAATTTGGACATCCTGATTCTAAATATGGAGTCCATTTTTCTAAATTCAAAACACAGAAGTGGCAGAAATTAATTTAAAATTAATTTCCTCTATCAAAACAAAAAGTATGTTTTTAAGAAATAATAACTTCCAAAATATTGACACTTGTTTATTTTCGGTTTAAATGTGAAATTATGTCCAATGCCCAAAATTTTATTAAACGGTAAAAATATATTCTAAATATACTTTAAAACCCTTAAAATGTATAATTTTACACTATAAATTATTTTGAATAAAAAAGTTGTTTTTAATTAAAATTTAGTAATTTTCATTGTTCATCAAAATATGAAAATTATCCATAAACTTCCAAAAATTCACCATAAACTAATTTTGATATTACTAATCCAAAAATGAAGTCCATTTTGAATGATAAAATGTATATAATTTCAAAAAGTGGGTATTACTATTCATAATGGCTAGTTTGATTGGTTGTGGTGTGTGTTAAAACTCGAAGTGAAGTACAACACATGCTACTGTATTATTAAAAGAGTAGCGTATCGTGGAAGCATGGGGTGTTACATTTCTCCATCCTTCAATAAATTGTGTCCTCACAATTTATGCTTGGTATTGGAAACTTGGGGTTGGCATTTCAAAATATCTTTGTTGAAATCCCACATCGAAAAATGAATTATGAGGCCCCTATTTAAAATAAAGAGTGGTAAGTATGAAGGTTACCGAAATTAACACATACTAGGGTTCCATGTAGTAAAACATGGATATGGAAGAGAAATCTAACCATCAATATATGATGGAGAGTGGTAGATAACATGGCTATGAAAAGTACAACAATCACAAAGCCATAAATTTATGATGATCTAAGGTACCATCCAGGACAACATTTTAGTTCTAAGTTCCTTTTATTAATGTTGAGGAATTTATTTATGATATTGGATAAGATCATAAGGAGATATACATACTTTATAATTAGGGTGTTATCCATTAATAAATTTATAACATAAACTCAACCTTCACTCAAAAATATAATACAACTCAAAAATAATCGTATAGGGTTCTATATATGATGAATTTATAATTCACATATCAAACACTTTATATAAAGAAACTACATTATACCATCCAGGAACTTCACGTAGTCCAGTGAATGGAGATCAATCGCAATCACACTATGGTTGTGGGTTCAATTCCCGCATCTTTGTCTGACGTAACGGTTTTTCACATGGTCTGTGTGTTGTCCTTGTATAAAAATCCAAAAAATATCCTTTCAAACATAATTCATTCCAACCTTTAGACTTATCCAAAATACTTCAATCCAAGCTCACAGTTAAAAATTTATAATGAATTCAAACACAATGAAGATCTTTTTTTCCATTGATAACATGTGAACACCTTCATCATGTATTATTTTAAAACATGGTAACATACTTAATTACCATAAAACCTTATTGATTACATACATGCTCCCTTAATCTTTATAGAATACTGGATATACTCATTCTATCCAAAAATTTTGAAAACTCCAACAATGAAAAATCATTAATCAGATTCAAGGTATTCAAGAATATCTAATATAATTTATTCAAATCCACCATCTCTTATTCCAAAATCACTACCACATTATGAGGACCATATTAAGGATTATCTTTCCTTCAACCATGTATTTTAACAAATGTTTAGATCACTATTAAGTCACTTTATTATAACCATATAATCTCACATCCTCAATATAATAGTACTATATTACAATATTTATTTATCTCCATAATTCATATAACCAGTATCTTCTTCATACAACACTCAGATGAAATAATCCTACAATAATAACATAAGAACACTAGTAATAATTCTTCATCTGAGGGAGTATAACAACTTGATTATTATCCAATAGAAACATTTGGGGAATTCTATGATGATTTGGACATTGTTTCGCGTATTGTAACAAATATTTACATACGAAACATTGTACATTTGAAACCTTTTTCTGACCCTTTTAGTCACATACTTGGTGTCCTTTTTCTCCACACTTATAATAAACTCACATTCCCTTTAGGCAAGTTCCAGGGTCTTTCTTCCCACAGTTATCACATATGGGAAAATTTTTCTTTTCCCTGTTCCCTTTATCCATATTTCTCTCTTCCATCATTTTCTTCCCTTGCTTCCCTTCAAAGCCATATGACTCAAAGAATTCTTTACTTATCTTATTAACACATGATATTATTTCATCATATGTTGAGAAAACATGAGAGAACATTTCCTATCTAAATGTTTGCTTAATACATTGGAAGATATGATCCTTCTTTCTCTTTGGATCATATGTATTGCTGGAGTTCACATTATATATAATGGGATCCATTTTTATACAATGGCATACACTAGGTCATTATATTAATTGAAATGTATAATTCCAAACTAGTAAAATACCTAAAGTAAATTGAACAGTTTATGGATATAATCCATAATCATAAAATGTTTTCTTTGAGTAAGTATATACTCATAAGACCTTCATAATGGTTTGTAAAGAAAATTAGAATTATCCTAAGCATATCCCTCGGGAGTATTGTAACCACGAGTGTTGCAAGGCCCGTTGTCATTCACTAGTTCCTTTTCGTGTCTAGATCAACGCAGTGTTTTTGGGTTTTACCCCTAAGTACTTATGTGCCA
The DNA here is from genome assembly GCA_963277665.1 of Viscum album. Classification (NCBI taxonomy): domain Eukaryota; kingdom Viridiplantae; phylum Streptophyta; class Magnoliopsida; order Santalales; family Viscaceae; genus Viscum; species Viscum album. The sequence continues at coordinate 250,424,225 of OY728123.1, forward strand.
GATCCACCTCTACCTGCCCGTATCCAGACAGGGATGTATTTCTTGGAAAACTCACAAATTCTCTACAATACCAAAATTTTAGGAATTTCTTCTATATTAATCCTCAAATTCTATCTTAAGGATATGTGCTCTAATCAATGTTTATCTAAATCTGGTTTCCAAGTTTATTTCTAAACTTCCTCTGATACCAACTGTAATGCCCCAACCCCAGTTACCTAGAGTCGGTGCATTATTTTAATACATTTTCATGATTACAAGGAATCATGTCCAGAAGGACCGATCGGTTTAGCAGTCTTGGAAAATATACTACATATATGAATGTTACATTACACTTTATAAAATACAACACTACATAAATAATCCTTTATAAATGCCATTATTCCATTAGCTTAACCCTGCATATCAATCACAATAAACTTCTTGGAATCCTGGAAAAATAAAACATAGAAAGGGGTGAGCTCAAATGCTCAGTAAGGGTAAGAAATACAGAGGAAAATAACATAAATATTAAGAATGGTGAATAATTTAAACCGCATTCCTTTACCAATAATAAAGATGAATAATTTTATGGAAATAATATGAGTTGAGTAAATAATTCCATAATAAAACATAATCATGGGTATTCTACTAGTCGAATGACCACATGATCCATCAAAATTATTCCCATAATGAGGGAATTTATAATGCCAGAAATTCTAAAACATCTTTTCAAGGCCTCGTCCAAGACGTCCAAAAATGATTATGGGCTCGGTCAAAACCCTAAATCAAATTGGGAAAGGGCCTCGGCCAATTCCACGTCCAATTATCTCATGAGACCTACCGATGCATCGGGGAGCTATAGCGGGCTCCACCAGTCATTTACTATGTACTATACATTCCTCATATAAAAGGTTGAAACATAACATAAACATTCTTATAAGAACTAGTACTCAAAATGTCAATAAAGTAATCATAAACCATGTATGGAATAAAAATAACACATCCATAGTCCAACATATAACAAAACCATCAATACAATATGGAAGTTATGTATCATAATAAATCAACTTCAAAACAAGTTTAAAATCCATTAAAGGATTTTACATCTATGGAAATTATTTTTAAAACTCTTTGATTGAAATATCCCTTTTTATGAGACCATTTAAAAGTCACAAAATTTAGAAAGGATGATATTTAAAGACATTTTTGAATCAAAGTGTCACATACCACTTTGAAACTTTTTAAAGTAATTAACATTTTAAAACATTCATGTAAATTTAATTAAATCCTTAAAACCATTTTTAATACATGGTCATTAAAAATAATTGTTTAGAAGAATAAATCATTAAAACATTTAAAATGATGTTGACATAGATGAAATCAAAACTATTTGAGGGGAATATCTCGTTTTTTAAAATCATTTAAGTGTCACATAATTATAAAAGAAAATATATACATTTTAAATATTATTATAAGAATTTAAGGTAATATTTAATGAGTTTATAATAGTATAAAATAGCGGCACTCACTGTATAAGTTAAAAAAACATTCTTACCTTAATTTGGTAAAAAAAGGTTAAAAAGAACCTTGTTTGGAAAAAGACAGAAAGATTCATTTGTAAACTCTTATAAAATGTCAAAAATGGTATAAATGACTTTAACCAATAGTCTATAAAATAGTAATAATGTTTTGAAATACATTTTTTATGAAACAGGGATGTGGATGATAAAGAGGGCCCAGTAGATAATTACGTATAAATAACCTCGGATAATGAAGAGATTGTGAAATAAACCCTTACCTTGTACATTTCCTTGGTTGAGGGTAGGTTAAACTCCTGTATAATGGTTAAATAATTTTTATTAAATTATACAAGAATCATATACATTAATATCATATCATATATGATCTTTTAACATTACTTTTTAATAATATCATAGTATTATCGTCGTTTTGGGTGTTTACTTACTCATTTTCTTTTATATGTTTTGTTATATAAGAAATGTTTGTTATAGATAGGTTGTATATTATTCATATTCATAATTATAAATATTCCTTAAAAATTATTTTTAAACATCAAATGAGAATTAGACTTGAATGGATACGATGGGGAATGAATCTCATCGCGTTCGTGGAGACGGTAGTCTGTACGTACTCATGAGCGATAATATCATTATTTTGATATTAAAATAATATATAATTGGATGGTATATCATATATAAAGAATAATTATCATGTTATATTTATTATTTACATCAATTACACATCATTATCATACCCCTACAAATAATAATGTTTTGAATAACAATTACACCACGTCGTGGAGACGGTAAGTCATACGTACGCACGTATAGTGACATGTCATTCAATGGATGGAAAAAATAATGAATATGGTTGTAAAATATTTATAATAACATAACATTATATATATGATAACGGAGTTAATATTTTATTATTGAAACAACAATGAAATAAGAAGTTTAAGAAGAAAGGAACTAGAAAAAGTTTGGTGAAACATTACCTCTTCTTCGGGTTCTTCCTTTTGATTAGATCAAAAGGGATGCTTATAATGGATTTATAAATAAATTATGGCTTCTAAAATTAAGGTAGGATAGTTGAGATGGTATTTGGGTAGAGGCTGGCCGAACCAAAAGGCTTTGAAGGTATCAACAATTGGTTAGAAGTGGTGTCCTTTTATAAGGGGGAGGAGGGGCTCTTTAGGAAAAAACTTAAAGTATTAATTTATAATAAATTAATATTCGGTTTACCATGGCTCCAAACTGTATTATTAAAAGTCCAAGGTGGGGATGGGTAGAAATAATTTCATCCAATATATTTTAGATAGGTTTGGGTCACTATATTAACCTTATCATTTATATTTAACTCTTAGTTAAATAGTTTGACATTTATCATGTCACTTTGTATTTCTATATTATGTGGTTAATAAACTTACTATATACTTCATAGAGACCCCCAAGTGACCATTTAATCATAAAAATATCATTACATAAGTCATTTGGCCAAACATTAGATTTTATGAATAGAATATCAATTAATAATATAATATTTGTTTTAAAAACTCATTTATGTCAATTTTGACAGTATTTAATAAATGATTTTTGTTAAAGTTTTAAAATCTTTATTAATTAGAAAAAAATTCATTTAAGAAATCCTAACATGTAATATTAATAAATAATATTCGTGAATGGCATAAAAACATTGAAATTATATTTTATTTTTTTAATTATTATACCAATTATTTGATTCTTTCATTAATAAGAAAAATACTGCATCATTATTGCATCATAAATAAATTTAATTATTCAATGTCAAAACTTATAAATATAATACCATTATGTAGGAAATAGTTTTTTCTTTCTAATTAATATTTATAGTTGAAAGTATAACATATATAAACCTATGTAAAAATTGATTTTCTAAAATTTATATGCTTATGTCATTTTTGTATTTAGTTTAACTTACTTAATATAAAGTGTCATTATCACTGAAAAGTGGATCCATGGAGTCCCAAAATCAACCCAAATATGCCCATGGTCAGATATTCATCAACCAATTGTGTTAGAACATGTTTCAGTGTAATTTATTATTATTATAATATTATTTTTTACCGTTATTTACCGGATTTACCCTTTAACCATGGTAAATAATATATTTACTGCAGTAATTATTCAAAATATCAAAAAATAAAATTCACCTATATACACATTTTGGACCTCCTGATTATAAATATGGAATCCCTTTTTATAAATTCAAAACACAGAAGTGGCAGAAATTAATTTAAAACTAATTCCCTCTGTCAAAACAAAAACCATGTTTTTATGAAATAATAACTATCAAAAGAATGACACTTGTTTATGTCCGGTTTAAATGTGAAATTATGTCCAATGACAAAAATTGTATTAAAAGGTGAAAATATATTCTAAATATACTTTAAACCCATTAAAATGTATAATTTAACAATATAAATTATTTTGATTAAAAAATTTGTTTGTAATTAAAATTTAGTAATTTTCACTCTTCAACAAAATATGAAAGTTATCTGAAAAGTGCCAAAAATTCACCATAAGAGAATTTTAATATTCCTAATCCAAAAATGAAGTCCATTTTGAATGATAAAATGTAGAAAATTTCAAAAATTTGGTATTACTATTTATAACGACTAGTTTGATTGGTTGTGGTGTGTGTTAGAACTCGAAGTTGCGTACAACTCATGCTACTGTATTATTCAAAACAAAATGTACCGTGGAAGCATGGGGTGTAACATCCCTCTCCCAAGTCTCGTCCTGCACTCACCTGTGATTCCATAGCACTCGTACTAGTGGAACATACCATCCAAGGAGATCCTTCGTACTGCGATCGACAATCCGGATATGATGCTCCTCAAACGACGCATCTGCTTCAAGCTCAACATCCTCTGTTTGAAAGATAAGAGACGGGTTTGAAAATTAACATCAGAGCTGAGAAACATGGAAGAAGTTTCACATAGCCCGGTACCTATGCAGTAACTAAAACCGATAGGCAATAGGACAAACTCCCTCCAACACCTCAAATGGCCCGACGTATCGTGGTGAAAGCTTACCCTGCCTTCGAATCCTCTTATGTCCCAACCCTGGTGCAACATGCAGGGAACCCTGATCCCCGACCACGAACTCTAGAGGTCATCTCCATTGATCAGCATAAGACTTCTGCCAAGATTATGCTGTAGCCATGCTCTTCCGAATCAACTCTATCTACTCTGAGGTCTCCTAAACAAGACGAGGTCCCGGCAAAGTGGCCTCTCCAGCCTCCAACCAATATAAGGGTGATCGGCATGGCCTACCATACAAAGCCTCATAAGGCACCATCTGAATTGTCTCCGGGAAAATGTTGTTATAGGAAAACTCCACCAGAGGAATATGCTTCTCCCAAGAACCGTTAATGTCTATAATGCAAGCTCGGAGCATATTCTCAAGAACCTAGATCATACGCTCGGGCTGTCCATCAGTCTGGGGATGTTATTCTATACTCAGAAGTATATGTACACCCAAAACCTTCTAAAGTCCCTTCCAGAACCGAGATGTAAAGCGCACATCCCTGTCTGAAACAATGGAGTGTGGAACTACATGTAGATGTACAATCTCTCGGATGTACAACCGTCCTATCTCATCAACACTGAAGGTCTCCTTGATCGGAAATAAGTGAGAAACCATTGTAAGCCTATCAACGACAACCCAAACAGCATCACTCCCTCAAGGTGAACTCGGTAACCCGGTCACGAAGTCAATTGTGACATCGTTCCACTTCCACTCAGGAATGGGTAACTACTGTAAAAGACATGACGGTCACTGATGCTCTGCTTTCACCTGTTGGAAAGTAGAACTTGTCAGGAAAAAACCAGAAACATCTTCTTAATACTTGGCCACCAGTACTGGCGTTGTAGATCATGATACATCTTGGTGATGCTAGGATGAACTTTCCAAACAGGGGAATGAAAATCATGCATCAGCTCCTCACGTATGTCAGTTGGCACCCATACACGTCCCTGGAAATGCAAGATCTCATCCTCCCCCACGGTCCAACCAGGAAGAGGGTCCTCTTCTAACACACTCTCCCGCAGTACTAAGCCTTCTGAGTCTGTTAGCTACCTCATAAGTACCTGATCAAAAATAGAAGAGGTTACAACTATAGAAGATAGGTAAGTCTGTCCATGTCTATCATGCACCTCCAGATGCATCTCAAAAAATAGATCCATAAGCTGACACTCACTGCTGGCCTCCTGGACTGCTTGAATCTGAGTTCTCCATCTCAACACATCTGTCACTGCATTTCCCTTTCTCAGCCTATGGGCGAGCTCGAAGTTGAAATACTGAAGATACTCGACCCACCAGTGTTGCCTCAGATTGAGATCACACTGAGTGAAGATATACTTGATACTCTTATGGTCGGTGAAAACCACAAAGTGCTCTCCCAGAAGGTAGTGTCTTCAATAGCGTACGACATGAACAACAGGTGCCAACTCCAGATCGTGCGTTGTGTAGTTCATTCATGTTTCCTCATCTGTCGAGACATGTTAGAAACGACCCCATCTCCCTACATAAGCAAAGCTCCCAGCCCGATACCTAAAGAATTACAGTAAACAATATATCCCTTTCCCGGCTCTGGAAAGGCCAGTATCGGTGCTGATGTCAACCTCTCCTTCAGCTCCTGAAAGGCTAACTCACAATAATTTGACCATTAAAACTTCGCCCCCTTCTTGGTAAGACCTGTAAGTGGTGCTGCTAGGCATGAAAAGTACTGTATGAAACGCTTGTAGTATCCAGCCAGCCCTAGAAAACTCCACACCTCAAGGAAATTTTTCAGTTGCTCCTAGAAACCTGCAGATCTCACTTTCTCTAGGTCCACTGATACTCCTGTCTCTGAGATAAAGTTACCCAGAAAGTGAATCTGATCCATCTAGAAGTGGCATTTCGAGACCTTAGCATATAACTGATGCTCTCTCAGTGTACTAATAATGATCTCAAGTTGTGTGGCATGGTCATGTCGAGTGTGAGATTACACCAAGATGTCATCCACGAAAATCACAACAAAGTAATCTAAGTACGGATGGACCACTCGGTTCATTAGTGCCATAAAAGCTGCTGGCACGTTCATGAGACCGAACGACATGAATTTATACTCATATAGACCATAATTGCTCCTGAATGCTGTAAGAGGTATATCTGATGGTCTAATGCACAACTGATGATAACCAGATCTCAAATCGATTTTATAGAACACCCGGGATCCTCGAAGTTGATCAAATAGGTCATCGATCCTCGTCAAGGGATATCGATTCTTGGCCGTCAACTAGTTCAGCTTCCGATAGTCCACACAAAGCCAAAGGGTGTCGTCTACTTTCTTCACAAATTGGACAGGCGAACACCATGGAGAAGTACTGGGTCGAATGAAACCCTTTGTCTGTAGATCCTCCAACTACTTCTTGAGCTCCTCCAACTCAATTGTATCTATCCTATAAGGAGGAATGGACACCGATGCCGCTCTTGGCACGAGCTCAATCGAGAAGTCTACCTCACGCTCTAGAGGCAAACCTAAAAAGTCCTCTGTAAAGACATCCTTGAAATGATCCATCAGTAGAGGAAAGTCTAAATGTGAAGTCACCTAGTCATCCAAATAATGACTAGAAATCTAGGCTGTAACTCCTCCTAGCCCATGATGCTCTGGTCTAGCTCTACCGGCCTAGACATCCCACTCTCCTCTGTGAAGGAAATATCTTCCCTTTGGTGTTATGAAACTCACCCTGCGGTGATAGCAAACGGTGAATGCATGGAAGGGAACCAACCAGTCCATCCTGGGAATGACATCATAGCACGCCATCTCTAGGACATAGAGGTCCTATAAGAAATGAAACCCTTCAACCTCAAGAGGGAACTCTCTATACTGACGTACGCTAGATTTCATCTTTCCCAATGACGTGTCAAGAGTCAATAAGTCGGAAGACAAAAAGATACAAAGCCCAAGGCTCTCCACAACAGCAACAGAGATAAAACTATATGAAGCACCAGTATCGAAAAGGGCTGAAGATAAAACAGAGGCTACTAAGATCGTACCTCGAACTGTAGAAGGGTCAGGATCTTGCTCTTGATAGGTCTGCTCCACGATGAAGGTCTGGCCTATACCGTGGCCCTGCACCCCTGGCTGACCACCCTGAGCTGACCCACTCTGCTGTCGCTGGTAACCTGGTGACTGACCACCGCGGCTGCGAACTCTGCCGTAGCCCGAAATGCCGGAAGAACTCCAGTTCCCCGACTAGTGAGAAACTGGCAAAACATATCTGGAACATAGTGTCATAGAAGAAGCCATACCACCAGCTGAAGGTGAGAAGATCTGATAGAAGAGCTGAATATAGCCCATCTTGCCGCAATATTGGCACTCCATCGGGTCTCTCTGTAACTGAGGCCTAGTATTCCCACTCCTACCCCACTGGTAGCATACAACCTGGATGCCAGAAGATACATCCTGCCCACGCTGATCTCCTCGAGAAGACTCTATGCGGTGCCTCCTACTATCTGTAGGAGGAACACCAGCTATGGATATCGAACTACCCTGGATAACAGCTCCAGAATCCCTCAGGTTGCGCTCAGTGATCAGCACCTAGTTGACGATAGAGGATATCGAAGTCAATCTGAAGATATTTACCTAGGAATGGATCTCTTTCCCGAGACCTTCCTTGAACATCCTAGCAAGGAATAACTCATCACCTGCTGGGATCAGCGTCAAGCGCTTCAGCTCGATAAAGCGGGACAAGTACTCTATATTAGAAAGAGTACCCTGCTGCAGACTCATAAACTCCCGGGCTCGGTCGGCCCTCAAGGTATCTATGTAAAAGTAGTCATAGAAGGTGCGGCGAAAATCATCCCAAGACATACTATGTTGGAGCCCTGACTGTGAGATCACCTTCCACTACCTCTTGGAAGTGTCATGGAGCATATAAGTGGCTAGATTTACACTTTTCATTGGGGGTATCTCTAGATGCTGAAAGATCGTCAGCGTGGCCTCTAACAACGACTCTGCATCCTGGGGTCCTCCATCCCCTGAGAAAGTAGAAGGATGCTGCTGCTGAAAGACTGTGTCCCTGCTCACATAGTCATTGACACAGTTTGAAACTACACGGTGTGTAGTCATAAAGCACATGTCGTGTGTTGTGGGTTTTTCCGGGAAGTAGCCCAGAAACTGCACTGAAGCCCAGAAACACATCAAACAAGGCATGAAGGTGCCAAATTCAGATCCGTGAGGGCCCATACTCCCCACGAACCAAATCTTGGCATCCAAAACAATCATATATATAGAAAAAAATGTCAATGATTCACCAATTTTAAATTCAAGAGGGCCCATAACACCTCCACAACCAAAATTTGGTGTTCATCTAAGATAGGTACAATACAAATAGTCATCTATCAAACAAAAGATATTCTGTCAAAGCATTTATCATAACAGCATGCATAATCTACACAAACTCTATAACAACAACATGAAATCACTAATGCATCCAAGATGGCATGGAAATAATGCATGGCATGTGATTTCTAATAGGTGCCAATATGATGCATGAGAAGGAAAACCCTCATCTCATCAAGTAGCGACAGAAATAGAATCATAATAGAAACAACAATAACAACACAAGTCATGTGAATCACTCTAGGTAAAATCATATCAACTGTAATATCTCAAAACCAAAAAACTACAATAAACAAGGTAGTATGGATTTTCCCTATACACGGATTAGCTACTCTCGAGCACAAATTATTACCAAGTACTGAATATGTCCTATACCAGGATAAAGGATAAAAATAGTAAATCAATAGAAAAGAATTCCTCTGATACCACCTTGTAACGTCCCTATTTCGGAAGCCACCAAAAGACACCTCATACCAGGTTGGTCACATACCCTCAAGCGCATTTCCCCAAACACCAGAGGCTGCTAACTAGTAGCGAGGGCCTTGGGTGTGATAGTGGGTAAACTATGCCCTCATTTTCAGATTATATAGTGGAAGTAAATAAACATTCAAGAGCGGAAGTAGTAAATAACCAACAATAATAAATAGTTGATCAACTAAATTAGCAAACAACTGGAGCTCATATGTATATATATGAAATGATGCCTGATACATATATAGGAAATCATCCAAACATGTCATAATGCTGAAAAATAAAATAGTACCAAAACTAGTACAAAAGAAAGTAAACAGCTCCTCGGCATCGCAAGCCATAGCTTGGTCCCATGCTCTTCTGCTCCAAAGCAATCAAGTACCAGATGTCGAAGGGCACTTACCCTTGCCTATACCTGCAACAACATAGTCGGTTTGGGCCCAAAAACATGACCCGAACCGGGTGTGCGACTAAATCCCAGTAAGAAACCACCCATATATTTGTGCCTAACTGTCAGTGATTATATGTCAGGTAATAGTACAAACAATAGTAAACAGTATCTGCAATAGTAGGCAGTAATCAGTAAGCAGTAAATAGGATGATATACAACAGTGATCAATCCACTAAACAACAAGTAGTGGTGATGCAACAGCTAACACAAACAGGAAACCCTTTGGGATGTACTCCCAGCCATCCCCTCTAGTCCTATCATAGAAGTACCACAACCCTCTGGGTAGTGCACTAAGCCTAACCCCTCTGGTTTGGTTATACGAAATTATAAGACTCTCTGGGGAAGCTCACTCTATCAATTCCCCTTATAGTCTAGGGTAGTCAGGGACTCTCTGAGGGAGATCACGTGGTCTAACCATCTGGGCCCTAAGGTCTAGATACTGTTGGAGGAAGCTCACTTGGTCAATCATCCTATTTCCTCAGGAATACCAGAAACTCTATGAGGAAGCTCATTCGGTCAATTCCTCCTCTAGCATGGGAAGGTTTTCAAAAAAAATCAATCAAGGTAAAGACTCTCTGAGGAAGCTCACTCGGTCTACCCTCCTATAGTCTATAATATCCATGACTCTCTGGGAAGCTCACTTGGTCTTTCACCTATAGTATATAATATCTAATACTCTCTGAGGAAGCTCACTCGGTCTATCCCCATATAGTCTATAATATCTATGACTCTCTGGGAAGCTCACTCGATCTATCCCTTATAGTCTATAAAACATGGTTCTCACGGTCTCGTGCCAGTCAGTGCACATTAATACTTTAAGGCCAGGGTACACCTATAGAGATACTTGGATAACCAAAGGAATCTTATAGAGCTACTTGGCTAAATAGTCTATAGAGCAACAAGCATGTTAACAACATCATTCCATCCTACGATCACAAGGCGTGGACACATGTACAACGGCCAATAGAAAAAGAGACCCAAAGGATGCAACAAGAACAGAGCATGGGAAAAACATACAAGCATGATAGTTATCAACAAACATGATCAATTTACCTCTACACAAGAATGCAAGAAAGGAAGGAATAACCACAAGGGCAAAAAGGTAAACACGCAACACCTAGTCCACAGGTATTGGTGGAATTTGCACATAAAACTCAAATACATCGATAGGTAAGGCACAAACCACCTACCTTGATCCTAGGATATCAATATACTCGAACCACGTGGCAATATTCTCCTTAGAACAGCCTAGATCTATGAAAACACACAAAAAGCATAACCCATGATAACTTAAGAAAGAGGGGGAATTGGAAATCAGGGCTCGTGGAGAAGTACTTACTCACCGCTGCGGTTCTAAAGCAATGGACGACGGTCGATTTGGAGAATGTATGGAGGCTTTGGGGGTCATAGAAGAGTTTTTGCCGTACGTGTCTCTATCGGTTGAAGTCGCTGGAGAAGAAGACAGTTTTGTCACTTAGGCGCGACCCCGGTCTGTTTAATGAAAAAAAGAAAATACGCGGCGTGTACTTATTGAGTACACAGCGTGTACACCACTTTTCTGTACTCCACTTTATGCGGACCCCACTTCACCCCTACACACCGTTTGTGTAGCCCGGACATGGCCAGCACATGGCCTGGCGCGGAAAGGGAGTACACAGCGTGTACTCGTAAAGTACACGGCGTGTACTTAAAAAAATTTCAGAAACTCCCCTTTTCTCAAAAACACTAGGAAAATAAATGCATACCTAAAAACAAAGATCAAGGTTCTTACATATATGTTGAGCTTATGTTTATTGGTAAAAATTTTTACCGATAAAAAAATATGTACTAGAAGGTTTGATGTGAAAATGTGTATTCAATATGTTAATTTTAATAAAACATATGGTGAAGATTGTAGTGAGGTTAAAATAGGAAAATATAAATTTTTTATGAATAATATAGGAATCATTGTTTTTTTGTGTAATAACATATGTTTTTGAGTGGCTCATAAATTCCAATGGAATTTGAACTTTTTGTTGGTGAATAGGACCAACTTTATTTTTTCTATCAGAACATAATTTTCAGAGTTTTGACATATTAATGTGTTATTTTTGTATTGGAAATAAATGGTCGTTGAGAATCTTGGTATTTCAGTTGGCTTTTAGGTTCTTTCAGCTTCAAAAACCAAAATATGAGATACACAACACTCAGAATATTGTTGGCACATGGTTAGGGATAAGAAAGTGGCAAAAAATGTGAACCAATTTATAATGGGGAATGATTCATTATAATCATGTTAGGTGGACATGGAACCAGTTTAGGTACCTATGGGAAAATATATATGGTGTAAATGAGTTGTTCATGGTTTGAAAAACTGTTCCCCTAGCCATGGAAGTTTGTATTCCATTTGGATAGTGGTAGCACACATTTTTTGAAAAGTTATTATAATCATATAGATCATTAAAGGGGATGAAATTAAAAATCTCCCCTCTCTCCTTTATAATTATTTCTAATATTTTCTTCTCTCTTTTCCACACATATTAATTGGAGGTCTCCCTTCTTCTTTCTATGGGAAATTTGTGGTTTCCCCTTTTTCTGCTGTGATTTAAGAATGGTTAGTTTCATTTGATAGATAATGGTAAGGATACTATTCCTCCAACAACATTACTTATATTATCTCAATTTTATGAATGAAATTTCTATCTAATAAAATTTTATATATTTCCATGGTGTTTTTTTAATTATCTATTTTCTCTTGATATAACTTGAATTAGAGGCCTATCTTCAGGGAGTGAGTGACTATGAGTATAAGGAAGATGATTCTAATATTAATCATTATTTATAATCATTATATGGGATGTGAATTTGATATAAACGATTGGGGTGTTTTAAGTGAGACCCTTTATGTTATGATTTTGTCTTTTATAATGCTATAGGATGGCACTGATGGAAAATTCCAGGCATGATTAATACATTGAACCTCAAATGGGAGGATTTGTGTTGAATGGGTTTCTAATTTGTTTTATAAAGGATGTGTTGGGTATTTAATTTTTTTAATGGCATGAGATTACTATGTGAGTTCTATAGGAACAATTTTTCCCTGACCTGAGATAGTTTTGGTGATGTTGATCACTGTGATGTGATAACGAGGTTCTTCCGCTTCAGGATGATAGTGAGGATGCATGTCTCGATTGGAAAATAGGTTTCAGATGTGGTGAAAGAGTTTCACTAGAAGGCATGTATTAATATTTGGTTATTTCGTCTCAACAAGGATAGATGAAAACATCGTTAGAATCATGCAAACAAAGGATAAGACAAAGGTAGGCTGTGTTTAGCACTGTAATTTGATGGATTCCTCCAAATAATTTGTGGTATAAGTGATGGTTGAAAATTAGTTATGAGGATGGTTATTATTAGATAAAACTGTGGGTGATTTTATGTGTTATCATCATCTAAGAGATGGGAATCACCTTGATGATCAAGATAATGGGCCAAGATTACAGAAGGTCCGATATCATTATGGCCATGAAAACCAGGTGGATGAGATTATGGTAATTAGATGAACATAAGTTTAAGGGACTTGTGATATGTTTATCAGGCATGTCATTGGGATAACCATTTACATGAAATTAATCTATAAGTTGTAATTATTATCATGTGGTTTTGAGTAACATGTATATGGTTGGGGAACCAAGGGTTCTTCCGGTATGATAAATAATTGATATATCGTTCCACTCTCGAAATGGATGAGGTAGTTAAACTCCCACTTTTTGGTATTGTTCACAAGTGAATCTAGTTAAATTATGCATGAGTTGCCGATGTTTATTTAAATATACATAAAATGATGTAAAAATGGAGGTAAGTAAGGAACATGTTGGTGGTGGCCAACCGAGTTGATACTCACACCCTTCATATACCCCTTGTGATGTGCGTAGATTATATATCTTCGAGATGAAGTAAGGGATCATACGTGTGGGCTAGACTTTAGTAGCCAGGGTTCCACTGTGAGGGCATGGGATGGATTCTTGATAGAATGGGGGGTTCTTTTCCATCAATATGGAGTTAATTTTGGTATTTGAGTACATACATATATGATCAGCCACAAGGAGATATGACATGTTTTTATATGACTATCATGGCCAGTGTAAATTATATATTTTGTACGGTTGTTTGATTGTGGATCATTATTTGCAATGTTTACTATTGAATCTCTTATGATTTGAGTACATGATTTTGTAGTGTTGTAGTTATATTGTCTATAATTATTATTATCATCATAGTGTATAGTCTCCCCATCATCACCTAATTCTAGCCTCAAATATAGTAGGTAGACATTCATATATGTCAAGGTCTGCCTAAGGCCTAGTGGCCCTCTGGCCCGAAGCACTGGTTAAGTGGCTACTTGGATAGGGATGCAACTAGCTATATCTGATCCTAAAGATATAATTGTTTCTATGTGATATTAATGTCTAGTGTTTAAATTAACTAATATTTTGTTTATTATATATAAGACACTAGGATCTAGTTGAAATTAGGTAAAAAGCACATGTTGGGGTACTTGATACCACATGCATGTTGGATAGAATGAGTTTCCATTAATGGAAAATGAATGTTCTTGTTGTGTGCCTTTATGGTTTACTTATTTCCACATTGAGTGGCACACATAGTTGTAATTTATTTGGTTAATTATATTTGTACCCTTGGAATTATATGACAATAGAGGTTTTTAATTCATGCATAATTGCAGGAACTAATGTTCACATGGAATTTTTAGGCTTTTTTAATTGTCTCTTAGAACCGGAAATATGAGAATGATTATTAGGCCATTTCATTTTTTTGAAACAAGCTAATCATTGTTTTCATTCTTAGCTTCTTGGTGGAATTGTACTCAGTCAACTTATCTATGTGATTCTTTATGGGAGATATATGTGATCCACTTTGTATGGTATATATGTTCATGAATCTAATATTTTCAGTAAGTAAGAATAAAATGTGAGAACTATTTAAATTTTAAAAGGAATGATAAACAATGGTTACCTAAACAACTTCTTTGTGGAATTCAACTAAGCCATCCTAGGCCGATGATTTTTGGTTTTCATATTATGTGATTCTTGACTCTGAAATGGATCGAAAATGATCCAAAAAATTGTATGACCTTTGATATGGGTGTGGTAGTGTTGTGTAAGGGAGGTGAGATGCACTTTATATTACAGATTTCCCTATTAGTTATATGTATGTATAGTCATTCTTTTTATTGACTATATATTTTTGTATTTATTGTAATTCCACCTATATATATTCATGTGGAGCATCAAGAGGGTAGAGATGTAACATCTCAAACAATAATAAATAAATTTTCAATTGTGATTTAATTAAATGTATTATTATGTAATATGGATATACAAAACACATGCACATATTTGGTATTATTATATTCATTAAAATTATAATGACTATTAAACACCAATGTTATTTATTATATATTTTTTGAATAGTGATGAACTGTTTTTTATTATTATAATGTATTGAAAAATCCAATTGACATAGATAATGGAAGTGATAGCCTCAACTTGTAGGATCATACACCTTGCTGCCCATTTATCAGAGCTTCTAAGGGAGATAACATCACTAGGATTTCCCTTGACCAATCACATCAGGAGACCCAATAACATAAAAATGATCAAAACCATTTTTGGGATAAGTTTAATCTCATCGAGATCATTTCCCAAACTAGTTATTCCAAACCACCCTATGGAAGTGTCACTATTGGGAACCACACCATAAGAGAGGTTGTTGATGTATCAAAGTTATATGTATCGAGACACTAGATAAACGAGTATTCAAATTATTTTTTATATAAATATTGAAATATTTTCATCCGATTATTGTTACATTATGATTTTTTTTTATTTTTTATAGAAAAAAACAAACAAAAGTATTTTTTTGGGTAATATTATTTTTCAATTAATGTAATTTATTTTGATAAACTAATTGATTTTTGAAATAAATAATTTCTTTTAAATATTATTATTAAATAATCATTATTAAATATAAATGATCATATAATTTAATTGATTTTAAATGTAATATTTAAATAGGTTCAAAAACTATTGTTGCCAAAAAACCCATCATTTCATGACTAATGTCAATTTTATTTTAAGAGAAAATTCAAAAAATTAAAGAATTATTTAGATAAAATGAATATTATTGTATGTAATTACAATTTTGAAATTATCCAACCTTTACATTTTTATAATTTTACAATACAATCTAATTTTAGGGTAAAAATTAAATACTGTGAAAATATACTTTGTCTGTTATGACTACAAAAGGATGAAAAGTGATTTAATAAATAATATAAAATTTATATAATACCAAATATATGTTTTCTATTTAATATAGTTATATTATATGTTTTTTTAATCTTATAAATATGGTAAGAATCCTATAAAGATATTAATATATTTTAATGTTTCAAAATCGATTCATTAAGTGTTTGACTCACCTCCCCATAATGTATGTAATTATTTAATTAATTTCGTCCCATAGACTAATAAAATAATGAAAACCACTTCCATTTTATAGAAACCGTTGGAAGTTTTTTGGGTTTTGGCTATTTTTTTATGTCGTTCCCAAATCCTATGTTTTATAAATAATAATAAAATACCCATACATTACATATATAAACCCACCCAAGCTCTAATTTCTCTCTCATAATCTTTTTTTAGCACATCCTTACTCTTTCCCTCCCTCACTAGAGTCCTACCAAAGTGCTCCAAAGTTCTCATGAAGCTTCTCCAAAGAAATTGGAGTCACACACTCAAGTAAGGAATCCTCACCTTATATTATTTATTCATGTTTTCTTATTATCTTATTTCTTCCATTTATAATTACCAATTTTGGTACATGTCTTTCTATGCCACTATTACATACAATTTTATGTCCAAATAATGAGGGACCCCTTTTTTAGTCATCGAAACATTTCATGAGTTTTTCATGGGACACCGTTACACTTCAAAAAATTTGTCACAATTTCCCAGGATAAAATAATTGTATAGTGAATACCTTGACCAATTCTTATCATGTGTGTTAACCTTTTAAAAGGAAACTGTTTCATAGGACAAATACCAAAGAAATTTTTTCTAAAAATACAAAGGGTGTTTACCATTATAAACATATAATAATTTGACTTGTGAATTTCATTTTTTTAATCCATACTCCATAGTCTTGGAATGAAATGTAATGAAAAATGATTCCATGTTGTATGATCTATCTACCACACTAAATAATGAGAATGAAATGAAAGTGATATGTGCAACCTAAATTAGATAGTTCTCCAATGTATTTTTTAATGTTAGTCTCATGATATGTCATGTTAGGATAGAGATAGAACCTATTTCCTTTATGGGACTTTTCCATCATGATGTCATGGAATTTACCCTTGACCTATGTATATGATGCAGTGTTGTATGTTGTTTCCAAATTTCCCATGTTACTATTATCATGCTATATCATGCCTAATTATTTATGTCATTCTTATTAACCGATGATTTACCTATTTTATAATAATTATTACATTATTCCATTCTTATTTCATTACTGGGATTTTATTTCTCACTCTCTTACTATGTATATCCCAAGGTTATCCCATGAAGTTTTAAAATCCATGGAATATTGTAATGTTGTTAAGTAAATTTTCAATAAAGCTGTTGTATTTACTATTTTTAATTGTTATGTAATGTACCCAATTCTCAAATACATTATACTTGTTGAACATCTATTTAGTATTAAGTTCTATATTATTTAAAAATCATATATTAATTTAAAATAAAGAGTGGGGTTGTAATAGCTGGTATGAAAGGAAAGGTTTACTTATTTTTTGGATTAAGAATAGAAAACACTATAGAAGGACATAGTGATAAGACTATATATAAGAAAACCTCCTGAAATTTTATTCAGTAAATACTAAGTGGTCTGTCAAGGAAATACATACCAGTCTAGATTCTACCAGTGGATATGGTTCTGGAACAAATGTACCTATGGTTAACAACTCCGGGAAGGTGCATCAGGACTCATTCGACGTAACCCGGTACTCAAAAATTGTCTTTACTGTGCACCTAGTTTTACACACCAAGGGTAAATGCTTTGGTAAATTCATAATCTCATTATTAATGATTATTAAGGGAAAAAATCCCATAAGAGTATATGTTGAGAAATAGATCATGAATTTCATAGATGGAAGCCTATAAATTCATAAGTTAATGAAATACATGTAATTTATTAGTTATCTCTTTATTGTTATTCAACTCCCTTATATTTTTTTAATAGATTAAAAAACCTCATCCATAATTTTATCATTATTCTAATAAATTTATATAAATATTTGTAATCAAGTAGAAAAATAATATGATGGGAAATTTTTGGACTATCCCGATGTAATTCCCTACTCGAGGGGAGTGGTAATCACAAATATGGTGGTAATACTCTCTTATCTGAATGAGGTTCTAAATAGAAAACTATATAATAAGATACTCCATAACCCCCCAATGAATGAACAAGATGTGATTGAATCATTTATACGAAAGGGCCTACTTCATTAAATGGATCATATGATCCCTTAATCATGGAACAATGGATCAACTCCACTAGTAATATTTCTTCCATCACTAATTATTACGAACATAACAAGGATATATTAGATGTTTATCATATGGATGGGGTAGCTAATAAGCAATTTACATTGATCAATAATACTAATTCTGAGGAAGAGATCGAGGGAATTGGGTGGAAGGAATTCGAGAAAATTTTTTTTTGTAAATATTTTCCTCAAACTTTCTACCAAAAGATTGAAATGGATTTCCATTATCATATTAAAAAGGATGATGATAATATCATGGAGTATGAGGAAAAATTCACAATAACTTCATGATATGCCTCTAAATTTTTCATTACCCCATATTGTGTGTTTTATTACCTCTTTGGTGGGCTAAAACCTAATCTAAAAAAGACCTATATAACAATGTCTTAGATAGATATAATGAAATTGGCCGATGTTACCTCAAAGTCGTCATGGAGATCATCTAATCTAATGCATACGGTAAGGTTAAGAAGGAAAATGTGGAGTTTAATTCTAGTGACATCAGGGATAAATATAGCAATGCCAAAAAAAATTAATATCTCGCATGTGAGAGGTGTGGATGTAAGCACCATAGATATTTCCTAATGGGGATGAAGAAATTCCTTAGGTTTAGAAATGATTGGAACCTTACTAGTGATTGATTATAATAGAAACCCGCTAATGTGATGGAGGAAAGGAATGCTCTAGTAAACCCTTAGTACATTGTTCATGGCTTAAAATTCAATTAACTATGACTCTTTTCAAATTAATTCACTATGCCAAGGGTTTTTTGAGACAACCAACAACCTCCAATGCAGTATGTGTGAGATATTGGTATCAAAACCACTGAGGTGCATCCCGAAATGATGTGGGGAAAAGTACTCTAGTTATTCATTAATGGATAGTGAATGTAAATATGGATTATGGTTTTGTGCATTAATTAATATCCTAAATTTATATTATAACTATTTATACACAAACAAAAATCATGGAATTTGATCTCTTAGTGAAAATGGATTATGAGGTAATTATTGCATTGTAAGTATTTAACTCATTCACTGTCAAAAATTGTGGGATTAACTTCCCAGAAATCATTTTCTACTACATTTCTCGAATTTGATGAAATTTAGGGTATGTATTATGTTTTCCTGTATAGATCCAACATAAATTTCCATGGGAAGGAAATCACTCTCCATATCGTGAATCGAGCCCCAATTCTGGACAAGTGTATGGAGAAGGTTGAATCCTATTTCGAACCAATATCTTAATAAGTTATATTATTTCCACATGAGAACTCATATGTAGCTAAAATTATTGATCCTAAGGAATTAATACTCCTCAAATACATTACCATTGTGAGGGAATATGAAGATTTTATTCTCGCATAATTTCCCAGTCTTCCTGAAATTTGGGAGTTTGAAATTTCAATTAAGATTTTACATGGGTAGATACCATTTCCAATACTCTATATAGAATGGTTTTTGTAGAAAATAATGATCAAAATAATAAAATTCAATGGAATTTGGATAAAGGGTTTATACGTTCAAGTGCTTCACCATGTGGTGCATCAGACCTCTCTATCATGAAGAAGGATTGTTCGAGGTCCCTTTACATTAATAATCGTGAGATCAACAGGACAATGATAAAGAAAAAGTTTCATATTCCACTGATTTTTGAATTGTACAATCAACTACATGGAGCACAATAATTCTCCATGGTGGATCTGTTTTTGGGATATTACCATGTTAGGGTGAAGAAGGAGGATATCCCAAAGAATTCTTTTCGTACAATGTAGAGGAACTATGAGTTCATTTTAATTATTTTAAGACTCACTAATACTACAGATTTCGTTATGGAATTGAGGAAGATATTATTTATATATGACCTCAAAAAATATGGGGTAGTCTTTATAGACTATATTCTAATATAGTCCAAAATGAAGGAGGAGAATGAGGAGCATCTATGAACTGTGTTAAAGACCATGTGAAAGGATAAGATTCTTGCCAAGTGCATAAGATGTGAGTTCTAGTTGAAGGATGTCCCTTTAATAGGGAATATCAACACAAGAAATGGGTTATATATAAACCATAAAAAGGAAAAATAAATTTAATGATGTTCGAGGCCATCATCATTGATGGATATCCATAGTTTCCTCAAGATATTGGGTGTTATTGCCAATTTTTTAGAAATTTCCTTCCATTTTCAAACTTGATTACCAAAATAACTCAAAAGGGAGTGAATTATTCTTGAATTATTTAATAGAATGATATCAAAAAGGATATTAAAAGGATTCATATCACTTTACCTATGCTCACACTTCCCACAAGTAGATAACATTTTGTGATGATTAGTGATTCAGTGAAGAAGGGATTAGGATGTGTAATAATGATGATGAGGAAGTCATAGTCTATGCCTCAATAAAGCTGAAAGTTCATGAGTAAAACTACACAATGCGTGATCTAGAATTTTTTTAGTTATTTTCTCATTCAAAATATTAAAACATTTCCAACTTGGGGATAATTTTGAAATATATGTGTCAACATATTTGAATGTATATATTCAGATATTAATATTTGAATATGCACAAATGGTGATAGTTAGAGTTGATCATGTAATATGACTACTCTATCCACTAACATAATATTTATGTGTATAATGTTTAAAATGATCTATAAAGAAAGGATCCATCAATTCTTCAATTGATGATAATTTAGAGGGGTCTGACCATCTTAGGTTTTAAAATGGATGGACATTGGAATCATAAAGGATGGAACATCATCAATACCTTCACAAAATAATCCTCAAACATCCCTTCTAGGAAAGATAAATGATTTATAGTTAAATTACATGGGAATTAAAAAGAATGTGGAATTTTTAAGGATAAGGAAATCTATAGAGTTTAATATTAATTAAAAAAGAGGTGTGGGATTTGGGACTAGAGTATGTGTTTCATTAAATCCCATGTTAATGAAAGAACTATCAGATGATGCACATAGCTCATCCTTCTTCATCCACCCAAAAATCACATAGATGTATTTAGATATACAATAGTATTATTGGTGGTAAAATATGAAGAAGGTGATAATGAAATTTACATAAATATGTCTTTCTTTCCATAAAGTGAAAGTAGAATGAAAAAAATCAAATGGGACGATGAAACCATTATACATACCTCCATAGAAATGGGAAAAAATAACCATGGGAATTTTCATTGGTCTTATGAAGACATAAAGAGGGAATAAATAAATATGGGTTTTGGTGGATTGACTAAAAAATATATCTTACTTTGTTGCAATCCGAGAGGACTTCTCACTTGATGAACCTATACAGATATAGAGAAAAGAAGTGAAGAGGCTTCATGGAGTACTACAATTGATTGTATCTAAGTGAGATCCAAAATTTAACTCATAGTTCTGGAAAAGTCTCCAACATGATATAAACAACAATCTGATCTTTATTATGTCTTAGTAGTCTCAAAATAATTGCTAGTCAAAGTAGATTATTCAAACAGAAGAATAAATATCGAGATCGTGTTCTATAGATTTCAAAGGAGGATTATTCTAACTTCTTTCCTCTCAATGAGTCCTCCTACAATAAATGTTTCCACACTAAATTCAAAATTGCTCCCTATGAATCCCTTTATGTGAAGTGGTGTAGAACATCTTCATATAGAGTCAAATATGGGAAATTAAAACTGTTAGGTACAAAAATAGTCGTGGAAATGGTGGAAAAGGTTTAGAACATTCATAATCATATCCACATAGATCAGTGTCGAAAAAGAGATATGTTGATAATCATTGATGAGACCTAGAGTTTGATTTTGGATACATGTTATTACTCTGCATATCATTGTTGAATAAAGTGATGATATTTTGGAAGAATGTAAATTTTATTCAGAGATATATCAGCCCCATTGAGATCCTTGATCTCATAGGAGAAGTTCCCTACCAACATGAACTCCCACCAAACATATATCAAGTACAAGATATATTCCAAGTATCCATCTTAATAATTTATATATCAAAAACCACCCACATGTACTCAATATTTATGTGGTACTATTGGAGAATGACCTTTCATACGAGGAGCAGGCGGTGATGATCTTAGATCATAGGGAAATGTTCTAATAAATAAGATAATACACCTTGGTAAAGTGTTATGGAGAAACAAGAATTTGGGGAAGTGACGTGGGAAATAGATTATCTAATGAAATAGAGTTAACCTCCTCAGTTTTAGTGTGGCAAAAGAAATTATCATTGGTGAAATTCCTTATGGGGGAATACTGTAACAAACCGAACTGTTATAAATAAAATATCCCTTCTGATTTAATTAAAGGTATAATTATGTAATATGGATAATGAAAACTAATTAAATAATTTGGTTTTACTATATTATATTTTGTTTAAAAGACAGTTAAGAATCATTACCATTTATAATATAGATTTTTATTAGTGATCACATTATCAGTATAAATATATGGTTTTAACAAATACAACTGACATAATGAAAGGAGGTGATGGATTCAACCAATAGGATTGTAAACTATAAAGCCCATTTACCAAATATTTTCATAGAGATAGAAACAATGGTGTTTTACCTTGAACATTCCCTACCTGAGATCCAAAAATTTAAGAATATGTGAAACAATTTACAGGGGATGTTCAATATCATCGAGATCACGACCCAAACATTGTAAGCCTTTCAACCCTAAGAAAGTATCACCATCATGCACCTTACTCAAAGGTAATTTGAAGGTTTATTTATGGGATATGTATAAAGAAAATAGTAATATGAGTATGCACATTATTTTTTATATAAAATTGGATATAGTTTCATCCTATTATTTTTACATTATGAATTATTTTTATTTTGAAATAATAAAATAGATAAAATATTTTTGTGGAATATTCCAATTCAAATAATTCATTTACATTGATGAATTATTATTTTTGGATTAAATAATATTTCAATATAATATTAATATTAAATATTATTTATTAAATATAAATAATTATTTAATTTTTTTAGAGTAAAATTTAATTTTAAAAAGGGTTCGAAAACTGTTATTGTAAGAAAAACCAATATTTTATTTATAAATTCCAATTATATTTTAAAATGGAAATTCAAATATCTGTAAAATTATGTAGATAAAAAGAGTATTATTTTTTTAATCATAAGATAAAAATTATCCAACAGAGAAGTTTTAATAATTTTCATAAAAAGTATATTTTGTAGGTAAAAATTAATGATCGTATAAATATACTTTGTGTATAATGAAATAATAATGATACAAGAGATATGTAATAAATACTATTCAATTTATCCACGAAAAAACATATTTTTTATATTTAACATAAATATATTTTTGGTTTATTTTATTAATTTTATAAATCCATTATGAATCCTCTATAAACATTAATATATTTTCGGTTTTTAAAACCATTTATTTAGGAGTATAACTTTCCTTCACATAACCAAGGGGTTTATTTTATTATGTTCGACACATGGAAATATAAATTTTTTAGACCCGCTAGAATTTGACAAAAAACCATGGGAAAAATAAATGGAATTATTTTGTTTTTAATTATTTTATTATATAGAGTCCAAAACTTATTTTTGATAAATAATAAAGAAAGCCACACTTATTTCCTATTTAAAACCACCCAATTTCCAATTTAAATTCTCCAAAACTCCTTGGATAATGTCCTTACTATTACCTATACTCATTCCTATCCTCCCTAGGTGCTCCAATCTCTCATGGGGATCCTCCCAAGAATTTGGAGTCACACCCTCATGTATGTGATCGTCCCATTATATTATTTACTCAAGTTTCTTTAATATATTATAATTTCCATTTCAAATTAAAAATGTAATAACATGTATTTACATGATCCAATTACTTACCTTCTTTGTAAAAAATTATTATAGTTCCATTTTTCTCTCATCAACCCATTTTATGAATTTTTTAGGTGATGTCATTATGATGATGAAATTCATCATGATTTTCCAGGCCAAAATAATTGTGTAATGAATACCTTACCCATTTTCTATCATGGTTGTTCACCTTTATTCATGTATACTTATTTGAAAAGGTACATAGATGAATTTATTTCACACTCCTTTATCATGGAATTTAATTTGATGAAAATGATTCTATGTTGAATGATCTGTGTAGTACATTCCATCCATAGAATGAAATGAAAGTGATAGGTGCACAAAGATTTATATAGTGCCCTAATGAATTTATTAGTGTTTAATCACATGAGACTTCATGTTGGGATAGGTAGTGAAACTGATTCATTTGTTGGACTTTTTCCATTAGGATATATTGGTAGTTATCCATGACCTATATTTATTAAGTAGTGTTTCAACTTGTTTCCACATTTCAAATGTTATGATTAACATACTAAATCATGACTTATTGTTCATGTTCATTTTATTTTCAATTGATGTTAATATTTTCTAAAATGTTATTTCTTATTCCATGATTATTCCCTTATTGGGTTATATGGTGCACTCATTTATTATGTATGTCCCTAGGTAATCCTCTTCAATTTTAAAATCCATGAAATATTATGATCATGTTAATTAAATTTTCATCAAATATATTATATTTCTTATTATATGTTGTTATAAAATATACCTAATTACCATAGACATTATAATTGTAAATCTTCTAGGTTTTATTAAGTGTTATCTTATGTAATAAATTTACTATTAGTGTGAAATAATGATTCTGGTTGTTATTGGGTATGAGTTTCATCCAATTTATGTGTAGGAGGATGCCCCTAAGAGTCGCAATGACAATTTGATATAGGTATAGGCTATAATGCAGGTGGGTTATCTGTAGTATACAAAAGAAATTAGATAATGGCTAGATGAGAATATCATGGGTGGTATTGGTATGGGTAATGAAAATAATAGATATGAGAGATTAGGGGGTTGAGAAATGTATGGAGTATCTGAAACAAGAGTCTTAGTCTAATAACCCACTGTTTCCTTAGGTTGACGGTGGACCATAGGTAGAGGAAAAGTTTATCGATTCTATGGAAATCATATTCGATTCGATCAAGACACCCCTAGGGTGGAGGGTAATGATGGCTATGTATATTCATAGAGGACTAAAAAGCCCTTGTGAGATATACCAGTATATATAGGTAAGAATGAGGGAATCTCATGGATGAATTAAATACATTGTTTTTGAATCACATATTCCTAGTTTCATTTCGGGTAGAGAGCACATGAGTTTAGAAACATGTTGTAGGGTGATACATTGGTCGTAGACTATGCTAGAATGTTTAAATACCTATTAGATTTTATTCCCTTTAAGGTAGGTGGTGACCATGATAGAGTTAGTCAATTTGATGATTCATTAAGGATGTCCATCTAGACCCATTGGAATAATTTTTTTTAACATCATTCACTGTGGTGGTGAACCCAATGTTGATATATGAGGGGAACTTGACTGAATGTACTCACTCAATTTGGGTAACAACACTGGATGGAGCTGTTAGTAATTCTTAAATAATATTGAATTGGGGACTAAAGTAACCTAAGAAGGGATGTTCGACCTAGGATTTTATCATTCCATCAAAGTGTGGACCATCAAAGGTTTACATGTAGTGTGGGAAGTAGGGTAATATGAAGAATTGGTTTGATAAGTTTCTCATAGATCATTGGGTGTGTGGGAATATGGGTAATCTGGGGAGATTTTTATAGAAAAATTATATA
Organism: Viscum album; assembly: GCA_963277665.1. NCBI lineage: Eukaryota > Viridiplantae > Streptophyta > Magnoliopsida > Santalales > Viscaceae > Viscum > Viscum album. The sequence goes on from OY728123.1 coordinate 250,450,405, forward strand.
ATTGTTGGGATTTAGGTACAAGGTTATACTCTAGGATATGAGGTAGGATTAAGAGCAATATGAGGAAACAAAATCTCTGATACTTCTATATTTGTGGTTAATTATAAGGAAAGTGATCCGAATCAATGGGTGTAGTGGCCAATAGAAGGTGTTCTTCCAAATGGAGGATAATATTTGTTTTGTCGGGAATCAGTAAAGGTGAATAAAATTGTACTTTTAGAGTTAGATAAGGATGAATAAATTATGACTTTTAGACAAATGTTTTCATTATGGTATTGTTCCTTTTATTGTGGATGTGAGTGATTTTGGATAATGAGGTGCATGTGTGATAACTGGATTCACATGGTATGAGATACTATGTTGGAACTAAAAATGTTATGTAATTTTAGTGAGATGTTTTAGTATTATCCTATTTTTTATGAGGGTGTATATGTATATGATGTGTGATATGTTATTGGAATCAGGTGTGATGTGAGAACATCAGGAATTACTTGTGATAAAAAACTATTTGTGCATCATGTGTGACGCATGTATAAATAGTGCATTTCATGAGGTGAAGTGATGATGGTATATCCTGATGGGAAATTCCTGTATTATTTTTGGTCAGATGAACCATAAGAATTTTTGTTTGGTTTGGGAAGAGACTGGGTAGGTAATTCATTGTTTAGGGAACCATAAGAGGAATTCACTGTGATTAAGTGATCACGTTTGACTGGGGTAAAATTCATTAAATTGGTATACATGGTATCATCTGAGTATAATACTGGAAATCTCAAGGATGATCATTCATAATTTGGGTAGTTTGTAACATCTTGTGTATTTTAGTGGGTCATAAATTCATTGAGAATTTGAATTTTTAGATAGTGGAAGGGAAAACATCGATTTTAAGAATCAAAACGTAATTGAATGTTTTTAGATGTGTTAATGTGTCTTTTGGGATGGTAAATAATACTCAGTAAGTGTATTGTGGGTTTGTTTTCATTTTGAGAGTGTTGGGATTCAAAAATATAAATCTTGGATGCACAACATTGGGTTCATGGTTGGTGCATGGTTAGTTCTAACCATGCAGCACAACCTTGTATCCAATTTTCTACAAAATAATCGTATAGTGTAACTGAATGTGATGAAAACAACTATATTATGAAACTATATAAAAATATATAGGGGGACACAGGTTGTACATTGGTTGAAAAACCATGTGCCCGGCCATGTATGTTGAGGAAAACTTTGGATAGTGGAACCTCACAGTTGGCACATGGTTTGAAAAACTATGTGGTCTAACCATGAATACATTTAAAGGGGATGAAATTACCAAATTTAGACCACCTCATGTATTATTTTTTCTCATTTCTACTCCCATTAGTTCATAAGTACTAGAAGGACTCCCTTTTTAGCTATTTGGATAATGTGGGGTCTCTACTATGTTTGAGCTCTGAGATGAGGACCATCAGTTGTGTCAGATAGTTAGTAGTATGGTTAATCATTATATTATGTCATTTTTCATTATTTTTTCTATTTTTTATTTTATATTCATATAGGATAATTTACTCTATATCAGTTGTATTTTTATGATTCTCTATTTTCTTCTGATACAACTTGAACTAAATTTTAATATTCAGCAAGTGACGACCTCTGAGTATATGGAATGTGGGTCCTAGATTTCCTTATTTTTATACCTATCATATGGGATGAATATATAATATATAGGTTTGGATTGTTTTAGGTGTGAAACATAATGTTATTATATGGTTTTTACAATTTTATTAGAAGATGGTGATGGGAAATTCCATTTTTTATAAATACATTAAATCTAAAATGGAATGGTTTATGTGGAATGGGTTTTTATTTTGCGTTCCAAAGGATTTTATATTTTTTTTAATATATGCAATGATGTGAGATGGCTATGTGAGTTCCATTAGAACATGTTTTTAGGATTCATGATCCACAAAGTGATATTGATCACCAGGATATGGTGATGAGGTTATTCATGTTCAGGAAGATGGTACTGATCCATTCACGGGTCATGTGATAAAGTTTTCATGTTGTGATGGTGTTTCACTGAATGGTGTGGATTAGGATGGTTGGATATTTATGCTCACCGTGTATGGAAAATAGGGTTTTATATGTTTTCTTCACAATGGAAATGACTATGTGAGGTGGTGTTGACCACTCTAAGTTGGAGGAGGATTTATAGAGTTCCCAACTAAGGGATGGAGATGACTATCCTATATTAAATAGGTTCTCACAATATAAATACATGGGTGATAGTACATGAAACCATAGATTGGTGGTTGATGGTTGCTATGATAATTTGGTCGATGGGAAAAGATTATGGAAGGAAAAATATCATCATTCCTTGGAACATCAGGATATTGAGGCAATGGTGATTCAATGAATGAATGTCTTAGGGACTTGTGATATGATTATCATGTGTTCCACTGAGATGTAAATTTAATAAACGTGATTCTAAAAGTTTCTATGAATATATAAAAATTTATTGACTTGTATATGTTTTAAGAACCATGTGTTACTTTTGTAAGATAAATCATTCCACTCTGGTGTTGGGCAAGGAAGGTGAATGCATGATTTTGTGTATTATGAACAAGTGAAGTGGGGTAAATTATTTGTGATTTAACATGTTTTACTAACATATTCATGCTTTTTTTAGATATGTATGTATGACACAAAAATATTGGAGGTATCCTATTTAGTTCATATTAACACCTTGCATGGACCCCTCGAGACACATGTTATCTTTATGGTTTTTAGACAAGGTATGGGGTCAGTATCATGGGATAGACCATATTTATTAGGGATACTTTTTGATTTCATGGTATGGATAAAAAATGGATGATGAGTAATTATTTATTGAGATGTCGTTATTTTTTGGAATTTTGAGAATGCACACATATGATCAGACTTTGGGTGATATTTCATGATTTTGTATGATTATCAGGACATGAATTCATTATCATCTATGTAAGTATATTATATTTTCCTTATTATTATTATTATTGCTTACTATTTCTTTCACTATGTTTTTATTACAGGCTTCCAAAATGATGTTGTTATGTTTTGAAAAAATATTATTGTTATTATTATTGTTATTATTATCACTAGAGTGTATAGTCTACCCATAATCACCTAATTAGTCTCTCACTACTAGTCTATAGAAATTAATATTAACGGAGCTATGCATAAGGCCCAATGGACCTCATAACCAAAGAATTGTTAATGTGGATCCTAGGTCCTGAAAACTACATCTAATATGTGAATTCATAGGCAATAGAATAAGTGGATTCTGATCAAAATGTATGTTAAAGAACTCTATAATTAGAAGAAATATTTTTTTTGTCACCACCCAATTATGAATAATAAAATTAGTTATTGGAGAGTTAACTAAGAAATAGTTATTATTATTTCCTAAAAAGAGAAATCGGTAGTATAGTTTCATATATTTTAATCTTCAGGACACACAGACCATGTGACCTTCAAGGAGACTTGCATTCGCATAACCCTAGTAACATCATGAAAAGAGGTCATGATCTCCTTGTGGTTTGTTAATGATCATGAAAATTCCCTATGAAATGTCCACTTAATACTGTTAAACCCTATAAGATAGACCACTGGATCATGAAAATTACCTTAGATGAGCCTTTTTATTGTCATGCTCTTTTCCATTTGACAATCGCCCAATCTATTAATTAAATAAAATATGAAAAAAAAGAGGGATTCATGTTAATGGAGTGTCATTAATTTTCATGTGAATAGATTATGTGATTCACATGTTTATTTATGGATAAAAAAATTCCATGGAGATATATCATCCCTATTTCGCAAAAACAAATTAACGGGCATGTCACATTCATAATATGTAGGAATTCAGACATGTTTATTTCACAATGCAATGCCCTCATAGACAAATGTTGGAATTTGTTTGTGGGTTTTATAAAATAAATTATAAAAATGATGGATTATTCATGTGAATTGTGTGGTGTTGTTTTTCAGGAAAAGCAATTATGAAATTCATGGGGCCAGTTAAGTATCATGATGTGTCCTTAAAGACATATCAACCTTATCCCATGAAGGCCATTGAACATGTAACTTATTAATTATAGAAAACATTGGACATATCTGTTTGATCATGTGATTCCAAAATGGAAAGATAATAGTATAAATCCATGGGATTTATAAAAAAACATGAATGTTGATGGATACTTATGCATATAATGTTATTTTTATTTTCATGCGATTGGGTTATGCACATCGGGTGATCAATTAAATGATCATTCAAAGGCCCTTTTATGTGCCAGATTGATCTCCCAAAGGGAAAAATCCATGTCTTTTGAAATTTATGACAGCTCTTTGTAATTTCATCTAAATCAAGTGAATGATATCAAAAATATGGATTTTATTACTTGAAAGCCTTTTTTGAATACCTGATTGATCACACAAAATCACTTTGGAAAGACATGGGCTTAAGAAAAAATGGAATTTTTAGAGTGTTCATGTGGTCTATATTTATTTTGTGACCTAAGGAAAACATCACTGATGACATGTTGATAAATTCTGAAAATCTCTGCTATAAATAAATTATAATATTTAAGAGTTGTGCATCAAAGAAATTAAATCATATTTTTGAAGTTGATTCTTATAAAATCCTCCCTCAATATTGAAAAAAAAGAGGATACAGGCACGAAGGTTTGAATGAAATTACCGAAGAAAATGAAAACTCAATCTCAAGAGTATTCCACTTAGAAATTTCTAGTGGGTAACTTAAGGGATTTTGTGATCTGTTTATGAAATTATCATGATCATTTCCTTGATTATGAGAGGGATCATCAACATGTGATCAAGTTTTAGGATAATCCCTATAACATGTCCTATTAATCTTGAGATGTCCATTTGGAATGCCAAATTAATCATGAAAATTACCTCTATACATGTTATTGAGATCATAGAAGAAATCTATGACATGTCAGCTGGATCGCGCAACAACACTTTTTCATGTCAACTATGTTCATTGGACATCCCTCAGTTATGCCATCCTAGTTCACACTACATCCCTAAAATATGTTGGCCAGGTCCATGTAAAACCCTCATAAATGACAACTAGATAATGTGACAACCATATCTCATATCAGTATTTGACCATTTCACTACCCATGAACATGTTAGTCAAATCATGTGATATCACTCAAACATTCCTTTTTTGATCATGTGAAGCAACATAGACATTTCATATTTGAAAATGAAATGAAACTAGGACATTCCCAGCTTGTTTGGAAGACACCCCTCGATGTATCATCCATTTGAGACAAATACCTTGGGCATGTCAGGAAGTTACTAAAACATGTTTTCCTTGTCCCCTAGGAATACATGGACATATACCCACAAGTTATTGGAATCCGCAACATTGATTTTTTTGACAATTATTCATCCTTTATAAGGGAAGTATAGATGATGGAATGATGATGGGTTCTCATGAAACCTTATTTTTATTATGAGATCCTCATTCAATAAAATCATGATTAATCAACCATTGATTGTCCCCACAAAATATATGTCAAAATATAAGGGACGAACATGTCTCATGGGAATCTACCATGGTGTAGGTTCCCTCGTATCCCCAAAATACTAACTAATGGGACCCAAACTATTCTATTGGTCTATCATCCTTCATTATCCACGAATGTAAAATAAATAGGATTGTATGTGGGAATATTATAAACCTTAATCCCCAACCATTCCCCTGGTAACCCTAAAATAATCTATAGGTTAGGGGAGATACTAAATTATAGGGACTATAGTTACTGTCCAAACAAGATAAATAAGACACCTACGTAAGGATCAATCTCCATTGCAAAAAAATTATCATGGTTGTTTCAATGTATAAGTACCACATCCATATATAAGGAATTTGGTAATTTTTATCTATTATTTCAGAAATATAGCATGATTCATGTGGTCTGAAGGATTTACTATGATTGTTTTTCTTGCATTATAGAATTCCACAAATATGGGAAACTTGAACATGTAATAAATTTTCATTAATATAATAAAAATTACTCATTCCCTAGGCATACACATTGGTTTTGGTTCCTATGTCATTCCCATATTGATAAACTCAATGGACGTGACCCTCGTGGATATTAATTATCAATCCATACCCTTCAACAAATTTGGTATAAGTAAAACTATAATGATTATAATATCTATTATAAGCATGATACATGTGATTCCTTCCTGAGTCATAAGATCTATACCCAATTCCTAAATTCCATCATAAAAATACTTTTTGAATGCTGTTATACTACACTACCTAGAACAAAATGAACTATGTGTTATTGGATTCTTTTTGTAACAGTACATGTAGGATCCTTCTGGGAGGTTTAAAACACATTCCAATTACTGAATAACTTCATTGATGGTATTAAACTCAAGACTTCCTAGTTATATATATTGAAATAATTATTAGTCCCTCATGGTTAGGAAATAATAAGATCCAAATGGAAAAACATGGATATATATAGGGGACCATTGAAAAACTCCCACCTTTATGTATAGGGTTGAAACACTTGATTTTGTATATTAGGGTAACTGGTCCCATATAAAGTTTTCAGAAAGATTTTAGGAACATATAATAGATATATAAGAGAGTCCTTTATTAAAAAATTACTCCACCCACCAAAAAGGGTGTGATGGGTTCAGCTTCCCATCGTCTCAAAAAATGTGAGTACCTATGATTCAATGGGATTGAAACCCCAAATAACCACATGTTTTTGGAAAAAGGATCATTACTTGTTAAGGATGTGGGAGGTATTGGGTGTTTTTTGGGAGAAAGGTATGGTAATCCTAAATTCAATGATTTTGAAACAATCCATAACCCCCCACACTCAAATCATCAATTCCAGATCTTCATAGAAACAAAAATGGTGAAGCCAATTTGAAATCCTAAAATAGTGTCATCCCATCACTTGTTAAAATAAAAGGATATATTTAACAGTACTCATCGGTATAATTTGTTACTACTTTAATTAAAACATTAATGATGAAAGCTATGAAAATATTATAATAATAAAATGTAATCAGGTTTCCCATGAGACATGTCATTCTGCAATGCACATTCCATGAAAGAAAAATGATTGAACCAACAACAAAAATTAACAATTATATTACCCATGATTTAATTAATGAGAATGTTTCATACATGAATTGATTTACATCATGGTAACATTCTTCCTTATTGTATTTGTGAATATATATACAACTTCTAAAAACATCTTCTTGACGCGAGATCATGTCATCATTAACTTAATGTTTTGGAATGTAATTCAAGATAAGAAACTATATGGTTCATAATGTAATATCAGCCACTTGATGAATTCTTCAACAGGTGGTTAAAGTGATGTCAAATAAATACCATTGATGTGGTATGATCCTAAAACATAAGGCCTCACAAAAATTTATCTGTATGCTGAAGCCCATAATCCTGTCTCATTCATGGATACCTATAATGAAACTGGTGATTCCTATATCCAATACCAAATACATCTGGAGACAATCCCGGAATCATGAAAATAAACAACATTCATAATAAAGAAATGTTGATCAAGGAGTATACCAATTATGCATCTCATTTTAGGGGATACATATGAGGGATCCTTTTAATCATATTCCCCAACATCATTCTAATAATTCCCATCAAAACCCTCTAAAAGTAACAACCTTATAGCTTTCCACCCTATACACTCATTAATGGTCACTAAGGTGATATTTCCATCCATGGATAGATGAAAATTAAGGGAGTGAGAATATGTTACTATATCCACTAATGAATCATGTTGACATATTATGATTGTGGATAATAAGAAGGTTCATATTCCTTCTCATACAAATCATGTCTCCGCACATATTATGATTGTATGATTTAGGGTATGGACATGTCTGAGCCCCACATATGAAGTCCATTAGAATATCTTGATGGAATATAGAGGATGGGAGTTTGATTTTATCAAGCTTCGGTCAAACACACCTATCATTATATCTTGGAGAACAAGATTGTGTAAGACTATATTCATGAACAAACTCTACTGAAGTTCCACAATACCATATTAACAATAGAAGAACTAATCCACCATATATTAGCACTAATATAGATATAATTATAGGAAATAATTCTTATACTAATTTCCCTAGTGGAATACTTTCATGATCATCATGAACATGTGGTAATTTCGTGGAAGAACACATTCCTACTCCCATGTAGATGCATTATTACCATAATATAGTAAAAGAATAATCATAGGATGAGGCTCATATTCCCATTCAAAATATGGAATAATAAATTAGTTTAAAAAATTTCTCATGATATGAATGCATTACAATCGATGAAATTTAGTGGATATTTCACATTAATAGGATTAACTCATACCCTTATTTCAATTGTGGTTCATGAGCACAATCTAGAAATTAACATAGAGAATTATCATATTCCTACTAAGGAAATAAATTCATTATATTCAATAATATTTTATGATTCATCATCACATGAATTTTAAATATTCAAGAGGGGTGATCCAACAAAATACTCCCATGTTGTCACCCCATAATATATTAGTAGTGTTATTGTGGTAGTATGAAGGGGATTGGGGTAGTAGTTTTGGATATATTGTTGACTATTTCATGATTTTTGGAGATTCAATATTTTCCCAACATGTATTTTATGTCTATTTTTATGAAATTTACATAAATGTTGGGATATGGTAATGAAGATGGTGTATTTTTTTGTTTCATTTAATTATATGGATATGGATTATTGGTTCCTTATATTTTGTTTATAAGGTAATAATGAGTGTATATTATCCATTTTTTGTGTTGTTATACTCTTGGTTCTAGTCAACAACCCTATGCCTACTAGAGGTTGGACTCTGGGGCCACTCCTTCACTATCCACAACATAATGTTACTAGAAAAGTGGAGTTCATAAAAATTAAGTTTCAATGGTGTTGTTTGATAGATTGGGCGGAGATTAGAGTTAAGAAAAATTTATGATTTATTAGGACTGATATTAAAGTAGTAAATATTAATCCTAACAGTAGATAAGAAGCAAGGAAAACGTCTATGGAAATAATATTTAACTAACCCAATGATATTGTACAAGGACACTGATAACCTAATGACCATATTTCATTAGATTTAAAACCATTTTAGGTTAGAAATTGTAATGAGGTAAATGAATCATGGTCATCATTTACATTATCCTTTACATTTTTTATTTTATGTGTGTTACCTAGATTCTGAATGTTATTTAGTTTTTCGTGGAATTATCACTAATTGAATAATTATTATATAACATTGTATAAAGGATTAAAATAGTAATTTACTCAAATAAACACCATCTTTTCTTTTCATGGATTTAAAATGATATTCCATTGTCTTTTATAACATGAACCATTAAACATTTATTTTTTGTTCTAAATATTAAATTGAATAATATATAAACATGTTTTTTGAATATTTAGAAATGTTATTGATGATTGATTAACAAATTTTATTGAAAATTGTTACTGAATTTTTAGAACCTCTATAAAAAATATACATTATGTATATTTCATACTGGAATGATTAAAGAGATTTTTTTTGAACCATGCATAGGAGTATTCTGGTTCCATTGAAAAATGGCATGTCATGTGTTGTTTTATATTCAGGATGTTTCATGTATATATATTATGGATTAATATGATATTTTATTTTGTTTATTATATTTATTTAATTCAAAAAAATGACTATAATGATTTTTAATAATTCATTTGATTTTTGAAAACAATGAAAATAATAACATACCCCTTACCTTTTTTAATGAATGCAATCTTGGATTGTTAATCCATTTATATTTTTTATTTATGTGTTGAATTTTTATATAGGATAGATATTTAATGTAATTTTTATATTAATTTCTAAATAATATAATCATTCCGAGTTGTATCCATAAAATTTTTGATTTTTTTACAAAAAATTAAATTTTTCAGATATTACACGCATGGTAAAAAATCATTGTTATGATAGATTTTTTGTAGATATATATATATATATATATATATATATATATATATCAAACCCTGATTTTGAGTACCATATCATCTATTTCCTTTATACTCATAATGTGTAGCTTACAAGTGTTATGAACTTGTGGTAAAGATGAATTTTTATTTTCCATTTAATGTTCCTAAAAAATGATAAGAATTTTATGGTAGCTTGTTAAGAATTGAAACTGTTTACATTGTTTAACATATTTATTTCTAAACTAAGAAAAAATTGATATAGTGTTGAAATAACTATGACTCAATTTTTAATTCATGAGTATTCTATTTCAACAATCCATTCTAAAGTAATAAACATTTGTGTGGATTGATTTTAAATTTATTATATGTAAATCATAGTCATATAGAATATTTGGCTTGATGTGTTTAGATTATGTAATCATGTCATTTATACATAATGATGTATTTAAATATGTATATAAAATCAAGATACACTTATTAAAATATATAATAATTGATTCTTTTGTGATGAAATTTTTTCAGAATATTTTGATAAAGAGTGTCAAGAACAAAACAATGTGATGTGACATATTCAGTTTTACATTATGATGAAAAAGAATTTTTTTTAGAAATCTAGATGCATATTTACTAAATGAAGAATTGATTAAGAAATATTAAATTTTGTTATATAGAAAATGATGTATTATGATATATAATGCATAGTTTTTCGTGCAGTAAAATATTTTTTCATTATCAATAAAATATTTAGTTTGTTTATTTAAAGACTAATTTAAAACACCCAAACCTATATAGTTTTTTTAAAACATTGAATCATGTTAGAGGTATTTAAATAAAAGTTAGGATGGATACATTTAAAATGACATGGAATCAATTGATATTGTTTTTTCATGTATTTTTTATTAATTGATTCACTAATTTGGTGATAATACATATTGAAAACCTATTTTCCAAAATTTTAAAATAATGTTTAAAAATTTATATATGAAGATAATGTCAAATAATGGATCCAAATACATGAATAGTTGTGTTTCTTAATGTGTAAAATGTGTGATCCTTTAGATATTGTCTCTTTCTCTTATGAACATGTATCACTAGCTATAATTTTGTATTTTTTTGATTATATTGATAGAATCACCCATATATAATAAAAGTTAAATATCATAACTCTGATAATATAAAAGGATGCATATAAAAAATTTGATTTAATGAAAATGATCTTTCCTAGAAAACCTAAATTATTATGAAATATGTTAGGGAAGTGTTAGACTATTTTATAATTATTTTGGTTTATTTGGCATTTATTTTCTACTATTTGAGTTTTATAGCTTCAATTATATAAACAGAGTGAAACCATTTACCCTAACAAGATGTGTTAAAATATGAAACACATTAAAACCATATAGGTCTGTTAGGACCATACAAAGTGAACAACATTTTAATGTGGTGGATGTGTGCTATTAAGTTTTTTTCTTGTCGTAGTGGTGATTGGTCTAATTTAATGGGATTTGATGGGTAAAAATACTATGGATGGTTTCCATGGTGGGAATAGTAAATTTTTATCATTCATTTTGGTTGCATTGGATGGTTGGTTATGTAGAAGGGATATGGTTATATGCATATTATGGGTTTCATGCAATTTTTTATTTATTTTTAAGGTATGTTATTAATTAAATCTTATGAAGTGGGGACATAAGATCTCATATGAAATGATATTTTAGGCATGTTTTAAATATTTAATGGAAATTCTAGTCCACACAATGTTGATAATATCATAGTACATTGGAAGGGATTCCTTAAATTTTATTATTATGAAATTCATATTAGTTCTATTTTATTTATTGATTATTGACATGATTGGGTTGTTTAAGATAACCTTATTTATATTAATATAAATTTATTCCATTAAAATTCCATTGAAATTATAATTATGATGTGTATATAGGGAAATATTTTTATTGAGCATTTTTGAGATTCTAGAGGCATGAAAAAATGACGTTATTCAATGGGGAGTCCTTCCATGATGTCATGGATTAGTTGGTGGAATTGTTTTATTTCTTTTTTCATGGTAAATACACAAGATTTGTCCATTTTTTTGATGTTTTTTTTCTATATCAGAATATCTCTCGATGATGGTGGTTAATCATGTGTGGTATTCTGAAAGAGTTTTCCTGTGAGGAATTACATTGGTTATTCTAGAAGTTTTTATTTTATCATGTGTAGAAGTGAGATCATAAGAGAGTGAATTAGGTGGTTTTGTATTCTAAATCGTTTTTTTATATTTGGGACACATTTCATGGACTTGATTAGTCAGTAAGAGTTGATTGACAAATAAGATTTCATGTAAATGGATTATTTTTTGTTAAAAAAATATAAATTTACCTTTTTATGAAATCTAGTTGTTCAATATGAATTACCTATATTTTGAACCTCTGCATTCATGACTGAATAAAGTGATGAGGTATTATAGAGTTAGAGTGTATTGTCGAGCTCTTAGTTTCAGTATCTCAAGGTGTTCTATGGTGGGGGATTTTTTTCTGATATGATAATATATGGAATCATTACAATGAATGACCCATGATTCAACATGTTTCCAATCATTTAGTTGTGATTTTGTTGAGGGGGGTGTCTGAGTTCATTTTTATATATTTCATTGAATCCATATAGTGTATTATGAAATTTATATTGAAATTATGTTGGACTATTTTATAATTTAATTATCAATATTATATATGAACATTTTATAACACTTATCATCAATTTGAAAAAATAAATAAATAAGATGACCAATGATTTTACTAAGATGTTGAAGGCCCTTGGAATACCCTTAGAGGGGATGGGTGAATAAGGGTGTCAATATTTTCTTTTAAAATGATGAATCTTGTTCCCATGTTGGTAGGAACCTATTAAAATTTTAGGACAAATCCATGAATATGGAGGGCACAACAATTTTACTTGGTTCACCAAAAAGGTCCACGTCCAAGGAGCATACACCGACAGTAAGTCGGTCATACCAATAAACACTAATCTTTACAATCTATTTATTACAGGGTTCTATCACATTCACTTTGTGCCAAGATGAATACCTCTAAAATGGTTTAGGGGTGACTCGCTACTTCCCATGGAACACTTCCATTGACTCCCCCAATATCATTTCCTTTAGAGAAGTCTCACTTAGTTTATGGACATAATGCACACTTTAATAGATATGAATTGATTTCGTTGACTCCATTTTTCATGATACACTACTTGCATCAATGACTTCAGTTTATGAACACAGAAATTCCTATCCACAAAAACCTGATATTCAATACTGTCCTGTGTGCTTCCCCTTCACTAAGAACTACCCTTCGCAAAGAAAAACCCTTCATATAGAACACACCTTTGTAGACAACACTTCTTCGTAGAGCTCATCCCATCATATAGAACAACAGCCTCTACAGAACCCACTGTCATCTTGAAGCACACTGCCTTCACAGAACACCTTAGTTCATGAAACTCACTGACCCAAGACAGAATGTCCAATTTTCACAATGTACTAAAAACACAGAATCATCAACTTCATTCAAGAAAAAAGTAGTCTTTTTGAAAATCACAAGAATTATTAGATATCCCAATAAATGGTTCACCCCTTGCTTCAAGAAATCAGATTGACTTTAGATTTTCTCTCTCTAATTCAGGGGGAATGGAGATGGGTAGCCTCTTATTTATAGGCGTTTTCAAATGTGGAGCTCCTCTTCTTCTAGCACAGTTTCTAGATTAGTCAAAAATGTCTTCATGGGTCATCTCCATTCCAAATTTTTGATGAATAATCAATGTTCTAAATTTTCATCATAACTGCATAGCTCTCTATCAAATCTCTTCGCACTGCTACGATGCTATATTCACAAATCCATCTGTCAAAACATTGCATTTCAATAATGCTCAATTTTTCGTAATTGTAGAGCACACCATCACAATCATCATGTCTTTGTAAAGCACAGTTCCTAAATACCATCTCTAATAAACTCATGCATATTCCATATTTTTGATGAGATCTTCAAAAAACGCACTTTTCACAATGATTTTCATTATCCATATTTTTGACCCCAAAATTTTGCAAACACTGGGAAATGACATCACCTTCAATAATACCTACAGCATGAACTATATGATCACTTTACTTGAAATCTCCAAGATAATATATTAGAGGATTGATATAAAACACAAAACATTTTCCATTTCTAGAAAATAACGACCTTCGTATCAACATATGTGTCCATATTGAAACATGTTTTAAGTGGAATGAGTAGTTGAAGAGATTTTTTCATGAGTAAGAATGATGGTTCCACGTTGGTTTCCCCAAATGGGGGTATCACATTTTATATGTGTATCTAAAAAAGGGTGTATTAGTCTTGTTCATTATATTTATGTGGCCCGTTTTTATTTTATAGGGATACAATTGTTTGACTAGTATCTAATGTATATGGGTTCATTATTTATGATATTTTCATAATCATTTCAGTGGGGGATTGTCTGGTAGTTTGGAAAAGTTTTCCAATTTTTATGTAGTTGTTTTAAATTTTAATGGTAAATTATGAATATAATTTCAAGGTTTCAAATGTTTATTAAGATATTAATTTTAATGTTTTTAACATGATTTTTTGTTTTTATAAGTTGGTTATAATTTTGAAAGAAACAATATAATCTCTTCATTATTATTTATCAGTTAATTTCACTGGAATTTAAGTATTCTATTTTAAAATCCTACACTTATATTAAGCCACTTATTGATTGAATGTATTATGGTTTTTTTATAATCATCAAAAGTGTATGACATAGTTCTCTTGAGTTTCTTAATGATATGTTAAATTATATTGTGTAAGTAATTCCCTAGACTACTTTAACATAGATGTGTTAATCTTAGGTCTATATATAGGTAAGTCCCTTTCTCATTACAATCTTCATAGTAATTCATAAATAACACAAGGGTAGAATAGCATTAAAAAAATATATGTAAGGGTCATTCGTAGGTGGTGTAATGATAAACTTGTATTTCCATTAGTTGAAAAAGGTAACACTTTACTACTTAAAGGAATCACTCAGCTTATTTGAGGGTTATCCCATGCTTTCCTTTATTATGTTAGGGTACACTATGAATTTTTATTCTCATATAAGGGTATTCATACTTTTCTAGATTATTTTTAATGTTGGTCAGAAAAATAAGGCTAAGACCATATTACCCTTACACAATAATTATGAATCATGAACGGGTATCCTGATTTTCTTAAAAATTACAATTTATCATCCCCTTTACGCCTATAATATGTTTTGAAAATAATTTATAGAATTAAATATAGAAATTTATCATTGAAAATTTATTAAATATATTAAACATAATCTATGAACCTACATAATTTTATTAGTCTCAAAATGACCCTATGAGGGTAATTAAACAATAAACATACATTTAATTGCGAATTAAATTGGATTTTTTAGTGAGTATTTTTGGAGTTCCTTGAGAATTACCTTTTAATTATCAAAATTTGAGCTATTTATTTGATTCATTGTCCATTCCTTCACTCATGTCTCAATGATCCAAAACCTAATATTTTGAGTTTTCAATGTAAATAAGTCATCTAAGTACTCACCTATGTTTTATAGACATGTGAACATCACAACCCACTATCTTATTCTTAGTGTGGTCTTCCTGAATCTCATTTTGAGAGGTAGGGTATTTCTCAACTTATCATTAATCTACAAGGAAATTTTTCACGAATTAATATGTTTTTGTTCTATTATTACTTATAATCAGTCCCTCCATAAATTTTATTTCATAATTAGTTGGTGTTATTACCATGGTGTTGTGGGAATCAATAATTTTGACACCATCGTAAAATTATAATCACATATATATACTAAATAATATAGAATAGTAGAAATAAAAAATAAATTAAGGTGTTATTGTTATATTTATTTATTTATTTTGATTTTTTTGATTTAATTATACACCTTTATTAGTTATGAACCTTTTTCATTGGTCGAAATGTTAACAAGACTAGTTTTAGAGGATTAGAATAAAAGTATAAGTGGAGGGGGAACACCAAAATTGTTAACAGGGTAATATAGGAAACTCCAAATTAGTAATGATATTATAATGATGGATAATCATCTTTAGAATGGGGTATATTGATTTATTGGGTGTAAATAAGTGAAATAATGAGATGTATATGGTTTCAGACAACATATAAAATGAACTAAAAAGGTGGTTCAAATTGTTTTTATTAACTAGATTCTAGAAATGGATAAATAATTCCTGGGATTGAATATAAATTAATGATTACGAGAACATAAAATTTGTTTAACCATATGGGAGAAAAGTAAAGGAGGAATTAGGTTTCAGTTATTGTAAAATTCTTGTTGGAGTGATGATATATATGTTATGAAATGGGTTATTAAATGACCTAATGTATATAAATGGGAAGTTAACTGGAAACCATCGATTAATTATTTAAAATCCACCCCAAAATTAATGATTGTGTGACATCCAATTTATAAAATTTAGTTATGTTATCTAAATAATTATTTTTCTATAATATCATTTTGGATTTCTCTTTAATTTTCTTATCAATTTTGGATGTTTCATATACTGTACCTGGTGTTGGATGTGTCTCTTGAATGATAGTGTGTGGTGTGGATAATGCTTGGGAGGGGATTGGAATATAGTTAAATTACTTAAATATTAATAATACCATACTCAGATGAGGGTGATGCAGTTATGATGGTTACTAGTGGGTATTTTACCTAGAATGAAGAGGTAATGAGGTTGATGACATAATTTTTTATTTAATCTAATGGAATGTGGGTTAGATAGTGAAATTTTGATATGTGGTTAGCGCCATAAGAAATGATATATGACTGGTTTCATCAATAGACTTCAGATTCTTCATGATATGTGATAGGTTATGAATGTTTTTTGTTATGGTTATGAGATATTGTAGTCTCATTCTTGCTTCATGATGAGATTTGGAGAGGGAACATCCTGCTGGTAAATTACCGCTTATTGGAGGAATGACCCTTCTAATAAGTAAGATCCATGTTTAAAATATCTGATCCAAAAAATAATTGGATATAGCTGAGATAAAGGGTTTTTGTGACCCTTTTTATTAATATTATTGATGTAAAATCATTTATTATTCCCATGATATGTGGGGGTCTGTTTGAGGATATTGTAGAAAATGATGTTTTGGGTGATGTCTAATATTATTTTTATGTTGCACTATACCAATCTCTTTTACTCTACGTATTGCTACATGTGATTTATTTTCTTTCTTGATTATTGATCGTTCTTATTCATACATATTTATTACATACATATATTTATATATTTATAGGTATTATACTATCAAGGACTCCTAAAAACTCTCCTGACAATAATTTTCTAGTGTTTGTTGGGAAATCTAATGGGGATTGGAGCTATTGATTGGGAAGCTTAGTTATGGTTATAAGATGTCATTAGTGTTAATGGTTTTACTAAAAGTTTATTAAATTTATTATATTTAATATCGAAGAAATTATTATTTTGGGAATGAAATGGATTATTTTACGTTCCTTTTAATGAAGTGAATTTTTCTTGTAAGGGTTTCATATCTTCTATCATGGTAAATAAGCAGGAAATTCCTCCCATTTGTGTGTTTTTAAACCAATGGTGCTAGTTGGAGAACACGATTCCCTAGTCATGGCGGTGGTGATGCCCTAGCCGCATAGCGACGACGATGGCCCCTCCCCGTCAGGGGGAGGGCAGGCTCTTCCACCGCCTCTCAGGGATGCAGTACACAGGAGGCACCCGTTTCTACCCAGCATTGACATCTATCCAAAGGTACCTGGCCTCTGCAACAGACATCCAGTTGTCCCATTTTCATCCAAGGAATTCTCTGAAGCTTCGTCGCTTCTCTCCATGGCTCTAGTAGCAATGTTCACTCAACAAAGACCTCCGGTTGAGGTGTTCAAGAGGTTCGTGAATCAGGAATGGGGTTTATACCACCATGCGGTTGTCGGTCTCCTTGGACCGCGCCAAATTATTGTTTGTCTTGCGGATGAAGAAGACCTGGCTATGGCTTGGTCCCGTGCTAGCAGATCTGTTAAGGGGTTTACATTTCATTTACATCGCTGGACATTTGACATGAACATGAGTCGCGATGCTTCCTCGTCGGCAATATGGATCCAACTTCCGGGGCTACCACTTCCATTTCAGAATCCAGCGCTCATTCGGTCAATTGGAAATTACTTAGGCCATTTCCTCTGTCCGGATCGGAAGACCAACTCCATGGTGCATCCAATTGTAGCGCGCATCTGTTTGGAGATGGAGTTATCCCGTCCTCCTCCCGACAAGGTATGGATCATGGTTGAAGGGCAGTACAGGTACGTACAAAGTATCTTCTACGAATCCTGGATCTCATTCTGTTCCTTCTGCCATTGGCAGGGTCACCGTGTTGAGGAGTGCTGTAAAAGGTCTGTAGTGGTGGTGGCTGAGTCTTCTGCGATGAACAAGGGTGATTCAGGTCATGTCGAAGGTCATGGGGCTGGTTCTGGTTTTGGCTCCGAGCCTCTTGCACACCAAATAAGGGCACAGGAGGTGCTGGCGGATGCTAGTGATCGTAGTGAGGCAATTCAGGGTGTCCAGGAGTAGGGGTCTCCTAGCCATCTCGGGGTGGGGTTCCATTGTCCTGCTAAAGCTTCGGTAAGGGATTTCACTGACTCGGGGAGGACGAGTTCTGTGGGCATAGTTCTGAAGGAGACTTTGAAGGCTTCGGAGCCTCAGTTGGAGGCGGTGGTTGTTGACCCCAAGAAGAATCTGGGTGGTTTATAGGATTCGAGTAGCATGGGAAATGAGGACTAGGGTCCTGCGGTTGGGGTGTTGGCGAGCCACTCTTTGTCTGCAGGTGATCCTTCCATGTTTGAGCCCAATTGTGTTCCAGTCAGAGGTTGGGAGACTCTGAACCCACAGCCTTAATATATGGGCAGGGGTTTTGATCAACCTGCCTTTCTGGAGGGATCAAGTGTTGAGGAAAATTGTGTCTTGGGGAAGGAAGGGGTCAGTGGGGTAGGGCCTGTTCTAGGTAGTGCTCTGATCCAACTGATAGGGTCTGTTTTGGAGGTGCAGGTTCAGGCTAACCTCGAAAATACAGGGGGGTTGAGCGCTTCCTATCTGCCAGGGGCTAGATCATCAGTCTGGATGCTAGTCGCCAAGAGCAACAGGTATGGAATGCTAGATGAGGAGGTGCATAGTATTGAACCAGCTGCCTTGGTTGAGGATGGTAAGGACAACAGGGGGAGTGCTGATGGTTTATTGTTGGAAGGTCGGATTAGGGGAAATACCTATCCAGAGTATGATGATGGTGGAAGGGGAAATGAACGCGACGTGGTCGGTAGATGTTTCTCAGATGCATAATCTGGTTTGAGGAGGGCCAGGAGGAAGCGAGGAAGGAGGGGTAGGAAGGATTACTCCTCCTTACCTCCTCCTATGAAGACCCGTTCAACCAAGAAAATATTGGTGGAGAAGCTGGATAAGGAGAGTAGGTGTCACCAAAAGTTAGATGGACAGCTTGATCCCTCATGGGATTTGGTTTTATGCTCTGGTGATGTGGTGTCAGAGTAAGTGTTATTGCTCAACGCCTCAGAAGAGGATGCAGCCAAGATGATGGGTAGGAATCTTGATGTGGAGCTTAATGAGGACCAGTATATTTTGGTGGATAAATAGGACTCGATCCTGGTTGGAGTTTTCAACAAGGGGTTGATCAGTCTTGAGGAATATATGCAGGTCTGGAATACGCTGACTTATTCCTTTTAATACCTGATAAGAGGTGATCCACTTCTGCAGGTATCTAATCTATCTTGGAGATTGTTTAGGGACGCTGACTCTGGTAGAATCCATCTGGTTTTCAATGATTCAATTTTACCTCTTTCCTAACTTATGCTGTATTGAGTTACTTTCCTAGTTGTGTGACTAATGTGGAAGGGTCAGTTCGGCTCAGACAAGCTAGAGCATGCTGCTTGTTCCTCTACATGCCATTTGGTATGTGGTTGATATGGAGGGATGTCTTGCCATCGGGAGGGACCATGCTTGCATGGGATCGCCGAGTGGTCCATCTATGGAGCCTGCAGTTGCTGCTTCTGCTTGGGTGAGATTATTTTTGACCTTTTGCTTTTTTCTATTTGGTGCTTGTTGGACTTATGGTTTATCACTTTTTCCTCAAAAGTGTCTTTCTTAATAAAAAATTAATTTTCAGTCAGTCAGTCACCAATGGTGCTAGTCACTATCCCAAATCCCTCTAGATCCCATACACAATGGTCACTACTTCTATTTATATCCATAACATGAGTTCAACTAGTGGTCATTGGTTCATGAAACCCTACACAGTCTATGAAAAATGAGATCATTATCCATGTACGTGCAAACAACCACCTTCACAGAACAACACATTTCTTTTTCCACAACTACAAAACATTGATGTTTTTGAAAATGTTTATAATATATATACATGAGTTCAATGAAACTAATAATATTATTTAATGATAATATTTTTCAATAAATAATAAATAAAACTAATAAAAATTTATTGCAACTTTATCTACCTTAAATGAGTTGAACAAGGAACTTTTCAAAATATGGTTCCATTTTATAAAACTATATAACTATACGTATTTGTCCCCAATGAAATAATAATTGAAATAAGCATATATTTATAGATAATATGAATCCATGCTATAAAAAATTTGTCCATGGTCGATATACTAATAGAATTATAGTGAAATTCCCCTAATAGCCTCCAGTAACCAAATTAAGAAACAATTATTTCATAAATAAAAAATATATGATATAAAATTATATATATATTGAAATATAGATAATAAAAATTCTTATGTTTTTTTTAATATTCATAATTTAATTATCTAGTATTTTCATTGAATTATCATATTGAATCAAGAACTATGTTCATAGATTTCAATCTCAATTTTTTTTAATTCAAATATGAATTGTATTCATCAATTACCTCTTTTTTGGTGTATGTATATTACATAGATTACTTTTTTAGTAATTTTCATTAAATATAATTTATTTAAAATTCTATCTCTTATTCATAATTTAATTTGTTATTATATTTCATAGACGAAGATGATGTAACAATTCTTTTCAACTCAAACCCCTATATTTGCATTATTATGTGTCATCCTGAACATAATATTTCTATGATTGGTCGTTCCCATAAAAAATTTTTTTGTCATTGAATATTTAATTCCTCTCTAGTTAAAATCACTTTCTGAATTTGAATTTTTTATGTTAAAGAAGTTTTTCCCCAAAAAGTATCTCATTATTGAAAATAATTCACATGTTTTAAAACTAGAGTTTCACCTCCTTGTCCGTAATTAACCTTCAAAATTATAATTATCATTTTTAATAGAAATTTAGTTATATGATATTATATTTTAGCTTTATGTATACCTTATCCAAATTTCAAAGTTATATGTTTTATTCTCTTTACAATATTTTATTTCCACAAAGGTGTTATAAAACATAAAAAAATGATCTATTAAACCACTCTGGTTAGTATTAGGGTACATATTTTCTTTATTTTTCACGCATTGATCAATATTATTATCATTTTTTTCTTAAATATTAAGTATATATTATCCTTATATATATATATATATCTAGTTTATTATATATTTATTTTTTGGGGGATAATACATGTTTTATGTCCCTTCAAAATTTTATTATATTATTAAACCCAACATAAGGGAACATTCAAATTTCTAATATCCTAATGATTGTCACCTCTATAAAAGAATATTCACAACAAAAATATTTTAAATAACTACATTATATTATGAAGAAACAACCTAATTCAATTTTTTAAATTCTAAATAACAATCTATGACCATCCTTAATTTTTTTACTATTATTTCAAAAAGAATAAACTATGTGTTTCATTTCTACTCTTAATTATCAGAGATCCCTCAGAAGATTTTTTTAAAAAATGGAATTAAATGATTGAAAATAATTTTTTTTATTACTATATAAACATGAAGGAAAAATTATTTCACTATTACTTTTGGATCCTTAATATATATCCTACGATTATTCATTGAGACATGTTTATGAAACCCACTACATTCTGATTATTTTATCATTTTGATTATTTATGTAAAGTATAAATTACTAATGTGGAATATATAAAAAAATTTATATTATAATTTTCATTATTTTATGGATTGGAAGTGAATTACATAACATTATAATTTCATTGGTAATGTGTTTATCTCAACAGAAATAACGAATGGTGTATGAGTGGTCAGCCAGATCATTGAATTTTATGTGATGGGTGGACATAGAATTATATATCCATATAATGAATTGGGAAAAGATTTACATATCATTAGATTATGTGAAAGGTAATTAAGACTAAATCCAATGCATCATGAGACTAGTTCAACTTTGTTTACGAAAATAGGCATTATATGCAGTCAACCCTGGGAATCTGTCCACTGTGATTATCATTCAAATGATCCTTAAAATATGATTATGGTTTCAAATTTTATATTATTTCCAATTAATTATGATTACATGATAATATTATATTTTAACTTTATTTAATTTTTTAATCTTATCTCACACATTTAAATCATGTAACAATATTGTTCTTTGGATATCACATGTCCTTCCATTATTACTTATGAACAACATTTTTTGGTTTCATGTTTTTTAATAATAAATGTATACCATTAAATGTTTTTTCAATATTATTATGATATAAGCTTTAATATAAATTTATTATATTTCTATTAATGGTTTTTTGTTCTCACACCATTCATATGTTTCCACTCCAAATGTTATTATGATATTTACAACCATTAACAAGTCTATAATGGGGTCTATAAGTGAATGATTATGGAGAAATTCTTACATGTTTTATAAAATAAGTTACATGTGTAAATGTTCCTCAAAGACACTAAATCAGATGGTTATTTTAGATATGAAATGTTATTTTAATATTAAATGTTTATGTAATTATAATTACATAATAAATATATATATTTACCTTGTGTTATTATATTTGGAATCAGAGGAGGGTTTTGTTTTTTAGGGCTAGTTTATTTTTTTTAGTATTAGAATATAATAAATTTGGGAAAAAAATAATGACATATAGAAAACCATACAATTTTTTCATATATATTACATATTATTAAATGAAAATTTGTTACATAAAATCATGAACAATTCTACAATTATATAGGATTAGTGCCTTTGGAATCATCGATACATAAATAGGTTATTCATATGATGTTTATATCATCTCCTACTTAGTTATAAATAAATAGTATTTATCATTGATATATCATACATAAAAAAACTATAACATAGGGAAAAGAAAACATAAGAAATTACGATATTTGATTCTCATTAAGTATAATCAATGGAGATGTCAATGGTCACATAAATATATCATGAGAATAAGTGTGTGAGAATAAGAGCTTAACATTTTAAAACTATAAACTATATATCAATGATCAGTATGTTCAGTCATTGAATGAATATTGGAATCTCATATGATATTATTCATGAAAGAATCAATGAATCCTGATCTAAGAGAGAAAAAAATTTCATAAGAAATTGATTTTTTTATACATATAAGTATAGATAATCAAATACTTAGTAGTCAAGGTCCACATAAAATATTATCATAATGGATTGGGATCACTCTTAATTATATTATAGATTTCAATAATCATTCCCAAAACTATCGTAGTTGATATATTCCCTTAATTAATTGTTTTCACTCCCCATTCAAGTCATTTTTATCTCCTGAGATATCCATATTTACCCAATGCATTAGACAAATATATAATTTTTGGCTCACCCATTAGATAATTAAAATAATATGGACATGTTATATAATATCATAATACATTCATTATATCATAACACATGAAAATGAAATTGGTGTCATAACCATTATCTCATAGTATAAAATGTGAAAAAAAAAATTTAAAATAAACATTTCATTAATTCATCATATCATATCCCGTGGAAAAAAATGTGGTTCAAAATCATTACCTCGTCATAATCATAAACCATTTGGATAAAATAAGGATGTTATAATTGGATCATATTCCCTAGTATATTATAATCAATATAAAAATAATATCATCTATGAAAAAAAATAGAACACTTGGATTGTTTCTTGGGGAAACACTCCTTTCACATGTAAATCAATAGATTAAAATCTAAAACAAAACCACATATTAAATAAAAAAAATATTTGATAATTATCTTAGAAACCTATAAATTATGCTTCAATGTATTTAGTAGTGATGATTGATTGAACATTTTCACATTATGTATAAGTAAAAATAAAACATTCTTTTAATTATTTTTAGAAAATATAAAGTGTGACTCACTTTATAAAAAACACGAACATTAATTCTAAAGAATTTTTTTAAAATGAAATAATGGGTAAAATAAATTTAATAAATCATGGATAAATTTTAAAAAATCAATTATTTTTTTGGGAATCATTAATATTGAATAATATGAATGTTCAAATAAGGAAATAAAAAAAGTCATTTTTCCTTAAACATATTCCTTTAGTATCCTGAGTACATAAAGATTTTAAAAAAAAAATGAAACATGTATACTAAAGAAGTAAATTTTGGAGATTAAATTTTATGAGTTTCTTGATAGATACATTATAATATGTTATAATAAAAAAGATAATCATAAAAAATCATGACAAAAAAGGACACTATAACACAAAACCATAAACGCTTTGGTAACTTTTCAATTGTAATCCCCATGAACAAATAAGATAAAATTAAAGTATATATATAATTAATAAAAGGGAATTCATGATATTACATTTTAAATGTTTTTTATATACATCTAATGAAACAAGATAGCCTAATAACATAACATATATCCCAAAGAAGGCAATTTTTAGAAGATAATCCCTCTCCATGAGTTCCTCTTTCCTTGAAATTGATCCATGATTCAGTATGATAAATTAATATTTTAAATAATTAAATAATAGAATAATTTATGTACTTATAATATCATATATTATCCTCTTATAGATTTTCAACACCCATTTATTAGTAATCATTTAATAAAATTGTTGTTTTCCATTCATAACTATTTCTTTTTTCATAAGAATTTTGGTTTGATAGTTTCAGTCATTATATGGTTCTATCATCTCAAGAATTTTAATTTATGAAATTAAAGTGATAGGTGAACCAATTCCTAGAATGTTTTATTAATATATAGATAATTTTAGATCGAAATTATTTTTACATAGGAGAGTATGAAAGATACCAGATTCATCTGAATCAATGAGAAGTGAATAGATTTCCGAGATATCTATGGATAATATAGATCATTCCTCAGAAGTTTTTCTTTTTCACAAAGCATTTATACATTATTGGATTCCATATAATCCAGTGTGATATCATGTTTTATTTGTTCAATAAGTTGATGTAATTCGATCTAGGATGAAAGAATTATCCTTGTAACATTCCTACAACGTGTCATAATGGTTTTTAACAATAGTGGTTGAGTTAGATTCAAACCAATGGTGCCTATATACATAGTGGATAAAATTCAAAATTTTCTTAACAAGATCCAAAAGATCCCATTAAATTGAACATCCATTACCAATGAAATGATATAAATGACCTTTAATGATGCCCCAATGGGTGCATATAACAACAACAGAACCTAAGGGTCCCGGTGCACATAAAGCCACCACATACACATTAATATTTAAGCATAATGAAATTGGATGAATCCATCTAATTGAATATTTCACCAAATGATTCATAAACCTTCTAGTGACACCAAATGCTCTCTAAATAATAAGGATAGAAAAAACATTTTTCATAGAACCTGTTTGAACATTAGAGGTAGAAATCACCTCCCGGTATATGGATGTGATCATTTCATGTAGCTAGGGATTGCAATTTAAAATTCAATTTCACTAATTCCTATATATATGTATGAAATGGAGGAATCCACCACTATAATAAACATTCCCTGGATCTAATCACTATGGCCAGCACTTGTGACGAAGGATGCTATATTTTCAATGTTTTATAATCACAAACGGACTCCAAACACTGCTTGAATATGTTCAACAAGATAATTGAAATCACTAGATAAATATCATAAATTTTCAGAAAATTTATAATTAGATTCATCAATAAAAAATATATATCGAAAAATTAATTACATCGTTTAGTGATACGGTAAGTCGTATATACAGATGAATGCTTTTTTAATTTTTCAACAGATGGAACTAATGAAGATCAATAATAATATAACATTGTAGATTAATTTTTATATCATATAAATATTATATATTTTTATATATTTTTATTACTATTCATGTATATCATAAAAGAAAAAGAAATCAAATCACTTGGTGGAAGTGGTTGTCCACAATTTGAAGTGAGCGGAATTATCATTTTCCAACAGTTATGATAGTAACATGGAATATGTTATATTATAATTCAAAAAAAATATTACGTCATCAATATAATATATAATATTGATACCAGTATAATAATGATATATTAATTCTGGTGGTGGAAAATAATAGTATCACTACGTGGAGACCGTAAGTTGTACGTATGCAGGACTGATACATTGACTTTTGACCTGATGGGAATAGTGGTGGATAATTATGGTTTCATACGAATAAAAAAATTTCTGTAGATTTAGGATATTGAATTTATTATTTTATAATAAATATTAAATTTTTAGATGATTTAAAGTTGAATTTAAAAATGAAAGTGATTGGTCAAGGTGATTACCTCTTATTTGAATGAACTCCATTAGATTTCCTTTTAGGGGCTCTTGGGATATTATTTCAAAGATACCAAAATATCTAAAATATGAACACTGAAGTGGATAAGAAACATTCATAGTGATTGGTTGATCTAGAACCCTCAATGTATTGTAAATAAGTGAATGTACATGTTTCGTTTTATAATTTATTGCACAGGAACTCTTCAAATTTCATTAAAGATTATATTATAAAAGGTAATTTTGTAGAAAAATTATTAAAAATACATAGAGAATATAAAATAAGTATCGATTTGTATTAATCCCATCAACTAAATTTGTTTTACTGGACTAGGTGGTGTTTTAAACAATATATTTTGGTTTAACCCCGTAGTAGAAATATTTTATCCTTTACAGTGGTAATGACATTTTCAGACTTAAAGGGACATAATTTAACATATAATTTTCAAAATGTGTTCAAAATGGAAAATAAATGAAATTTTACACCACATAATATCAATATTCTACAATTTAAATATTTATATGATTTTTAAAATTTTTTAATAATATATCATTAATGTCATTTTTGACAATATTCGTTTAGTTTGACAGTAAAGACACTAAAATACTGAATTAGATTTAATATTTTAAAAATCACATTAATAATTTATATTAATGTATAAAATTAATCTAACATTATCAAAAACTGAAATTATATTAAATTGATTATTTTAAAAATTATTTTTTTATTTTTATGTTAATTGATGAAATATTGTATCAGTATTGTGTAAAAATTTAAGGTCTATATATAATAAAACAAATAAATTAAAAAAATGGAAAATAATTTAATTATATTAAAAATAAAAACAAAATTCATCTGTATCCTTATTTTTCCCTTATTTGAATGCATAAGAGATATTTAAAATTCATAGAGATTCATTTTTCATTTTTCTGTACATTAAATATTTTGTAGGTTATTTTTTATGGAAAAATAACCATTAGATAATTAAATCTATAACATATGGTGATAAGGGTTGATTTCTATTCGTCAAATGAGAATTAAAATTAAAATTGTTTACCTCAGGCTCGTCTTAACCAACGTTCACTCATTTTCTTTTATTATGGTAATAAAAATTTACTATGGTCAATATTCATATTATCCCTAAATAAAACAGACCATTTTACCAAATATAGACCTTATTATTCCAAATATTTTATTAATTTTTTCAAAATAAAATATATAAAAGTGGAAGAAGTTAATTTCAGGTCAAAATGCAAAACCCAATTAAAAATATTCTCAAAAAAGGTATTTTCATATAAAAATGATTTCTTATAAAATTATACTATAAAATTCACTCCAATGAACATAATTGGATTAAAAATAATATAATAGTACTAATGTTTCATTGAAAACATTTTAAAAAAATAACTTGTTAATTTCATGAAATCATTATAATTTATTGTATAAAATAGTATATTTCACCCTTCACATAAGAGTCAAACGTTTCATAAAATTGTCAAAAATTAACCAAAATATAAAACTTTTATTTTGATGCCAAAATCTAATTTAATTTTTGGAAATATATTTCCAAAAATATTATAAAATTAATTATATCATTGTTTCACAAAAAGAAAATTGATGGAAATAAATTAATGAAGTATATAATGACATTACAATAAAATAGAATATTTATTTTTCAAGAATTAATAAGTATGTTTTATTGAGTATTATTGTCACGACCCATCCTCGGGGCCTGTGTTGTGACTACCCCAAGACCGCCTTCCATAGGCCAGGGGCTGACGACTAGCACCAAAGGAGTAAATCCTGATAACTGGGAAGGCATTGCCTTTATAGAAGTAAACAAAACACCACAGAGTACAAGCAGAAGTAAACACTTAGTACAAAGAGAAGTGCTGAAAGGTAAATGGTCCAGAATACAAACCCAAAAGAAAGTATAACTATGAATGAACAATGTAAAACAGAGAAACACAATAGCTGGAAGGACGGAAGCGGCTCTTTGGTCGTCCTCCTCAGATCCTACCTGAAGGGTAGGTATAGATGACGCAGCTCCTGGATCGTCCACCATGTATCCTACTTGAAGGGTAGGTACAGATAGCCTCCACAACACTCTCGCCCGTCAAGCTCCTCTGAGTGTCGTCTCGCCGTGAAGTCCACCTCTGGATACTGACTCATCATGTAGTCCACCTCCGGGTACTGACTCGTTATGTAGTCCACCTCCGGGTACCATCCATTCTTCAATCACTCGGCCTCCATCAGCATTGCCCATCGTCTACAACCAACACAACGAGGTGCGGGCATAGCCCGTGCAGGGGTGAGTATAATGATACTCAGTGGGGACCCCGAAACGCTTAAGGTCTCACTGAAACCAACAAGGATAACCACAAATAAGATCTCAACAGATAACCTCTACTTAGGTATATGCCCATACATATACCTATGTTATCAAGTAACCCATCTCAATCATGAGGAAACACAAGGGTTATGAAATGAACAGATAACCACTACCCATATTTATTCCCATACATATGCCTAAGTTATCAAGTAACCCATCTCAATCATGAGGAAACACAAAGGTCATAGACTCAGCTCAAACCAGAATTTTTATTATCGAAACCGTAACTACTGAAGAGTTCCATCTCTGGAGTGTATAGTGGTCCTGTCACGACTATGAGGTACTGCTCACTAACCTAAGACTGCTGAGGTACTCCTTCTGTCGAGTACTGTAGGCCAGCCACCCAAACACAGTAGTGCTTCCCGCCAGGGTATGCCACCAAAACACAGTAGTTCACACCCCCTAGTAGCCTACAGAGGTACTCTCTGGATGAGTACCGCAGGTCTGCACTGTCACACAGGTAGTGCTCCATCTGCCATGGGTCTGCACCTCACAAAGTAGTGCTCCGTCCACTGAGCTAGTCGAATCACTCCAAGTCGAGTCGGTCAAGAAGTCGTCAGGTCTCAGTCGGCTACACGGTCTCCGTACTCTGCATGCTCATCTCTGGGAGGGTCTTCTCCACGAGCTACAAGTGGATACTCCATGTATCTCAAAGTTCCACTAAGAAGTTTCTCAAAGGACCGCCTCATCATAGGGGTCTCAACGCAAAAGACGACCGTCAATCAGACGCCCGATCTGTGAGTTATTAGCATTTTCATCCCAGGGGCCCGATTGGTCTCGTCTGAGAACCAACCCGACCATATCTCAACTGTACCCCAACTCTCATAGGGTAAACTCAAAGGGACCGTTTCTCAACGTGGTCACCAAGGCCGTTGACGGTTCGTCAAACGGACGTTTGGTCTGAAAGATATCAGCTTTTCCGTTCCAGGGGCTTGGTTGGATTTCGGGTGCAATCCAACCTGGACACTATCCAACTACAACCAAAACTCGGGTGATGTATGCCAAAAGTTCTGTCCCAACAAGAGGAAATCAACAAGACGGACGACACGTCAATCGGACGCCCGGTCTGTGAGATATTGGCTTTTTCGTTCTAGGGGCCCGGTTGGTTTCGTGAGTGAACCAACCCGACCGCACACCGACAACATCCAAACCTCGAGTTGAGTAATCCAAAAGATCTGTCTCACATAGAGGAATCCATCAAAGTCGACGGCATGTCAATCGGACGTCCGGAGTTCGAGATATAAGTGTTTCCGCTCCGAGGGCCCGGTTGGTTTCGTATCCGAACCAACCCGGCCGAACCCAAAGTTCTCCGAAACCTTGAGTGTAATATACTGAAACGTCCATCTTGATCCGAGGGTCGCATCACCACTAACGGTGCATCGATCGGAGGTCTGCTACTCATGATATAAGTGAAACACCGAAAACGGTCCAAAAGTGGGGGGTCTGGGCCCAGACCGACCCGACCCAACCCCCCTAGGTCGGCCCGAACCGGGTCGACCCGACCCGGGTCCGACCTGACTGGGTGCAACCCGGCTCGGCCTGGGCGGCATAGCCCGGCGTGGCTGGTCTGGCCCGGGGCGGCTCGGCTCTGGCCGAGCGGTCCGGCTCGGCGCCGACCGAGCGGCCGCGCAAAAAGGGGGCGCTGCCCCCTTGGACAAAACCGCGGCCCCCCGCGCGGCGGCCGCTCCTGGCCAACAGACGCGGCGTGATGCCCCGTCCTGCCGGTCCCGCGCGGCCCCGGGACTGGCCGCCCGCTGCCTCGGCGGCCCCTTCCCGGCGGCGCGCCGACGCCGCCGCCTCCTGGCGGTCAGCCGGTGCCCACCGCCGCCTCCGGCCGCCGCGCCGGAGTGGCGCGCCGGCGGAGTCTTCCGCGGACCACCGTAGTTGCTCCAGTGGTCTGATTTCAATTCCGTCTGCGCCAGTGGTCCTCCCGGGAGCCGAAGATCACTACAAAGGATTCCAATTTCCATTACGGCGCACCTCATAATCGTCCGTCGATCCGCACTTCTACAACAAATAGTGGGGTCTTCAAATCGCCTCCTTGGCCTCGACTCCGCCCGCCGTTTTGTTCGGCCCCAACGACGCGGCGCGACGACGCCGCGCTTCTTCTCCTCGTTATTTCTTCTCGTTTTTGCGGGGTGAAATGGCACCACGCTACCTTTCACGTTCCGCAACAAACTCAAACAACAAGGGGGGAAAGAGGGTCGGTTGTGTTCATGCGGTCCGACCTTCCCCCGTTAGTATGAAAACAGGCGGCCCAAAATGAAACCAAGAAAGGCGACATATGGGATCACGATCAACAATATAAATAAGCCCTCACAACTTCATGCAACAAAATTTCCCAACCCGCAAGGAAAACGGGCGCGAATCAACTATATAACAAGTTGATCCGTGTTTCATTGTTTTCTTTAGAATGAATGAAACGAGGGAATAAATTCATTCTCAAAATCAATTCCCTACCTCAAGCGTTGTCGTCGAACGCGAGTTCGTTGCGGAAATAACCGTCGCGGAATAAGAGGATCGTCGCCGAATAGATGTCACGGAAGGAGCGTCGCGGAAGAAGCGTCGTTGACATCGCAGTACACGGCATCGCGTTGCCGATCTCCGTGGGTTTGGCATTCTTCATCGGAGGTCTGAGCGTTCTTCATGTTCTTCGCGTTCTTCGCCAAAGAAGAACTCTTTCCCCCAAATTCTCTCCATGACACAAGATCCAACAGAAATAAAATAAGACTTATCTTATTTTATTAACGCCCATGACACGTTTGAATTTCAAAAGAAAAGAAAAGAACAATTAATTCAATGAATTAATTGTAACGATTTAACTGCCCAATTAATGAGGCGTTTCTTAACCCTAAAAACACACATTTGAATTTTATTAAAGAGGGGGGTTGCAGGTGCGTTACTTAGAGGGAAAAAATGGTGGGGCTCGTGCGGGCCCCACCTCACAAATATCCTACCAAGTGGGTAGGATATTTTGGGTTCCACCCTATCCACTTAACTTAGCTTATGTGGCTTTTAAGTGGCTTTAAGTGAAATAAAATAAAGTTGTCGCACCACTTTATTTTATTTCTTAACTTAACCCCAAAAATTAAAAACCACACCCGAGAAAATGCAACTCCGGAAAAGGTATTTCTAAGAAAATACTGGCGCTGCGATTTCATCAGTGCCCTCGGAATTCGATTAAGAACACCGCTTCAAAAGTTAGAAAAACCCACTTGTTCGTTTACTGAACTTACCCGAGCTAAACTTTGGAAATTAATTCTGGGCACACTGGGCCTCGGAATCAGGCGCCGTCAGAAACTGTGTTCTTGTAAAATTCCAAAGAAAATTACGAAAAAAAATTTCTTGAAATTTCTTGGTATTTTCATTACTCCCACCTCAGGAAATTACGTCCCCGTAAAGCTTCAACACAAACTAGGGTCACAAAAGCGGTATTGAGCATGCATCTGAGACTTCCACTCCCATGATCTTACCTGGACGTTCCTGTACTGCCCATGAAAGTGCACCCAAGGAATATGCCATCCTCAAAGGATCCGCTCCTGTCGATCCTTGATCCCCATTGGAACCTCCGTGAAAGACACCCCATCTCCATCGTCCAGCTCTCCATGGTCGATGATATGTGAAGGTTCGAGCACGTATCTCTTCAGTTGAGATACGTGGAAGTCTTCATGCACCTGGTTCAACTGAGGTGGTTGGTTCAAGTGGTAAACCACCCCGCCTACCCAGCTGAGGACCTAAGAAGGTCCGCTGAACCTCGGAGATAACTTGCTGCCTTCGTCACATCTCCGTAAACCTCGTCGAGGTGAGACCCGTATAAGGACGTGATCATCATCCTTGAACTCCAGAGGTCTCCAACT
This sequence comes from Viscum album, assembly GCA_963277665.1. Classification (NCBI taxonomy): domain Eukaryota; kingdom Viridiplantae; phylum Streptophyta; class Magnoliopsida; order Santalales; family Viscaceae; genus Viscum; species Viscum album. The sequence goes on from OY728123.1 coordinate 250,483,552, forward strand.
CCTATTAGAACTAAAACTCAAAACGACTTCTGCCACGAGGGTAAGGTTGACCAACTCAAGAGTGTTCGGTCGCACCCCCCCCTGTGCATGAGTTATCCTGTGCTGCATGGGGTTCCCTTTTCGCCGACCAAGGAAAACCCAACCTGACGTCATAGTTAAACCACAACCTTTTTTCCTAATAACTTCAATTTGTGTATGAACTATGATTGCCCAGTCCATACTCAAACTAACTTCGTAAGGCCTTGGGGCTGCCACCAAGAGATTCCAACCGAAACTCTCGCCTCGTGGGTCTGACCACACTATCGGCGTAAGTGTGATTATCGAGTCTCCTACCAAGGTATCTCCAGACGTGAGGGTCAATTCCACGACTTACCAGAAACTCTAGGTCTGGAACAAGATTTGTGAAAGCAAGGAATGATTCATATAAATATCTGTTACTACATCAGCTAGTAGTGGACATAGACTATCCATTGAATCATTCTTAGAGCCATCAGGTCACTCTCCTTGACCGCATGTAGCTGCACTCTTCCTCCTCCCTCCAGCACCCTGAGCCTGGCAGGGATAACTAAAGCATGTGGTTGTAGCATGTTAATATGTACACCACCTCAAGCTACTCTCCTAGATCTTCCTCCACGTCTGCTGCTTCGCAGACTCATCTCTCCTTTAAGCTTCCTCTTATGGAAACATTTAACGTGCCCGAGTCTCCATGACTAGTGCCAGTTTCCTGTTTCTTACTGCACTGTGCAGTCTTCATCCGCTCCTGGATGATCTGCACCTTCTTTGCCTACGATCTGAAAGAGATGCTAAAATTTCTCCTTTTCTGAAAAGAGAAACTCGGTCTCATCCCCTGGATTAACCATTCCCATTGCCTAATATAGTCAATCCTGACATGAATGATGTATTCATGCCATGGATGACATCGTAAGGCCTCGACGTAACTACCAAGAGATCCAACTGTCACTCTCGCCTACAGGGGTCGAGTCACACTGTCAGTATCAATGCGAGGTCACTGGGTCAACTCCAGTAGAAATATCGAAAGTGAGGGTCTTGTCAACAGTCTTAACCAGGACCACTTAGTATCAACAAAAAAAGGATAGGAAAGCAAACATCACAATGATAAGTGTCTTTTTATTATTACAGCTCATAGTACAAAGACATGAATACAACAGAAACATGGAACTAGAAGTACAAGGGATGTATCCACTAGTTCCTCTCTTGTCCACCTGCTCCCGGAGTTCTACTTCCTTGTCTACTGCTCGGCTGTTGCTCAAGCACCTGCCGCTGCTTTTGCCTCGGTGGCTCCTGTAGAGCCTGTGGATCATCTGTACAAGGAGTCGGATAGTCATGTGCCAGGTGACCCATCCTGCCACATTCATAACACTTCCTACTCCTCGTACGGCTGGATCTAGTCCTGATGGACCTCTGCATCATCTGTCAACTGCCCATAGATGACTCAGCTACTGATCGAAAACCCTGCAGCAAAGGCAAAAGCTCTTGTACATGCTCGAGGTGTAGAGCTACTGGCACAAACTCCACCCAGAAAAAGGTCTCGAAGTATGCCCATGTGAAGGTCATACCGTCGCAAAACTGGAACAAGTTTCTCCACCATCTTCCTGCTGCTGCTTGAAGAAGGCTGGAAGCAAAGATCACCATGAAGTCTGCAGGCATCCCCACTAGCATGAAGACTCTCACCACTGCCCCCAGCCAATCCTCAGCCACCTGCGGGTCCGTCTCTCCCCAGAACCTGGGAGGACTCTAGGGATGGAAGTCGTTCAGTGCGTTCAAGTGGCGTGCATCGCCTACTACTGGGGCTGGTGGCATCGGTGTCCCAATGTATGGTAGTACCGCTGGTACCTCTGCTGGTGCCTCAACTGCAAGAGGGCCCTGTACCGAAGCCTCGTCGCTCGACAGGCTGTCAGTACGCACATCCCTCTGGGCTCTAGCTGGTCGTCCGAGAAAAGGCATCCTGAAAGAAACAACGTGACACTGTCAAATGATTATACCTGGTGAACTGACCTGGTTTGAGCTGATATTTAAAAACTTCTGGAAACACACACGCACTCAGTGTTTTCATACACAAAGTCGGAAATTAGTTGTCAGGGTCCTGGTGTATGGATACGTCGGTCGCCCGCACAAAAAATGGACTCCATGAACTGAAAACCACACTCGGAACTCTTAACAATATTGCTTCATAGAAAGAAAAAAATATCCGAGCTATAAGTTCTGCGGTAAAACCGACTCCTCTGATACCAATTTGTCACGACCCGTCCTCGGGGACCGTTCCATGACTACCCCAAGCCCGCCTTCCATAGGCCAGGGGCTGGAGACTAGCACCAAAGGTGTAAATCCTGATAACTGGGAAGGCATTGCCTTAATAAAAGTAAAAAAAACACCACAGAGTACAAGAAGAAGTAAAACAATAAGTACAAAGAGAAGTGATGAAAGGTAAATGGGCCAGAATACAAAACCAAAAGAAAGTACAACTACAACTGAACAATGTAAAATAGAAAAAGACAATAGCTGGTAGGATGGAAGAGGCTCCTAGGTTGTCCTCCTCGGATCCTACATGAAGGTTAGGTACAGATGAAGCAACTCCTGGATCGTCCACCACGGATCCTACTTAAAGGGTAGGTACAGATTGCCTCCACAACGCTCTCGCCCGTCAACCTCCTCCGAGTGTCGTCTCGCTGTGAAGTCCACCTCCGGATACTCACTCGTCGTGTAGTCCAACTCCGGGTACTGACTCGTCGTGTAGTCCACCTCCGGGTACCGTCCAGTCCTCGAACACTCGGCCTCCGTCAGCACTGCCCGTCGTCTGCAACCAACACAACGGGGTGCAGGCATATCCCGTGCAGGGGTGAGTATAACGTTACTCAGTAGGGACCCCGAAAACCTCAAGGTCTCACTAAAACCAACAAGGATAACAACAAGTAAGATCCCAACAGATAACCTCTACTTAGGTATATGCCCATACATATACCTAAGTTATCAAGTAACCCTTCTCAATCATGAGTAAACACAAGTGTTATGAAATCAACGGATAACCACTACCCAGTTATATGCCCATACATATACCTATGTTATCAAGTAACCCATCTCAATCATGAGGAAACACAAAGTTCATAGACTCAACTCAAACTAGGATTTTTATTATCGAAACCGTAACTGCTGAAAAGCTCCGTCTTTGGAGTGTACAGTGGTCCTGTCACGACTCCGAGGTACTGCTCACTAACCTAATACTGCTGAGGTACTTCTCCTGTCGAGTACCGCTGGCCAGCCACCCAAACGCAGTAGTGCTTCCCGTCGGGGTATGCCACCCAAACACAGTAGTGCACACCCCCTAGTAGCCTGCAGAGGTACTCTCCGGACGAGTAACGCGGGTCTGCACTGTCACAAAGGTAGTGGTCCGTCCGCCATGGGTCTGCACCTCACAACATAATGCTCCATCCACTGGGCTAGTCGACTCACTCCAAGTCGAGTCGATCAAGCAGTCGTGAGGTCTCAGTTGGTTACACGGTCTCTGTTCTCCGCATGCTTGTCTCTGGGAGGGTCTTCCCCACGAGCTACAGGTCGATACTCCAAGTATCTCAAAGTCCCATGAAGAAGTATCTCAAAGGACAGCATCATCATAGGGGTCTCAACGCAAAAGACGGCGCGTCAATCAGTCGCCCGATCTGTGAGTTATTAGCCTTTTCGTCCCAGGGGCCCGATTGGTCTCGTGTGCGAACCAACCCGGTCGTATCTCAACTGTAACCCAAATCTCATAGGGTAAACTCAAAGGGAAATTTTCTCAATGTAATCACCAATGCCGCTGACGGTTCATCAAACAAACGTCTGGTCTGAAAGATATCAGCTTTTCCGTTCTAGAGGCCCGGTTGGATTTCGGGTGCAATCCAACCTGGCAACTATCCAACTGCAACCAAAACTCAGGCGAAGTATGGCAAAAGTTCCGTCTCAACAAGGAGAAATCAACGAGACAGACAACACGTCAATCGGACGCCCAGTCTGTGAGTTATCGGCCTTTTCGTTCCAGCGGCCCGGTTGGTTTTGTGAGCGAACCAACCCGACCGCACTTCGATGACATCCAAACCTTGAGCAGAGTAAGCCAAAAGATCCGTCTCACATAGAGGAATCCATCAAAGTCGACGACATGTCAATCAGACATCTGGAGCTCAAGATACATGTGTTTCCGCTCTGAGGGCCCGGTTTGTTTCGTATCCGAACCAACCCGTCCGAACCCAAAGTTCTCTAAAACCTTGAGTGTAATATACCGAAATGACCATCTCGATCCAAGGGTCGCATCGCTGCTGACGGTGCATCGATCGGTGGTCTACAGCTCAAGATATAAGCAAAAAACCAAAAAAGGTCCGAAAGTGGGGGGTCTGGGCTCGGACCGACCCGGCCCAACCCCCCTGGGTCGGCCCGAACCGGGTCAACCAGACCCGGGTCCGACCCGGTGGGGCACGACCCGGACCAGCATGGGCGGCCCGGCGCGGCCGGTCCGGCCCGGGGCGGCTCAGCTCTGGCCTAGCGATCCGGATTGGCGCTGGCCGAGCGGCCGCGCAAAAAGGGGGCGCTGCCCCCTTGGACGAAACTGCGGCCCCCCGCGCGGGGGCCGCTCCCTGCCAACGGACGTGGCATGATTCCCCGTCCTGCTGGTCCCGCGCGGTCGTGGGACCAGCTTCCCGCCGCCGCGGCTTAAGCCGCGGCTACCCCTTCCAGGCGGCGCGCCGGCGGGACGCGCCGGTGGAATCTTCCGCGGACCACCGGAGTTGCTCCGTTGGTCTGATTTCAATTCCATCTGCGCCGGTGGTCCTCCCGAGAGCCAAAGATCACTTCAAATGATTCCAAACGCCATTGCAGACCGCCTCATCATCGTCTGTCGATCCGCACTTCTACAACAAGCATCGGGGTCTTCAAATCACCTCCTTGGCCCCAACTCCGCCCCAGGTTTTGTTTAGCCCCAACGGCGCGGCGCGACGGCACCACGCTTCTTCGCCGCGTTCCTTCTTCTCATTTCCGCACAGTGAAATGGCACCGCACTGCCTTTCACGTGTCGCAACAAACTCAAACAACAAGGGGGGAAGGAGGGTCAGCCATGTTCGTGTGGTCCGACCTTCCCCCGTTAGCATGATAACAGGCGGCCCAAAATGAAACCAAGAAAGGCGACAGATGAGATCACGATCAACAATAAAAATAAGCTCTCACAACTTCCCACAACAAAATTTCCCAACCCATGAGGAAAACGGGCGTCGATCAACTAGATAACAAGTTGATCTGTGTTTCCTTGTATTCTTTAGAATGAATGAAACGAGGGAATAAATCCATTCTCAAAATGAATTCCCTACCTCAAGCGTTGTCGTCGAATGCGAGTTCGTCGCGGAAATAACCGTCGTGGAGGAAGAGGATCATCGCGGAAGAGACGTCGCGGAAGGAGCGTTGTGGAAGAAGCATCGTTGACGTCGCGGTACACGGCGTCGCGTCGTCGATCTCCGCAGGTTTGGTGTTCTTCGTCGGATGTCGGAGCGTTCTTCACGTTCTTCGCGTTCTTCGCCAAAGAAGAACGCTTTCCTCCAAATTCTCTCCACGCCACAAGATCCAACAGAAATAAAATAAGAGTTATCTTATTTTATTAATGCACATGACATGTTTGAATTTCAAAAGAAAAGAAACAAACAATTAATTCAATGAATTAATTGTAACGATTTAACCGCCCAATTAATGAGGTGTTTCTTAACCAGAAAAACGCATGGTTGTCTTTCATTAAAGAGGGGAGTTGAAGGTGCATTACTTAGAGGAAATGAAATGGTGGGGATCGTGCAGGCCCCACCTCACAAATATCCTACCAAGTGGGTTGGATATTTTGGGTTCCACCCTATCCGCTTAACTTAGCTTAAGTGACTTTTAAGTGGCTTTAAGTGAAATAAAATAAAGTTGTCGTACCACTTTATTTTATTTGTTATCTTAACCCCAAAAATTAAAAACCACACCCGAGCAAACGCAACTCCAGAAAAGGCATTTCTAAGAAAATTCTGGCCCTGAGATTTCATCGGTGCCCTCGGAATTCGATTCCGAGCACCAGTTCAAAGTTATAAAAACCCGCTCGTTCGTTCACTGAACGTTCCCGAGCTAAACTTCGGAAATTAATTCTAGGCACACCGGGCCTCGGAATCAGGTGCCGTCAGAAACCGCATTCTTGTAAAATTCAAATCAAATTATGAAAAACATTTCCTTGAAATTTCTGGGTCTTTGCAATTATAATTATATATATATATTATTTCATCATTACTATTTATACCGTCAAATTTAGTGGCTTGGTTTTGATGGACATAACTAAATAATAATATTTCATGATCATTTATGTTCATCTTTGTGTGTCATATACATTTTTAAAACATAATTTTATTATTTTAAAATCATACAGTGTTACATTCTCCCCATGCTAATACATTTTATACCCATAAATTTAACATTTTATCGGTGATGAAGGGTTAGAAATTTGAAAATTATTTCTTTGATACCTCACATTGTTAAATGGGATAATATAACATTATTTGATAAATAGGGAGTCTAAAATACATAGGTCACTGTGAATAACACACCACTAGCTTCCCAAAAATAATAACATTAGTGGGAATAAAAAATATAAAAATGGGGTAAAAATAAATATCTAATTTTTTTTAGCCAGAGATCTTTTTCTCAAGGAGAAAAAATAAAACTACATGGGGAAAATACGGGTGGGGTCATACAAGAAAGCATGCCCCCATTCCAAGAAAATCAAAGTCAAATATCATACTCATACTGATGAGAAATGTTATAATCATCATACCAGTCAGAGTCAAACTCTAATAGACCATGAGACCTGGAAATCATAGTTGGCTTCAAATTTGATTAATCTTTCTTATGTCTCACTTTCCTTGTAGAAACATAAACAATAACACCTTTCCCTTTAGATAAAGCCTGAGCATATGATGGTTTTTTTGGGAGACATCCTCACCATCTTCCCACCTTTCTTGGATGTCCTCAGCTTCCCTTAATTTCTGAATTTCATTTTGAAGGCCTAAAAGGTTCCCACCATCATTTGGATTTTGTTTCCCCACGATTGAGAGAGAATACTTTTCCAGAAAAACTCTTGTTTTAGTGCTTCCCTCACCTACTTACTTAGACACCACTGGTAGGATCATATCTATCTCTGATCCATTTGAGGCATGCCTAAATTCCTCAATCTCATGATCAGATATTCTGTGGTCATTAACCATAGACTCGTGATCTTCTTGCACAATCTCATGGGGGACATAAACAACCGATTGTGAAACACCTGCATTAAAAGTTTCTTTTCCCCTACCATGAGGGGACTATATCCCACCAACATGATCTTCCTTGGAATTACTCAACTTCTTCATATATGATGCCTCATGATTCCCCTTTAGAGTAAAAAAAGGGCTCACAACATTCTTACAACATCTAGCTTTGACATGACCAACAGATAGACAACATGAATTGAACTCGGGTAATTTATCATATTCCACATTTAGAGGTATGTCATCATCCAGTGCAGACAAATTTATGTTGTAAATCAAGAAGGAGGTGTGTTCCACCTTTAATAAAACCCTATCATAATGAACGAACTTCATTGCATATGTGGTATTATCCAATTTAATTGGAATTCCCATAGTAGAAGCAATTTCAAAAATGATCTTAGGATCCCAAAGGATCCAGTTGAGACCAAAAATTTTAATCCATAATTGAGCCTTGGTATTTTTTAAAGAAAAGGTATTCAAATGAAAGTCCCATTCATGAAAACAAATCAGTCATGATTTTATACGATAATATTTTTTATTAAAGATCATTTTCCTATAGTTGAGGAATTCAATGACCATATAGACTAAGAACATATATAAATATACTTATAATACTAGTTAAATTTTATCCTTTAATGAATTTCCATAAAAATTTCATTTTTTTTCTAACCAATGAGTTTTCAAGATGAATTTTTCATTCTAGAATCATTAATAACAACTTCCTATGGACCACATGAATCTAAAAAATGTTATCAAGATGTTCTACAATTCTTTAGAAATTAATCAGAAATAAATAAATATTAAGAGGTATAAAAATTCTCAAAATGAATAAAACTTTATATTTATTTCCCAATATATATTTCAAAACAAATCACCCCATAGTTAGATAACCCAACACAAAAATTGCCCCAATACCCATAACATTAAATAATATTTTAACTACAAAAGTGATCTCATGCCATCTAAATAAAATTCCCATAAATTTGACATGATTTTATCGTAAATAATATTCCATGTTCAATCATATAACAAACATAATGGTAATATATATCTAAAACCTATGAAATGTTTTCCAAAATATAATTATTCACCTTGATAAATCACTACATGGTCTTATAACATAGTTAAATTCATAGAATTAAAATTATTTAAATTTATGATGATAACATGAAATGTAATCCTTATCCTGACTATAAATATTATGAAAATATATTCTTGTCAAAGAATAATTTTCCAACCATCATGATCTTCTATATCATAAATCCAAATCCTATACTAACCTAAAGGGTTATTTATAACTCAATGCAATATTCTTTTTAAAACTTATTAAATGATTCTAAATACAACAAAATCCATATTACTTACACCCACAATGGGGTATATATTACATTGAACATATGATAGAACTTAAACTCATACACCCATAACGGTATACATAACTCTTTTGTTACCCTCATATGAAAAAATATATTCTTCAAAAAATTAAAACAGTACTTATTCCACAATTAAAATTGGATAACATAAACAATATTCCATCAATACAACAATGTTGTAAAATACATAAAAGAAAACATAAATAAACTTTTAACAATTTTTATATTCTATTTCATGTCAACCAGTACTATCTGCTTTACATTATCAACAGAAGTCATCTATTTATTCTAAATAAACATTGTCACATTACCACTAAATCACAATTCATGATAACTATAAACAGTCAACATATATTTTCAAACAATTGAAGAAAATATACAATTGATAAATACATATGTTTCTAGTTATTATAAAATATATAATGACATAAATATAACACTTAGACAACATAATTCTAAAATATTGATACCTATACCATTTAGTCCTTCCACATAAATTAATGGAATAAAACAGGTTCTTCCTTGTTCTATGTGTTAAACCTTGGATTTAGGAATTGGATCTGGTAATTTCCCCATTCCCCCACATAAGACATTGAAAACTAAATGGTACCATTATATGAACATCATTTACCTCCATTGAATCTTCTTTTACCATTATAATTACTTGCTATAGTCATATAATTTCCACATAGAAAATACATTTTCATTCATTTGAGACATTACATAGATTGATTCTTCCCATATTCTGGACATTTTGGAAAATAAATCTAATTTCATCACATACCTTTATGAAAATACATATTAAACTTATTTGCTGTGTCAGAAAACTCACCGAGGATGATTTAGTTATAAGATATAATGAGATAGTTGATTAATCATAATCATAAGGTTTTTCCTTCATGTTCCTATTTCATTATGTTTATCATAATGAACATCGTTCCATTTTTTATCTAACTTTGTGTTAAAATGAATCCTTTTGGTTCCATCCAATGACTAACAGTAAAATGTATAGTGTGAAACTTCATAGTGAGAAAAGAGATAATACAGAAAATCATTTATAGGATATATAAATTAGGAAAATTTATTTTCAATATATGATAAAATAGGTTTAACCTTGGTCATAATAATCATCATATATTCAATTATAATTGGATATTTTATAATAAAAATGTGAATTAACCAAAGTATTTCCCTAAGGAGTGTCAAACTGGGTGCATAGTACGGGAACACTCACTATGCACTAGAATAATGTTTGAGATACAATCCAATAATTATTTGTAGGGTTATTATCCCAATATAAATCGATGCTACCACACATCCAATTAAAGTATCCAATAGGGGATGTTTTTTTCAGAAATAAAAACCCCATTATTTACCATAACAAAGGATTTGTTCATATTCATATGATTATCTTAAGGGTTTTCAGTATATTTTCCTCATATTAGCTTCCAAGTTTAAACAAAAAATTATATAATACAATCTATAGTGAACCATACATTTCATACACAGATATTATATATTTTTGAAATAATATTTGTTACATAACATCATGATAAACAAAAAAAAATCATTTAGGTATAGTGCCATTGAAAAAATGGATACATAATCAACTTATTCATATGATGTCTACATTTTCTGTTACTTAGATCATTATAACTAAACCAATTTTATACATATCTTACAAAAAATCTTAATTAATATCATGGGGAAAGGAAACAAAAGAATGTGTGATCTCATATTCTCAGTAAGGGTAAATAGGGGACAAATCAATGATTACAAAAATATATCATGAGAGTAAGAGTATTGATAGAATCATCTTAACATTGTAAAAAATACCCCAAAAAATAAAGATCATATTCTTGATTCAAGGCCTATGTTTTGGCAGTTCATAAGACATGAATCAGAAAGGAATAAAAAAACCATGAGCCCTAGTAGCATAATATTGGTATAAGACAAAGATTGTTGGAATAAACATAAGCATAGAAAATTATATCCATAATAGTAAAGGCATGATACCAAGACTATCATAGTTTATTGGTTTCAATCCTCATTATATCAAGGTTATAATGGTTTAAAACCATGACTATCATATTTTAAATAGTCTCTTATTAAAGTAATATAACTCCCTATCCAATATGATTTAATCGTAGGAGATATCCATCTCCCCATAATTCATTGAGGGCATCTATAATTTTTTGACCACCCCTCATATTAAAAATCATATGGATGAGTTCCACAATATCATAAAACATTCATTAAATCATAAAAATGAAAAATAAATGGGTTTCATAACTGTTTCATCATAGTTTTACACATGGAAAAGAAATAAATTTCACAAAAACATAATAAATCCATCATAGGTTAACCCATGTAAAAGGAATAATATTCATAAAAATAAGATCATCATAGTAATACATTATCCACTAAAATAATAAGTATGGAGTCATTGGTTCATATTCCCCACTAATATTAATGTAACAACAAATTATGTTATCATAGATGAAAAAATCCGATAAACTATCACATTGAATGTTTCTAGAGAAGAATATTGTTTTCACTTGGAAGTAAATTGATCAAAATATAAAAATTTCCAAAATATTAATGAAATATTTTTCATTTTTGATTAACTTGGAAAATTGAAAAGTAAGCCTCAAATAATTGAGTGGACATGAGAGTAGGATATTTTTCTGATTCCATATATGATAAAATAAACCATTACATTGACACTTTTGTAAAAAAAAATGAAACAGTACGTCATTCAGATTATAAAAAAAATTAATTTTATTAATTTTATTAAATATAAAATCATGGTAAAAACTGTGTATAAAATTGATTAGTAAAATATTAATAAAAATACATAAAATAGTTTTTTTAAAACAAGAAAATGGAAGAAAAAAATTTTTTCACCAAAGTGAAAAATAAATTCCGCTTTCCATAAAAAAAATTCAATTAGTTACATGAGTTTATAAAGAGATGAAAATGAAAGTAAATAATGTACTGTAACAAACTATATAGATAATAAGAAAATAAATTAGATTATTGAGAGGTATACCATACTATTTTATAATAAAAACCTTAATCATAAACAATAGTGATAAACAAAGAGGTCTTTACCTAAGCTCCTTAATTCTTTAGAAACATTTGAATCTAAATTCCCAAGAAAGTATAAATTCAAATTAAGAGTGAAATAACCTGATTATAAATACATTTATGACTTTATATTCAAAAATTTCTATATATACAACTCATAAAATAATATCGGTGTATAACATAACAGAAGTCCCAAAAAAGAAAATTTGATATGATAATCCATTACCTTGGGTTCCACGTATTATAAAAGTTCTATAACCAAGAGTATAGTAAGTTTAAAAATATAATAATTCTAATCTATATTAATGTATATACATATAATATAATTTATGGAGCATTATAATTTTCCTTCAGGGGCTCCTAAGATTCATTAACAAATAATGTTATGTAGAGAAATCTATTCCAACACATGATCATGTTTAATTCACTCATGATTTTCCTATGCTATTAATTCAATTTGAATCAAAAACATATTTATGTATTATTTCGTAATTTTTCAAAATATATTATATATCATTATAAACCATTAGTTTGGGATGTTTCACCAATAAGTAAATAGTCAATTCACAATATGGGAACTCTGAATACACCATTGATAAATATTTTCTAAAGGGATTATTTTAAAATAATTACAACTATTTAAATAATAAAAATTAAAAATAAAATGAAAAAAAATTTAATACCTTTAAATACGACCCTGTTTTTTCATTCCTATCATAGAATGTTGTGAAAAACTATTTATTTCCTAGTGTAATATAGTGGGTTACTAGGGTTTTTTCTCAAGACAATCTCACACTAATTCCTAATTCACATATTTTTGTATTTTATATTTTAATAGAATAGATATAAATATGTGGAAAAAGTGAATAAAGGGAAAAATATCATTCTATTCTATTAAAACTAGGATGTATGAATGTAAGAGAATATATAAAATTATCCCAAGAGATTCATCCATGGATAACATTCATCACCCGGTTTTAAATATAACTAATTCTCCCACTCAATCATATATGTGAAAAACATCTTAAACCATACCTATATATATTTATAAGACTCAAAAGTCACTAGTAACACCATATTTCTACATCCTAAATCAAAGTAGAATGGTTTTAGAATAATAATATGACCATTAGATGAATTTAGTGAGTTTTACACCATCCAAAAATCATTCATGGATCAACCTAAAGTGTATATTATCTATATAATCTAGTTCTGTTTCAGTTTACTCCCTCGGGATATTCCTCATTCCAACTTATCATAATTATGATCATTAGATTTCAAAAGGTATAATGTGAGGTAAAGAGAGAAAGATAGAACATAATAGAAGAAACACTTTTTTTAGAACATGTATATGGAGTTAAAAGGATAATAAATAAAACTAAAAATTACATTAAGAATGAATTACAACAATCATACTTCCCTCATGGTCCATTGATGCCTGATATCCATGAACTACAACCTTCCAATCCTATTTATAGATGGAGGAATCCATCTTATCTCCTTAATGTTATCTTCATTCAATGTTTCATTCTTTATGTGTTTGAAATTCCCCATAAATATATATCCTTATTTCTACCTGATACAGTGGATAAAAATCATGGGTATCTTGATAATATTTGTTTACAAGGTTATGGTGATAATTTCTGATGTGTTGTGGGTAGGATAACATATGGTGTAACCCTTATTATATTTTATGTCCTATATATGACTACAATAATGAAATATCCTTCATGTCCATTCTTATTCATAATAAAACATTTTACTAAAATATTATACACCGTCACAGTAGAATGAAAACCCAATGGGTAATCTTCTATTCAAAAATTCAATCATTGTTATCAAATATAATCCTAGGACATAGCCTTTATCTCTAGTTCATAACCAAAGGATTCTATGATTTAAGGGAGAATCATGTGGTATAGTGGATGTCAATTCTCGGGTGGTGTCAATCATTTGTTTCATCCTCCATGATATCCCTATAGTGTATCCATGGTAGAAAAAATAGTTTAAGTAGTTTCGTGAACCTTATAAATCCTTAAGAATCTATGATTTATCCATACATGTAGTCATGTGACACTTATATAGCATTGGTTAACTCATATGTATCCTTTGTAAGAACAATTTTACCTTTAAGTTTCATTTTAAAACTATATATTACCATTACACCACCATGGTTTACACAAACACAAGCTTATGAAAACCAATCATACCTTTATGTAACATTTTAAAAATAATATCTTACCATTATAAAGTTCTCAAGCCACCTAAATATAGTTATAAAAACATTTGAATAAATAATTATAGATCCTGAATTAAATTTACATCGTTGTGTATTACTCTTATAGAGTGGTGAAGTGGTTTCTCACTCGTACATAGTGTGGTCTTTACCTTTACATAGATTTCGAAATCCCTGGGTTACCCTGACAATGTGTATCAGGTGCCCTTGTGTAAGATTTTAGAACCTTGGGTAACCATTACAGAATACAAGAGGAACTCTACTGCATATAAGTGTAACATTTTCCTATTACATATATCATATTTCATCTATAAGGGTAAACAATGAATATCCAAATTTTCATAATCCAAATTAGTCAATCAAATTCATCCTTTTCAACTATTTCACTTGATATTGCATTTGAAATGTAAATCATGCTTATTTTAATTAAAAAATTAATTACATAGACAATAAAATAAAATTATTTGAAATTAATTATTATAATATTATCATTTTTATAAGAATAATAAATTCATCTAATACCCCCACACTTGAATTATTTTTTTCATAATGTATATAATATCTCTATTAAATTGTAGAGGAACCACATGTATCATATATTTATATTTTGAAGTAAAAAAAAATGATTATCAATGTAGTAATAAAATTTTATTTTACCCATAAAATAGAATTCCAACTTCACTCTTTTCAATGAATCCAAAAAACCAATGTATATTACTTTCCAAAATGGAAAATTGTAATCTTTACCTTTTCTAGATTAAAGAATTTCAATTTAATATTATTAAGCATTATGATCCATTATCTACTAAATATTGGAATATTCACTTTTCTAATTACTCCCAGAATATATTTATGTATATTTATGATCATTCCAATAGTACATGGTCCATTCAATAAGCTATAAAAGATCTTTATTCTCTAAATTGTGAAGAAAAAAATCACATGAAAACATAAGGACTTTATAACCAAGGCTCTAATAAATTAAAGGCTTATGGTTGTTAGATATTTATGTGAATGATTTTTGGGACAAAGAGGAGTTATATATATATCATAAGTAATGATATCAAAATAAATGTGTAATGAATATTTCCCCCTAAAAATTTACAACCCATAATTTCAATTCTCAGAGTAAAGGAAACAGGACAATGAAAGAATAATAAATGATATTAACCCTCTTCAATTATTCTATGATTTTTTATTATTTTTCCCTTTTAAATATAGATTTTAAGATTAATTTTAACATTTTAATGTTTTTCTTGGCTAAAATAACACATCCACCACTAATCCTGATATAATAAAAAACATGGTTCTAGTAATTTTGATTATCTATTCTTCAAAGTCATAAACCATTTTATTATTTTTTATTTTTATTCTTTTTTTAAGAGGAGTTTCAATGAATTTAAAATGAATGAATCATAAAAAATTACCAATAACCAAAATATATCTCTAGAATTATTCATAAAAATATAGCGAATTCCTTCTTTCATTACATTCCTAACCCCACACATCAACTTTCCAATATCATGAAAAAAATAGGATGAGTATAGGGGTAGATATATTTGGTTTTTAATGTGGTTTGATCCTAAAATTTCCATTCATTTTTTTTATAGGATAAACAAGGATTAATATAAAATATTTTCTCAAAGATAGTGCAAAGTCCATAAAAATTACTCAATCGTATAAAATGTAACTATGTACAGTCATAACTTTGATAAGTTCCGACTAATTTTCTAATTGGTGGGATGATATATGATCTCTCAATATGTATAATAAATATGGATGGAGATTATAAAGTATATAAATAATATAAAATATTTTACATAAACATTTTTAAATCAGTCAAGACATATATGAATAGTAAATACCCAATCCATAGAAAATTAAAAAATTCAAATTATAAAAATCGTAGGGAAATCTCATTAAAAAAAATTAAACAATTACCTCAAATTAAATTTTAAAAAATAAAGCCATACATAGATAAAATAATTAAATTATCCATTTAACTCATTCAATGTCATTATATTAGAAAAATAAAATAAGGAGTTGTGTGTAATAACATAAACTCTTATAAATAAAATCCCCTTTATGGTTGAATTTAATGTCTTATTATGTGTTTTGGGGAAAGAAACCAAATAATTTTTTTGGGTTTTATTATATCTTATTAGATTTAAAATTATATTAAGAACCATAACCATTGAAAATATAGTTTTTGAACCATGTTCATTTGATTAGTATAAATATAGGGATTTAATAATTCCAGTAAACATATACCGAGGAAGTGATTATATAAAAAATTAAGATTATAACCTATGAATCCTATTCGATAGAGATTATAAGGAAGTTAGAAACACATTAATTTTATTTTCAACAATACCTACATGTTATTCTATAATTTAAGTAATAAAAAAACATTTTATTTGAGAAGTTAAAGCTCGTCAAGATTACAGAAAAAACCATGTATGCGGAACAACCCAATGAAATTATCACCGTAGTGCACCTTTCGTTTAGGGTGTTTTCTGTTGTTATAAAGGGATATATATGAAGGCCATAAAAATATGAATATTTATATTATATTGTTAATAAAATAATTTTTATATCATTATCTCATTATTGGTACTTTATAAATTATTTTGATTTTGATATAATAAAACTAAAATTGTATTTTTGGTAAATATTTAAATTTAATTAAAAAATTTATTTTTATCAATTAATGTATTTTTTGAAATATATATTATATAATTAAAAACTATTATTAAATAATTTTAATTAAATATAAATGAACATGTAATTTTATGAAGTCAAATGTAATTTTCATAAGTACTCAAAAACTATTATTTTCACGAAAAACCAAGACTTTCCCAATAAATGTCGATTGTTATTTTAAAAATTAAAATTAAAATATATAAAAACTTATTTGAATAAAATAAATATTATTTTTTTAATAAATACATTTATTTTATCTAATAGGGAAATTTTCATAATTTTTTTAAAGAGTCGATTTTTTGGGTAAAAATTAAATACTGTATGAATATATGTTTTTATTATGACAGAATAATGAGTAAATACTAATGTAATAAATTAATTAATGGGTATCCACGAACAAATACATGTTTATCCATTAAAATAAATTAATTTTATGTTTATTTTATTCATTTTATAAAACTTTTATGAATCCTACAAAATCAATAATATATTTTAATGATTTAAAATTATTTATTTAAGGTTATGACTCACATCCACACCACTGGGGTATATAATTTAATGTGTTTGGAAATTGGATTTATAAAATAATTAAAAACCCTACACTTTTGATGAAACCATGGTCCATAACTATTGGATTTTTTTTGTTTTAGGTAATTTAATAATATAGAGTCCGGAACTGAGGTTTGAGAAATAATAAAGAACTCCCCACTCTTTTCCTATATAACCCAACCCCCCAATATCACATTCCTCTCCACTCAAAAACCATGGAGATAATTGTTAATAATTTATAACCTATCTTTAATTCTCCAATTTATCCCCCAAACTATCAATAAGATCCTCTAAAGCATTTGGAATCACACTCTTAATGTATAGGATCCTCTAATTCTACTAATTAATCAAGAATCTTCATTATCTTATTAAATTTATCACAATTTCATAATTTTGGAAAATATTCTTCCATATCCCACTTATTTATAATATTATGACTAAACTATTATATAACCCCCCTTTATTTTCATTAATAACTAGCATAAACTATTATATATCCTCATTCTGGCGATCAAATTTTGTTGTGATTTTCCGTGCCAAAAGTATTGTGTAGGGAATAACCATTCCCATTTATAATAAATTGTGTTCATCTTTTTACAATTAAAATTATTTTATTTCAAACTTACATGTATTTATTCCACCCCATTGATAGTGAAATAAACTTTTGTTATCAATGATTCTGGTTTTATGATCTATCTGGTACACTTATGGGTGTGACTAAAATGAATGTGATAGGTGCTCCTAAAATTATATAGCTCTCCAATACATTTTGTAATTTCTTTGTCTAATGAGACATCATGAAAGGGATTAGATAGTGAACAAAATCCAACATGTTACATTTTTCATCATGATGTGTTGGTATGTATCATTGACATATGTTTACGATACATGTTTGAATTTGTTTCCACATTTCCCATGTTTCCATTATGTTATCATCCTATATCATTCCTCATTATTCATGTTTATGAATATAATAGATCTTATGTTTCACTTATATGCACATTTTCTAACATGTAATCATTTTTTCTTGTAATTCCACATTTATTAACATATTGGGATTTATATCTCACCCCATTCTTATGTATATCCCAAGGTTATCCCTTATTTTTTCAAATACGACGGAATATTATGATCATGTTAAGAACGTTTTCAATAATGGTGTTTTTTCTATATTTTATGATGTTATTTAATGTAACTAATTCCAAAATTCACTATTTATCTTGAACTTTTTGGTTTTATTACATATAATACGATCTATTAAATAATAAAATAATGTGTAATAAAATAAATTATTCTCTTAGTTGGTATTAAAAGAATGTTTAGTTATTTTTTTAATGGGAGAAAGAAATACTAGAAAAAGTATTAGGGATAATACTAAACTTTTGTGTACATCACTAAATTTTGGTAACTTATATAGTAAGTGGTTTCTATAAAAATTCTTCCTTATTTGTATATTACAAGTGGGTGTAGCTCTAGTATAGATATATATGGGGGAAAATATAAAAACACTATGTTGAGTTAGACTCTACAGGGAACTAGTGAATAACAATAGGAATTGATGCACCACACATATGAAAATATTTTGGGATATTCATTGGTAAAACACAAATTTCACTATGAACCATTATTATGAAAAAAAATCCCATAAATGTATATGTTAGTAAATAGATCATAGATAACCTAAATTTAAGCATAGAAATCCATGAAATAAGGAAATAAATATAATTTATAAGTTATCCATTTAATTTAATTGGATTCCCATTTATGTGATTTATAGTTTAAAAATAATCATCCATAATTTTCCATTTATTCTTCCCAATGGTCAGAAATAGGGGGAATGATGAAAACAAGAACTATAAAGGCCAATGTGATGACTTCCCAAAATAGATTCCCAACTGAATTAGATAAGAAATAGAAAACTATAGGGAAATATAATCATAGATAAATAACCTTATGAATATAAACATAGATCAATAGGATCCTCAAAGTCCTCCTAATAAAAAACAACATGAAATTGAGAGATTTATATGATGAAGGCCTTGTCCATTTAATGAATCATTTTATCCCTTAATCGTAGAATAATGGATTGAATCTATTGAGGAGATCATCTTTATCCTTCAATGTTTAGAGGAAGAGAATGTTATATTGTCTATTTATCTAATGGAGGAACAATTCTATGAATGGTGGAAATAGATCAAGAAAATGAATCTTAATGAAGTGATTTAAGCGATGGGGTGGAAGGAATTCCATAAAATGTTTTTTGATAAGTATTTTCATCAACTATACAACATAAAATGGAATAGTATTTCCTTAACCTCATGAAAAATTATTAATAATTTACAAGGTAGTATAAGTAAAACATAGCTTTACATGCATGATTTTACTTCACCTTTATCATAACACCTGAATTCATGGTCATCCTCATATTTAGATGGATAAAATCAAGTCTGTGAAAATCCTTGGAGATCTGAGATATTAATAGTTATGAGGAAATTGTCTAATGTGACCTCAAAATAAAAATTGATATCAGAGAATCTAAAGGGTATCATATGGATAAGTAGAAATTGGAGTTTAACTATAGTGGTGTGATGGGGATATCCAATAGTGCTAATAAATTTTAATGTCCCACTTCTCAAAAGTGCAGAATGAAGCACTATAACAACATCCTCAGTGGGGAGAGGAAATGCAATATGTGAAGAAGGAAAGAAATATTTATAGGGATTATTGGAGATAAAAACTCACTAATGATATGGATGAAATGAATATTTGGTCATCCCTGATCACATTGTTCATTACTTCAGTTTCAAGGAACAAGGGAACTTTTCAAACCAATAAATGAAACAATGGGTTTTTAGAGACAACCAACAACCTCAAAGGTAAAAAGGGGGAGCTTATTCCATCACAATATCTTATGTGAATCCCAAATATTATGTTGTGGTATGTATCATAGTTTTTTATTCATCAATATAGAACATAAAATTTTATTCTGGTTATAATCATTCAATACTATAATACAGGTTTATTAGAACTATTCACACCCCACCACAATGAATGGATATAGAGTTGTTAGTGAAAATTTAAAATGTGTAAATTACTACATCCCAAGTATATAGATCCTCCCATATAAAAATTTGTCGCATGATCTTCCAAGAAAACATTATGATAACCCCTTTCTTGAATTTTGATGCAATTCTAGGCTTGGATTATCTTTCCTTATATAGATCCAACATAAATTTTACCGAGAATGAAATCACCATCTGTATCTCTAATCATCCCCTGATTAAATAAAATATTATAGAAGACAATGAATCATTATTTTCTCCAACATCAAAAGCATTGATATTATTTCCTTATGATAAATTATATCTATCTCAATTGATTGAGTATAAGGAAAATATCTTCCTTGAATACAGGCCCATTGTGAAGGAATACACTAATGTGTTTCTCGTGGAATTGTTTATTCTTCCTCTTATCCAAGAGGATAAATTTTAAATCAAGAATATTCCAAGGGAATTGAAATTATAAAAACCCTTTATTGAATGGATGTTATGGGAAATGATAAACTAATGAATAAACTACAAGAGAATCTTGACAAAGGGTTTATAAACCCAAGTGCATCACCTTGGGGTGCACCGATCCTCTCCATCAAGTAGAATGATGGATCAATATGACTATCCATTAATTATTGTGATCTCTAAAATTTCACGATAAATAAAAATTATCCTCATCCATATATTGATGAATTTTTTATCAGCTCTACGGAGGCCAATACTTTTCAAAGGCAGATCTTCAAATGATATATTATCATACAAGGAAGAAGGTGGATGATATCCCCAAGAACACATTATGTACATGTAATGATCACTATATGTTTATATTAATTCCATTCAGACTCACTAACTCTCTATAAATATTCATAGAATTTATTAATAGAGTCTATATATATTTCCTCAAAAAATAATTTCTAGTATATATAGATGATATCTTAATATACTCTAAAAATAAGTTGGGGAATAAGAAGAATCTAAGCACTGTGCCAAAAAACATAACAAAGGATAATCTTAATGAAAACTACAGAAAATATGCGTTATTATTTAAGGGAGTATCATTATTTGGGAAAATTTGTATATGAAATGGGATATCTATAGACCCTTCAAATATAGAAGTAATTAAAGGATGGTTGAGGTCAACATTTGTTGATAGAAATCCATAGTTTTCTTAGGTTACCTGGGTATAATCATTAATTTTTGAGAAACATGATTGTGAACATATCTTACCAAGATAACTCAGAAGTAATTCATGTTTTTTTAGAATTATTAATTGGAAGAGATCTTTATGTAGTTGAAAAAATAGTCCTATCATTATACCTATATCAATGCAACCCAAATATGGGGATATTTTCATAGTTTACGATGATGGTTTGAAGAGGTGATTAGTATGTGTGTTGATGAATAATTACAAAGTGACATCATGTACATCAATTATATTTAATGTTCATAAAAAACTACCCAAAGCATGACATATGGTTACCTATAGTGATATTTTCTTTGAAAATCTAGTGGGATGATCTCATTATAGAGATGCGTGAAATATATACTGATAAAAATATCCTCATATATATATTAATAAAGAAATATATGAATATGCACCAACAAATATAGTTAGAGCTAATCAAGGACTATGAATGATCAATCGACTAACATCCTAGGAAATCGAAAAAGGTAATATATTCTCTAAGTAGAAAGGATCCAGTAACATTATCATTGATGAGAATTTAGAGGGATTTTATCTTATTTTAATTGAAAGGGATGGACATGGGAATCATTAAGGAAATATTATTATCAATCCTTTCACAAATGACAACCCCAACCATCAATTATAGAGAAAATAATGGATGATCAACCATATAATTTTAGAATATAAATGAATGTAGAAGCTACAAAAAATGGAAATCCTTATAGGTTAATGTTTAGGAAGAAAGTGTTTTCAGACTTGGGTACAACATTGTGTACCATAAAATCATGAGTTAAAGGAGTTTTTGGTTGATGCACATAGCCTTACATTCTATATCCATCCTGGAAGCATGAAGATGCATCAAGATATCGAAGAGAACTATTTCTGGGACAATATGAAGAATGATATCGCATAATTTACATTAATTTTCGTTTTATGTCCTCTAGTTAATGTATAAATACAAAAATAAAAGGGGTTGGGGACACTTTTTCCCATACCTATGTGGATGTGGGAAGACAACGCCATTGAAATAGTCATTTTTCTTCCTATGAAATAATGAATATATATATATATATATGGGTTGTGTTGGATCATCTTACAAATACAGATCACTTACATGATATTTGTTAGGAATTCCCACTCAACCAAATTTCTTGGATATACATTAGATAAGTGGTGAGGCTGTATCAAACACCACGATATATTTTCTCTCATTGAGATCCAATATTTACCTCCATGCTATGTAAGATTCTTCAGAAAGATGTAAATATTGATTTTATCTTCAATAAGACTTATCACCCTCAAACTGATATCCAAAATAAATAGACCATCAAAACACTAAAGGACATATTAAAAACATGCTCAATTGATCTCAAAGTAGTATGGGTTCAACATTATCCTCTTGTTAAGATCTCATAGAATAATAATTTCCACTAAAGCATCCGAATGTTCCCCTTTGAGTCACATTATGGGAAGAGGTTTGTAAAACCTTCATGTTTGGATGATGTTTCGGAAGAAAAAAATCTTGGTCATGAAATGGTCAAGGAAATAATGGAATAGGTCAAGATATCTCAACAACACATAATGGATGATGAGAGTCAATAAATATTTCTATTCTGACAAACATAAATCATACCTAATGTTTGAGGTTGGGGATAAGGTATTCCTATGAATATCTCAATTAAATAAAGTCTTGATATTTGAGAAGAATGGAAATTTTAGTGAAAGATACATAGGTACCTTTAAGATCCTTGATCGGAATGGATAATTGACCTATTAAATAGGACTCCAACATAACCTATCTAAAGAACATGATATATTCCATGTATACCACTTGATGAATTACATACCATACCCCTCTCATGTACTCAATACAAATTTGGTACTATTTTAGAATGATATCATCAATGAGTAGCAACTGATGATGATCTTAGATAATAATGAAAAGGTCTTATGTAATTATAAAATTCACCCTATCAATGTTCTATAGAGAAGTCAATAATTTAATGATGTTGTGTGGGAACTGGAGGAAGTGATGAAAAAAATTACTGCAATATATTTTAGTGCATGAAATGATAATATTGATGATGAAATTTATGAACGGTGTATGATTTTAATTATCTAGACTCCTATAAATAAATTTTTCTTTGTGGTTGAATTAAATTTCTTATTATGTGAAATGCTTATAGAAATCACATGACCTTATTTTGTCTTATTATATATTATAGTGTTTAAATTACTGTTAAGAATCATAACCATATATAATATAGCCATTGAGTAGGGATCATATGATTAGCATAAATAATAGGTTTTAACATGTCCAGTTGACAAAGACAAAAGAAGTGATGAACACAACCAGTTGGACAATACCCTTGGATTCCCAGTTATCCGAGATTTAATGGGACATGGAATCAATTGGTTTTCCTGTTAACCAATTTCAAACTAAGAACCTATAACTTAGTCACGAGCTAAACTATTAATGGGATAAGTTCATGCTCATTGAGATCACGGCCCAAACCATGTATAATGAACCATCCCTTGAATGCCTCACTGTCATACAACTAACCCATAGGGGTTTTATGGTATAATAAAGTGATGTCTATCAAAAACATAATAAAATTAATATGTTTATTATATTTTCAATGGAATAGTTGTTATATTGTCATCTTATTATTTTTACTTCAATGTTAATTTGATATTGATATAATAAAACACAAATTGTATTTTTATGAAAGATAAAAATTCAATTAAAGATTTTATATTAATGAATTAATGCAATTTTTAAATGAATAATAAACTATTGAGATATTTTTATGAAATATTGTTTTATTAAATATAATGTATCATATATTTTTAATGAATTGAAATGTAATTTTTTAAGTACATGAAAGAGTAATTATAAAAAAACCTTGTAATTCACAATAAATGTTTATTCTTATTTTAAAATATAAAATTAAAAAATATATAAAATTATTTTTATAAAATAAATATTATTTTTGGAATCAAAAGTTCAAAATTGTCCAATAGTTAATTAATCATATTTTTCTAAGGTAGTTAAATTTCCCTGTAAAATTGAAATATGATATAAATATACATCATGTATTATGTAATCATAGTGACCCATAAATGATGTAATAAATACTATAAAGGGTATAAAATAAAAAAAATTATAGAAACCATTTATGTATCCCCCAAAAACTAAAAAATATTTAAAATATTTAAAATCCTTTCATTAGAGGCATGGACCAATTACACATCACCATGGGAAATATTTTAATTACTTAATCCTCTAAAATTATAAAATAATTAAAACCACCCCTATTTGGTATAAAACACGGTAAGGTGTTTGGTTTTCGTTATTTTATTATATAGAGTCCAAAAGCTATGTTTGATAAATAATAAATAAATCCCCTCCATTTTCCTATAGAAACCATCCCAAGATACCATTTCTCTCCTCTCCAAACCCTGGATCACATCCTTACTCTACCCTATCTTATCTATAATCCTAGGAAGGTTGTCCAGAAATATCTAGAACGTCCACCCATGAATTTATAAAATCTCTTTAAAGGTATTTTATCCTCTCCTTCTCCTAGTTATTCATGTATCTTCATTACCTTAAGCCTTTTATTGTCATTTAATAAGGTTGGGATATGTTTTTACATATTCAAAATACTCCCCTTATGATTCCGAAATCATTATATACCTATTTGAAAAATTATTAATTCCTCCCATGAACTTTTATACACCCCCATTATGTTGTCAATATTTCAATATAGATTTCCTACCAAGAACTTTTATATGCCCCCTTTAACATATATGTTTTTATTCGAAACCCCATGATCATGTCAAAAAATTGATAATAAATAATTCAAGGTTTTATTATCTATGTTCCACACTTATTCATGTGAATGAAATGAATATGATAGTTTCACATGGAATTATATAGTTCTCCAATGAATTGGGTACCTTTTTAGTCTCATGAGATGTCATTATATGGATTAGTAAGTGAACTTAATCCATAATGGGACTTTTTCCAGCCCGATTTCATAGTAATTAGCTTTGAGATTTGTTTATGGTCCCATTATTTATGTTGTTTCCACATTTCCCATGTTGTATTTATGTTATTATGATATATCAATCCTCGTTGTTCATGTTTATAATTCTCACCCTTTTATGTACTGCTTATATTCCTATTGTATAAAATGAAATTATTTCTTAATGTTATTCAGTTTTAATTCCATTAGTGTAATTAATAGTTTATTACATTATTATGTATATCCCCATGTTATCCCATGATTTTTTTAGTGTGATGGAATAATATGATCATGTTAAGGATTTATTCAATAATGGCCATGTGTTCTATGGTTTCAGTTATTATTTAATATACCTAATTCCAAAAGACATTATAATTCTCTATCATTTGGGTTTTATAATTTCTATTTGGATTTATTAAATATTTAAAAAATTTCTAAAAAATACAATAGTGGTCTTATCTTAGGATTCCTAAGAAACTCACGTCTCATAAATTTGTCATGTAAATAAAAAATATCTTATGTGTGGGAATTTAAAATTTTTGTTAAAGATAAAAAATATATTTTAGAAAAAATAAAAAGTTAAAAGAGAATGAATTTTAGAATTAACCACCTTCATTAAATCTCTATTCATCTACCTTATTAATTTATAGAGAATTATTTGTGACATCATAATAGACATATAAAAAATAATTACTTATTAAATTGTTAAGACGATGTTTTAATGATAAAAAGAATGAAGGGGATTGGGCTGTATCCAAATATTGTCCTAAAACTGACTTCTATGAACTAATTTGAGAGATAAATATCTACATAAAAAATTAAAAAAATGTATGATAAATGTTGTTTTGATCCCTAAAGGGTTACATAGGTTTTGATAGTAACCATAAGGGAAGTACAAGATATTATCCAAAATCTATTTGTGGGTGTTTTTTATTGAATTTAACCATGAAAACATATTCCATTAGGCCTAACCATATTTTCCCATTATCTTGAGGACTCTATGGTTAGAGTACACCAAATACACCCCCACAAGAATAAGATATAACTTTAATGTTTGGGGAAATATATTTAAATTTTCTTCCTCTTCTATGGTTATCACTTAAACATACTCTTATTCATTATAATGTTGATTATTAAGGTATGATACATCAATTTAATTCTAAAAAGGAATTTCAGAATGTAATATTTTTTGATGAAAACTAGACCATATAGATTCAATATCAAATTCATCACATTTAATATAATAATCTTTTCTATATATTTCTTCATGAAAAGAAACATGGGATACATCATAGACACCCTCAAATAAATTTTCAACATATTTAGGAAGCTCTTTATATTATGTATAAGGTGAAAATTAATTTTCTTCATATTACTCAAAATAAATACTAGATTTTTCTGGATTGTAAAATTTAAAATTTTGAGGGGTGATACTCAATTTATTTAAAAAAATAAATGAGAAAAAGTTCAACAATGGATCATCACCCTGATTTAGTTGAAATTCAATTTTTTCATTTTTGGAATGTCCCACATGGAATTTATTTTAACTGGATTGATTTAGGTATACAGGATCCACCATATTATCTAATAACCCCACACTTGGGAGGTTTCTTATTTTTCCAAATCAAGGGAAAATTATAGAGTTTCTGATGACCCTAATTTTTTTAATGATAAAAGATCCTATTTAACCTTATATTCATTCCAAATTCGTCCAAATATTTTTAATCTCTCATATGTATATTAGCATAAAATATTAATCATGAATCTACTCTATCCTTGGTTAAGTGGGGGTGGAATGGATCCTCAACATTTTACTCCATGGACTCTTGAGGATCTTCAAAATGAAAGAAGTGTAGGAAAATTTATTCCACCACTATCATTGGTATGGGTTTCTCTTGATACTCATGAGAAATTTCATTTATTGTGCTCTTCACGTTCAGCATCCTATCATTAATCTTTTTTAACTGATCTTTTATATCGTTATCAATAATTTGTTCTTAATTTTTCACCAGTGCATAATTAGTCAATTCATAATAAGTTATGTTTCAATAATTCATGTAAATTAATTCTGATATTTATTAATATAATGGAAATCATTTATAAAATGTGATAGAAAACAGGAATGATCAATCACATAGATCCCTAAAAATGATTCTTCATTATGATATATCTATCATTGGTTGGTGAAAAATATATGATTTATTTCCTAGTGAAGAATAGTGTTTTACATGGGTATTCTGACTTGAGGATCATTTAATTCAATCTCAAACCTAATTCCTAATTCTCTTATTGTGTTTTTCTATTTAAATATTTTATAAAAACCAATAATATAGGGTGTTGAAGTAGAATTCTACAAAAAAAAGATAACCTATATCCATCCAAAACATAATGTATGAAAGATGGAGTTGGAAGGAAAATATCACAATATATTAATCCATATAGAACCTTCATCAACTGCTTTTAAATATATATAAAAAACACACTCCATCATATATGTGAACACTATCATATACCCCAATATTTAATGCACAATGCACACAAAAAATCACCAAGAATGTTATATAGTAAATTCTCGAATTAGGGGTGAATGGATATTGAATATGTAATTAACAAATGGATAACTACAAAAATTATTAAACCCCCCAAAAATAAACATCATATTAACCTAAATACGATATAATTAGTTGATTCTGTTTCAATTATAGATTACATCCCTAATATATTTTTTGGGATGGTCACTCAGAATCATTAGTATTATAGTTAATAGTAGAGAATGATATATATATATATATATAGACGAAGATGACAGAATAAAAGAAAGAAATTTATTAGAACATGTATACGGAATTATAACGAAAATAAATAAAACTAACAACAATATAAATAATGGACCATAGCAGCCCCACTCCCCTCTCAGTGGAGAGATCATTAATATCCATACACATCAGCTTTCTCATCCTATATATAGAAGGATTAACACCTTATATCTCACTGATCTTATCATTAGATAATTTTTACTTCTTTATTTTTTCATTTGAATCCATGTTCATAATTCCTTATTTCTTCCTGAGTCTCGAGATGAAAATATAGGGTGTCCCAATGATATCTAGTGTTTGATGTTAAAATTCAATATCCTCATCTGGCATGGACATGATCTCTTGTGGTTAATACCTTCCTCCATTAAAAAGTCTCTTAATGGATATTCTATTTTCATATACTCCATGAAATCATGGTATTATTCTTTAAAGCATGATATTTTCATATTAGGTACCTCTATAATGTCATGAAAACCATACATCATGACATCCTTTCTCTAACTATGTTCATATTGTATTAGAACAACGCATGGTAAAACCATCATATCTAGTTCAAACTCCATTGTCAGTAAATTTAAAATGGAATCCATTGGTTTAGTGGTTTTAAATAATCTATTGGTGTCTATCTATCTTGTGTTCCTCTACGTCGTCCCGATGACATAGTAGTGGTGGAAATGATGTAGAAGTGCTGGTCTAGAAACCCTTATATTAAATTATGAGTCTTTGAAATCATCTTATATATGTGTCATGTGAACATTAATTAGCCCTAGTTCACCCTTACATATCATTTAAAATAATTATGTTACTTTTGCATGGAATTTTGAAACCATGGGTTACCGTTACACAGTGAAGGATTACCCTTAAATAATAATAATAAAACCAAGGTTGCATTTAAGTGAAATTTTAAATCCATATGTTTTTTAGGTTTAACTATTACCTTTACACATCTCTATAAAATAATATTACCCTTATGAATCTCCTTATTTACATTTACACAAGAGTGTCATACTATTACCTATCTTGGTCTTAACCTATACACAACTTTTGAAATCCATTGGTCCCTTTTATGAAGTGCCTAACATACCCAAAAATTGAATTTGTAAACCATGGGATACCTTACACAATGAAAGAGGTACACTTCTATGTATACCTATAAAAGTTTACAATTATATATCTCCAAGACAATGTGTACAGGTAAAATAAATCTTCAAATTTTGATAATTAAAATTAAAATTTTAAATTAATCATTTTAATATTTTTGATCCAAATTACACCTGAAATGTAAATAAAAACATTTTAATAAAATAATTTTTTACATGGGTAAAATAATTAAAAATTAATTAGATTAATTGTTAAAAATTTAAAATAATTTTATGAAAAATAAGAGGTTTAAAGGAAATTATATAAATATAATGAAATTGGATAATAATTCCTCTCTCTATCCTGTCAAAACGATCTCCCCTCCTCTCCATTAATCCACTCACTATAAAATCTATATCCTGATTTAATACCAACCTAATACTCACTTAATATACCATTCCACTTATTATAATTATTTTTCTTCCCAAAAGACAAGGATATGGACCCTTAAGAAGTCCCCTGAAGGAGAAGATTCAAAGGCATAAGTAATGATCCTTACCAAACGTTCTTAATTATCTTCTTCTTCAAACCACTCTCTCTATTGATAAATGTATGATAACATCATCATGTTTAATATTAAAAATATCTATTATACTATATGAATATCCATTTTATACCTACCTCAAGAATCAATGATAAATATAAAACAGTCATTATGTGTTGTATTGACTACAACCTCCATAAACAGTGGGTGTTTTCATGTACTCTTTACATGGATCCCCCAAAAAAGTAATCTAATAAAAATATATAATCTCCATAAAATTAATAATATTTTTTGTAATAATAATTTTTTATTCTCTCTACCCGATCTGTGACAAATTAGAACGTTTTTTGTTTACATACTGACTCCCGCTATAAGGGAAATACGTGTTTCATTTTCTATAACTAACTAACATGAATGTTTTTATAATTTTATTTAATGTGTAAAAATTATATTAAATATAAAATTAATAATTTTTAATGATAATATATTATAATATATATGTAATATTAATAATGAAATGTTTTAGTGACAATAAGTACCTTTAATTATTTCAAAAATGCACCTTACCTATGTTGGATCCATTTTTTGAATCCAATAGAACTATATATATTTTGTGCTAAATGTATAATAAATGAAATAAAAATGTAAAAAAATTAATATAATTTTATTTTACATAAAATATTTTATATAGTTAATATAATATGATAATTATATAGAAATTTAATTAACCATCAAAAGTAAGTGAATTAATTGAAAACTATATAATAAATGAATAACAAATGATACTAAATAAAAATTTGAAAAAAATATATTTTAAAAATTTCTCATTAAATTTTAAAATAAATATAAGTTTATTATCTATGATGTTCAGTGAAAATGAAGAAATAATATGGATCTAAGATAAGGGTTTTTTTGATTTCATGTTTGTCTCGGCGTGATGTGAATCATATTAACCACTTTTCTTTTTGTGGTGTATTTATTGGAAATGGAGTTATTATTGTCATATATTTTATGGAATTTAGGGTATTTTAAAATCTATTTCATGTTCTACAACTCATTAATTATTAATTTGGATATACTACATTGTTTAATGGATTTTATTTAACTGAAACCACATCTCAATGAGTAATAAGGTTTCATTATGAACGTCCTAATTCAATGTTTATTTAGTTTCACCTGATTATTTTATTTCATGTTACCTTCTATTACTATCAGGGGAAAATGGATTTTTAAATTTATAGATGGAACTTGATGAAGTTCTTCCTCAAAAAGAATATCATTGTTTATAATAATTCAAATTCTCTTAAAATGAGGTTTCACATAATTGTTAATAATTTCACTTATCAAGAATGTTAAACTTTTTCATTTAGAAAACTAATTATTTTTTCCAACATTTTTACTTAATAATTACCTTATCAATATTTTAAAAATACATTTCATTGCCCTTTTTATTATTTTGGGTTTAAACAAATCTTTTTAAGATATAAAAATGGATCATCTGAACCACCATCGTTATTCTTGGGTTACAAAATCACTTTATTTTCACCAATTTTCAATATATTATTCTTGTTAATTTATTCTATATCTTGAATATATTTTATTATCATATATATCTTATTTAATATATATTTCATTATTCGGAATAATTCATGTTTTATGATCAATTCAAAATTCCCACTTTTAAGTTTATATAACATAAGAGAGCATTATGAGTTATTATTTCTTGGATGGTGTCTCCATTATAGATTGTTTTCCAACATGAATATCAAATAAAAAACATACTATTATATATAAAAAATTCTAGTGCAATTTTTTCTAAAATGAAATTACATGTTATTTCTCCCTTAATCGATCCTTTGATCATTTCAGAAAGAATCACCTATGTATTTCAGTTCTACCCTTACATATCATTGATCATTCTCCATAATTTTACTACATTGGAAATCATTTTTTTAACACATATATTTATTTTCAAAAATATGAACATAAAAAATGAATTAATTCCTATTTCTATTGGGGATCCTTATGTTATTTACAATTTTATTTTTTGAGACATGGCAATGAAACCTACTTGTATTCAAAGTTTCATCCATGCATATTCCTTAATTATTGTTTCTTTTCATAATGTGGTACACATGGGAATATATATATTATGATTTACATTATGTTATGGATGTTGTAATAATTATATATCGCTTTAATGACTTGGTTAATGTTTATCTCATGAGATACTAGTATGGTGGATATGCGAATATCCTATGCAGACTATATTATGTGATGGGTGTGCCAAGAATTATATTTTATTATAATTAATTGGTAAAATAATTAAATATCACATGATTTAATTAAAGGTATTGGGAAGTGAACCAGATCCACTATGGGACTATATTTATAACACCAAGAAATGTAAACAGATAATGGACTGGTGGTGAATATAAGGCCTTGAGCGTGCATCCCCAGATGCTAGAAGATTCCAACTAGTATAACTTGTTTGTGGTGGTATAATAGTGAGACTCTACTAAAAAATCATAGTAAGTGACTACATAGATAAAATTAATCAAATATAATATCTATAATAGTGATTAAAAATAAACAAACTACCATATAGTACACTAGTACCCTAGTGTCATGTGTACCCACTCTTGGTGTGAGTATTACTTAGTAGTCTACCACCAATGACATCCCTAAAATAAGATATCTATATTAAATTTTATATATGAGTTTAATAAATAAAAAATTCTTAATTATTAAATAATATTTAACTAATTATAAAATTAAAATAAAAGTCACTAAAACACTCACTGATTCTAGATCATTGTAGGGACACCAGAAACTAACCTATACATGATGCTACCAACACTCTTGAGTATCTGATCATGGTATACATCATAGATTAACTTATTCAATGGTATACAACCATGGAAACCGTTTCTATGAAATTATATAGGAATCTGTGGGGGATCCTTCGGGCCTTCCTATCTAACCAAACCAATCCATCATCCAAGAAATCCTCCAAAAGAGTTCCACTTAGTGAATTCTAATTGAATCCATGAAATTCAAACATATAACTGTTGAACTAAACCAAAGGGTCCTCATGTCCATGGAATTAATAGTATCCATCTTGACCAAAATCAATGTCTTTACACTTGGTATCCATCCACATACAATTGAGTTGAATCATGGGATCTCATCCTGTTGAATTCACAAAGGTAACCTAATAGAATATAAAACATTAATATATTGAATTAAATATGTAATTAAACACTGATAACATTATGGTACAAACTCATGGAATTCATTGAGATTAATCATTTAGGATTCTATGTTCTCTCATTAAATTCCATGTGTTTTGACATCCTTGGATTCAATGAATTATCCTCATGTGGAATCCAAGTGAGTTATCTATTGAAATTCACACCCACTCAAGGGATTCCATCCATTTTATATCTATAAGTGAATCCAATGATGAAACCTAATTAATTGACTCATAAAATCATTTATATTATGATTTACCATTTATAAAAATTTAAAACCATAACAAGAGCCCGTGGACTTATGCTCACGAATTTATAATTTCACAAAATCCATATCCCATTACCAAAACATAATTATATAAGGTGAAATTAGAATTATATGAGGTAATAAAACATATATGATACTATATGGAACTATATTTAAATAAAACTGTCATTTAAATTATTATATTCAATGGTAAAATATGTATTACCATTTAACACTTGAAAATATATGGTCCCATTTCAAAGTCCAAACCCATTCCTAAAATAATCATAGAATGTGAAATTTAATTTAAAAAAATTTATTTAAAATTATAACTTTTCATTTAGTATTTAATATAATCATTCATTCCTCACCCCAAGCCAACTCATAGTCAAAACCCAACTAATTTCATCTCAGACAGAGATATAATTTTCCTACTGTCCAAAGAATATCAAAGAGGGAGACTGACTAAAATGAAAATAATTAATAAGATTAAAATTTTAAAAATTAAATCCATGATAAGTTATGATTGATGTGTAATTAATATTCTTTGACAATTCCAAGACTATGGGTTAAATTTTTAAGGACCTCATACCTCAATTAAAAATCATTTTGATTTGACATCGACTTGACTATGTGACACTCAAGATCATCAAAAACTGATGTCCAACCTTCAAACCACATGTATCCTAGTATAACATCCATAAAACCATAATAATTAATTATAAAATAATTTTAACTAATTAATATGATAAAAATTATTAGCACAAATAACCCACTTAGGTATAAGATGAAAAGTTCCCACCAAAAGCTCCCAACACACAAAAACTGATTCCAACACCCCTCTAGAGGTTTGTTCCATTCTCAGGGAACAACCAAAAAAATCCCAATCATTCTAACCAAAACAAAAAATTGAAATGTAATTTAATTTATCTTAAAACCAACGAAAAACCCATGGGGTGACTTTCCTCATACAAATTTATAGGAGATAACATGAAAAATAATCCTTGAGACAAACCTCTCACATTATAGCGTGGAATCCCTATAATATCATGATGATTCCACCATCCAATAGTTGAATACATTCTCAAGTACTTGACTAAGATAAAATATATTTACTAAGGGTGGATGATAATATTAAAGGGGAACACATGGTATTGAAACATACTCAAAATTACAAATAATTACACTGAATATTTCCTAATGAGGAAGGGGTGATGAAGAAAAAGCGAGGGGGCTACCCATTTCAATGAAAGCCAAAACCAATGAACGATAGAGTGGTGAAAACCCTCTAAAAACACTCTCATGTTGTGGAATAATAAATTGTTTACAAAAACCCCAATTGATAGCTATTGGGGCATTCATAATGTCATTGGATACATGCTGGGTTACATGCCCTATTGTAAGAATATTGGATGGCTGGTGGCCAACCTGTGGCTCATAAGTGGGTAGAGCCTGCAACCCCAAAAAACCATCACCACTCTTGATCCTTATCACTGCTATTATAAACCAAATATAAATGAAAAAACATCTAAAAAGCTCCATTTATTTTTTTTCAAACCTTTGGTATAATCAATGACATTCGGGTTCATAAAACTACCCTCTTAGAAAATTTAAAAAATCAACCTTCACTAATAAATTTGATACTTTTTGTACTCATGGGTATTACAAAGACCGAAACATATAAATTATCATCCACAATAACTATTTAATTTCATCCATAATATCTATTATATAATGTTGGTCTTTAATTACAACTCAACTGAATCCTTCCACCCTTAAAAACTCAATAGATTTATAGTTGAAATGTAGAACTCTCAGTTCTTAGGTAGGTGAAAACAATCCACAACCTGAACAAAACATTGGAACATAGTGAAAATTATAACTTGAGACCTTCTACCTTAATACATATGATGAATCCTTATCCAACTACTAAGACATTTCATTGTTCTCCCCAAAATAATATTGGGATAAGAGGGGCCAATATTGAACAACAAAACCTCCATGACTAGAAATTCATATCATAACATTATCCCATCATTTTAAGGATTTCCATTTATGTGTTACCCACACCACCTTGGACAACAACCTTGAAACAACAAGTCCTAATTCAGAAACCCTCAACATTATAGAATTTCCAAACAACAAAATAGTCTTCCATCATTAAATAATTGACCCAATGAGTCATTTATTTGCAATAAAAGGATATGGGTCAACACCATACTTAAAAATCATTACTATTGATGAAACCATTGTGGACTCTAATCCACTACATCCAAATACATGCACGAATGGAGGTTAAAGATACTTTATTATACATCTCATAAAAGAGCTCATATTCATCAATAAATGTACTAGTAAAATAACCTATATTGTTTCTATAAACCCCAATACATCCTATGATTTCCCAAAAATTAAAAATGAAGCTATTTACCTGACTTTATGTGACATTTAGTTGCATATTCATAATCCATATTCATCTATAATCATGCTATAATAGGGAAACTAATGCACCACTAACTTGATCCCATTCAAATATCCTCAAACCATATTGATCCTATAGCATATTCCTGGAACCAAGATGATTCCATGATGATTATTCACATAGAATAAACCCAAAAAACATTTTTATTTATACCTCACATACCCATTGGTACAAAAATCCCATAATTTTCATCCAATGATTGATCTCACATGCACCATATCTCCCTCACACAAAGATTGCATCTATAATAATAATATCATACTCACCACTATATGGGAATCCATTCCAATGGATAATTGAAACATTTACAAATATATGAATCCATGCTCCATATATCACTAAAAAGTAAGGCTAAATATGGATGAGACCACTCAATCCCAGGAATCTCTCTGAAAGGAAACTAACTATTGCTCATGGATCACAAGTACGTCACTCATGATACCTTCCAAAAAACATTGAAGATAGGGTTCAAACTTTTGAAAGATTTTTGGTGTACTCCACACCACCCAACTCATACTTAACCACCTCCTAGAGTGATGAACCTAACAAGTCTCACTGAATCCACATGCTTATCCCTCCCCCATTCCATGATTCCTTATCATACATGTTTACATATGAAGTAGTTGACAACATCCATCCTAGTTCAAATAGACCTTCACACATGATCTTTATACATCCTCTTTCCTACTTTTTCAACAATGTTATTCTTTACTGATAGCCCTGATACACAACACATACAAGACATTAATCCCACACATATCAGTTCAGAGCCAACTCAGGGCTTCTAGATTAATTAATGCATCATTGGAATATTCAACTATAACACATGGTACATAACTCAAACACAAAATTTTGACACAACAGTTCCATGCTTCAAATATTACACTGATGGTCAATACTTTCATTATCCTATATAACAGAAATAAAATCCAATCATCAAAAAATCATGAGTCAAGTCCAATGAAAACACTATTCACAATCCCAAACTATTTTCATTTCTTTTCATCATACTGATATCTCCAATCCTAAAAATACCTTAGTACCACTAAAAATAAGAAAATATCACCAATCCAAAACCACTCATGTGGCCACTCTAACCCTCAATGTCATCATATGGTTCCACAGAGAATCATTTATGTTGTAGAAAATTATTTCAGGTGAAAACTTATTTGATGGGGACATGCACTGACTGGTCCAACCATCAAAAACCACATGAAATACTAAAGAAATAACACTATGGTTTATTTAAATTTCAATAGATCTCAGAATTACCATATTCGTCACACTAAAAAAATACTTTGAGGACATACTTATCCATAGGAAACACATTCTTGAACCACGTTCCAGTCACTAGGGATATCTCACTTATACCACCATTTCTAAAGAAACTCATTTTCTTAAAACTAAATTACCTTTGAAATATATATTTGTTCAATATCTACCTAGGAATTTACATGCCTGACATTGGATCTATACTGATAAATCACGAAAATCACATACAAATCCACCAGAAAACAAACTTACAGTCAACATGTCTATGTTTCTGAGTATGATTTACCTTCCCAAGAATAGAATAAAAAATAAATGAACTGCCACATAAGTGATTCATTCCAAAATTCTAAGGTACTACACTCACCTAAACCACACACCCAGTAACACCTATCATGTACTAACATCCTATAGAAAACATTAATAACCTATATCATATACATAGAGGCATTCACCCAAATAGCATAATCCCTCCAATAGAAAACCCTTTAAGATACAGGAAGTTACAACTCCCTAAGTAGTATTCCTGTAGAGTATGCTCTCTAGGATCACCCACATAATGAACTTTTTCCATCTCATAAATCCACAACTTTCAGGATGGAACTCATATGGTCTTATGTTCATCTAGTAACTACATTCCAAACATCCACTATAGTGTCACAAACAAAGGTTTTAATCTAACCCATCCCTCCCATTATCTGGCCCTTCACAACCTTCTATTTTCAAAAGGAAATACAACACCCTAACTAGGGTTCAACAGGTTGGTCTCTTTCTCTCTCTATAATCCTTTACCACATTTCAAAGGTCAATTCATGTACATAATGACCTATCATAGATAATTATTCCTTCAAAATAAGGATTCAACCATAATGATACCACACAATTCAAGTTACATAATGGTACCCAAACAACAACAATCAGGGTCAATTATAATACACAATAATGGTTACCACAATATACATATACAAGGATCAAAAATTTATTCCTTTCCTATTCCACATTAACCAAAATTATTATAACAAAAACACAGATAAATGAATTTTCAGGCACAATTTAAAGAGAAAAACACAATTTATGTTATTCTTGGTATTTTATTTAGGTAATTAAACATATTAATCTAGGAAAATCATCACATAATTTAACTTTAACATTTTACTCTGTCCATATGTTCTCAAGAAAAAGGATTAGTTATAGATGTTTTCATTTTAACATTTTAGAGGAAAAAACTCATTAACTTACGATTGAATTTTTTTTAATTTGATGACTTGTGACAATAAATCCCAAATAATCATGAAATAGTTATTTTATTAATTTAGAGGATCAGTTATGTAAGGTGAATTCATACACATATATTGAAACACTATATAAATGGTTGTGGAAACATTATGTAACCAAACATTGTAATAGTCTAGGTAAACAGCTAATCAATCATAATAAATACCTTGAATGGATGGTGAAGCATACATGAATGATATTATACATGATTTAATGCTCTCTCTATCTAAACTGGTCGAATATAAAATAATGTTGTTAATTAGTAGACTCATAATAAGGTTCATCACACAAGTTGAAATCAAATAAAAAATAAAAAAATGGGAAATATTAATAATAGTTCAATCCTTGGAAGTAATTAATTTCTTCATATGTTGGGTAGCTCTTCTATAGAAAAAACTCGATACCATGTTATGATAGATTAATATTTTCTTATCTAGAAATCCTATATAATAAAAAATATTAAATATGGATCTAATACCATTTTGTAATGTACCTACATTAAGACCGCTATGATGTTCCTAGAATGGAAGTCCCTATAAGGCC
The DNA here is from genome assembly GCA_963277665.1 of Viscum album. Lineage (NCBI taxonomy): Eukaryota > Viridiplantae > Streptophyta > Magnoliopsida > Santalales > Viscaceae > Viscum > Viscum album. The sequence goes on from OY728123.1 coordinate 250,522,581, forward strand.
TCATGCATGCCTCGACAACTTATAGTGGCTTTCAAATAAGAGTACGGGTATAATGTTTTATAGTGTAGATACTATACCCACATATTAGAGTAACATTGAGAATAAAATAAAATAAATATAATATGAAGATAAATTCATATAAATAAAAAATATCCATGAGGTAATAAATTGGATAAATAATACATGTCTTGAATGTAATATATAAACCATAATCTTATACAACATCTCAAGACTAAAATACATAGAAACTCTCATTTTAACTAAATGAACATGAGTCCTAAACCATTCCAACTCCCAAGATCTATCATGGAAAATATGTAATAAAAAACACAGGTGCCTTCCCGATCCTGATCCTATAAAAAAATAATGTCACATTCCTCAGTTTCCATGCTCAATGATTTCCTAAGAATGGTGATTGTATAACTCAGTTATCCACCACCATTAATGTCCCATAAATAACCTATCTATAACATATATATTTTTGGGTGTTATAAATGAACATTTTTTTATCAACCAATAAAATTTAATAGATTAAACTTATAAAATTAAATGATGTAAAACACCCATAAATGATCGGGCACCATGGGGTCACATTCCACTAGATTATACATACTTTATCCACTATCATAAAGTCTCTAATCATGATATACATAATAAATTTACCAATTCTACAGTATAAAATCAATGCAACCATAGAAAAGAAAAAATGTGAGAATCTGTGGAGGATCCACCGAGGATTCCCATCTAACCAAACAAATACATCATCTAACAAATTCATCCAAGGTGTTCCTATCAGTTTCATTATGGTTAATCCAATATATCATACCCTTGAATTAGTTAAAATAATTCAATTGTACAATATTTCTAAGGAATTATGAGTATCTTCTTGTAAGAATCTAGGTCCTCAACCATGGAATGATATCAACTACAATCAAGTCGAATATGGGGATTTTTCCAGCTGGAATTCAAAAGGGTACCTTGATGGAATCAACAAACATTATTATATGGTATTAAATAAATGTTACATCACCCAAATTCAAAGGGGGTCTTCATTGAGGATTTCATAATCATTAATCAGTGATGATTACAAGGTATATCATGAAATTATTTGTCTATATGAATCCTTGGATCAAATTTCACATACTCTTATAGAATTAATGAAATTCCCCTAATGGAATCCATTCCCATAGTTGTAATTTTACCCATTTCATATCCAAAACCAAATCAAAGGGATGAAACATAAGCCATTACACTAATAATTACTTTTACACAAGAATAACCCATTTACCAAAACTGAGAACCATAAAAAAATCTCATTCCCTTAAACTACATGACTTCCCATTTCGTACAAGTCTACTCCCATACCTAAAAAGTGATTTGATGGATTTTATATAAAATTATATGGAGAAATTAATTTAAATAATTATTACTGGAACTGAATCTAACTAACACCATCACTTAACATATTATTTTCAAATGTCAAATACTTCTTATAATTTAACTCTTTTAATCCAATGGTATTATATCCATGATAGAACCCATTCAAAAAAATAGATGGTTATGAAATTCAATTTCACTATATTTGATTAAAATTATAATTTTTTATCCTTTAACAAAAACAATAATTCCTCACCCCAATCTCGTTCATAATAAAAACACAACCATGACCATCTCACTAAAAGAAATTATTTTACTCTAGTCAGGGAATATAATAGTGGAAAACTTTCTATGTAGAATTAAAAATAAAAACGTTTCATTTTTTCCAATTTAAATGAATTGAATAGATGAAGTTATGCATCATGCATACACATGGTTAATAAAAATTATATGGGTTAGATTTTTAAGAATATCCTTCATCAAATAAAAACCAATCCAATTTAACACTACCATGACAACCTACCACCGAAGCTCATCCTAGACTAATGGCAAAAATTGAAACCACATGTAAACTTTTCTCGAATACATGACACTGGTAATAATAAATTTTAAATGACCTGAAATTAATTAAAATTCTGAAAAATAAAAAATTTAAATAAATTCATTCTAATAATCAATTGATGCATCTAAAACTCTCACCACACATGAACATGGTCTAACCCCCTCCAAATTTCCATTCCATTCTTCACGAACTAAATTAGGATGAATCCCTATTAACTAAAAGTAAACCCATAATCAAATTAATATAATTTAACTTAAAACCATTATAAAATCCATGAAAAAACTTTACTCCAACAATAAGATGGATGAAGGAATGAAAAATTAGCCTTGGGACACCCTTTTTCTAGGTATCATAAAAGCTCCATTATATCAAGATGATTTTTCTATACTCTAGGAAAATCTTATCCCAAACCCCTAACCAATAAAATAAAAATGTGGAGAGTGGAAGAGAAGATGAAGGTGGTAATTGTGAGTACAAACATACTCACAATCATCAATAATGTATCCAATTGTCTCTCCATAAAGTAGAGGGATCCAAGTGGAATACAGAGTGGTTCTCCCTAGTCCACAGAATCTAAAACATAGAGGCAGAGGGGGGGGGGGTTTACCCATTAATCCCCTAGGGGAGATTGGAAATTTAACCCTAAAAACAACACTCATGAGCCCATATAGGAAATCAACTTGCTAATTGAATCACTATGTGGGCCCAACTACTTATATTCTCCACCAGCTAGTCAACGAAGGTTCCCTAGCTTGTTTATGGACACATTTTTGCTAGAAATCATTCTTCTGATGCCATCACACACCTAGTGGACATAGGTTGTATCCATGGCCACTAGAACTATCTCCTAAAACATCATGTTTCCTTCCATGATAAATCCACCTTAAATAATTGTCCAAAAACTCATATTATATTGTGTAAAATCACTAGTTCCATCAATAATATACATATTCAAAAAAATAAAAACTCCTCAAATTCAACAATTCAATCTTATCCCAAAAATTTCATGAACTAAATAATCTTTACTATTACATTATTCCACATGTTTGTGGGAATATATAGTGAACCCAATCTACCATGTGACATCATCGACTATGATAGTCATGAAAATTACCTTTTTCTTAAGAATATGAGGTTTGGTTTTATGTTATTTCCACATATTTATGATTCCATGATTTTGTGATATCATATCCTTTTAGAATTCTTACAGGTTTATGTCACACTCTTATGTCAAGATACATGATTATTCATTAATATTTTCTGTCCTTCCCACATGATTTAGTGTTAACTACTTTGTTCCATATTATTTTTAATAATACATTTATTCTTCCTAATGTTTTTTTCATAGGTTTATGATTTTACCCTTTATAACATATTGATATATTTTCCATTACTAATAATTTTAGCTCACCAATTTCTTATGATTCCCTTACCCAAATTATAAATATATGTATAACTAATGATAAATTTATAATCAGTTCTATATGTGATCAGTTATGAAGAAATATTTAAAATATTTGAAAACTATTTTGTCTATGTAACTGTTCCTCAAACAAACTAAACAAAATGGTTTATTAGCTTTATGAGGATATTGTGAGATGTAATGTTTATGTTATGGTAGTGATTTAAAATAAATAATTATTTATATTGGTTAATTATACATTATTTGGACATACTAATATGGAAATTCAAGTGTATGATGGGGATAAATAAATATCCAAAGAAAGAACATTTTATTATAGGGAATTATTATGCCATAGTTAAAATATATGAATTTAAAAATAATAGGAAATGATATAAAAGATAATAGGTTTATACAAAAGATACTTGAATAGGGATTTGGTTGGGCTCAAAATGTTTCTAAAAAAATTAAAGAGTTTATATAATTTGTTTTTCTAAAAAATTATTTATATGATTTCAGATGTAATAGTGTCATTGATATTGGGTTAAATACTTGAACTAGCTAACCATAATGTCTCATGTCCATTATCTATCACCATAGCTTAGAAAAAGTGAAAATGATATTATATTTCCATCATTGTAATAATTTTATCTTTTCCAAATTATAATGAATAAAAATGATTTCATCTAAAAAAATTGCATGATGTTTCCACACTTTGGACTTATCTAGAAATATGAAAAATAAATTTATAAACCTGAAAAACCAATCATGGAAAAAATATAAACGTCCAAAATTCATTGTATAAAGGAAAATAAATAAGAAAAACTATATCTGTTTACTTAGTATAAAATAAAATTGATAATGTATAGAAAAGTACAAACATATTAATAAAATGAAATACATATATATCTCCATATTGAACTAGAGTATCTCCATATAAGAATATACCCATGACATTGTATCAAAGACAATATTCGAACTTCTAGTAAACGGTAATTTCGTATTGTTCTTTTAAGAAGGAAAATAAATAGAATATATATAGTTTAATAATGAAACATTTCATCATTGATGCCATGAAATATACATAGTCATATTTTTTATTTGAAAAAATATCAATTTTAATTGATTTTTTAAAAATCATATGACTATATAATGTATATTGTCAAACTCAAAACTTATAATTTTATCTAGAGTTTTTTTATTCTCCACTATCGACTACTTGAAATACTGTCTCATAAATGTTATTCATGTTCCATAATAACTTGTGATATAATGCACTATATTTAGGTATTACATACATATATAAATACATAATTACATAAATACATGCTGGCTTAAATACATATATATATACATACGTACGTATGTACAAAAATACACGCATACATACCTACCTAGACGTATACATATTTATATACATACATACCTACCTACATATAATTCAAATTTGGATATTGAGTAGAATCCAAATATCCCAAATAAAATTTTCAATTCTATTTTTTCTAATATAGCATCTATGGTCTTATATTTTATAAAATTATCAATTAAAAATATTCATTCAAAAAAATATAAATATTTATATTTCATGGAATTAATGTTGATTAGATTAATTGTTAAATATTGTATCTTATTTTTTTTCTCAAATGATATATTTAGTTATAAAATGATTTATAAACATAGATAGATAGATATATATATATATATATATATATTTTATTGATTAATAATGATGCTTATTGTTATTATTATTATTATCTAAAAAATAATTACGGCATGGCATGAAACAAGAATTAGATTTTCAGTTTAAATTGAAAAATGTGTTTTTCCAGATAATATAACTGATTAATATCTTTTTGAGTTTTAATTTTATCCGTTAATATTTAATAAAAAGACAGTCTTTTTTTATTAAAATTGATTTTATATTTTGAATCATCATTGAAAAATTAGTTGTAAGGAATTTTGTGAAAAAAATTATAAATTTCATGTTATTACAGTAAATATTAAAAGTGATATATAATCATAGTTTCTAATAAATATTTAGGAATATTTTATAGAAGCCATTATTGTTCAAAAATATTTTTTTTAAAAAAATAATTTAACTTAAATTTCATAATTCTAATTCATTTGGGTTATAAGATGGGGGATATTTCTAAATTATAAATCCTTTTCTAAATCAGTGTTCATGTTAAATTTGATCTTTACAATGAATTGTTAATGGTTGGTAAAGTATATTTTGGATCACATGAGAAGTTTATAGAATTATATAAATAATTTCATTTCTTTAAAAAAATTTATTGTCAATATAAATAATTTTATTCAATATGGTTAATGGTTGGGTAAAACATTCAAAATTCTTTTCAAAATAGGAGTTAGTGATGATATAGAATAATACTACCTAATATAAAATTTATATATAGAATCATATGGAATAATATATATATATATATAATATTTTTTATATTATATTATAAAGAAATAAATTAAATATTATCTAATTAAATTAAATTCATTCATTTTAAAAAAAGTTTTCCATATTATTTTGCAGTGTAAATACAGTACATTCCTAACCTAGAAAATGACAGAAATGATAACTTGGTGATAAACATGAGAATGGATAATGATATATATGTTGTTTTAATATAAAAATATACTGAGTAATAAATGATTTAAATTTTATAACCTGAACTATTATATTATACAGATATATTTAAACATGAATTACAAGATAAGGCATTAAAATCCCATTAAATAGGGTGTTACTCTACCTTCTCAAATAATTACTTTAATAAATTGTTTTATCTATCTTAATATCTCTATATAATTTAAAATATTATCACTTTTCATCCTCATTATTCATTTGAAGAAATTTCTCAAACAAATGACTAGATCACTGTTGTTTTTTTAATATTTGTGATAGTACGATTTATATATATTTTTTAATTAAATCCTTCATTCTATTCTCAGATATGTGTAATGATAAACTATTATTAGAACATGAATAATATCAATAATTAATTTCTAATCATTAATTTTTCTTTATTAAAATATAAAACACATAAATAATAAATCTAATATATATAAATTTATTTTATTTTATTTTATTTATTATATTATTGTACTTTTCATCAATATTATTATTTTTCATTTAATAAGAAATTTAAATTCTATATAATCTATTTATAGATATGATTTTTTGAATTAATTTTCTTTTATATTAAACAAATATAGTATCTAAATTATTCCTCAAAGTGAATATATATTTACATTACAATATATAATAGTGGGTTGATTAAGCCACCACATGGAAATTTTATTCATTTATTTAATTTATTTTTATTTTAGTTTTGTATTAATTAAATTCCCATTAGTGAGGAATCACTCCCTATATTGGATTATCATTTTTATAGAAGTACATGTTCATCCTTTCATGGTATCATATCCATAAGTGAGACATACACTTATATACATGTTTAAATGTGAAAAAATAAAATTTCCAAAATTTAAATATATTATTAAGTAATATATTGAAAAAATTAAATTTAATAGTAATTAAGAATATCAATAATATGGATAAAAAACTCCAATGCATTAATTTATCAGGTAACTTTTAACTTATAAACTTGGATTAAATAAAATCACTAAGTGTTGAAATTCTTAACTAATAAGAATATTAAACATCAATAATAATGAATATTATTAAAAATAAATTTATAATATAGATTAAAAATGAATTAAAATTATTATATATATTTTTAAAATAATATTAATTTAAATTTATAATGATGTATGATAAAATATTATTTAAATTTTATAGGGAAACTAACATTGAATCATTTTAGACCGAAGAAAGTGGTTTCATAATAATTTTCTTTATTACTTTAGATTCATCTTGATATTTCTTTTAAATATCTCTATATTGTTATATAATAGTATTCTTTATTGTTTTTTTGTTGAGAAAATACTTTTATCCTAATAGAATAAAGAATTCTATTTTATATTCATTTAAATTGGGAAAGGGATTTCGCATTATATTTCATATATATTTTTTTCTTGGGTTAACATTAAATCATATTCTTATTGATTGGAATACAATATAATATTTTTTTTGATAAATTGTTATTATAAATTATAGATAATGATGATTGGTCTAGGGATATAACTTCCCGAATCATTGGAAAATTATTTATTTTATTGAAATGTTTTTTTGAATAAACTATATAGGTTATTCTATTATTGGTTATAATGAGCAATTATAGGTAACATGAATATGATGCTTGAAGACACATTCCTCACGTTTTCTACTTATTCGTGAATTTGAATTTACATTATAATCATATTTTATCTCTATCTCTCTCTCCTATTATCCTTATTATCCTCTTTATATTAATTCAATATTAGTAAATAACTAACCATTCTACTCATATCATGATTAAATATAATTTTACCACATTTTCATGTTTTATAGCTTAGTAGGATTCATTCTAATAATTCACCCCATACTAAGAATTATATGCCTGTACCAAATTTTCATATAATATTTACAAAATTAATTGATGGTTATGGTTAATAAAAATGTTTAAATTTAATTCCTAAATATTTGAAATAGATAAAGAAATTATATAGCTTTATAAACATATTTTATTGATTAAATTTATTATAAGTTTAAATCATTCATTCATGTCATATAATGAATTTTTAATGCTCTATAATGCCAAAGAAATTGGAATTAAAAACCTAAGGGATTTAATTTTTTTTTTGAAAACATGGGAATATGGATCTTCTATGGTTGGGTCATCATAGTTGGTATCATAGTAGGGTTTAAAAATTGTAGGATTTAGTTTGACGGTTAAGAAAAATGGGAAATACAATTTTGAGATGTTAAAGGTGTTTAAATAGTGAAAAAAATTATTTGGTGGTCTTATTATCATAAATCCACATTTTATGGGAACCTCATGAGATTTTATAATTGTTTTTGAAAATTATGTTTATTTAATTTTTTTCTTTAAATCGGTAATATGATGGATCAATTAGGAAGGGACCAAGATTATAATATCATTCCAAATCAATGACCTAAAATGATTATTATTGGTGTTTTGGAATTTATAATACTATAAACTAACTAAAAAAGGATATAAATGGTTGTACTAATAAAATAGAAAACCATATTCCTCATAAAGACATATATATTCTTTCAAGACATATATTTTTTGTTATTTTTAGTGTAACAACATTTATGGGTTTATTTGATAATACACATAGATCACTGGCTAAAAAACCAAGTGAATCACAAAGAAAATTTTCAAAAAGAAAATTCAGAATTCAAAAAATTTATAAGTGTTTTCATTTTGGATGAAACTGTATAAATAAGTAATAAAAATAATTATCATAAAAAAACCTTCTATTTTGGGTCACATTTATTAACATCAAAATGGAAACTAATAAATCAGCATGCCTATATTATTACCTTGGACCATGAGACACCATGGAAAATGTGCCGCTAATCTGAGGATAGACCATCGATTCATTAAAAAATAGTCAAACATGAAACCACTATGGCACACCTAATAGAAGAACTTCATGATATAGATGAAATACCCTAATATTTTTTATCATTAGAAATTATAACTCCCAAAAATATTCATGTAATCATATTATTAGGAACCATACCTAGAAATCATTGACACTAGTTCCACCAATCATTGTCTTTGTCAACCAATTCACATAAATAAAAAAAGTAAAACTTATTATAACTAGAATTAAAGGTATCCATTTTGAAGATACAAATATTGCGTGAGTACCATCTTGTGAGACGGAATATGTGGTATCCCATGGTTGGTAGTGTTGTAAAAGTAGTGTGGAAGCATGAATTACAAATAAGGAGATGATGAAAATAAGGAACTATCCTTTAAACCATTAACATAAGATAAAAAATAATAGGGGAACAAAAAAATGGCACTAAAACAATGTAGTTGAATTTAAAACTACTTAAAATCCACCCACTTTCTCTATTAGAACAAAAAACATTTAAAGTGATAGAAGACAGAAAAATCATATAAGATAGACTAGTACCTCTATAGAATATATATTCTGAAACCCATACTCAAATTCAATTCAAGATACACCAAGTTAAATTAATATAATAGGGATTTTGTCATGTATTTTCCACTGAATAAGGTATGAATCTCGAAGAAGAACGTGATTTATGTATGAATCAAAGATCCAAAAATCCAATAGGGAGACAATAGAGCATGAACCAAAAATAAAGTATGATATGTCATTAGGAAGGTGGAGGAATCTATTTAAGAACTCACATATAAGAGAATGTGGGAAAAAAGATTTGGATAGACCAAAACTAAAAGAAATCAGGCATAATTTAGTTTTCGTAATAGATATTACACTGGAATGGAATATCATAACAATCAGAGGAGATAAAGTGTATTGTGAAACCTTAGAGTCTGTATGAACGGATGAAATGAGATAAAGGAGCCATCTATAAAGGAATATCCAAATGATGGATTATTATTTTCCATAAATCAACTTAATTTTTTTGAAAAATCAAATCCAATTATAATTATAGAATAGATTAATTATTTGGAAATGATATTTTAATTGTTGAGTTACTCAATGCATAAATAGGTACATATTTAGATGTATCAACGTGAATGAAAATTTTATCAATAGTGAATAAATGTATTCAACTATATTTTCTGATTTTTTTAATGTGATATAACTTATAATAGAATGGAAATTATATGACTTTATGAAAAAAAAATCTCAATTACAACTTATCCAAAAAAATTAAAAATAATGGTTGTGTATGGAGTATATATTATTATGGAGATTGAACATAAATATTTTTGATTTTACATAGGATTAAAACCCTCCTTATGAATAGAATAAGTTAGTTTTTAATTTATATGTTATGAAGAGACTTTTCATTATGTCTATAATTTATAAATTTATTTTTTGAAATTTTTTTAAATCTAAAATATAAAAGATAATAAATGGCCAAGGTAGAATATAATTAGAAATATATCATCCTGAAAATATTATTTTAAAATAACTCAATTTAACTCATTCATTAAATTTAATAAGAAATTCAATATTCAGAGTGACTTATGAGATTATGGAAGATAATAGGTGTGATAAATTTTGGAATATTTCTTTTGATTAGATAGAAATTAATGTTGATATGGTTAACTATGTTTAAATTTTTTAATAGAAATCATATCATGGAGTTTAATTGGAAGTGAAAATTTTTATATACAATGAAATGGTTAATTATACTAATATATGGCCAAATTTATATAATTTAATGGAAAACATTAATATTGTATGAATTTGTTTGAAAATCCATTTACTATTACCACTATAGTTATTACTCCATTATTTTATGTGGTTACAAGTGCCTTATTTATTTTCATAAATTCTACTATAGTAATGTTTGATCATTGATGTATACATATTTTCATTTCATTAAAATTTTCTAGTAATATGTAAATATAATTTCAAATAATAGATTAAAAACCATTAGTAAAAACTAATGATTCTTGTATTTATGAAACAAGAACTTATTTGAAGATTCCTATGACTATTTTCCATATTGTTTTACCAGTATATATTATTCATTTCAATTTCACAATTTTATGTTATTTTCGTATATATTGGATTTTGGGATATCTTTATATGATATAATTGTCCAAAAAATGTTGTTATATTGAAATATTAAAATGGTATTATTTTTTGTTGTTTTTAATAAATTCCCAACAGTTATAACATATCAATAAAATGATAAATTGATTAATATTGGCATGGGCGGATATTTTAGGATATTATAAATTATGAATATTAAAAGGATAAAACTAATGATACTCTAGAACAAAAATATTATATATATATATATGTGTGTGTGTGTGTGTATTAATTGATGATTTTTCTAGTATTGTTTCTAATGATGAGTTGGTATTCAATTTTGACAAATTTCATGATAGTATTTAATATTCTAAACCTCTTTAGCAATTGATCTAGTGGGTTTTTTACCTAAAAATGAGTTTAAAATAATTTCTTAATAAGGTCATCACTCATACCATCACTTCACTTTATGTTGATATAGTTATATATTTTAAGAATAAAGATGGTTACATAAGGAGACTAATTTATTATAAAGAACCCAATAATATTATTATTAAGGATACGTGTCTTTAAAAATATACTTATTACATATTGGATAATATTTTACATGTTATGTACTTTTTAATGAATGATATTAGGATAAAATATCATCATTTCATAGTAAATGGGGAAAATATTTCTCATATAGGTTTTCAAATGACTTATATCCACTATGATTTCATCATGTTTCTATTTTTGTTAACCAATCAACCTCATATATATATATATATATATATATTTAATCTATATGTTATTTAAGGAAAATATCTGAATTTTTTTGATATTTAATAATGATATTTAATTTATTTTGAATGGTATTGTGATCATGAAAATCATTTTATAATCATTCTCAGCATATTAAGAAAATGTAGTTACAAGTTAAATTTAGAAAATATGAGTAATTATTAAAAAAATTCATTCCTTGAGTATATTGTAATAAAATATTCTATAACTGTGGAATTTACAGGAAACAATGTTGTATAAAAATGGAAAAATCAATTATTATTATATAAATACCTAGTTTATGTGTATTATCTAGTTTTTATCTAATTTTTTTGAACGTTTTTTGACATTATCTGGAAAATGATGTATGCTAACTCAAAATATAATTCGGAAAAATTAATTGAAGTAATTTTTTAAATAATTTAAAATATTATTTTTTTAATTATATTCAATTTTCTTTATCATCTTTAAATAGATAATTTTTATTTATTATTAAGCATTAATGAATGGTATTGTGAATGTTTTTATGATAAATGGATGTGTTTTAGCTTATGCATTATGGTCATTTTATCTTCAATAATAAAATTATCCTACATGTGTCCTTATGTTTATAGTAGAAATGATTAATTTTTTTGAGAAATTGTCTATTTAAAAACTTTAATAAATATATATAACATGAGATTTTGAAATAATTATTCATTAAAAAAAATTAATATAAATAAAATTTTGTGGTTGGAATTTTTAAATTGTTATGGATGTATATTTCATTATAATCCTACAAGATAAAAAATTTATAAAATATTTTTTCCAATATAATGTAAAATGAATGCTTAAAAATTCTATATTTTGAACATAATAAATTATTTAATTATCTTGTGAAAAATGGATTGGGAATTTTTAGGTAGAATCCTCTTATTATTTTTTATACAGTAATAGGGAAATCATATTCTTTGGAATGAATAAATTATTCTCATAAAGTAGATCATGGACTATATGAGAAGATACATTTTATTAATGAGAAAAGGTTTCATGAATTTAATATTAATATAAATATTGTTCTATGGTTTGAAAAATGGACATGTATATCATATAAAATTTACCAGAAAAATGAATTATTGAATGATCCCATGGATTATTACAGTTAGTTCTTCAATGAAACTAAAACATGTTTGAATATATTTTTTAATATATTTAATTAAAATGAATAATGAAATATATTTTCGATTTGGCAATGATTTTTTTGATTGTTCAACAAGTTAAATATGAGTGATAACACCTTATGGAATACTTCAAAAATTATCACCATTATAATTGATGGGTATCAGTTCTACCTTTTGAAGCTGAATTGGAAAGTAAGTGGAAATAATGAATCCTTAGGGGGAATCCATATTTCCTCACATTGGTCACCTTATACTCACTAGTCTTTCCTTAGCCAAGGTCTCATTTGGATTCAAGGCCTACCTCACTCTGGTCTTTCATGACCGTCAAACATGCACGACCAAGATCACTAGTGTGAATCTCTTCTGACCATTATACATCCCTCACTCATATCTCCTGCAACAGCCCAACATATGCCTCCTAGATCACCTATGTGAACCAACTCAGTTGTACGATCAACTCCATTAAGGCTATACATATTCCATATAAATAGCCTAATTAGTTCACCATATAGAAGATGGTTTTAACTCTTTTGTAAGAGAGAAAATTTCATCGCAAGATATATCCCTCCAGACACCAATATCTCTTTAATGTAGATTATTACACTATAGGACTTAAGAAAATAAAAAATAAATTACTGAAGTGGTCTAACATCATCCTCGGGGTGGAAAATCAAACATGGTTCATCACCAAGGTATCCCACCTTTTATTCTTCCACCCAAGGCTTCCCACCTAAGAAGCATACCACAAAATGAAACCCACCATATTATATCACTACCCATAGTATCCCACAATATTTTTCATCAACCTAGCTAATCACATAATAGTGGATCACCACCCCAAGTTTCCCAAATTAGGGGCCTTTCTCCTGAGGAATTTGACAATAGCTGCTAACTTAATAGGTTTTACCACTGTATAAAATCACCACCTAGGCCATACCACCTTATCTACTTTTATCCCTTGGATACCCCTTCCCTAAAAAATTCATCCTTATTTTCCCAAGTATCACACTTGACAATATCATCATTAATCCCCCCCCCCCCACAACCAAAATATTCATATGTCTTGGGTATAGGGAACACTAGGGTTCCCCTATTTATATTTTCGATTCCCTTACTGAAGAAATACCAACCACATAACCACTATAATATTTATGGTCAATAAGATGTCCGAAATTGTGAAACCTCATTGTAATGATGACCCCGGTATTTGACAAAGTGGTTGGAACCTTCCTAATTCCAGTAGAAGTACTCATATCCTGCATGCTACCTAATACCTAAGGCGAATTAGATATTATATATATATTTTTTCCATTTTATATATTTATAAAACCAAATATTAGATTTAAAACTAAATTGGAAGAAGGGACTCTGTATACAACCAAGACTAAGCCCCAAATATTTCTCATAGAAAACCTCACCATAGACCCACCCTAATCAACCAATGTATTAAGAGTAGATTCAATAGGGTATCCCATATGGAATTTCCCATATCCATTATTTTAGAATATTATACACCTTCAACCATCCATTTCCCCTCCACCATCCACTAGAATATGAGGAATAATGTTCAACTATGGGATTATATTTTTTGTGAATGTATCCATTGACATGAATTATGCAATGTGGATTATCTTCTAGTGTTCTTTTTTCTCAAATCAAGAATTACCCATGTTTTCTTAGTGAAACAAGTCGAACATAAAAATAATATAATAAAAACAAAATGGGGATCCTCCATCTGTTAATCTTCAACCCATTTAAATACATGGTCTTTTATTTCTATCCCACATGTATATTTAGGTTTCCTACTTGAGCTTTAAACACAACATCTTAAACTGGTCATCATTTACCTTATTATTCAATATTACAAATCGGAGCATTCCACCTCTAATTGATATATATTCCCATGGGAAATCCCAATAGTAAAGTATTTTCCTTATGGAATCCCCACACTAGTCAATTCTAGGCATCATTTGTGTAGACATCCTTGCATAAAGATATTAATCTACATGTTCTAGTACTTAAAAATGGCCTTAAGAGCTATGAAATATCCCATTAAGTGGAACTAAACTATGTGGGGTTGATTCCACTCAAGTGGATTCTTAGAAAACCATATAATGGGACTGATCCTAACAGTAAAACCACAAATTTCTCCCTAGATGATGATAAAATACAAGAGTGTTGAACTATGTGGCTTTACACCATTTTTATTTAAATTATAAAATCGTAAAATAATAATAAAATGAGATAGAGAACATTTGATACCTATAGATGGTTCAACTGATGGTTATCCTCTAACACATATTGATGGTATAACTGATGGAGAAAATTTTATACTTATAGATAGTACAATTTTTGGAGAACCTATGATATATATAGATGTTCACATCCATATATGTTAATAAATAATTGAAAATTTATGGGAGAAAAGTCTCAATTTGAGGTTTTGGATGGATTGATGAACATTTCATAAATCCCCAAGAGAAATCAATATTGGGAAATTGTTCCCCATAAAAATGTGTGATGATACCAACCTCTCATCCTCTCGACTGTGTTGAACCCTATGTGATATTGATAACGAATATCAGCAAACACATGCCTTTGGAAAGAAAGTTTAGAATCTATTTCTGCTATGGGAAACATTTAGTTTTTCTTTTTCCACAAATAAACCCCATTATATATCTATAAAGACCCAGAATTTCCGTGTAATTTTTTTTAAAATATATTGGAATTTTACGAGTCTGCGAAATCCGACAGCACGTGATTCCGAGGCCCGGAGTGTGCGGAATGATCTGTCAATGTTTTGATATGTTTAAATTAGTGTGCGTAAGAATTTTTCCTAAAAAAGTGAAATAAATATTAAATGTTCACTCAGATCAGAAATCTGAGGGCACCGATGCGCTCAGGATGGCAGGTTTACCCTAGGTGTTACTTACGTTTAGTCGGCGCTAGCCTCCTATGAGAAATATTGAAAATGGAATAACTATTAATAAAATTATTAAGTAAAGTTGTTTTATTTTTCAAATGCTTATAACTCATGAACAGTAACATGAATTAAAAATCTGAGACCACTGTTGAACTTGTGGGGGTATGATTTCTTTATGTAGATACTAACTTTGGCTGGTGCGGTCCCCCAAAAAATGTTAGATTTTGGCCATAAATAAAATAATTAAGTTACAATTATTTTATTGTAAAATTCATAACTTCTAACTGGTAACTCAAATTGAAAATAAGAGAGTACCATTGGGTTTGATGGGGTTTTTTTCACCTAGGAAGAGCCTAACCTCGACTGCAGAGGGTAGAGGGTGGCTGATAATAATTTTCCCAACATTTTTTCAGGTACGTTCAGTTAACGTGTGAGCGGCATTTCCTAACATTTTAACTGATGCTTGAAATTGAAATCTGAGGGTACAGTTGAACCCTTAACGCTGGTATTCACTTATGGAGGCCTTCACCTTGGCCATAGTGGGTTGAGAATGAAGGATAGATTTTGGGTTTTTCGTGAAAATAGAAATAAATAAATTAAACTTTTATTTTATTTTTGTCCTTGAAACCACCCAGGTATAGGTTTTGGTGTTGGGGACCACCCAAGCCTAAACCCACAAATTGAATTTATATTAGTGGGGACCACCTGAACCTCTTGAACTCTCCATTAAGAAGACATAACAACTGGTATTCTCCACTTTAATGGTGCCACCTCCCATTAATTAATTATGTCAATTAATTAAGGCAATCCAATTATTTAATTTTTGAGGCACAAAAATTTGGCTACATTTCTTTTTGGGAGGATTTGGGTTGGCAAAGGAGAAAAGTAGTGCATGGAGAACTACTCTCCAAGGAAGAACACACCATATCCAACAAAGAAATAGGACGACGCTCAAGCCCGGGATTGGAGACATGTGACAGGAGAAACGTGTGATTACATCTTTGAATTCTTTCTCATATTAACGGACAACGAACTTGAGGAAGGGGGATTTGGGTTGAGTTATGATTGATTTTTTTCCCTCTATTGTTCATCTTTTTGTTGTGATTATTATTACCGATTGATATCCTCTTAACGAGGAGGGCTCGGACAGCACAAACACGGTCTGACCCTCCCCCCTTGTTGTTTTTCTCGTTATGTTGATGGCAGAGGCGGAGCAGCGGCGACCATCATCGGGCCGATCACGAAGGAACCGGCAGCTCAAGGCCACCGGGTAGCCAAGAGGGTGTGGCACCACCGTTCCACGTGGAAGGAGAGTCATGTACACAACATGCTCGACAGAGGGGTGCAACGACATTGAGCCGCACCAGAGGCATGGAGAGGGTGGCAGCTCCAGCCAACCGGGAGGATCAGGACCCCGTCGGGTCCCCCGTGTGCTAGACTGGTGCCATCTGGTGCTATTTTTGTTTCCAACCAAACGGTTCAACTGTTTAGGTGCCAGGGGGTGCACGTCACCCCCCTGGGTGTGGCTAGGGCATGCCATCAGGCCGCCCTCGGCCGGGACGCCTTCAGTCAGGGTCGCCCCATTAGGATGGGCCGCCCCTTCAGGTCGGGCCGCTTCCTCATCCGGGTCGGACCCTTGGATGGGGTCTGACCTCGGTCCGGACCGGGTCGGGCCGGGTTGCTCCGACTGGGTCGGACCGGACCCGGACCCGCTATGGCCTACTCACACCTTTTCGCATCTATCATGGGCTACGGGTGTCTAATCAACGAACCGTTTGCGGCGACAAAAAACATAGAGTGAGAAGGTTATTTTGGAATATCCCACTTGAGGTTTGGACACAGTTTTAGTACGGTCGGGTTAGTTTGAACCTAAAAACCAACCGGGCCCCTGGAATGGATATTCCAATAACTCACAGACAGGGCATCCAATTGACGCACTGTCTATCGCATTCGAACCCCTATGACATGGTGGTCCATTGGGTTTCTCCTTTGTGGAGATGAGTGGTAGTCGAGGTATGAATGATATCTCTAGGGAAAAATTTACAGAACGTGAGCACACCGGGTGTGATGAATCTAGTGAATGATAGTGAGGCGGAGGTTAGAGATAGATCATACAGAGGTCAGCACTCAATGATCCTCCGTGGGTCAGTGCATAACAATCCTGTGTTGGTCAAATCCTATGTGGGTCAGTGCTTAGTGATCATGTGTGGGTCAGCGCATATTGATCATGTGTGGGTCATGTCCTGTGTGGGTCATTGCGGGGGTTAGTACCCTTCGATCCTATGTTGTTCAGACTCTGTATGGTAAGAAGAAGTGCCTCCTGAGAGTATAAGATGATCTAGTTTTGTGACTAAACATCTGAACTTCTATACATCACTGAAATCCTCATTTGAGCTAATTCAAGGACTTTTGAGTTTTTATCCTAATTGATATGGGTTACTAAATAACATAGGTATATTTATGGTCATATACGTAAGTAATGGTTATCCATTGATTCCATACTTTGTGATTATCCCTGTTGGATTTTGTGAGACCTTGAGGTTCTTAGGGTCCCTAATGAGTATCGTTGTACACACCCCTATACAGACTATGCCTGCACCTCATTGTGTTGGTTTCAAATGACGAACATCGCTGATCAGGGTAGAGAGTAGAAGAACTGGACGGTACCCGATGGTGGACCACTCAGTGAGATGTACACGGATCGGACAGATGGACTTGGGGTGCTGAGTAGGCCATCTATACCCACCCTTTAGGTGTGATTCTGGAGGATGAACTTGTAGATGCTTTACATTTTTTCTTCAGTTGTACTTGTTTTTCAGTTGTATTGTACTTTATTCTTGGGCTTGTATTTCTAGCCCCTTTACTTTCAGCACACTCTTCTGTATTCAGTTTTACTTACTTTTTTACTTCCAGTTGTGTACTTTGTTGTGTTTGTTTACTGCTAAAAAGGAAAAGCCTTCCCAATATAAGGATTTACAGCTTTGGTTCTATTCTCCAGCCCTTGGCCTATAGAGTACGGGCTTAGGGTAGTCACGATACTGTCCCCGAGGGATGGGTCATGAAAAATTGGTATCAAAGGAGTCGATTCAACTGCAGAACTTTGGACTATGATCATTTTTGTGAAGCAATATTGTTATGTGTAGTGAGTGCAGTTTTTAGTTTATGGAGTCTAGTGTTGGTGTGGTGGCCGACGTATCCATACACCAGAACCCTGACATCTGATTTCTGACTCAGTGCATAAAAACACTGATTGTGTGTGTGTTTTTTAAAAGTTTTCTTTATGTCAGCTCAACCAGTTCATCTAACCAGGTATAATCTTTTGACAGTGACGCATCTGTTCAGGATGCCTCCATGCAGACAGCCAGTTAGAGTTATGAGAGAGTACACGATGACAGCCCACCGAGCGATGAGGCTCCGGTGCAGGGACCTCTTACTATGTTTGCACCTTCAGGTGGTGTACCAGAAATACCACCACCTATTGGGAAGTGGGTACCACAAGACGCACTGGCGGACGATGCACGCAGACTAAGTGAATTGCATAAGTTCTAGTGGTAGAGGCCTTCGTGGTTATGTGGAGTGAATGATTCCCAGGCAGTAGAGGACTGTCTGGAGGCTATTTCTAGTGTTCTCCACCTAGTTGAGACACCATTAGATCATATGGTGATCTTAGATACTAGTTTTATCCAGTGAGTGAACATGAGGTTGGTCCTCATAGTGATTAGGCTTCAGTATGTGGAACATTTCCTGAGATTCTACCTTTATGTAGTGTGTCAACTATATTACTGCCTATTGGTCAGGAGTTTCAACCAACAGTACTGGTAGATGAAACATGTTGGATTAGTGCCTTACATTTGTTTCCGCATCAAATACCCCTCAGGTTCCGAGGTGATCCCAAATCATAGGCGGATGAGGACTGGCCTAAGGAGGTGGATGAGAGTTCACTAGTGGTTTTATAGCTTCTTCAGGACGACATGTCGGTAACTGAGTAATCATCAAAGAATACCGATCGTTTTCGGTACTCGATGAATATGATACGATCAGTAATTTGGAGTTCTTACTACTGAGTGAGGTGTGTTTTAGGACAACCGAGCCAGCACCTTTTCTCAAGATGATAGAGAGAACCTTTGTGGTTGAATGTTCTTTGGCTGAGTGGATACAGCTAGTGAATGTTAATAGTGGGAAAGCAGGAAACTAGTGCCAGTCTCAGAGACTTGAGAGTGTAAAATGTTTCGAGAAGAGGATGTGTTATGGATAGAAGAATTTGTAGGGAAGCAGACGTGGAAGCAGAGCTAGGAGAGAAGCATGAGGTGGTGTACATAATGACATGATACAACCACCCACCTTTGTTGTCCCCTCTAGTCTCACTGAGCTGTAGGGCAGGGGAAGAGAGTAGCTGCATGCGGTCAAGTAGTATGACCCAAGGGCTCTAGGAATGATTCGAGTTATGGTCTGTGTCTACTATTAGCTTTTGTATCAATAGACATATGTACCAATCATCCCTCCCTTCCACGAATCGTTTCCCAGACATAGAGTTTCTGGTTAAGCTGTTGACTTGACCCTCACGTCTGGAGATAGCTTTCATATGTGACTTGATAATCACACATACGCCGATGGTGTGATCTGGCCCTTGAGGCGATAGTTTTGGTTGGAACATCTTGGTGGTATTGTCGATGCATTAAGACGTTAGTTTGGGTATGTACTAGGCAACCACAGTTCATATAGAGATTGACTGTATTAAGAAAAAAGTTTGTGATCTATCTACAATTTTGGGATGAGGTTTTACTTAGTCGGTGAAAAACGAAACCCAGTCAGCACATGTTAAACTCATGAATAGGAGGGTGCAGCTAATCACTCTTGAATCGGCCAGCCATACACTCATGGTAGTAGGATCTCTGAGTTTTTAGTTCCAAACAAGAGTGATAATACATGGGGACATCTTTTCAAAAGATGTTTCCAGGATTACCCTACAAAGGGGGGAGGGATGTCTACTTTGGCTGGAAACAACTGAATGTTCAATCTAGACTTCTCTAGATTTTCAGCACCACTATCTGCCTTGAAAAAGAAGGGGAAAACCTTCGTGTGGTCGGAGATATTACATATGATATTTCAAGATCTGAGGAAGAGGCTGGCTAGTGCCCCCATCTTGAGGCTTCCAGAGGAAGGCGTAGGGTATGTAGTGTATTGCGATGCATCAAGGACCGGACTCAGTTGTATCCCAATGTAGGAGCAAGCATTGATCGCTTATGGTTCTCGTTATTTGAGACAACATGAGTAGAAATATGATACCCAGGACCTGGAGTTAGCAGCAGTGGTATTCTGCTTGAAGATATGGTGGCACTATTTGATGGGTGAACATTTCACTATGTACTCTGATCACAAGAGTCTCAGGTAAATCTTCTCTCAGAAGGACCTGACACGGAGACATCGGTGATTTCTTGAGTTCTTCCAGGACTATGACGTCGAGATATTCTATACTCCTGGGAAGGGGAATGTTGTTTTAGATTCCCTCAGTAGGAGATTTGGTATTCATCTACAAGGAGAGGTGACTGAGCAGATGGTCGTGATGCAGATAACCTTTGTGGATAGAGATGGAGAATCATTCCTACAGTCTCTCACAGTCACTCCTCCACATCTTCATGGAGTCAAGGTGGCACATCATGGGGACACTGACTTTGAGACGTGAAATGCTCAGATAACCATAGGGCAGGCACCTGATGAATTTTCTGAAAGGGGGAAGCATGTCATCCTCTTTAGAGGACATACCGTGGTACCAGTGTCACTTCAGGTGGAAGTGTTGAGGGAGTTCCACACATCCTATCCAGCGGTACATCCAAGAGTGGAAAAGATGTACTCGGACCTCCGAAGATAGCACTGGTGGATGGGAATGAAGAAATTAGTGGTAGAGACTCTCTCATGATGCCTCACTTGTCAGAAAGTGAAGGCAGAACAACATGTACCAGCAGGCTTGGTTTAGCCTTTGGAGGTCCTAGAGTGGAAGTAGGATCAGATATCTATGGACTTTGTGATGGGTCTTCCATGTACATCCAGGAGATGGAGACCTCTAGAGTTCGGGGATGGCGACCTAGTCTTTCTACGGGTTTCACCTCGATGAGGTCTACAGAGTTTTGGTCGAGACAGAGAGTTATCTCAGCTGTTCATCGGACCCTTCCAGGTCTTTAGTAGAGTTGGCGAGGTGGCTTATAGCATAACTCTCCCACCTTAGTTTCACCAGGTACACGATGTCTTCTATGTATCCTAGCTAAGGAGATATGTGCACGACCCATCCCACATCATCGACCATAGGGAGCTGGACATCGATGACATGGTGATATTCTCAGAGGTTCTAGTGGAGATTGACGATCGCCAGGTGGGGGTCCTACGTGTATGGTTGATACCTCTAGTGAAAATTCTCTGGCAGCATGGGAACCTCTAAGAGAGCACATGGGTGGGGGAGGCTTAGTTTCGTGCTCATTACCCCTATTTGTTCCCTTAGTTTGAGTTATAACTTACGGGGACATAAAACCCTAAGGTGGGGAGAATGTAATAACATGGAAATTTTGTGCAATTTGTTTTAAAAATATATGGGAATTTAACGAGTCTATGATTTATGACGACACACGATTCTGAGGCCTGGAGTGCCCGAAATGATCCGTCAAAGATTTGTTAAGCTTAAGTTAGTGCACGTAAGAAGTTTTTTTTAAAATTTGGAATAACTCTTAAACAGATACTCGAATTAGAAATATGAGGGTACCGATGCTCTTAGGATAGCGGGTTTACCCTAGGCGTGACTTAAGTTTAGTCGACACGGGCCTCCTGTGAGAAATCCTTAAAATGGCATAACCGTAAATAAAATAATTATATAAAGTTGTACTATTTTTCAAATGCTTATAACTAAAGAACGGTAACTTAGATTAAAAATCTGAGACCACCGCTGAACTCATGTGCTTGTGATTTCATTATGTAGATACTAACTTTGGCCAGCACAAGCCACCAAGAAAAATATAGTTTTTCGCCATAAATAAAATAATTAAGTGACAAATTTTTTATTGTAAAATTCATAACTTCTAAACGGTAACTCGGATTGAAAATCTGAGAGTACCTTTGGGTTCACTGAGGTGTTTTTCACCTAGGCAGAGCCTAACCTCGACCGAAGTGGGTTGAGCGTGGATGATAATAATTTTCCAAACTTTTTTTAGGTACGTTCAGTAAATGTGCGAGTGGAATTTCATAACTTTTAAACTGGTGCTTGTAATTGAAATCTATGTGTGCCGTTGAACCCGCAACGCTAGTATTCACTTATGGAAAGCTTCACCTAAATCGAATTGGGTTGAGGGTGAACGATATATTTTGGGTTTTTCTTGAAAATAGAAATAAAACAAAATGAAATTTTATTTTATTTTTATCCTTGAAACCTCCCTTGTGTAAGCTATGGTGGTGGGGACCACCCGAGCCTAAACCCCCCAATTGAATTTCTAGAGGTGGGGACCACCCGAACCTCTTGAACTCCCCTTTAAGGGGAGATAACCATTGGTATTCTCCACTTTAATGGTGCTACCTCCCATTAATTAATTCTGTCAATTAATTAAGCCAAACCAACGATTAAATTGTTGAGGCACAACAATTTGGCTACTTTTCGATTTGTGAGGATTTGGGTAGGCGAAGGAGAAAGGGAGTGCTTGGATAACTACTCTCCAATGAAGAACACGATATCTCTAATGAAGAATGAGGATGATACTTGAGACCGGGATCAGCAGCGTGTGATGGGAACAACTTACGATGACATCTTCGAATTCTTTCATGCATCAACGAAGAACGAACTCAATGTAGGGGGGTTTGGGTTGAATTATGTATGAGTTTTCCCCCAGTTCTTCATCGTTTTGTCTTGCTTCTTGTTTTTTGATCGATATCATCTTAAAGAGGAGGTCTAGGACCGCACGAACACGATCTGACCCTCCCCCCTTGTTGTTGTTCTCGTTATGTTGATGGTGGAGACGGAGCAACGGCGGCCGGAATTAGGCCGACCATGAAGGAACCGGCGGCGCAAGGCCACTGGGTTGCAAAGAGGGCACGACACCGCCATGATATGCAGAAGGAGAGTCGCGACCACCATGGGCCGCGGCCGAGAAACATTACACCATTGCGCTGTGCAGAGGCCTGTAGAGGGTTATGGGCAGGGCGGGCTGGGGTGGAGGGGTGGGATGTCGGTGCGCCGAGCTGGTGGTAGGGAGAGGCTAGCCACTCGGGCAAGCTGGAAGGAGTGGGACCCCGTTGGGTCCTGTGTGTGCTAGAACGGCACCACCTGGTGCAGGTTTTGGTTCAACCCCAACGGTTCAACCGTTCAGGTGCCAGGGGGCGGGCACCTCCCCCTGGGCAAGGCTAGGACAGGCCACCGGGCTGCCCTATGCCAGGCCATCTTTGTAGAGACCCTAAGCTTGATGTACATAGATATTACATTACTTTTGTGGAATACTTAGTATATAACAAAAACACACACAGAAGGACCATAATAGTTTAGTGACTTTGGAAACTCAGAATATAATCTTCTAATCGTGGTGAAAGATCATCAACATCTCCCATAAAGATCTTCCCCTTTTTTTCTTACCTACAACATTTCTTTATATCCTGGGGAAAAGAAAACATAAAAGGGGTCATCTCAAATGCCCATTAAGGGTAAACATGGAGAACATACAACAATCCATAAACATTTGAATGAAAAAACTTGAACTTAAAATTTAAACATCAAAATATTTAGCAAGGACATGAATCTTGGAAGTACGTAAGGGGTATATCATAAGGAAACATCAATCATGATAAAATAGCATGGGAATACAACATGTAATTGTGGCAACCATTCAGCACATGTAATGATTTCCATAGTAGCCAAGGCATTGCTTCCATGACCATCTTATTGGACAAAGTCCCTTTCTGAATCAAGTTCACTCCTCGTTTCTGTCCTGTAACACTAAACCGGATTAACATACCATTCTAGCCATGTCTATCTCATGAGATATAAATCGTTACCCAATTCATTGGAGGGAGATATTGGTCCCACCCATCTCACAATGAAATAATTTTTACTTGTGCCACAACAAAAACATAAAACATTCATCATAACCCAACGAATAAAATGGGTTTCATAAACATCATCCCATCATAACATAATCCATATAAAACAAATGGATATCATTTCATCATAAGAAAAGTGAAACCATGTAAATCATAGAGACTTTATACTTGAACCATACACATGGTAAAAGTCAAAAAGGGTAAAAAGGACTTTAAACATACATGAATTTTTTTTATAAAACATGAACATGGATGATAAATATAACCCTAGTAAATACTTACGAATAAGTAATCATGTATAAAAATGAGATTTTCAAAATTATCCCTTACCTTATGTCTGATATGCTTCGTATGTATCCGAACCTCCTCTTCTTTGAAGCGCCTCTTTGAGACCTCATCTTAGGGCACTAAAATTGGTATTTGAAGAAGAACAGGACCTCTAGGATGTTTCTATGGATGTGGAGAAGAGAATTTTCCAGGGTTTGTCCGAGCTTGAAGGCTCAAAGTGGTGTGAGGAAGAGAGGGAGGTGGTGCCCTTTTATAAGGGAGGAGAGGGGCACCTTTGGAATAACTAAAAATATTATTTTATTATAAAGTCATATTCGGTTTTCAATAGCTCCAAATTGAGTTATTTAGAAGCTAAGGTGGGGATGGGTCTATATCCTTTCATCCAATAGAATTTAGACAAGTTTAGGTTTCTATTTTAAACTTATCATTTAGATTTAACTTTAAGTTAAATAATTTTACTTTTACCGTGTTTTCTTGTTTTCTTACACTTTAAGGTCAATAAACTTACTATAAAAATCCAAACGAACAAAAAGTTGTTTATTATTAATATATATAACCTTATCTAAGTCATTTGGCCGAACCTTAGATTTTTAGGAATATAATAAAAATTAATAATATTTTATTTTATTTAAAAACTATTTTATGTCAATTTTGACACTATTTGGTAATTTATTTTTGTGAAAATCATAACAGAAATATTAGTTCGAAAAATGTTACTTAAATCTATAATAACATGTCATATTAACCTAAAAAATTATTGGAATTCATAAAAAGTCTCAAATTTAATTTATTTGGGTATTTATAACATCAATTATGTCAATATTTCAGTAATAAGATAATTACCACATCATCATTGTATCATAAATAAATTAAATTATTTAATGTCTAAAAATTATAAATAAAATACAATTATGTAGGAAATATTTTTATCTTTATAATGAATAATTATAGTTGAATTTATCGTATGTATAACCCTTTATTAAAAATGATTTACTTATTAAACTTTGATTTTACCTATTTTAACCCTTCTTTAAATAAATTAATATTAAATGTCCTAATCTAATCCACGTGGGAATAAATGGTCATATTTTATACCTAAGGTTGTTTTTGGTTGAATTACACTTATCCAATAGAATTAGGTCATGTGTTAGGGTAATAATAATATCATTGTTACCCTTAATTACCCTATTTACTTTTAACCGTGGTAAAAAAAGTAAAAAGTTACTATTCACCAAAAATTATTTTAATCTCATTGAACAAAATTTTACTTACTGACATCAACCATGTCTCTTGGATTTTTGAAATTCAATTCACAAAAGTGGTAAAATTATGTTTTATATAAATTTGCAAATTCTCCCAGGAGGTGGGTAAAAGACGGTCAAATGTTCAATAAAATTTATATATATATATAATTATTATAAAATGATTCCAATGAATTACATTGAACTTTTATAGGTATTATGTATCAATGTTTACCTAAAATAAATTTAAATAAAGTAATTAATTATTTAAATAAACAGTCGGTTTTTAAATAGTAACCTAGTGTTTTCACTATTCATCAAAAATTGAAAGTATTCAGAAAAATACAAAAAATTCTCCGTAGGCTAATTTCGATTTTTTGAATCCAAAAATGAAGTCCATTTTTAAAATTAAAATTTATAAACTTTCAGAAATTGGGTATTACTATTCATAACGGCTAGTTCTAAAAATATTTTAATAATATATCATTGTTTAGTAAAACCCGGTATTGCGTACAACACACTCTATCGAGGAAGGTCGTGATTGCGTTTAATGAAATCCATGTAAGGGTTGTGTGCTGTACAATAATCCTTTGTTGTTTTGTTATAATATAATCCAACCATTTTCATTTATACATTGAATATATATATATATACTCAATGTTACGTAGATTGACTATTATCAAAAGAACTTGAAATTGTGTGTAACAAAATCTAAGAATAGTGTTGTGTATACTGAACGCTAATACAATGTTGCGTAAAGAACAAGAAAATCTTTTTGTAGCATAAAACACATGACATCAAATAAATTAAAAATAATACTTATCATAAAATATCGGGTTGTTACATTCTACCCCCCTTAAAATTAATTTCGCCCTCGAAATTCGTCGGGGTTATACATTGTTTTCTAGTTGATAGTTTCTTTAATTTAAACCCACATCGTAAAATGAAATACCAAAACATGGCATTAAAAACTAAAGTACGAAACATAATGGTTACGCAAATTAACTAATCACTCGGTTTCCACATAGGAGAACATAGGTGAAAATATGGATATGGAAGTGAAATCTAACCGTCATGTTCTGATGGAGAGTGGTAGAGAACATGGCTATGAAAAATCCAACAATCTCAAAGCCATAAATTTGTGATGATCTAGGGTACCATCTAATTTATCGAATATAAGGGCACTAGGACAACATTTTTGGTTTTCAAGATCATTTACCTAAAGTTGAAGAATTTGAATTAGAATAAATACTTACTTTATTTTGGTACAATATCACTGTTGTTCGTGCTTTGAACAATTTCCACATCATCTCTTAATGAAATGAAGTTGAATTTGTTATTCGTGAAGTGTTAACAGATCATGTGAAAGAATGATGGGTCATTCCATCTGTTTCAAAAAAAGGATAGAAAAAGTTATCAAATATACATAAGTCCATCTATGGGGAGGTTAATCATATACGATTCCAAAAATGTACTTATTCTTCATATATAATACAGTGTAATAAAATAAAACTTGTTTCTACTAACTAGGGACTTCCTGTAGGCCATTGGTAGGTGATAAAGGCCAGTCGCACTTCGGTTGTGGGTTCGATTCCAACAGCCATGTCCGACGCGATGGGTTGTTGCCCGTCCTGCAGGTTGCCCGTTTTCTAAAACTATATTACTATAACATCCCATCAATAATATCGATAAAAGTTCTATCCTTAAACAATACAAACTTATGTCCAACATAATCGATTCCAATAATTAGGCTTAACTAAAATACTTTGGTCCAAGCTCATCGTATAAAGAAAATGATTACTTGAAATTTCACATAACAATCACGTTAATTCCATCATTTATCCCCATATATCATAAGATATATCTTATTGGTCAAATTAGAAACATGTGAATACCTTAATCATGTATTCTATTGAAGAATGAATACCCATTGAACCTTAGTGAAAACATGAATGCAGTTAAAAGTTAACACTTTCCACATACCAAATTCCTCAAAATTCTATATACTCAAACCATGATTTCACTTAATTCTTATATCAATCATAAGCTCATGAATACAATCAAACCTCTCATTATCTTCTTATCCCTTCATTATGCACATATCATCTGCTTTCAAAAATATTTGAATCACTATTCATGGTTACCGGTACCATTCAACATATACTTTCAAATACTTTATGAAAAACAATAGTGTAACAATCTTTATATTATTCTTTATTCCATAGTACCATACATTATTCTTTATAAACATACAATAATTCCACTAACTTCCTAAAACACTGACTGAGCTTCATCATTTCTTTCATCTCATATTTCTTTTGTATTCTCTTCATCATCATCCATATAAATACTACTCATATGACCATAATGATTCTCTTCATGAGATTTTCCCTTAGTGCATTGGTTTTCAAAATGCTCATACATTCCACATTGAAAACATCTAATCATTGTTGATATCGTAGCAATACCATTATCCTTTTCCATGGTGTTAACTGAACCTTTTCCTTTGCACATATTGGCTTTGTTTCCTTCTTTTCCGCACCCAAAGCATCTTCCAGATCCTTTGAAACAATCTTTCTGATGCCTCTTCCCACATGTTTAACATGAGGTAAATTGAACTTTCTTTCCTCTATGATCATAATGAAACTCCATCTTTCTCTTATTATCTGAGTCGGGAAACTTACCAAAGTTGAGATTATTGATCATATTATGAGATTACTTATTAGGCATAATAACGATGTTTGGACTTCTAGATCATGTTTCAATTGGTTTCTCATGAAGAATATCATTCCATTTTCTGCCATATCCTCCATTATCGTGAATCTTTCAGTTTCCATCCATTTTCTAAAACCCAAAAAGAATAGTGTGAGAGGAAAAAATCATGCTAGGGAAAACAACATAGTAAAGGGGGAGTACCCTCAATATCTAACATCTTATGTTAAATTCTAAAATTGTTACCGTAGTTCTAGGACTATATCCTATACGTATACTTATCCTTAGGGACATCCCTAGAAATACCTTAGAAATATCTCTAGGGATCTAACTAACGTTTTCACATCCTAGTTTCCAAAGGTTGACTATAACTCTCTCTGATTCCAACTGTAGAGACCCTAATCTTGATGTACATGTACATTACATTTCTTTTTCGGAATACTCAGTACATAACAAAAACACACACACAAAGACTGTAGTAGTTTAGTGTCTTTGGAAACTTGGAATATAATCTTCTAATCGTGGCGAATGATCTTCAACATCTCCCATAAATATCTTCCCCTTTTTTTCTTACCTACAACCTTTCTTTATATCTTGGGGAAAAGAAAACATAAAAGGGGTGAGCTAAAATGCCCAGTAAGGGTAAACATAGAGAACATAAAACAATCCATAAACATTTGAATGCAAAAACTTGAACATAAAATTTAAACATCAAAAGCTTTAGCAAGGACATGAATCTCGGAAGTACATAAGGCATATATCATAAGGGAACATCAATCATGGTACAATAGCATATGAATAAAACATGTAATTGTGGAAACCATTCAGCACATGTCATGATTTCCATAGTAGCCAAGGCATTGCTGCCAAGACCATCTTAGTGGACAAAGTCCCTTTCTGAATTGAGTTCACTCCTCGTTTCAGTCCTGTAACACTGAACCAGATTAACTTACCATTCCATCCATGTCTATCTCATGAGATATAAATCATTACCTAATGAATTGGAGGGAGATATAGGTCCCAACAATCTTATAATTAAATCAATCTTACTTGTGCCACAACATAAACTTAAAACATTCCTCATAACCCAAAGAATAAAATGGGTTTCGTAAACATCATCCCATCATAAAATAATCCATATAAAACAAATGGATATCATTTCATCACAAGAAAAGTGAAACCATGTAAATCATAGAGACTTTATACTTGAACCATTCATATATGAAATAATAAAATCTTAGACGGAAAATGGTTTTGATAAAACACTTGAAATGAATTCATGAGGAAAATATCCTTTCTTCTTCAAAATCAATTTATTTTCACAAAATGTCATGAAATTTTAAAAGAAAAATATTTTGTTTAAAATAGTCATGAAATATTTTGGAGGAAGCTTCATGAAAATAAATCTTTATAAAACTGTAAAAATATGTTCATTCCGTATAAGTTAAAAAACATTCTTCTTCTACTTTAGCCGGAAAAGTCAAAAAGTTCCATGTATGGTAAACAAAAGAAAGATTCCTTCCATAACACATTGTAAAAGTCAAAAAGGGTAAAAAGGACATTAAACAGCACTAAATTTTTTTTTATAAAACTTGGACATGGATGATAAATATAACCCCAGTAAATACTTAAGAATAAGAAATCTTGGATAAAAATGAGATTTTCAAAATTATCCCTTACCTTATGTCTGATATGCTTCGTATGTATCCAAACCTCCTCTTCTTTGAAGCGCCTCTATGAGACCTCCTCTTAGGGCACTAAAATTGGACTTTGAAGAAGACCAGGACCTCTAGGATGTTTCTAGGGAAGTGGAGAAGAGAATTTGGCAAGTTTTGGCAGAGCATGAAGGCTCAATGTGGTGTGAGGAAGAGAAGGAGGAGGTACCCTTTTATTAGAGAGGGGAGGGGCACCATTGGAATAACTAAAAATATTATTTTATTTTAAAGTCATATTAGGTTTTTAATAGCACCAAATAGAGTTATTTATAATCTAAGGTGGGTATGGGTCTAAATACCTTCATCCAATAAAATTTAGACAAGTTTAGGTTTCTATTTTAACCTTATCATTTAGATTTAACTTTAAGTTAAATAATTTTACTTTTACAGTGTCTTCTTGTTTTCTTACACTATAAGGTTAATAAACTTACTATAAAAATCCAAAAGAATCCCAAGTTGTTTATTATTAATATATATAACCTTATCTAAGACATTTGGCCGAACCTTATATTTTTAGGAGTAAAATAACAATTAATAATATAATATTTGTTTTAAAACTATTTTATGTCAATTTTGACACAATTTGGTAATTGATTTTTGTGAAAATCATAACATAAATATTAGTTCTAAAAAATTTACTTAAATCCATAATAACATGTCATATTAACCTATAGAATTATTGGAATTCATAAAAAGTCTCAAATTACATTTATTTGGGTATTTATAACATCAATTATGTCAATATTTTATTAATAAGATAATTATTACATCATCTTTGTGTCATAAATAAATTAAATTATTTAATGTCTAAAAATTATAAATAAAATACAATTATGTAGGAAATATTTTTATCTTTCTAATGATTATAATTATTAGAATTTATCGTATGTATAACACTATATTAAAGATGATTTACTTATTAAACTTTGATTTTACCTATTTTAACCCTTCTTTAAATAAATTAATATTATATGTCCTAATCTAATCCATGTGGGCCTAAATGGGCATATTTCATTTCTAAGGTAGATTTTGGTCTAATTAATCTTATCCAATAGAATTAGGACATGTGTTAGGGTAATAATAATATCAATTTTACCCTTAATTACCCTATTTACTTGTAACCATGGTAAAAAAAAGTAAAAAGTTACTATTCACAAAAAATTATTTTCATCTCATTGAACCACATTTTACTTACTAACATCAACCATGTCTCTCATATTTTTGAAATTCCGTTCACAAAAGCGGTAAAATTATGTTTTATGTAAATATGAAAATTCTCCTAGGAGTAAAAGACGGTCAAAAGTTCAATCAAATTTTTCTATATCTAAAATAATTATAAAATGACTCCAATGATTTACATTAAACTTATATAGGTATTATGTATCAATGTTGACCTAAAATAAATTTGAATAAAATAAATAATTATTTAAATAAAAATTCGGTTTTGAAATAGTAACCTAGTGTTTTCACTATTCATCAAAAATTGAAAGTTTCCAGAAAAATTCCAAAATTTCTTCCTAGGCTAATTTCGATTTTCTGAATCCAAAAATGAAGTCCATTTTGAACGATAAAATTTATAAAATATCAAAAAGTGGGTATTACTATTCATAATGGATAGTTCTAATAATATTTTAATAATATATCGTTGTTTAGTAAAACACGGTATTGCGTACAACACTCGCTATCGAGGAAGGTCGCAATTGCATGTAATGCAAGCCAAGTTAGGTTTGCGTGTTTTGCAAGACTCCTTTGTTGTTTTGTTATAAAAAAATCCAACCATTTTTCATTTATACATTGAATATATATATATATATATACTCAATGTTGCGTAGAATGACTATTATCAAATGAACTTGAAATTGTGTGTAACACAATCTAAGAATAGTGTTGTGTATACTGCATGCTAATACGGTGTTGCGTAAAGAACAAGAAAATCATGTTGTAGCATTAAACACATGACATCAAATAAATTAAAAAGAATACTTATCATAAAATATCGTGTTGTTACAGTCGTCGGCCGGGCCGCCCTCAGCTAGGCCACCGTCGGCCGGGCCTCCCTCAGCCGGGACACCATCGGTCGTGCCTCCCTTGGCTGAGCAGCCCCCTCGGGTCAGGCCGATTCCTTAGACTGGGTTGGACCCTCATTCCGGGTTAGACCCCAGTCCAGACCGGGTCGGGCCGGGTCGCTCCGACTGGGTCGGACCGGACTCAGACCCGCTATGGTCAGCTTACACCTTTTCGCCAATATCTTGGGCTACGAGTGTCTGATCGACGAACCGTTTGTTGCGACAGAAATATTAGAGCGAGACGGTTATTTTGGATTATCCCACTTGAGGTTTTGACATAGTTGGAGTATATTAGGTTTGGTTTGAATCTAAAAGCCAACTAGGACCTAGGAATGGAAATGCCAATACTTCACAGACCGGGCGTCTGATTGACGCATTTTCTATCACCTTGGAACCCTTACGATGTGGTGGTACTTTGGGTTACTCCTTTTTGGTGTTTAGTGGTAGACTAGGTACGACTAATATCTGAAGGGTAGGTTCAACGGAACTTGAGCACACCGGGTGTGAGGAATCTAGTGGCTGATAGTGAGGCGGACGTTGGAGACAGATCATACGGAGGTCAGTGCTCAGCCATCCTATGTGGGTCAGTGCATATTGATCCTATATGGGTCAAATTCTATGTGGGATAGCACTTAGCAATCTTGTGTGGGTCAGCGTATACCGATCCTGTGTTGGTCAGATCCTATGTGGGTCATTGCAGGGGTTAGTACCTATTGATCCTGTGTGGGTCGGACTCCGTATAGTTAGAAGCAGTTCCCCTTGACAGAATAAGATGATCTAGGTTCGAGAATAATCATATGTAATTCTATAATTCACTAAAATCCTAGTTTGAGCTGAGTCAAAGAATTTTGAGTTTTCCTCATGGTTGAGATGGGTTACTAAATAACTTAGGTATATGTATGGGCATATACCTATGTATTGGTTATCCGTTGATCCCATACTTTGTGGTTATCCCTGTTGGATTTTGTCAGACCTTGAGGGTCTTTGGGTCCCCACTGATTATTGTTACACTCACCCCAGCACGGGCTATGCTCGCACCTCGTTGTGTTGGTTACAGACGACAAACAACACTGATCGGGGCAGAGAGTAGCATAACTGGACAGTACCAAGAGTTGGACCACTCGGCGAGACATACACAGAGCGGACAGATGGACATGGGGTGATGAGGAGGCCATCTGCACCCACCCTTCATGTGGAAATTTTGGAGGATGACTGAGTAGCTACATTACTTCTTTTTTTAGCTATACTATCTTTTCAGTTGTATTTTTCATTACTATTGGGCTTGTATTTCCAGCTCCTTTACTTTCAGCACACTCTTTTTTATTCATTTTCACTTAGTGTTTTACTTCAACTTGTGAACTCTATTGTGTTTGTTTAATTTTATAAAGGAAAAGACTTCCCAGTATAGGTATTTAAACCTTTGGTGCAAGTCGCCAGCCCCTTTCCTATGGAAGTCAGGCATGGGGTAGTCACGATACGGGCCACGGGGGATGGGTCGTGACAATATCATCTTGATATTATATGTTATTTACAATACCTTAATAACTGCATGCAACCCTCTATTTGTGAAAACCAAAAATGTAGAACTTGAATTATATCATTCAACCATTCTCATCCCTTGAAAATTTAAAATGAGAATTTTTTTCCTATGAAAATAAAATGGTGAAACCAATGAAAATATTTCATTAACTAAAATAATTAAGTTTCTAAGGAGATAAGAAATTTTTTCGTAAAAAAATAAATTTTTCCCGATGTGGATCATTTAAGGAAAATAGTCATTGATGAGTTTCTTTACATGAGATGTTACCTTGATGGGTTCCATTTTTTTGTTTTTGATCAACTTCAGTTGTATCCATAATAAATCCCTTAAACAAAATTGTGTCCTTCCAATTATGACAGACTTCCACATCTTCTTTTATATGAATATGGTCTATATCAACCTAGAGGAAACAATCACCCATCCAATTTCTGCAACAACAGATGGTAAATTCATTAATTAGAGAGTAACACGTGAATGGTTAGTTCCCCACACTAGAATCTACATGTGGAGGTCTCCATTATATGAACCACCACTAATTATATTTATCGTGAATGTGGTTATAACGAAGAATGTGGAAATAATTTCTATTTCAAATCATTTTAGTGTCCTCTTTCTATAACACATCAGTAGATTCCCCCCAAAGTACATGGAGGTCGTTTAAGAGGTTAGTAGTGGACTTATCAACCTATTATTGGAGTTTCCCCAAAGGGATCCAACCAGCAATATTCTCTAATTATAACATGTTTCATAACATCCTGAAATCACTGAGGATTCCACCATACATACCCTAAATCAGTTCATTCTAGTTTTAACCCATAGTACATCACATTAGGGGTGGATAAGTATAAAAAAGTTCTTCTACCTCAAATATTCCATAGAATAAACCTTCTAGTATATTATGGAAGTAATCTACTAGAAAATACACATCCTTACCCACACTAATCATGCCTACAAGAATATTGTAAAAGTACCTAGTGAAAATTATCAATGCATCTCAAAAAAACATGGGGTAGGAATATGGTCTTACCCCTTCGCCTGAATCCCATTGTTATATCCCCATCAGAATTGGAGGATAGGAGGAGGAAAATATTTTTAATCTAACCATAGAATAGGAACAAGATAACATTATAGGTATATAATGTCATTGGAGCATCTTTTAAAAAATAGATTAGTGAGAATACATCCCTATATATATTCTATAATGTTTTAAATACATCTTTATTGTATAATAAATCAGGGGGTAGACCCAAATTCCTCAACCCCCACAAGATAAGTTCATCAAAAAACATAAATGAATACGAAAGAGTAGTCACACATTAATGAACTAATCCATGTGGGTTTTTTAAAAAAATAAAATATTAAATGGATAACATGAATGGGAATACAATCCCTCTCAAATTTTGGATCATCACATCATTTCAATTGGTACCTCGGGGAAGGAACTCATCCCGTCACAAACTACTAAAATTTTCCAACTTGTTTTGGAAACATAAAATATGATTCCTATGCTTTCTCCCATATATGAAATTCATTGTTCATAACAAGTCATGTAGTTATCTTGATGGTTAACATCTAAGAACAAATATCACCATGGGTGATCTAAAATTTAGGAGATTTCCTAGATTCATGTTTTTCTCAATGATGGTGTTATTTAGGCCTTCAAATATTTATCATTATAAGCCTAATATCCCCCTAACTCATTTTCAAAACATGGAATTAGTAATTTTATTTGTGATGTTCATCCCTATAACTATACTACCAGATGATCAGGAAGGTCATACCTCAAGTTTTTACGATGAAGGTCTCCTTCATAGTCTTACTAAGATCTATTATGAAAACTCTTTTTGTAAGGAAATCTTAAGAATACCACCATATATTTAGAATATTGATTAAATACCCCCAGTAATTTTACAACATAGAGGTTATATCTATAGAATATGATGTAGTAATCCCCATATGGCCAGTCATATTGTTATTCTTATAGTCCCCACCATAATGAAATTTTTGTAGTGGTACACCATAAAATATTTTTTCTTTTCGACAAGAAGGTTTGTACCTTATCAAATAAACAATTGTAAATATATCATATAATGAGGAACATGAAAATATAAATCCAACCAATATTTATTCTTTATCCTTGATAAGATAAATTATTTCCCAACATGAATATATCCTAAGGAAATAGATATTCTCTAGGCCTCCCTTGGACCTCTTAACATGTTGGAGTTGGTGCTATAGAATTAACTTCACTATACATCTTTCTAATTTGTATCCAGATTTTTGAATATTAACAAAAAACCTATAAAATGATGAAGTCCCTTCTAAATAATAGAGTTTGTTATATTTTCCTAAGAGTAGTTTTCACACTAAAAGGTCATAGAAGTTCCCCAATAAAATGAAAACCCAGAGGTGCTCTAAAACTATTGTTAAATATATGTTCTATATCAGGATGATTTCATTTGAGGGAAACTAATTATACATGCTATCATGGAAGTAGACTCATAGTAATTTGAGTCTCCTTATCATGCCGTATTCCCTTGGTAATATCCATTATAGGATATTATGATAATGAGACCGGTTAGTAGGAAATCCACATATATATGTGTCCTTGAATTTTCCTATATGTGGACATGTGTATTGATCCATAGAAATTTAATATTACTATTGATGAGTATTATATGTAATGTCCTTTGATGTATTGATAAAAACCATGATGACAGACGGTCCCAATGAGGTAATATATGTTGGGTGTGTCATGATTAATATTAAATTAATGAATAATGAGAGGAAGGATTTTTCCATTTAGTTATTTAAAATAAGTTGATATATGATTCCATTTAATATAAATGATATAGCCTAAAAAATTTGTGGCCATGGAGATCTTTATGAGATTTCAATTTTCAGAAATTAAAATAAAGAGACATCAAGCCAAGAGATTTATGGCACTAGCGTGAAACCTACTTGATAATAGTTATCATGATAAAGGTATTATATTAAACTCTAAGAAGTTGTATGTGGTATTATGTCATCGCAACATTAAATTAATTCTCTATGGATTCCTTGATGTGCTTCTAGATTCTAACCTTAGAGATTAGGCTTCTTCACCTAATTACAATATGAAATGTGCCATGTTCACACACTAAGTGTATCTAGAATCTCTATTCAATAATTTATTATTTAACAAGTTGAATAAATACTATTCCCACATATGGATTAATAACTATTCATGTCTTCTTAATTGCATATATTATGTCATGAGTTATTTGAGGGAATATAATGTTGCCTGAATTTTTAATAGATATTTAGTCACGATTTAGTGAATATAATTTTAGTTTTTTATTGGGGAATTATGTAGTGATATTCATTTAATAAATAAAAATTCCTTATTCAATGCCTGATAAATATTTTTTAGGAATTGAGGACCATGTTTAACTGTCCGGTGAGAAATAATATATATTTATTTTTATTTGAATTAATAGTATCTATTTTCAATTCTTAGGTCAAGCGTATATATTGAAATATTATTATTATTAAAGACATGGGGTTCCACAAGGAAATAAGTAAATATTAAGGGAACTTGTGAAATTATTTATTTATAACCCTAGAAAAATAATGACTCAATTATATTATTTTCAAAGAGTGTCAATTCATTTAATCGGTTGTTCACAATGAATCTAGAGAATCTTCACAAGACATGGAGAGCTCCCTTATTCGACAATACTCCCATGAATGGAGAGAAGTCTTCTTCCACCACCAACTCTCAACTCTAGAGATATCAAGGGGAATTATTTGGAATTTATTATCTTGGTGATCAATGGAGGATGAAGCAAGTGATAAGATCAACCATGATTCCACCTATAGGTCTATATCAGGATGATACAGGATTTTCAAAACACATGTGGGTCACTTATAGAGAGAATATACTCTTGATTCCTTCAACACAATATTTGTACAATAAAACTTTGTGCATTAAATCATCCCAAAGTACATAATTACTAGGAGGTAGTTATTTAATGATTAAATTAATTATAAATAATATGTGATTATCCACTCTCTGTTTATGAAATTTATTCATTATCATTTTTTTGATTCAATTTTTATGAGGAAAATGTTTATCATTTTTTAAATATTAGATTGATCATCGATAATGAAAAAAAATTAATAATGACCAATCACACTATTCTGTTGTTCCTAGAATCTACTAGTAGTTTTAGACCAGTCCATAATTCTTTATAATTATTTAACTGGAATTGATTTATTAAATAATTTTTCATTTTTCTTTCAATTCATGTTTAATCATTACTTGAATTAGAATAGTGAGATTTGATTCTCCCTATTTTGATTCCCATAGATCTAATTAGAATGATTAAATTTTAAAATGAAATAATATTTTATTTCACATCGGAATGTTACTTGGATTATGGATTGACTGTGCAATAGTATATGTTGTGTTACCGGAATTACAATCCATATACTAGTGTTCAATTCACCAGGATTTATTTCTGAATTAATTCAACTGTGTGCATTGATTACATGAGGTTAATTTAATTTTATACAATGTCTGTGGATCGGGGCATCATAGATCATGGTCATCCATATTACACACCATGTGGCCCATTGAGACAGAGTGTAGTCCTTTAAGTTACATGTCAGTTGTGTATTTACATACATGACCTACCTGAATGGTGACTATGTAACTCGAATACCACATGTCATGTACCCCTTTATACACTCCATGTACTCTAATTTTTCTAAGGCATCATATACACACCAAGTCCCATGTAATGTGCACAAAAAATAAGGTGAGAGATGTACATGCCCTATAGCTCACCATCACATGTCGTTTACTAATACCAAATTATGAAGAATTAAAATTAATTTTTTTTACTCAGCAATACTTATTAATATGTGCTTGTGTGTGGTCATTAAGTTGATAGGACATTCCATGTAAAGGGTTTTAATATGTATATGTATATATATATATATTTAATTCATTTATATATAATGTTCATATTTTCATATCATATATGAGTTTGGATAAATATATTACTCTATGTGCATTGAATCATGAAAGACAACAGAAATATAATTTAATTTGCGTAATCATTATGTTGATAGTACATGTAATGAAATTGCATGGTACATCTTGAATTCCATATGTCACAGGAGTAAACAATATTAGAGTATAATACTAGGGGGGTTGATTCATAGGGGTATTCACCATGTTTCCTCCATGGTAAATTTATGTAAACAATTAATTTTAAATTAACTAATTATTTTTTTAAATTATGATGGAATATAATGTCGAGGAAATTCATATAAGAAATAAGATAGAATAATTTATTAAATAAATAATATAAATAATTTATTCGAGTGTAATTTATCTTAAATAAGAATGATCATGAATTTAGTTATAGTTTTATTAAAAGCATAATTCCTTTAATATAGGTTGATGATCATGAGCATAGAACATATGTTTATAATTGATTGGTTTCCCATAATTTAATATTAAATTAAATTGTCGACATGAATTCATTATCTCCTCTTATTATGTAAGGGATTTCATGGGCATGATTTATTTTATGTAAACCCTTTTCCCCTCGCCTACCTATGAGTTAAATCATATTTAATCGATGGATATCCCATGAAAATGGAGGTGATTTTTGTTTCGAGCTGATGAAAAAACCAATCCAACAGAGATACAGTAGGATCGAAAAAAAGATTGTATACGCTCAATTACAAGAGGGGGTGAATTGTACGTTTAAACGAATTCATTTTTATCCTTATGTAAAACTCTATTTAATAATGTAAAACAAGTTAAATTAACAAACCCAAAAATAGTTATTTGAAACAAACTTTATTAGGATCCATAAATATGGTACTGGAAATGAAACATAAGAATAGTTAACTTAGGAAAATATTATTTCTAGAAGTTTATAGAATATTTATTATCATTGTTAATAAAAGTATAAGATATTATAAGATATTTATACTTTCTTCCATTATCAAAATACATTAGAAATAAAACATGAAACATATCAAGTAACAAGTAAAAAATCTTTTCACACAAAGACTAGGGTATCCAACAACCATGGATAAAGGTCCCATGATTTATACTTTCAAGAATTTCTATCTTACCCACAACAAGATAATCCCTCGATAGGAATATCATAATTTGTCTTGTTATCCCTACAAGCCCTCGATATTTAAGGTATCCGACATAACTGACTTCCTACCCCCGGATGATCTCCAACTTTAAGGTAGTCGGAACCTCTATCTTCATATCCCCTGAAGCCCTTGATTATACTCAGAAACAATTAGAGTTACATGAAGCAAGCGGTACAAGGTGTTCAGATCCGCAGAAAGAATCAGAGTCTCTTCCTCAAGAAATCACTTCAGATCATGTAATATCATGATTGATCGAATGGTGTATGAGATCATTCAAATGAGTTGTTATTTATAGTTATAACTCCAACATTCAGCTCCCTCCTCCAATGGTTATATTTTTCATAGAATCTTGGAGGGACCTATACACATGTCACTCAACCAATTGTTAATTATAATTAGATTGAATGACATTATTTCATAATAATAATATGTGTAAGGAAAATGAAGTAAATTGAGAGAATATGAAAATCTTTTTTCTCATAAAAAGAATTGATTTTGGATTCTAATCATATAAAACATCAGAATCTATAAGACATTGATATTTAGATTTTGTTTTAAAATGAATTCAGAATCATAATTCTAAAGATACCAGAGACTAATTTTTAATGAATTCAGAATCTGATTTCTAAGGAATATGGAGTCCCAGTTCTAAGGAATTCAGATTCTGATTTTTGAGGAATTCTAATTCTGAATTATGAGGAATTCAGAGTCTAAATTATAAGAAATTTAGAGTCTCAATCATGATGAATTAAGAGTCTGAATTCTAAGGAATTCAAAGTCATAATTATAAGGAATTCTAAGTCTGAGTTTAGAGTAATTCGGAGTATAAATTCTGGGGAATTTAGATTCTTATTTGTGAGGTATTCATTTTCTGTATTTACGAAAATTCATTGTCTGAATTTCAGAGAATTCAATGTCTGAATTTTAGAGAATTCAGTGTCTGATTTTCAGAGAATTCGGAGCCTTAATTTTAGAGAATTTGGAGTCTAATTTTTAGAGAATTTGGAGTCTAAATTTCATTGATTTCAAAGACAGAATTTCAATAAATTCAGATTTTTAATTTTAATGAATTCAAAGTCTAAAAATAGAACACTCTATATCCAAAGAATTATAAGATTTTGAGGTTTTTACTAAGGTTATGCGTTTTAGAATTATTAATAAAATGGAATTTAATTAGAGACATTATAAAATTGGTCAATGAAAACAATGGTAAAAAAATTCCTTTAGATAATTATACTAAGGGAAATAAGATTTTCCTTATGATAAAGTGTTTTTGAATTTCAAAACATAGAGGAATGAAAAATACATAAGGAAACCATATTGACTCAACAATATCCCCATTTTTGGAAAGCACAACCAATATTTCAAAAAAGAATAAAATAGATAAGATTTTTCTTTATGAATTTAAAAAGAAAACTTTTCTTCATTCCCTTATGAATCATGATGAATCAGACAAACTCCCCATTAGGTTTTGAAATACCTAAGGATCATATTATTGACTTCATTAGACAAATTTACTTTTTTTAATAAAATATATTTTATATAAAATCCCATTACACAAAATTCTCCTTTGTTAGGGAATTCACTTCTTTGTACTCAGTATTATTTTTACCATTCCTTTCTCCACCTTTGTGATTTTCAAAAATTAATAGTGGGAATAGAAAAAAAGGTACCTGAAAGATTAGAACAATACAAAACAAAACATATGTAGAGAAAGAAATTTTTTATTAAGTTTGAAAAAATTGGTATAGGAAATGAAATAAAACAAAATACCTAAATTGAAAGGAGAAAAAATGTCCATCCCTCTATTTCCTTCTTTCACAATATTCTTCATCTTTTGAATCTCCTTTTTATCTTCTTCAAATTTCTTGAGCAGGACATCTTGATCCTTATTTTTATTCTCTAGATCCTGGTTCTTTTCATCCGGATACATAAGGATTTCTGCCTCAGACTTACAAATCTCATATTGATAACTAAGATTTTCTTCTACCTCTTCCCCGAGTTCCCTTTCTCTCTTCAAATTTAATGCAATGGAATTCAACATACCATTTAGATATATATCTTCTTTCTTCTGGGATACTTGTTCAAGGTTTAGCTTCCCATAAAAACTTTTGGTAATATTTTTTATCATATCATATGGCTTATCGAAGGAATATTTCATTGAGCCTTGAAAGTCATTGTCCCGACCCATCCTCGGGACCCGTGTCATGACTACCCCAAACCTGCCTTCCATAGGCCAGGGGCTTGAGACTAGCACAAAAGGCATAAATCCCAATAAAAAGGGAATGAATTGCCTTTATACAAGTAATAAACACAACAGAGTATGCAAGCTAAAGTAAACACTAAGTAAACTGATTACAAAAGTAAGTGCTAAAAAGTAAATGGGCCAGAATACAAACTCAACTGAAAGTATAGTATAACTGAAAAGAAAGTACAACAACAGTAAAGTAAATCAGAAACCACCGTGTTGTCCTATGGCTACCCCACCTGAAGGGTGGGTACAGATGGTCTCCTCAGATCCTTGGGTCCGGCCGTCCGCTCTGTGTACATCCCGCCTAATAGTCCACCTCCGGATACCGTTCTGCTACACAAGCCTCAACCACGTTCAGCGTTGTCCGTCGTCTGCAACCAACACAATGTAGTGTGGGCATAGCCCGTGCCGGGGTGAGTATACGATACTCAGTAGGGACCCCAAGACCCCTGTAGGTCTTCCAGAATCCACAAAGGATAAAGCACAAAGGAAAGATACAAACATGAAGTATCAACCAACTTTACTTAGGTATATGTCCATACATATACCTAAGTCATCAATTCCAGTTCTGCTCCAACTTAAGAGCCCAAGTACAACTCAATCCACACAGGAAAGAACAACCCAATCCACATAGGAAAGCAAGTCAAGCATATATTTGATATTGATTAGAAGTCAAGACTCAGCTCGCACAGATATACTACTCACGAAGAGGGTATGGAGATAATAGATGTAGCCTCTGAATCATCTCCCCTACTGAACCCACATAGGATCCAAGTAAAGAAGTTGTCGCTGCTGAACCCAAGTAGGATCCTAGTACAGTAACCATAACAGCTGAACCCACATAGGATCCAATTACAGCCATCCTCACTGCCAAACCCACATAGGATTTAAGTACAGTCATCCTCGCTGCCGAACCCACATAGGATCCAAGTATAGTCGTCATCATCGTTGTAGTTAAAGCCAACTCTAGGGTTCCCGCACATAGCACGCTTGATTCTGAGAGGGTTCGCTCCACGAGCAAAGGGTTCGATACATCAACTGTCACAAATACTATTGTTGATTTATCCCAAATTTCTGTCTCGTCAGAATGAACTCAACGCAACTGACAGCGCGTCAATCGGACACTCGGTCTGAGAAATATAGGTTTTTCCGTCCCAGGGGCCCAGTTAGTAATATGCTCATTTCTAACCTAGATGATATCCAAAATCATCCAAAACTCACCTAGTGTATCACAAAAGGACCGTCTCGTCAAAAGATTACTAGTGCCACTGACGGCACGTCGGTCGAACACACGGTCTTTATGTTAACCCCGTTTAAGTGATTAACGGGCCCGACCCGTTTTTCCCGGTGGGCCAATGGGTCAAGATGTCCCAGTTTGATGGGTCCGACACAGCAGGGGTGTCGGACCGGTCCGAAGGGAAAACTCAAGTCCGCCCGAATGGACGTGGCCTGGCCCGAAGTGGTGCGACCCAGCCCGAAGTGGCATGGTCTGGCCCTGAAGGGCGCGGCCAGGCCCGGCGGGGAGTG
This sequence comes from Viscum album, assembly GCA_963277665.1. Classification (NCBI taxonomy): domain Eukaryota; kingdom Viridiplantae; phylum Streptophyta; class Magnoliopsida; order Santalales; family Viscaceae; genus Viscum; species Viscum album. The sequence continues at coordinate 250,566,973 of OY728123.1, forward strand.
GCCCGGCTGAGCGCGTGGCCCTGCTAGCTTATCCGGCTAGGAAAGCAGGCTCTAAGGGCCCCCCAACTGGTCTTCTGCACTGTAACAGCCCAAGATTTTATAAAAAAATATTCTTTTTAATTTTATTAATGTCTTGTGTTGTACGCTACACCAAAAGGAGCTTGCACAACACGCATCCTTGACTTGCCTTGCATTACACGCAATCGCGACCTTCCTCGATAGCGTGTGTAATACGCAATACCGAGTTTCACTAAACAACGATATGCTATTAAAATATTATTAAAACTAGCCGGTATGAATAGTAATAACCACTTTTTAAAATTCTGTAAATCTTATTTTTCAAAATGAACTCCATTTTTGGATTCGGAGTATCGAATTTATCCTAAGGTGAAATTTTGGTACATTTCAGATAACTTTCATATTCTGATGAATAGTGAAAATTACTAAATTATAATTAAAAAACAACTTTTTTAATCGAAATAATTAATAGTGATAAATTATTAATTGGAGTAGTTTTAAAGTATATTTAGAATATATTTTTACAATTTAATACAATGTTGGTCATTGGATGTAATTGCACATTTAAACCAGACATAAACAAGTGTCAATCTTTTGATAGATATTGTTTCTTAAAAACACGCTATTTGTTTTAACAGCGGGATTTAATTATAAAATTAATTAATGCAACTTCTATGTTATGAATTTGGTAAAATAGACTTCATTTTTGAATTCGGAATATGAAATATAGCTTAGGATGAAATTTTGGCATTTTTCTGAAAACCTCCATTTTTTGATGAATAGTGACACTACTAAGTGGTAGTTAAAAAACTGAATTTTTCATAAAACATAATTTTACCGCTTCTGTGAATGGAATTTCAAAAATCCGAGAGACACGGTTGATGTCAATAAGTAAAATGTGGTTCAATGAGATGAAAATAATTTTTGGTGAATAGTAACTTTTTACTTTTATTTACCACGGTTAAAAGTAAATAGGGTAATTAAGGGTAAGAATGATATTAATATTACCCTAACACATGTCCTAATTCTATTGGACAAGTGTATCTCGACCAAAAACAACCTTAAGTGTAAATTATTATCATTTAGGCCCACTTGGATTAGATTAGGACATTTATTACTATTTAATTCAAAGAAGAGTTAAAAGAGTTAAAATCAAAGTTTATTCACTAAAACATTTTTAATATGGGGTTATACATAAGATAAATTCGACTATAAATATTAATTAGAAATCTAAAAAGATTTCCTACATAATGATATTTTATTTATAATTTTTAGACTTTAAATAAATTAATTTATTTATGACACAACGATGATACAGTAATTACCCTTTTAAGGAAATATTAACATAATTGATGTTATAAATACTCAAATGAATGTAATTTGAGACTTTTTATGAATTACACTAATTTTCTAGGTTACTATGATATATTAGTGTTGATTTAATCAACTTGGTTCGAACATATAATTCTGTTATGACTTTCACAAAAATCATATATCAAATAGTGTCAAAATTGACACAAAATAGTTTTTAAATCAAATATTATATTATTAATTGTTATTTTATTCCTAAAAATCTATGGTTCGGCCAAATGACTTAGATAAGGATATATATATTAATAATAAACAATTTGGGGTTTGTTTGGCATGTTATAGTAAGTGTATTAACCATATAGTGAAAGAAAACAAAAAGACACGGTAAAAGTTAAATTATTTAACTTAGAGTTAAATCTAATTGATAAGGTTAAAATAATAACCTAAACTTGTCTAAATCCTATTGGTTGATAGGATTGCGACCCATCCCCACTTTAGCTTCAAAATAAGACCCTTTGGAACCATTATAAACCGATTTTTACTTTAATATAAAATAATATTTTGAGATATTCCTAAGGTGCCCCTCTCCTCCCTTATAAAAGGGCACCTCCTCCCCCTCCTCCTCACACCAATTTGAGCACTCAAGCTCGGCCAACCCCTGACAAAATATCTTCTCCACTTCCCTAGAAACATCCTAGAGGTTCTGGGCTTCCTCAAAGACCAATTTTAGTGCCCTAAGAGGAGGTCTCAAAGAGGCGCTTCAAAGAAGAGGTAATTACCGTTACCAATTCTTTCATCTTTATTTCTTCATCCACTTCTTCTTCTTAGGTTGTTTCATTATGAAGTAATAACATCAGTATCACTCATATACTGATATGTTATTATAAGTATGAAACAACCCTATTTCACCATCTATCTATCCTACGGAAAAAGAAATCACCGCGCGTGCGTACGTACGGAATACCGTCTCCACGCCGTGGTGTAATCTATTTTCCACCACCACCTTACATGTATGGGTATAATGGTGTAAAGAATAACTATACATAGTTATTACAACATCATATTGATTCTGATATATTGTATAATCCACTCCAATTCAATTCAATATTTATGAAAATGATATCATCGCTCGTGCGTACGTACGGACTACCGTCTCCACAACGCGATGAGATTCATTCTCCATGTTAACCATTTAAGAATGATTATAAAGTATATATAAGAAATAATAATGAAATATATGAAATTATAAAGCTACTGGATTTATGTATATATATATATGTATGTCATCTACTTACTTCCATTCAAGACAATAGGGAAAGGAAAACAGCGTTCATGCGTACGTACGGACTACCGTCTCCATGAACGGTGTTTTTCATTTCATTTATCTATCTATTATATATATATATATACTGAATATATATGATATATAAATCATATTTTATATTCTGGAAGTAAGTAAATCATGATATAAGTAATAATAATGTCAATAACAACAAGTCAAAGCACCTACGATAAAAGAAACGATTTTACCCAAAACGCTTCTTTAACATGGAATTTACAAAAGAACGGGTAATATAATGTCATAAGTGAACCATATATGATATCATAACAATGAATATGATTCTTTAATAAGTGAATGACATTATTTAAACCATTATACAGGATCTTCGGACACGTACAAAGCAAATCGGACCTAAGGTAAGGGAAATATCACAATCTCACTTTTATCCGAGATTGTTTTTACTTTGGTAATTACTGGGGTGTATTTTATCATCCACATCCATGTTCCATCAATATGTAATATTATTTCCATCCTTATACAATAGTTTATATCCAATTTTACCCTTCGGTGAGTTTTTTGTAAAAGATATGAAAGGAATCTTTTGTCATTTCCATACGAGGTACTTTTTGACTTTTCCGACAAAAGTACGAGAAGAATGTTTTTTTTAACTTATACGGCACGAACGGATTTTTAAGGTTTTATAAAGCATTATTTTCATGAACCTTCCTCCAAAATATTTCATGACTATTTTCAATAAAATCTCTTTCTTTTAAAATTGCATGATGTTTTGTAAAAAGAAATTGATTTTGAAGAAGAAAGGATATTTTCCTCAAGAATTCAATTCAAGTGTTTTATCAAAATTATTTTCCATCTAAGATAATAAAGGGTTCTGTTTCTATGCATATTTTTACATTGATTTGACTATGTTGTGATGGAATTATGTTTATGAATTCTTTTATCTTATATGAATGGTTTTATGATGTCATGTTGTTTATGAATCCCATTTTTATTACATGGGTTATGAAATGATGTATGATTTATGATTTTGTGGCACACATAAGAATGGTATCATTATGAGATGGGTGGGACCTATATCTCCCTCCAATGCATTGGGTAATGATTTTATATCTCATGAGATAGACATGGCTGGAATGGTAGGTTATACCGGTTCAGTGAAACAGGACTGAAACGAGGGTTACTCGATTCAGAAAGGGACTTTGTCCACTAAGATAGTCTTGGCAATGAGTCTTGACTAACAAGAAATGATTCTCTGTGATTATGTGTGAATGCCACAAAGTTTCATGTTTTAAGTTATGATTATTGTGATTACATTTCACTGCCATGATTTACCCCATGTTATGAAATTATGATCTCTTTTGCAGGTTAAGATTTCCAAAAGTTATGTGCTTATGTATATGATGTGATTGATATTTCTTTTGTTTACCCTTACTGAGCATTTGAGCTCACCCTTTTATGTTTTCTTTTCCCCAGGATATAAAGAATGGTTTTAGGTAATAAAAAAGGAAGATCTTTATGGGAGATTTTGAGGATCTTTCACCACGATTAGAAGATTATAGTCCGAGTTTCCAAAGACACTAAACTACTACGGTCCTTGTGTGTGTGTTTTTTTAATGTACTAAGTATTCCGAAAAAGTAATGTAATGTCAATGTACGTCAAGATACGGGTCTCTACAGTTGGTATCAGAGGCAAAGGAGGTAGGAATGTATCCGATCCTTGGGAACTCTCACATGTGAGCGTTGGACGAAGCATGGCTCTCCGCCCAAGGGCTTCAGGAGGAAATGGCTGCCACTGGGGATGGTGGTGTGTCCCGCCCAGGGGGTGTAGCCGCCCATGGAGTGCCCTGATAGGTATCAATTATAGTCCACTGGAAGTAATTCCAGACCGTTACAGTTGGTATCAGAGGAAAGGTTTAGTCAACCTTTGGAAACTAGGATGCGAAAACGTTAGTGAGATCCCTAGAGATATTTCTAAGGTATGTCTAGGGATGCCCCTAAGGATAAGTATACGTATAGGATATAGTCCTAGAACTATGGTAACGATATTAGATTAAACCAAAGATGTTAGATATTTAAGTTACTCCCCCTTTATTATGATTTTTGACTCTCACACTATTCTTTTTGGGTTTTAGAAAACTGCTGGAATCAAGATGATTCACGATAATGGAGGATATGATGGACAATGGAATGATATTCTTCATAATGAAATGGGATTTGGAAGTCCAAACATCATTATTATGCCGAATTAGCAATCTCATAATATGATCAATAAAGTAAAATTTGGTAAGTTTCCTGACTCGGCTAATAAGAGAAAGATGGAGTTTCATGATGATCATAGAGGAAAGAATGTTCAATTTCCCCTATGTAAATCATGTGGGAAGAGGCATCAAGGAGAATGTTTCAAAGGAACTGGAAGATGCTTTGGGTGTGGAAAAGAAGGACACAAAGCAAGTAAGTGCAAAGGAAAAGGTTCAGTTTACACCATGGATGAGGATAATGGTATTGCTACGACATCAACAATGGTTAAATGTTTTAAATGTGGAATGTACGGGCATTATGAAAACCAATGCCCTAAGGGAAAGTCTCATGAAGATAATCAGTATGGTCGTATGGGAAGTATTTATGTGGATGATGATGAAGAGACTACAAATGATATGTGAGATGAATGAATTGTTGAAGCTCGGTCAATGGTTTAAGAATGTAGTGGAATGATTACATGTTTATCATGTGTAATGTTTTATAAGTAATCTCATGGTACTATAGAATAAAGAGACATGTAAGGATTGTTACACTGTTGTCTGATTAATGTTACCAGTATCCATGAAAGGTTATTCAGATATTTTTGGAATGTATATGATATGCGCATAATGAAGGGATAAAGAGAAAATTAAATGTTTGATAGTATTCATGAGCTCATGATTGATATAAGGACTAAGTTTGAGTATATAGAATTTTGAGGATTTTGGTATGTGAAAAGTGTTAACTTTTAACTGCATTCATGTTTTCACTAAGGTATTCAAGAGAATACACGATTAAGGCCTTTGAATGTTTGGAATGTGTCCAACAAGATATATCTTATGATATATGGGGATCAACGATGGTATTAAATCTCTGGTAATCGTTTTCACTATGTTATGAGAATGGACTGCAGTATTATGGATAGGACTAAAGATTGGAATGGATTATGTTGGACATAAGTTAGTATTGTTTAAGGATAGAAGTTTTTTTTCGATATTATTTATGGGATGTTATAGTAATATAGTTTTAGAAAAAGGACAACCTGCAGGACGGGCGACAGCCCATCGCTTCGGACAAGGCTGTGGGAATCGAACCCACAACCAAAGTGCGACTGGCCTTTATCGCCTACCACTGGCCTACAGGAAGTCCATGTTTAGTAGAAACTAGTATTATTATATTAAGCAGTATGATATATGAAGTATAAGTCCATTTTAGGAACTATATATGATTAATCTCACTATAGATCGACTTATGTATATAAGTTTTGCTAACCTTTTGTTTGAGACAGATGGAATGACCCGTCATTCTATCACATGATCTGCTAACAATTCACGAATAACAAATTTAACTTCATTTAATTAAGAGATGAAGTGGAAATTGTTCTAGGCACGAACAATAGTGAGATTGTACCAAAATAAAGAAAGTATTTATTCCAATTCAAATTTTCAACTTTAGGGAAATGATCTTGAAAACCAAAAATGTTTTCCTAGTGATCTTATACCTGATGAATCGGATGGTACCTTAGATCGTCACAAATTTATGGATTTGTGATTGTTGGATTTTCCATAGCCATGTTCTCTACCACTCTTCATCAGAACATGATGGTTAGATTTCTCTTCCATATCCATATTTTCACCTATGTGGAAACCCAATGATTAGTTTATTTGGGTAACCGTTACGTTTCATACTTTTGTTTTTAAAGATTGGTTTTGATATTCCTTTTTACGATGTGGGTTTCTATTAAAGAAACTTTCAAATAGTAAACCATTTATAACCCCGACGAATTTCGAGGGCGAAATTCATTTTAAGGGGGGTAGAATGTAACAGCCCAATATTTTATAAAAAAATATTCTTTTTAATTTTATTAATGTCTTGTGTTGTACGCTACACCAAAAGGAGCTTGCACAACACGCATCCTTGACTTGCCTTGCATTACACGCAATCGCGACCTTCCTTGATAGCGTGTGTAATACGCAATACCGAGTTTCACTAAACAACGATATGCTATTAAAATATTATTAAAACTAGCCGGTATGAATAGTAATAACCACTTTTTAAAATTATGTAAATCTTATTTTTCAAAATGAACTCCATTTTTGGATTCGGAGTATCGAATTTATCCTAAGGTGAAATTTTGGTACATTTCAGATAACTTTCATATTCTGATGAATAGTGAAAATTACTAAATTATAATTAAAAAACAACTTTTTTAATCGAAATAATTAATAGTGATAAATTATTAATTGGAGTAGTTTTAAATTATATTTAGAATATATTTTTACAATTTAATACAATGTTGGCCATTGGATGTAATTGCACATTTAAACCAGACATAAACAAGTGTCAATCTTTTGATAGATATTGTTTCTTAAAAACACGCTATTTGTTTTAACAGCGGGATTTAATTATAAAATTAATTAATGCAACTTCTATGTTATGAATTTGGTAAAATAGAATTCATTTTTGAATTCGGAATATGAAATATAGCTTAGGATGAAATTTTGGCATTTTTCTGAAAACCTCCATTTTTTGATGAATAGTGAAACTACTAAGTGGTAGTTAAAAAACTGAATTTTTCATAAAACTTAATTTTACCGCTTCTGTGAATGGAATTTCAAAAATCCGAGAGACACGGTTGATGTCAATAAGTAAAATGTGGTTCAATGAGATGAAAATAATTTTTGGTGAATAGTAACTTTTTACTTTTATTTACCACGGTTAAAAGTAAATAGGGTAATTAAGGGTAATAATGATATTAATATTACCCTAACACATGTCCTAATTCTATTGGACAAGTGTATCTCGACCAAAAACAACCTTAAGTGTAAAATATTATCATTTAGGCCCACTTGGATTAGATTAGGACATTTATTACTATTTAATTCAAAGAAGAGTTAAAAGAGTTAAAATCAAAGTTTATTCACTAAAACATTTTTAATATGGGGTTATACATAAGATAAATTCGACTATAAATATTAATTAGAAATATAAAAAGATTTCCTACATAATGATATTTTATTTATAATTTTTAGACTTTAAATAAATTAATTTATTTATGACACAACGATGATGCAGTAATTACCCTTTTAAGGAAATATTAACATAATTGATGTTATAAATACTCAAATGAATGTAATTTGAGACTTTTTATGAATTACACTAATTTTCTAGGTTACTATGATATATTAGTGTTGATTTAATCAACTTGGTTCGAACATATAATTCTGTTATGACTTTCACAAAAATCATATATCAAATAGTGTCAAAATTGACACAAAATAGTTTTTAAATCAAATATTATATTATTAATTGTTATTTTATTCCTAAAAATCTATGGTTCGGCCAAATGACTTAGATAAGGATATATATATTAATAATAAACAATTTGGGGTTCGTTTGGCATGTTATAGTAAGTGTATTAACCATATAGTGAAAGAAAACAAAAAGACACGGTAAAAGTTAAATTATTTAACTTAGAGTTAAATCTAATTGATAAGGTTAAAATAATAACCTAAACTTGTCTAAATCCTATTGGTTGATAGGATTTCGACCCATCCCCACTTTAGCTTCGAAATAAGACCCTTTGTAACCATTATAAACCGATTTTTACTTTAATATAAAATAATATTTTGAGATATTCCTAAGGTGCCCCTCTCCTCCCTTATAAAAGGGCACCTCCTCCCCCTCCTCCTCACACCAATTTGAGCACTCAAGCTCGGCCAACCCCTGCCAAAATCTCTTCTCCACTTCCCTTGCAACATCCTAGAGGTTCTGGTCTTCCTCAAAGACCAACTTTAGTGCCCTAAGAGGAGGTCTCAAAGAGGCGCTTCAATGAAGAGGTAATTACCGTTACCAATTCTTTCATCTTTATTTCTTCTTCCACTTCTTCTTCTTAGGTTGTTTCATTATGAAGTAATAACATCAGTATCACTAATATACTGATATGTTATTATAAGTATGAAACAACCCTATTTCACCATCTATCTATCCTACGGAAAAAGAAATCACCGCGCGTGCGTACGTACGGAATGCCGTCTCCACGCCGTGGTGTAATCTATTTTCCACCACCACCTTACATGTATGGGTATAATGGTGTAAAGAATAACTATACATAGTTATTACAACATCATATTGATTCGGATATATTGTATAATCCACTCCGATTCAATTCAATATTTATGAAAATGATATCATCGCTCGTGCGTACGTACGGACTACCGTCTCCACGACGCGATGAGATTCATTCTCCATGTTAACCATTTAAGAATGATTATAAAGTATATATAAGAAATAATAATGAAATATATGAAATTATAAAGCTACTGGATTTATGTATATATATATATGTATGTCATCTACTTACTTCCATTCAAGACAATAGGGAAAGGAAAACAGCATTCATGCGTACGTACGGACTACCGTCTCCATGAACGGTGTTTTTCATTTCATTTATCTATCTATTATATATATATATATACTGAATATATATGATATATAAATCATATTTTATATTCTGGAAGTAAGTAAATCATGATATAAGTAATAATAATGTCAATAACAACAAGTCAAAGCACCTACGATAAAAGAAACGATTTTACCCAAAACGCTTCTTTAACATGGAATTTACAAAAGAACGGGTAATATAATGTCATAAGTGAACCATATATGATATCATAACAATGAATATGATTCTTTAATAAGTCAATGACATTATTTAAACCATTATATAGGAGCTTCGGACACGTACAAAGCAAATCGGACCTAAGGTAAGGGAAATATCACAATCTCACTTTTATCCGAGATTGTTTTTACTTTGGTAATTACTGGGGTGTATTTTATCATCCACATCCATGTTCCATCAATATGTAATATTATTTCCATCCTTATACAATATTTTATATCCAATTTTACCCTTCGGTGAGTTTTTTGTAAAAGATATGAAAGGAATCTTTTGTCATTTTCATACGAGGTACTTTTTGACTTTTCTGACAAAAGTACGAGAAGAATGTTTTTTTTAACTTATACGGCACGAACGGATTTTTAAGGTTTTATAAAGCATTATTTTCATGAACCTTCCTCCAAAATATTTCATGACTATTTTCAATAAAATCTCTTTCTTTTAAAATTGCATGATGTTTTGTAAAAAGAAATTGATTTTGAAGAAGAAAGGATATTTTCCTCCAGAATTCAATTCAAGTGTTTTATAAAAATTATTTTCCATCTAAGATAATAAAGGGTTATGTTTATATCCATATTTTTACATTGAATTGACTATGTTGTGATGGAATTATGTTTATGAATTCCTTTATCTTATATGAATGGTTTTATGATGTCATGTTGTTTAAGAATCCCATTTTTATTACATGGGTTATGAAATGATGTATGATTTATGATTTTGTGGCACACATAAGAATGGTATCATTATGAGATGGGTGGGACCTATATCTCCCTCCAATGCATTGGGTAATGATTTTATATCTCATGAGATAGACATGGCTGGAATGGTAGGTTATACCGGTTCAGTGAAACAGGACTGAAACGAGGGTTACTCGATTCAGAAAGGGACTTTGTCCACTAAGATAGTCTTGGCAATGAGTCTTGACTAACAAGAAATGATTCTCTATGATTATGTGTGAATGCCACAAAGTTTCATGTTTTAAGTTATGATTATTGTGATTACATTTCACTGCCATGATTTACCCCATGTTATAAAATTATGATCTCTTTTGCAGGTTAAGATTTCCAAAAGTTATGTGCTTATGTATATGATGTGATTGATATTTCTTTTGTTTACCCTTACTGAGCATTTGAGCTCACCCTTTTATGTTTTCTTTTCCCCAGGATATAAAGAAAGGTTTTAGGTAAAAAAAATGGAAGATCTTTATGGGAGATTTTGAAGATCTTTCACCACGATTAGAAGATTATAGTCCGAGTTTCCAAAGACACTAAACTATTACGGTCCTTGTGTGTGTGTTTTTTTAATGTACCAAGTATTCCGCAAAAGTAATGTAATGTCAATGTACGTCAAGATACGGGTCTCTACATGCACCTACGTCGCCAGGTAGTTCCGCCCTTCCCCAAACCGGCCGGCTCGGCAGGCCGGCCCTCTGGCGCACACGGCCTGCTCGACGGGCCGCAACTTCTTTGGCGGGCCGGCCTGCTGGGGCCACGGTCTACTTCTTCCCTATCGGTCGGTCTTCCGGCGCGGCGCCCGCCTGTCGCGGCGGCTTCTCTTCACTCGGCCGACCGACGAGCCAGCCGGTTCTTCTGCTGAAGTGGCCCATGTAATGGGTCGCGGTTCATTACGCACAACTGGCGTGATGGTGTTGGTTCTCATTTCCTCGTTCCTGGCACGGCGTGACGGCGTTGTACTTCCACCACCTTCAAATATTTATTCTAAAATAATTAACAAGAACAACTGAGGGTTGTTGGGCAATATTATTTCAGCCACCACCCACCGTGTAAAACGATAGCAATCGGCCATGGTAAACGAGATGCTAAACAACAAACTATAGCACAATTTAAATCCATTAAAATTGAACATAACCCCTCCCTCAACAAATGATGATGAACGTCGGCATCGTGATTTACGGCGTCACGTGGTGAGGTTTTGTAGACTTCGATGGAGAATGTCCGAGGAGGAAGCAGCGTCTCGTCTTTTTATCACACAGAGAACAAAACAAAGCGTGACGTCGTTGGCGAGTTTTTGTGTTGGTGTTTCCTTCCTTGCTGTGGAGGAGGAAAAGGGAAGAAGAAACAGGGGTCATTGAGTCGATGTTCTTCATCAGAGCCTTGGCATTCTTCGTTGAGGATGAAGATCTTCAAATAAAACTAGAGCTCTCCTCCAAAGTCTCCCCACACCAAGCCATCCAACAAAATAAAATAAGGCTCCTCCATATTTTATTAATTCATGCCATGCATTAAAAATTAAAAAATTCAAAATCCAATTCACATAATTAATTAAACCATGAGGTTTCAAATTAATTATGTGATAGGTTGGAAAACTTTAATTAGGAAGAGAGGGGAGGGGAAGAGTCAACCCAATAAATACAAGGGGGTTTTCAACATTAAAAAGAAGGATTTTAATGGGAGGTTTAAGGGGTTTAGGGAATTTGAATGGATGGGGCATGTGTGGGCACCACCTCACATTTATCCTCACATTGGTAGTTAGGATGTTAGTGGGTCCCACCCTAACTTCCCAATGTAGGATAAAACCACCTTATAATTATAAATAAAATTGTACACAATTTTATTCACTTTTTATTTAATCCACATTTTTTAACAACTCCTCCAAAGAAAATGCATCTTTGGTAAATGTCCTCTTAAGAAATTATCGGCACTGCGGTTTTATCGGTGCCCTCAGATTTCAATTCCGAGCACCGGTTCAAAAGATAGAAAACCCCGCTCATTCTTTCACTAAATGTACCTGAGATAAATTTCGGAAATTGATTCCAGGCACACTGGGCCTTGGAATCAGGTGCCATCAGTAACTGTGTACTCGTAAAATCCCAAAGAATTTAAGAAATAAAGTTCCTTAAAATTTATGGGTCTTTACATCACTCCCACCTCAGGGATTTATCTCCCCATAAAGCTACATCATAAATTAGGGAAACAAATGAGGGTATTGTGCACGTATCTGAGCCTCCCACTCCCATGTGCTCTCCTGGAGGTTTCCGTGCTACCACTTGATGCACACTAGAGGAATCGATCATCCACGTAGGGCCTGCTCTTGTCGATCCTTGATCTCCACTGAAACCTCCACAAATTTCGCCCCGTCGTTGATGTCCAGCTCCCTGTGATCAATGATATGCATCTGGTCATGCATGTATCTCCTCAGCTGAGATACATGGAAGATGTCGTGCACTCGGTGCAACTGAGGTGGAAGATCCAGGCGATAATCCCCCTCTCCTATCATGCTGAGATCCTGGAATGGTCTGATGAAGCGCAGTGTTAACATGCCGACCCGACCAAATATCCGTAGTCCACGTCGAGGTGAGACCCATAAGAAAACGTTGTCTCTATCCTCAAACTCTAGTGGCCTCCGCCTCTTATCACCATAGGAATTCTGTCGGCTCTGTGCAGTCTTAATCTGCTCCTGGATGATCTGCACCTACTCTGTCATAGCAAGAACCATCTATGGTCCTATGAGTGCTAACACCCCAGGGTCAGTCCAGCGCCAGGGTGATCTTCAAGGTCGGTCGTACAATGCCTCGTATGGTGCCATCCCAATTGTGGAGTGGTAGATGTTGTTGTACGCAAACTCCACCAAGGGTAGGTGATCCTCCCAGCTGCGACCAAAGTCAGGGACACATGCACAGACCATGTCCTCGAGTGTCTGAATAGTCCTCTCCGTCTGGCCATTCGTCTGAGGATGAAAGGCGGTGCTCAGGCGTAGCTGTGTCCCAAATTTCACCTACAACCCCTTCCAACGTCGGGAAGTAAAATGAGTGTCTCAATCGGACACGATTGATGATGGCACACCATGAATCCGTACGATCTCCTAAACATAGAGGCATCCTAATCTCTCCATTGAGCCCTGCTCTCTGATAGGTAGGAAGTGGGCTGACTTGGTGAGTCGGTCGACGATCACCCATATGGAGTCATGTATTATGAAAGTATGTGGAAGCCCCATCATGAAATCCATGTATATCCTGTCCCACTTCTACTATGGGACATCTAAGAGAAGTACCAAGCCTACTGGTACCTGGGGCTCCGCCTTCACCTGCTGGCAGGTGAGGCATCGTGAAACAAACTCTGCCACAGCCTTATTCATACCTGGCCACCACTGATGTCGTCTGAGATTCTAGTACATCTTCGCTACTCCTAGATTTGCCACTAATGGGGAAGTGTTAAACTCTCTTATCACCTCCTCCTGTAATGAAATTTTTACCATGGTATGTCCTCTAAAAAGGATGACGTGCTCCCAACTTTAGAAAATCCATCGGGTGCTAGCCTTGAGGATATCTGAGCATGTCACACCTCACAGTCAACGTCCACACGTTATGCCTCTCTGACCCGCTGAAGTAGTGGAGGAGTTACTATGAGGGACTTTAGAATGGATGCCTGATCTCAATCCATGAAAGATATCTGCAATGCAGCTAACTGCTCTGTCGCCTCTCCATGTAGCTGAATACCCGACCTCCTGCTGAGAGAATCCGCTACTACGTTCCCCATCCTAGGAGTATAGAATATCTCAAAGTCATGGTCCTAGAGGAATACTATCCATCTCTGCTATCTTAGGTTAAGGTCCTTCTATGAGAAGATGTACTTGAGACTCTGGTGGTTAGAGTAGACTGTAAAGCGCTCTCCCATCAGATAGTGTGACCACATCATCAAGGTGAAGACCACTGCCAATAACTCCAGGTCATGCGTAGCATATTTCTGCTCGTGCTACCTCAACTGTCATGAACCATAGATGATCACTGCCCACTCCTGCATCAGGACACACCCAAGTCCGATCCCTGATGCATCGCAGTAAACAACGTACCCTACGCCTTACACCGTTAGCCTCAAGAAGGGTGCACTGTTCAATCTCTGTCTCAGCTCCTAGAATCTCTGATGACATCCTTCTGACCACCCGAAGGGTTTCCCCTTCTTCTTCAAAGTTTAATGTGGTGTTGAAACTCTGGAGAAGTCTAGCACAAATCTCTGATAGTATCCAGCCAGACCAAGGACACTCCACAGCTCAGTCACGCTCCTGGGTGGCTCCCAAGCTAGTACTGCCTCGATCTTCGAAGAATCCACCACACCTCTCGCATTAGAGATGACATGCCCCAAGTAGTGGACCTCTCGAATCCAAAAATGAAACTTAGAGAGCTTACCATAAAGCTGGTGCTCCCGGAGTGTGTCCAGTACAACCCGCAAGTGGTAGGTGTGCTCCTCCTCAGTGGTCATGTAAATCAATATGTCATCGATGAAGACAACGAAAAATCGATCGAGGTAAGGTTGTAAGATCACATGCATGAGACTCATGAACACTGATAGAGATTTGTTTACGCTGAAAGGAATAACAGAGAACCCATAGTGTCCATACCGATACGTGAAGGTTGTCTTCTGCACATTCTCGTCTCGAACTCTGAGCTGATGATAGCCTGGCCTAAGGTCTATCTTTGAGAACCATCATTCTCCCTTGAGATGATCGAAGAGTCCATCAATACTAAGAAGTGGATACTTGTTCTTCACAGTTACCAGGTTCAAGTGACAGTAGTAAACACACAGTCACAAGCTCTCGTCCGCCTTCTTGGCGAACAAAATCGGGGAATCCCAGGGTGAAACACTGGGTCAAATGAATCCTTTGACCTGAAAGTCCTCCCGTTGTACCCGTAGCTCACGAAGCTCAGTGGGAGACATCTGGTATGCTGGAGTAGATATTGGGGCTATTCGGGGGTACAGGTCAATATAGAAGTCTTCCTCTCTGCGAGGAGGTAGTCCTAGAACGTCGTCAGGAAAAACGTCCGCATAATGATCCACCACAATAGGGAAACTCGGACTCTGCACATCAACTGCTCCAAGGATGAGACTAGTCAACTAATGTGTGATCGGGTACCCTCTCATCTATGTGAGTCCTTCCTACACTGCAAAGGATCCCTTTTCTCCGGTGAAGGTGAACATGCTCCCATCTGTGCAGACACACTGCTCCATGCGCCTAACACGATCGATCTGAGCATGGACCGTAGATAACCAATACATGCCCAATATGTCTTTGTAAGGACTCGACGCCACTTCAAGAAGATCCCAGCTGAAATTCTCGACTCCTAGAGTATGATCACACTGCTGGAACCAATGCATAATCATCGAGTCTTCTCCCGTAGGAGTCTCTAGCCTTAAGGATCGAGCCAACGGCTCCGTCGGAATCTCCGAGCTCCAAACAAGGGTAGCGGCGATGAAAGAATGACTCGCTCATGTGTCTATAAGATCTAAAAAATGGTGGAGTAGACACAGATAGAACCTCGAAACATCTCAGGTGTGCCATGGCTGTAAGCCTCTATTGCCTGAGGCTAAGCCTGCCTCTGTCCACCAGGTCCCTGTGGTCGGGGTGGACCTCCTATTGGTGGTGGCGGTAGAGCCCTGATGCGTCGTCCACCACCTGCGGCTCGGCCATCTCCTCTACCTCAGCTGCTTTCTCCCTGCGGATTGCCACGGTCGAACCTCTGCATCATCCTGGGTAGTCCCTCAACTGTCTACTGCTCCTATGCATGGCGGGCCGGGCAGTCACGAGCCAGGTGGCCCAGCCCGCCGCATGCATAGCACAGTCTGCCTCTCGTATAACTGGCTCTGCTGCGTATGCCCCACACCTCTGAACTAGTATCTTGAGGTCGCCCACCTGATGATCTGGTCTTCTTGGACCTCTGTGACATCAGTCTACTGCCGGCTGCAGAAGACTCCACTACGTTTTGTCCAATGGTAGGCCTCGCTGCTGGTGTAGGCTCAGCAAGAAAGCTCTCCAAAAGAAGGGATCGCTCCAGCACTCTTTCCTGTATCGGAATACTGAGGGAGATCATCGATGCCCTAATATCATCCCTCAGTCCCTGCTCAAAAGTCCAAGCCCAGAAGAATGGGTCACGTACCATGTCCGTGGAGTAGAGAGAGATTAGTAAATCTCTCCGAGTGTTGGGATACTGTTATGCTACTGTGCCGCAGCTGTAGTAACTCCTAGATGCACACCGCACAGAGGGTGGCTGGAACAAACTCCAAGCAGAAGAGGCTCTCAAAGTCCATCCAAAGCAGTGATGCCTCGTCGTGCATCTAGAGCATCAGGCTCCACCATCTACCTACTGCTGAGTGCAGGAGACTCGCCGCAAGGATCACCATAAGATCGGCGGGTGTCCCTACTTGTAACATCCCGAGATTTTATGAAAAATATTCTTTTATTGATGTCTTCTGTTTTACGCTACAAAAAAGGAGTCTTGCACAACACACAACCCTAACTTGGCTGCATTACATGCAATTGCGACCTTCCTGGATAGCGTCTGTTATACGCAATACCGAGTTTCACTAAACAACAATATGCTATTAAATTATTATTAAAATTAGCCTTTATGAATAGTAATAACCACTTTTTTAAATTTTTTAAATTTCATCATTCAAAATGGACTTTGTTTTTGGATTCGGAATATCGAAATTATCCTAGGGTGAAATTTTCGTATTTTTCTGGAAACTTTCAATTTTTGATGAATAGTGAAAACATAGGGTTACTATTTAAAAACCGACTTTTTATTTAAATAAATATTTATTTTATTTAAATTTATTTTAAGTCAAAATTGATACATAATACCTATATATGTTCAATTCAATTCATTGGAGTCATTTTATAAAAATTTTAGATATATAAAAATTTTATTGAACTTTTCACCGTCTTTTACCCTCATCCTAGGAGAATTTTCAAATTCACATAAAACATAATTTTACCGCATCTGTGAGTGAATTTTCAAAAATCTGAGAGACACATTTGATGTCAGGAAGTAAAATGTGGTTCAATGAGATGAAAATAATTTTTGGTGAATAGTAACTTTTTACAGTTTTTACCACGGTTAACAGTAAATATGGCAATTAAGGGTAAAAATGATATTATTATTACCCTACCACATGTCCTAATTCTATTGGATAAGTGTAAGTCGACCCAAAACAACCATTGGAATAAACTATGACCATTTAGGCCCACTTGGATTAGATTAGGACATTTATTATTAATTTATTTAAAGAAGGGTTAAAATAGTTAAAATCAATGTTTAATAAGTAAATCCTTTTTAATATAGGGTTATAAAAAATATAAATTCGACTATAAATATTAATTATAAATATAAAAAGATTTTCGACATAATGGTATTTTAGTTTTAATGTTTAGACTTTAAATAATTTAATTTATTTGTGACACAATGATGATGCAGTAATTATATTATTAAAGAAATATTGACATAATTGATGTTATAAATACCCAAATAAATGTAATTTGAGGCTTTTTATAAATTCAAAAAATTTTATATGATAATATGACATGTTAGTATTGATTTAATTAACTTTTTTCGAACTAATCTTTCTTTTATGATTTTCACAAAAATCAATTACCAAATATTGTCAAAATTGACATAAAATAGTTTTTCAAAAAACTATTATATTATAAATTGTTATTTTATTCCTAAAAATATAATGTTCAGCAAAATGAAATAGATAAGGTTATATATATTAATAATAAACAACTTGGGGTTCGCTTTCCTTGTTAGAGTATGTTTATTAACCTTATAGTGTAAGAAAACAAGAAGACACAGTAAAAGAAAAATTATTTAACATAAAGTTAAATCTAAATGATAAGGTTAAAATAGAAACCTAAACATGTCTAAATTCTATTGGATGATATGATTTAGACCCATCCCCACCTTATCTTCGAAATAACTCAATTTGGAGCTATTAAAAACCTAATATGACTTTATAATAAAATAATATTTTTAGTTTTTTCTAAGGTGCCCCTCTCCTCCCTTATAAAAGGGCACCTCCTCCATCTCTTCCTCACACCATTTTGAGCCTTGAAGACCGGCCAACCCCTGAAAAATTATCTTATCCACTTCCCTAGAAAAATTCTAGAGGTCTAGTTCGTCTTCTAAGACCAATTTTAGTGCCCTAAATGGAGTTCTCAAAGAGGTGCTTCAAAGAAGAGGTAATGTCCGTTACCGATTCATTCAACTTTATTTCTTCTTCCACTCCTTCATCTTTAGTTGTTTCATTATAAATTAATAACATAAGTATCACTCATATACGTATATGTTATTATAAGTATGAAACAACCCTATTTCACCATCTATCCATCCTATGGAAAACAAAATCATCGCGCATTCGTACGTACGGAATACCGTCTCCACGCCGTGGTGTAATCTATTTTCCACCACCACCTTACTTGGATGGGTATAATGGTGTAAATAATAACAATATATGATTATTGTAAATTGATATTGATTATAAAATAGTATACATACACTCCAATACAATTCCACGATCATGGGAACGATATCATTGCTCGTGCGTACGTACGGAATAACGTCTCCACGACGTGATGAGATTCACTCTCCATGATAACCATTCATGAATGATTATAAAGTATTTATAATAAGTAATCATGAAATATATGACATAATAATGATACTGGATTTATTTATATATATATATATGTATGTCATCCACATAATTCCATTCAATTCAATAAGGAAACAAAAACAGCGTTCATGTGTACGTACGGCCTACCGTCTCCGTGAACGGTGTATTTCGTAC
Organism: Viscum album; assembly: GCA_963277665.1. NCBI lineage: Eukaryota > Viridiplantae > Streptophyta > Magnoliopsida > Santalales > Viscaceae > Viscum > Viscum album. The sequence goes on from OY728123.1 coordinate 250,586,099, forward strand.
CATTTATCAATCTATTATATATATTTATATTCTGAATATATATTATATATAAATCATGTTTTATATTCTGGAATTAAGTAATCATGATCTAAGTAATCATATGAATAGTTACAAGTCAAAACATGGATGACAAATGAAACGATTTTACACAAAACACTCTTTAACATGGAATTTACAAAAGAACGGGTAATATAAAGTCATAAGTGAACCATATATGATATAATAACAATGAATATGATTCTATAATAAGTCAATGACATTATTTAAATCATTATACAGGAGTTTCAGATACGTACGAAGCATATCGAACCTAAGGTAAGGGATAATTTTGCAAATCTCATTTTTATTCGAGATTGCTTATTTGTAATTATTTACTGGGGTTATTGCAATTGTACATTTCCATGTTTTATTATAGTGTTTTCATTTATGTTTAAAGTAATTTTTACCCATATTGACTTTTACTACATGGTATGTAAGGAATCTTTCTTTTGTTTATGTTACGAGGTACTTTTTGACTTTTCCGGAAAAAAGTACGGGAATAATGTTTTTTTAACTTATACGGCACGAACGGATTTTTACGGTTTTATAAAGCCTTGTTTTCATGAAGATTCTTCAAAAAATATGATGAATATTTTCAAAAAAATCCTTTTATTATAAAATTGCATGACATTTCGTTAAAAGAAAATGATTTTGAAGAAAAAACGGTATTTTCCTCAATAATTCACTTCAAGTGTTTTATCAAAACCATTTTTCATCTAAGATGAAATTATTTCATATGTGTATTTTTCAAGTATAATGTATCTATGATTTATGTGGTTTCACTTCTCTTATTATGAAATGATATCCATTTCATTTATATGGATTATGTGGTGATGGGATTATGTTTATGAATCCCATTTTATTTGTTGGGTTATTATGAATGATGTATGTTTATTTTGTGGCATAAGTAAAAATTATTTCATTATGAGATGGGTGCGACCTCTATCTCCCTCCAATTCATTGGGTAAGGATTTATATCTCATGAGATAGGCATGGCTGGAATGGTAAGTTAATCTGGTTCAGTGTTACAGGACTGAAACAAGGAGTGAACTCGATTCAGAAAGGGACTATGTCCACTAAGATGGTTTTGGCAGTAATGACTTGGCTACCATGTATATCATAACATGTGCTGAATGGTTTCCACAATTACATGTTTTATTCCCATTATATTTCATCATGGTTGATGTTCTATTATGATATATTCCTTACGTACTTCCAAGGTTCATGTCTTTGCTCAAGATTTTGATGTTTAGATTTTATGTTCAAGTTTTTGCATTCAAATGTTTATGGATTGTTTTAGGTTCTCTATGTTTACCCTTACTGGGCATTTGAGCTCACCCCTTTTATGTTTTCTTTTCCCCAGGATATAAAGAAAGGTTTTAGATAAGAAAAAAAGGGGAATATCTTTATGGGAGATGTTGAAGATCTTTTACAACGATTAGAAAATTATATTCTGAGTTTCCAAAGACACTAAACTATTACGGTCCTTGTGTGTCTATTTTTTTTATGTACTAAGTATTCCTCAAAAGTAATGTAATGTCCATGTACGTCAAGCTTCGGGTCTCTATAGTTGGTATTAGAGGAACGGTTTAGTCAACCATTGGAAACTAGGATGCGAAAACATTAGTGAGATCCCTAGAGATATTTCAAAGGTATGTCTAGGGATGTCCCTAAGGATAAGTATACTTATAGGATATAGTCCTAGAACTACGCTAACAATATTTGAATTTAACCTAAGATGTTAGATATTGAAGGTACTCCCCCTTTATTATGTAGTTTTCCCTAGAATTATTTTTTCCTCTCACACTATTCTATTTGGGTTTTAGACGATGGCTGGAACCCGAAGGAACCGTGTTGATCCATGTAATGGACTTTTTATCCCCCTGATCAAACCAATGTTATGGGAGATGGAGTGAAAAATATTATTTCTATACTTACACAAGCTATGAATCATTCTAGACATCCAAATGAGCAGAGAAGGGAAGAATATTCTATTGAGTCCTTCATGAGGCAATGTCCACCTTCTTTCAGTGGGTCTTCCGATCCACTTGGTGCTGAACAATGGATCAGTACCACTGAAAAGATATTTTTAGTTCTTCAATTTTCTGAACATGATAAAGGCATCTTAGTAGTATATCATTAGGAAGGTTAAGCTGATCAATGGTGGAATCTTATCAAGAATACGAGGCCAAGATATGAAATTGAGTCCATGGAATGGGATGAGTTCAAAAACTTTTTTTTCAATAATTACTTCCCTCGTATTCTTCGAACAAAGATGGAGAATGAGTTTCTTGAACTAAAGAAAAAGGATGATGAATCCGTTGGTATATACGAAGCGAATTTTACAAGGCTTTCAAGGTATAAATCTGGCTTTATCATCCGACCTGAAAGTAAAGTTGATCGATTCTTCAGTGGCTTAAAACCAAATCATCGAAGGGAATTAGATATAAGAGACTTCAGTAGCTATGAAGAAATTGTGTGTTATGATTTCAAGTTAGAAATGGAAGTTGGTGTTACTTATCCATCTCATAGTTTTGACAAGAAATGAAAGATGGAGTTCAAGGAAAAAATATCAGAATAATGATGAAATGAAGATGAATGTTTCCCTATGCTCAAAGTGTGGAAAAGAAGCATGGTGGAGATTGTCTTAAAGGTACTAGAAAATGTTTTAAGTGTGTAAAAGAAGGTCATCGAGCAGCTGAGTGTCGAAGTAATGGAAAAAAGGTTTCTAATGATGTGAATAAAGAAAAGACTGCAGAGAACGCACCACCAACACTTTAATGCTTAAAGTGCAAGGAAATGGGGCATTATTCTAATAAATGCTCTAATCCAAGGGTTAGTGATGATCGACATGAGAAACCACTTAAGGAAAAGGACAAAGGGAAGTCACATTCGATCACTATTGGCGATGTTGAATATGACAACGATGTGGTGGAATGATTAAGTGTTTATGTAATGGGATTAAAAAATAATGTTGTATATAGTATCGTGGAATATTGGAATATTTATGTATTGGTCTATTGTGGTTTTCAATAATTTTATGGTACAGTTAACTATGGAAAGTGATTGATATATTTTTGGAGAAAAAGATGATATGCACATAATGAAGGGAAAACGAGAAAATGAAATGTTTCACAGTATTCATGAGCTCATGATTGATATAAGGAAATAGTTATATCATGGTTTGAGGTTTTGGTATGTGAAAAGAGTTAACTTTTGACAGCACTCATGTTTTCACTAAGATTCAATGGGTATTAATTCTTCAAGAGAATACATGATTAAGGTATTCACATATTTGTAATTTGAGCAACAAGATATATCTTATGATATATGGGGGATAAATTATGGCATTCACGTGATTGTTATGAGACATTTCAAGTAATCATTTTCATTATACCATGAGCTTGGACCGAAGAATTTTAGATAAGACTAAAGAGTGAAATGGATTATGTTGGACATAAGTTATTATTGTTTAAGGATAGAACTTTTTTCGATATTATTGATGGGGTGTTATAGTAATGTAATTTTTGAAAAAGGACAACCTTCAGGACGGGCGACAACCCATCGTGTCAGACAAGGCTGTGGGAATCGGACACACAACAGAAGTGTGACTGGACTTTATTGGATACCAATGGCCTACAGGAAGTCTCTGGTTAGTAGAAACTAGTTTTATTTTATAAAGTAGTATAATATATGAAGTATAAGTTCATTTTTGGAATCGTATATGATTAACCTCACCATAGATAGACTTATGTATATTTTATAACTTTTTCTATCCTTTTTTTTGAAACAGATGGAATGACCCATAATTCTATCACATGATTTGTTAACACTTCAGAAATAACAAATTCGACTTCATTTCATTAAGAGATGAAGTGGAAATTGTTCAAAGCACGAACAACAGTGAGATTGTACCAAAATCAAGCAAGTATTTCTTCTAATTCAAAATTTTCAACTTTAGGGAAATGATATTGAAAACCAAAAATGTTGTCCTAGTGCTCTTATATCCTATGAATCATATGGTACTTTAGATCATCACAAATCTATGGCTTTGAGATTGTTGGCTTTTTCATAGCCATGTTCTCTACCACTCTCCATCAGAACACGATGGTTAGGTTTCTCTTCCATATCCATATTTTCAACTATGTTCTCCTATGTGGAAACCCAGTGATTAGTTAATTTGGGTAACCGTTATGTTTCATACATTAGATTTTAAAGATTGGTTTTGGTATTCCTTTTTATTATGTGGGTTTATATTAAAGAAACTTTCAAGTAGTAAACCATTTTTAACCCCGACGAATTTCGAGGGTGAAATTCATTTTAAGGGGGGTAGAATGTAACACCCCGAGATTTTATGAAAAATATTCTTTTATTGATTTCTTGTGTTGTACGCTACAAAAAAAGAGTCTTTCACAACACACAACCCTAACTTTGCTGCATTACATGCAATCTTGACCTTCCTCGATAGAGTCTGTTGTACGCAATACTGAGTTTCACTAAACAACGATATGCAATTAAGATATTATTAAAACTAGCCATTATGAATAGTAATAACCACTTTTTGAACTTTTTTTAAATTTCAACTTTCAAAATGGACTTCGTTTTTGGATTCGTAATATCGAAATTAACCAAGGGTGAAATTTTGGTTATTTTCTGGAAACATTCAATTTTTGATGAATAGTGAAAACACTGGGTTACTATTTAAAAACCGACTTTTTATTTAAATAATTATTTATTTTATTTAAATTTATTTTAGGTCAAAATTGATAAATAATACCTATATAAGTTCAATTCAATTCATTGAAGTCATTGTATAATAATTTTAGATATATAAAAATTTTATTGAGCTTTTCACCGTCTTTTACCCTCCTCCTAGGAGAATTTCCAAATTCACATAAAACATAATTTTACCACTTCTTTGAGTGGAATTTCAAAAATCCGAGAGACATGGTTGATGTCAGTATGTAAAATGTGGTTCAATGAAATGAAAATAATTTTTGGTGAATAGTAACTATTTACTTTTTTTTACCACGGTTAAAAGTAAATATGGTAATTAAGGGTAAAAATTATATTATTATTAACCTAACACATGTCCTAATTCTATTGGATAAGTTTAATTCAACCCAAAACATCCTTAGGAATAATATATGACCATTTAGGCCCACATGGATTAGATTAGGACATTTATTATTAATTTATTTAAAGAAGGGTTAAAATAGTTAAAATCAAAGTTTAATAAGTAAATCATTTTTAATATAGGGTTATACAAAAGATGAATTCGACTATAAATATTAATTATAAATATAAAAAGATTTCCTACCTAATGGTGTTTTATTTGTAATTTTTAGACTTTAAATAATTTAATTTATTTATGACACAATGATGATGCAGTAATTATATTATTTATGAAATATTGACATAATAGATTTTATAAATACACAAATAAATGTAATTTGAGGCTTTTTATGAATTCAAATAATTTTCTCTGTTAATATGACATTTTAGTATTGATTTAAGTAACTTTTTTCTAACTAAGCTTTCTGTTATGATTTTCAAAAAATCAATTACCAAATATTGTCAAAATTGACATAAAATAGTTTTTAAAACAAATATTATATTATTAATTGTTATTTTATTCCTAAGAATCTAAGGATCGGAAAAATGAAATAGATAAGGTTATATATATTAATAATAAACAACTTGGGGTTCGCTTTCCTTGTTAGAGTATGTTTATTAACCTTATAGTGTAAGAAAATAAGAAGACACGGTAAAAGAAAAATTATTTAACATAAAGTTAAATCTAAATGATAAGGTTAAAATAGAAACCTAAACATGTCTAAATTCTATTGGATGATATGATTTAGACCCATACCCATCTTAGCTTCTAAGTAACTCAATTTGGAGCTATTAAAAACCTAATACGACTTTATAATAAAATAATATTTTTAGTTTTTCCTAAGGTGCCCCTCTCCTCCCTTATAAAAGGGCACCTCCTCCCTCTCTTCCTCACACCATTTTCAGCCTTGAAGCTCGGCAAACCCCTGATAAATTCTCTTCTACACTTCCCTAGAAACATCCTAGAGGTCCTTGTCTTCTTCTAAGACCAATTTTAGTGCCTTAAAAGGAGTTCTCAAAGTGGTGATTCAAAGAAGAGGTAATGACCGTTACAGATTCTTTCAACTTTATTTCTTCTTCCACTCCTTATTTAGTTGTTTCATTATGAAGTAATAACATCAGTATCACTCATATACTTATATGTTATTATAAGTATGAAACAACCCTATTTCACCATCTATCCATCCTACGGAAAACGAAATCACCGTGCATGCGTACGTACGGAATACCGTCTTCACGCCGTGGTGTAATCTATTTTCCACCACCACCTTACATGGATGGCTATAATGGTGTAAATAATAACTTTATATGATTATTGTAAAGTGATGTTGATTCTGAAATAGTATACATACACTCCAATACAATTAAATGATCATTGGAATGATATCATCGCTCGTGCGTATGTACGGAATACCGTCTCCACGACGCGATGAGATTTACTCTCCATGATAACCATTCATGAATGATTATAAAGTATATATAATAAGTAATCATGAAATATATGAAATAATAATGATATGGTATTTATGTATATATATATATATGTATGTATGTATTTCATCCACTTAATTCCATTCAATTCAATAAGGAAATGAAAACATCGTTCATGTGTACGTATGGCCTACCGTCTCCATGAACGGTGTATTTCATTCCATTTATAGATCTATGATATATATGTATATTCTGAATATATATTATATATAAATCATGTTATATATTCTGGAATATGTTAATCATGATCTAGTTAATCATATAAATAATTACAAGTCAAAACACGGATGACAAATGAAACGATTTTACCCAAAACGCTCTTTAACATGGAATTTACCAAAGAAAAGGTAATATAAAGTCATAAGTGAACCATATATGATATCATAACAATGAATATGATTCTATAATAAGTCAATGACATTATTTAAATCATTATACAGGAGTTTCAGATACGTACGATGCATATCAGACCTAAGGTAAGAGATAATTTTGCAAATCTCATTTTTATTTGAGATTGCTTATTTGTAATTATTTACTAGGGTCATTGCAATCATCCATTTCCATGTTTTATAAAATTGTTTTCATGTATTTTTAATGTCCTTTTTACCCATCTTGACTTTTACTACATGGTATGTAAGGAATCTTTCTTTTGTTTACGTTATGAGGTACTTTTTGACTTTTCCGGCAAAAGTACGAGAAGAATGTTTTTTAACTTATAATGCACGAATGGATTTTTACGGTTTTATAAAGCATTGTTTTCATGAATATTCCTCCAAGTTATTTCGTGAATATTTTCAACAAAATCCTTTTCTTTTAAAATTTCATGACATTTTGTGAAAAGAAAATGATTTTGAAGAAAAAGGATATTTTCCTCAAGAATTATTTTCAAGTGTTTTATCCAAACCATTTTTCATCTAAGATGACATTATTTCATATGTGTATGTTTCAACTATAATGTCTCTATGATTTACATGGTTTCACTTCTCTTATTATAAAATTATATCCATTTCTTTTATATGGATTATGTTATGATGGGATTATGTTTATGGATCCCATTTTATTCGTTGGGTTATTATGAATGATGTGTGTTTATTTTGTGGCACAAGTAAGAATGATTTAATTATGAGATGGGTGGGACATATATCCCCCTCCGATGCATTGGGTAAGGATTTATATCTCTTGAGATAGACATGGCTGGAACGGTAAGTTAATCCGGGTCAGTGTTACATGACTGAAATGAGGAGTGAACTTGATTCAGAAAGGGACTCTGTCCACTAAGATGGTCTTGGCAGTAATGCCTTGGATACCATGGAAATCATAACATGTGATGAATGGTTGCCAAAATTACATGTTTTATTCCCATTATATTTTTTCATGGTGGATGTTCTATTATGATATATGCCTTACGTACTTCCAATGTTCTTGTCTTTGCTCATGATTTTGATGTTTAGATTTTATGTTCAAGTTTTTTCATTCAAATGTTTATGGATTGTTTTAAGTTCTCTATGTTTACCATTACATGGAATTTGAGCTCACCCATTTTATGTTTTATTTTACCCAGGATATAAAGAAAGGTTTTAGGTAAGAAAAAAAAGCAGAAGATCTTTATGGGAGATGTTGAAGATCTTTCACAACAATTAGAAGATTATATTCCGAGTTTCCAAAGACACTAAACTATTATGGTCCTTGTGTGTCTATTTTTGTTATGTACTAAGTATTCCGCAAAAGTAATGTAATGTCCATGTACGTCAAGCTTCGTGTATCTAAACTACAAATATGAAGACTCAGAGAACAACCTCCAGCCAATCCTCGGCTACTTGAGGGTTCGTCTCTCTGCGGAACCTGGGCGGCCTCTGTCGCTGAAACTCGTGCAGTGCACTCAGGAGGCATGCACTCTCAGCTGTTGGGGCTGGTGGCATCGGTGGCTCATCGGGTACAGGTACCGCTGGTTCCTCCGCTGTAATGGGGCCCTACATCGAGGCCTCGTCGCTCGGTGGGCTACCATCTCGTATGTAACTTGGAACCCTAGCTGGTTTCCATCATGGGGCCATCCTGAAAAGAGACAGTTGCGCCATGGTTAATACAATATAATTGGTGAGATGACACAAAGTAATCACAATGAATTTTTTTGAAACACACATGCAATCAGTGTTTTCGAGTACTGGGTCAGAAATCAGAAGTCAGGCTCCTGGTGTATGGATACGTCTGCTGCCACAGGAACACTAGACTCCCTGGACTAATAACCACACTTATTACTCTAAACACTATTGCTTCACAGGAAGAAATTATCAGAGTCCAATGTTCTGTGGTAGAACTGACACCTCTGATACCAATTTTTAACGACCCGTCCTCAGGGCATGTTCCGTGACTACCCCAAGCCCGACTTCCATAGGCCAGGGGATGGAAACATGCACCAAAGGCCTAAATCCTGATAAAAAGGGAAGGAATTTCCTTTGTACAAGTAATCAACACAACATAGTATGCAAGATGAAGTAAACACTATGTAAACTGAGTACAAAATAAGTGCTGAAATTAAACGGGCCAGAATACAAACCCAACTGAAAGTACATTACAACTGAAAAGAATGTACAACAACACTAAAGTAAATCATCAACCACCGTGTCGTCCTCTAGATACCCCACCTGATGGGTGGGTACAGATGGTCTCCTCAGTTCCTCGGGTCTGGTCGTCCGCTCCATGTAGGTCCCACCTGATAGTCCAACTCTAGATACTGTTCCTCTCCACAAGCCTCAACCACACTCAGTGTTGTCCATCGTCTGCAACCAACACAATGTAGTGCGGGCATAGCCCATGCAGGGGTGAGTAAACAATAATCAGTAGGGACCCCAGACCCCCGTAGGTCTCCCAGAATCCAAAAAGGATAAACCACAAAGGAAAGATAAAAACACGAAGTATCAACCAACTCTACTTTGGTATATGCCGATATATATACCTAAGTCATCAATTCCAGTTCGGCTCCAACTCACGAGCCCAAGTACAACCCAGTCCACACAGGAAAGCACAACCCAATCCACACAGGAAAGAAAGAAAATCATATCTATGATATTGAATTGAAGTCAAGACTCATCTCACACAGGTATACTTCTCATGAAGAGGGGGTGGAGATTATAGATGTAGCCTCTGAATCATCTCCCCTACCGAACCCATGTAGGATCCAAGTACAGAAGTCGTCACTGCCGAACCCACGTAGGATCCTAATACAATGACCATCACTGCCGAACCCCCGTAGGATCCATGTACAGTCGTCCTTGCTGCTGAAACCACGTAAGATCCAAGTACAGTCTTCCTCGCTTCCGAACCCACGTAGGATCCAATTACAGTCGTCATCGTCGTCGCAGTCGCAGATGGCTCTAGGGTTCCCGAACACAGCACGCTAGATTCCGGGAGGGTCCGCTCCACGAGACAAGGGTTTGATACATCAACTATCAAAAAGACTAGATTTGATGTATCCTGATGTTCTATCTCGTCAAAAGGAACTCAACGCAATAGACGACACGTCAATATGACACCCAGTCTATGAGATATAGGCTTTTCAGTCCCAGGGGCCCGGTTAGTAATATGCTCGTTTCTAACCCAGCATATATCCAAAATCATCCGAAACTCACCTAGAGTATCGCAAAAGTACTCTCTCATTGAAATATTCCTAGTTCTGCAGACGGAACGTCGATCAGACGCACGATCTTTAAGTTAACCCTGTTTAAGTGATTAACGGTCCATGTGCACCGCCCCAAAAAGCCCCATCCGGTGGGGCGGGCCCCAAGGGGGGGGGGGTGCCCCCCCCCCCCCCAATATTCTGCACCGGCGGCGCCAGGTGGCGCCGCCCTTCCCCAAATCGTCCGGCTCGGCCGGCCGGCCCTCTGGCGCACACGGCCCTCTGGCGGGCTGGGGATTCTTTGGGGCGGCGCCCTACTAGCGCTGCGGTCCGCTTCCGCCCGGTCGGCCGACGGGCCGGTCGGTTCTTCCACCGAAGAGACCCGTGTAGCAGGCTGTGGTTTTTCCACACAACCGGCGCGACAATGATGGTTCCCTTTGCCTCATTCCCAACATGGTGCGATGAAATTGTGCTTCCACTACCATCAAATATCAATTCTAAAATAATTAACAAGAACAACAGATGGTTGGCGGGCCATGCTCATTCGGCCCGTACCGTCTGTGTAAAATGATAGCAATCGACCAAGGTAAATAAGATGCTCAACGACAAACTTTAGCACAATTTTAATCCATTAAAATTGAACATAACCCCTACCTCTACAAATGATGAAGAAAATCGGCATCGTGGTTGAAGGCGTCACGTGGTGAGGTTACATAGATGTCGACAGAGAAGGTCCGAGGAGGAAGCAACATCTCCTCTTTTTATCACGGAGAGAAGAAAACAAAGCATGACATCGTTGGCGAGTTTCCGCATCAGTGTTTTCTTCCTTACCATGGAGGAGGAAAAGAGAAGAAGAAACTAGGGTCGTCGAGTCGATGTTCTTCGTCGGAGACTTGGCGTTCTTTGTTGAGGATGAAGTTCTTCAAATAAAACTAGAGCTCTGGTCCAAAGTCTCCCCACAACAAGCATACCAAAAATATAAAATAAGGCTCCTATTTATTTTATTAATTCTTTCAATGAATTCAAAATTAAAAAATTTAAAATCCAATTAACTTAATTAATTAATCCGTTAGTTGTCTAATTAATTATGTGATAGGTTGTCAAGCTTTAATGAGGAAGGGAGAGGGAGAGGAAGAGTCACCCCAATAAATACAAGGGGGTTGTCAACATTAAAAAAATGAGTTTAATGGGAGGTCTAACGGGTTTTGGGAATGTGAATGGTTGGGGCTTGTGTGGGACCTACATCACATTTATCCTCACATGGGTAGTTAGGATGTTAGTGGGTCCCACCCTAAATCCCCCATGTAGGATAAAACCACCATAGAATTATAAATAAAATTGTACACATTTTTATTGACTTTTTATTTTATCCTCATTTTTTAATAACTCTTCCAAAGAAAACACATCTTTAGAAAAGGTCCTCTTAAGCAATTACTAGTGCTACAGTTTCATTGGTGCCCTCAAATTTCAATTCAAAGCACTGGTTCAAAATATAGAAAAACTCGTTCATTAGTTCACTGAACGTACGTGAGCTAAATTTCAGAAATTGATTCCGGGCACACTGGGCCTTGGAATCAGGTGCTGTCAAAAACTGTGTACTCATAAATCCCAAAAAATTTAATAAAAAAATTTCCATGAAATTTAGGGATCTTTACAGTAATCATGAATACTAAGATCTTCAGTCATTCACTTGGACCACTTAATAATTTCCTTATATGGTCTCCTATGTCCATCATAACCGATAAGAAATGATTGGAAATATACCTCAAACATAATGAATTTTTCCATGATCATACTTATTTAATATGTCTTCTGATTGAAAGTGATTAAAGCAACTAAAACCTCGTATCAATTCTAGGAATCAGGGGAATGGTGTTTACTAACTTCTTCAATGACTTAACCACAAATTCCTAACCCATGGAAATGATTTGGAATCTGATTCCCTTGCAGGTGAATATTATTTATCAATCTCAATAACTTTTCTTTTGGATGATCCACCAACATCCATCTTAACAACCACATATTTCTTAGGTGTATCAACTATAACATGTTTTCCATTATCAGCTCTAGAAAATATCTCTGTGGCTTTTTTGGATTCATGCTAACTCTCTGAGACTTGAAAAAATTAATCTTCATCAACCTTTCCCTTCTCATTATCTCCTTCAATATCACCAAGATTGATGAATTCGTGATTGGTTATTTCATCATCAGATGTGTAACACCCTGATATTTTATGAGAAGTATATTTCATTATGTCAAATGTTATATGAAACATCAATTGAATCTTTCATGGCACACAACACTAGCTTGGTTTGTGTTACACGCAATCACAACCTTCCTCGATAGCATGTGTAGTACGCAATACCGAGTTCCACTAAACAACGATATATTATTATAATATTATAAACTAGCCGTTATGAATAGTATTAACTGAAATTTAATTTTTATAACATTATTATTCATATTACATATTCTCTAGAACATGTTATGGGAACAAAATAATTTTTTTGGGTAAAATAAGTATTTTAAAAAAAATGCAGTTTTGCCACCTTTTGATGGTGCAACCACATTAAATATAGTTTTTGACATGTTTATAAGGTCAATATGAAAAAATAAAATTATTATTTGGAATTAGGATATAACAATTTACTTTGGATAAAATTTTCATATGATTATGATAACTTTCATATTTTAATGAATAGTAAAATCACGCTATATTTTAATTAAAAACAACTTTTTTCATCCCAATAATTTATATGTTTAAATTATAATATTGGATAGTTTTAAATTATAAATAGAATATATTTTTACCATTTAATATAATGTATGTCATTATCATTAATTTTACATTGAATTCATAGGTAAAAAAATTTCAATCTTTGGCAATGTTTTAACATTTAAAAACCCGTTTTCTTAACAATGGGAATAATTTTAAATTAATTACTGCAACTTCTGTGTTTTGAATTTTGAAAAATGGATTTCATATTTGGATTCAGTGGGTCACAATTATGTTAATATGTTACTTTAATTGTTTTGAGATTATGAATAGTAACTACGGTAAAATTTATTTACTACAGTTAAAGGTAAATCGGGTAATTAAGGGTTAATATAAGATTATAAAATTACCCTAACACTTTCCAAAATCCTATTAGATTAATAAAAGTAGAAAAATATCACCTATGGGTCGGACTAGATTTAATTTAGGGACTTTTGACAATGAAATAATATAATTATTGTTAAAACCAAAGAAAGTGACAACATGTCACTCTCTTAAATCTTATAAGTATAATAATTTTAATTTAGTGATAAACTTAATGAAACTTCGAACATGAATAGTCTCCACAAATATAATAAAATTATCTACATCATATGAATTTATTTATAATTTTTAGTGATTATATAATTATAATTATTTATGACACAATAGTGATGTTGAAATAATTTTATTGATTGAAATATCAAATAAATGATTTTAAAAGTATTAAAATAAATATTATATGAACTATTTAATGTAATCCACTAATTTTATAGATAAAAATGAAATGTTATGAATCTATTAAATATTTTATTTCAAACATATCTTCTGTATATATTTTATTTAAACTCAAATAAATGAATAGTGTCAAAATTGACACTATTGTTAATTTAAAGAAATTACATATTATAAAATTGTTTAAAATCACAATAATATTTAAAAATTGTAAATTAAAATATATATGGTCTAAAATGTAATAAATTATACAATTATGGACAATTCACAACATAAAAGTAATTATTTAAAATTATTTAAAATTTAGAATATTATTACCACAAATAAAATTAAATAGATTATATAAGGATAAATCATGTTGATAATGTTTAAAATAAATTCCCAACCTGTCTAAATTTTATCGGATGATGAGATTACAACCCTATCTCATCTAAGCTTCGGATTTCAGTCATTTTTGTAGGTTTTTATGTGGGTTTTGAATTTATTATAAATTAATATTTCTTATAAATCCAAAGGTGCCCCTCTCCTCCCTTATAAAAAGGAACCTCCTCCCTCTCCTCATCACACCACTTTGAGCCTTCAAGCTCATCCAACCCCTTACAATGTCTCTTCTAAACTTCCATAGAAACATCCTAGAGGTCTTGGTCTTATTCAATGACCAATCTTGGTGCCCTAAGAGGATATTTCAAAGAGGCGTGTCGAAGAAGAGGTAATATCTGTTACGAATTCATTCAAATTTATTTCTTCTTCTACTTCTTCTTATTTACTTTTTTCATTATGAAGTAATAAAATAAGTATCACTCCTATACGGATATGTAATTATAAATATGAAACAACCATATTTCACCTTCTATCCATCCTACGGAAAATGAAATCAATGCACATGCGTACGTACAGAATACGATCTCCACGCCATGGTGTAATCTATTTTCCACCACCACTTTACTTGGATGGTTATAATGGTGTAAAAAATAAATAAATATGATTATTGTAAAGTGATATTGATTTTGAAATAGTATACATACATTTCAATACAATTCCATGATCATGGGAACGATATCATCGCTCGTGCGTATGTACGGCGTACCGTCTCCACGATGTGATGCGACTCGTTCTACATGATATTCATTGAATAATGATTATATAAATGAATTTAATGTGTAAATATGATATATATTACACTAATACCATTCTGGAAATTATGTATCTACAACATAAAAAGAGGAATAAGAATTTATTCGACAAAACACGCATAAGAACACAAAGAAATAAACTCTCGAATAATAAGTAGCAATGAAATATTACAAATAAGAAGCTAAGAATATGACCATATATGATATCATAACAATGAGTATGATTCTAGAATAAGTCAATGACATTATTTAATTCATTATATAGAAGGTTCGGACATGTACAAAGCATATCAGACCTAAGGTAAGGGAAACTTTCTCAATCATATTTTTATCTGAGATTGTTTATATTTCCGAATTTACTAGCGAATATTTATCATCCACATCCATGTTTCCTCAATATTAAATATTATTTACATACACCTAAAATTGTTTAAATCTAATTTTACCCATTGGTGAGTTTTTAGTAAAAGATATGAAAGTAATCTTTTGTCATTTTTAGTACGAGTTACTTTTTGACTTTTTCGGCCAAAGTACGAGATGAATGTTTTTTAACTTATAAGGCCTGAATGGAATTTTAGAACATTATTTCCAAGAATATTCCTTTACAAGTTTTCAACTTTATTTTTAATAAACTTATTTTATTTTAAAATTATATGACAGTTTAAGAAAGGAAAATGTTTTTTAAGTAGAAAGGATATTTTCCTCAAGAATGGAGTTCAAGCATTTTATCAAAATTATTCTCCATCTAAGATAATATAGGGTTCTATTTCTATCCCTATTTTTACATAGAATTGATTATGTTATGATGGAATTATTTTTATGAAGTCCTTTTATCTTTTATAGAATATGTTATGATTGTGCGATGTTTAAGAATCCCATTTTTATTAATGTGTTATGCTATGATGTATGTTTTATGATTTTGTGGCACACATAGGAATGGTTTCACTATGAGATGGGCGGGACATATATATCACTCAAATGTATTGGGTAAAGATTTATATCTCATGATATATACATGGATAGAAGGGAATGTTGATATGGTTCAGTGATACAGTACTGGAACGAGGAGTGAACTCGGTTCAGTAATGGACATTGTCCACTATGATAGTCTTGGAAATGAGTCTTGACTAAAATGAAATGATTTTGTATGATTATGTGTGTATACCACAAAGTGTCATGTTTTATGTTATGATTATTGGGATTACATTTCACCACTATTATTTATCCCACGTTATGATATTATGATCTCTTTTATAGGTTACGATATTCAAAATGTTATGTCCTTATGAATATGATATGATTGACATTTCTTTTGTTTGCCCTTACTGAGCATTTGAGCTCACCCTTTTGTATAGTTTCTTTTCCCAAGGTCTGAAATAAGGGTATTAAGTAGGATATTCCAAAAAGGGAGTCTAGATATGATGATATAAATGTGAGACAACATAGATGATTTATGAACCAGTTGTTTATGTTACCCAGTTTCTAAAGACACTATACATATATGGTCCTTTCATGGTTTTGTTATATGTTGTAAAAAGTGTTCGTTAATTTTTATGTAAAAAAAATGTATGTAATGTATGGGTCGTTATAGTTGGTATCATAGGCAAAGAAGGTAGGAATGTTTCCAATCCTTGGGAACTCTCACATGTGAGCGTTAGATGAAGAATGGCTCTCCGCCCAAGGGCTTCATGAGGAAATGGCTGCCACTGGGGAAGGTGGTGTGTCCCACCCAGGGGGTGTCGCCGCCCTTGGAGTTCCCTGGTAGGTATCAACTATAGTCCAATGGAAGTAATTCCAGACCGGTATAGTTGGTATCAGAGTAAAGGTATAGTCAACTATTGGAAACTAGGATGTGAAAGCCCTAGTAAGAACCTTAAGGATATGTCTAAGCATAGAAAACAATATTAGTGTTTTAGAAATGGCCATGAATAACCAATGATAAGACCCTAAGTGTAAAATTCTATTATTGATTATGTGATTTTTCTATTATAATTAGTGTTTCTCACACTATGCTTATTGGTTTTAGTCAATGGTTGGAATCCAAAGGAACCATATTAATGATGAATTCGTCGAGCAATGAAATGATTTTCCCCCTGAGCAACCAAAAGTTATGGGAGCTGGAATGAAAAATCTTGTAGCTAAGCTCACACAACTTTCTCATGCTATGAACCATGCATGACATCCAAACAAATAAAGGAAGGAGTAAGATTTTGTTGAATCCTTTATGAGGCTGTGTCCACCTTCATTCAGCGGGTCTTCTTGATCCATTAGTGTCTGAATAATGGATTAGTACCACTAAAAATATATTTTCAGTTCTACAATATTCTGAACATGAAAAAGTCATCTTAGTAGTGTATCGTTTGGAAGGTGATGTTGATCAATGGTATAATATTATCAAGAATTATTGGAAAAGAGATGAAATTGAGTCCATGGAATGGGATGAGTTCAAGAACATATTTTTCAATAAGTGCATCCCTCGTGTTTTTAGAACAACGATGGAGAAGGAGTTTCTTGAACTGATGAAAAAGGATGATGAATCTGTTGGTACCTATGAAGAAAATTTTACAAGACTTTCAAGGTACGCTTCCAGAATTATTATCCAACCTGAGAGTAAAATCAATTGATTCTTTAGGGGCTTAAAACCAAGTCATTGAAGGGAGTTATCCATAAGTGACTTCAATAGATACGAGGAAATTGTTCGATGTGCTCTCAAGGTCGAGATGGAAATTGGAGTAACCCATCAGTCATATGGGTTTGATAAGAAGAGGAAAATGGAATTCAAAGGAAAATCTAAAGACCACACTGAAATGAAGATGAGTTTTCCTTTATGGTCAAATTGTGGAAAGAAACATGGAGGTAATTGTCTTAAAGGGACAAGA
Organism: Viscum album; assembly: GCA_963277665.1. NCBI lineage: Eukaryota > Viridiplantae > Streptophyta > Magnoliopsida > Santalales > Viscaceae > Viscum > Viscum album. Next base: position 250,603,859 of record OY728123.1, read on the forward strand.
AAATGTTTTAAGTGTGGAAAAGAAGGTCATCGGGCAGTTGAATGTCGAAATAATTGGAAGAAGATGTCTAATGATGCGAACAAAGAAAGGGATACACAGAATTCACCTCATACACTTCAATGTTTCATGTGTAAGGAGATGAGGAATTATGCCAATCAAGGCCCAAATCCAAGGGTTGTTGATGATGATTCACATCAACACACTCTTAAGGCCAAATACAATAGAAATTCACATGCAATTACTATTGGCGATGTGGAGTACGATAACGAAGTGGTGAAAGATACATTTACCATCCAATAAAAATTAGAAAATGTTTTATTTGATTCTGGATCCACCCACTCATTAATTTCTCATGAATTTTCTAAGGGTATAGATGTATTACCTCAACAATTAGATGTTGAGTTAGCTGTGACAACCCCTAATGGCACAACGGTCGCATCAAAAGTTTATAATTCTTCTCTGATTGAAGGTTGTGGGAAAGTGCTTCCTTCCAATCATGTGATCCTTCCTATAGTGGAATTTGATGTGATTCTTAGCATGGATTGGATTTCTTTATACGTAGCTCATATCAATTGCCAAATAAGGGAAATCACATTTAATATTCTCGATCAATCTACTATCATCTATTGATGAAAGGATGAAAATAACCTTCCAGTGGAAATTTCTTCCATCTTATGGGTCTTGATTCCAATAAATGAAGGTTATTTATCTAAAATGGTTGGATAAAAACTCAAGATTAAGAATACACCCATTGTATGAGAGTTGGATGATGTATTTCTAGAGGAACTTCCAGGTCTTCCACCAAATCGTGAAGTTGAGTTTTCAATAGAACTCATACCGAGTGATATGCCCATTTCAAAGAAAAATTATAGAATGGCCCCAATTGAGTTGAAGGAATTGAAGAAGAAACCCCAAGATAATCTTGATAATGGATTCATACTCCCTAGTGCATCACCTTGGGGAGCACCTATTCAATTTTTTAAGAATAAAGATGGATCAATGAGACTCTGAATTGATTATCAAGAACTTAAGAAGATCACTATTAAGAAAAAATATCCTCTCCCATGCATTGATGAATTATTTGACAAACTATGTGGAGCTCAATATTTTTCCAAGATTGATCTTCATTCAGGGTATCATCAATTAAGGGTCAAAAAAGAGGATATACCAAAGACGGTCTTTCGTACAAGGTATGGACACTATGAATTTATAGTGATGCCATTTGGTATTACTAATTCCCCTACTATCTTCATGGATATAACTAATGGAGTCTTTAGAGACTATCTTGATCAGTTTGTGGTAGTCTTTATAGACAATATTCTTGTCTATTCAAATAGTAAGGAAGAACATGAAGATCACATGATAATTGTATTAAAGACCTTGTGAAAGGAGAAGCTTTATGCCAAATTTACCAAGTGTGAATTTTGGCTTCAAAAAGTTCCATTTTTGGGTCACATAATCTTAAAAGAGGGGATATCTGTGGATCTAGCAAAAACAGTGGTTATCAAGAGATGGTCGAGACCAACAATAATAACTGAGATCAAATGCTTTCTTGGTTTGGCTGGATATTATCGTCGTTTTGTAAAAGATCTTTCACAATTATCTAATCCAAAAACTAGGTTGACTCGAAAAGGAGTTAAGTTTGTGTGGACGGAGAGTGTGAAGAGAATTTCAAGGAGTTGAAAAGAAGGTTATCCAGTGAACCTATGCTCACAGTGCCTTGAGTGGATAATGGTTTGTGATCTATAGTGATGCATACAAGAAGGGATTGTGGTGTGTTCTCATGAAAAACGATATGGTGATAGCTTATGCCTCACGATAGTTGAAAATCCATTAGCAAAATTACCCATGTCATGATTTAGAGTTAGTTACAGTAATCTTTGTATTAAAGTTTTTGAGGCATTATCTTTATGGTGAAAGGAGTGATATTTATACTGATCATAAAATATTAAAGTATATTTTCACACAAAATGAGCTGAATATGTACCGAATAATATGGTTGGAGCTGATTAAGGATTACGACTGGTCAATTCATTATCACCCTGGGAAAGAAAACAAGGTGGTAGACGCATTAAGTCGACAATACCATGCAAGATTATCCATGATGAGGATAAAAAAAGATCCAATATTTATGGATTTACAAAGGATGGATCATGGAATTATAATGGAAGGGGAAACATCTCATCTTTCTCAAATTAATGTTCAACCATCTATGCATGTGAAGATTAAAGAGGCACAAAAAGAAGATGTAGAGTTACAAAAGAAGGTGAGAAATGTTCTTCAATTCAACCTTGATTGTGATGGGATAATAAGGTTCAGAAATCGTGTTTCTGTTCCTCCTATCCCAGAATTAAAGAAGGCACTGCTGGATTTGGCTCATAGTTCTTCATTCTCTATTCATCTTAGAAGCACGAAGATGTATAGGGACCTGAAGGAGTACTTTTGGTGGGATGGAATGAAAAGGGATGTTGCTGAATATGTCTCTCGATGCTTCAACTGTTAGCAAGTTAAAGCTGAGAGACAGATGTCTAAGGGGATGTTACAACCATTACCCATACCCGAAGGGAAATGGAAAACATCACTATGGACTTTGTCACTAGACTTCCTAAAACATCCAAAGGCAATAATGCTATTTGTGTCATAGGTGATCGTCTTATGAAGTCAGCACACTTCATTTCTATTAGAGAAGATTTCTCTCCAGATCATCTTGCCAGTATATATGTAAAGGTAGTGGTAAGATTCCAAGGAGTACCACTTTCCATTATATCTGATTGGGATCCGAGGATTACCTCGAAGTTTTGGCGATGTCTTCACCATAATCTAGATATAGAGTTGAGTTTTAGCACTACTTATCATCCTCAGACAGACAGTCAGTCTGAGAGAACAATTCAATCTCTAGAAGAAATGTTGAGAGCTTGCTCTATGGATTTCAAAGGTGTTTGGGATCAATACCTACCTTTGGTGGAATTTTCTTATAACAATATCTTTCACTCCAGCATTCAGATGGCTCCTTATGATGCTCTCAATGGAAGGAAATTCCAAACTCCAACTTGCTGGGATGATGTTGGGGAAAAAGTATATTAGGACCTGATCTTGATGATGAGATGGTAGAAAAGGTCAGATCTATTCAAAAACACATAAGAGCAGCTAAGAGTCGACAAAAACGTTATGCCAACAATTGAAAAAAAGACCTAGAATTTGAAGTCTGTGATAAAGTGTTCATACGAATTTCTCCTTGGAAGAGAGTAATGATATTTGGAAAGAAATGTAAGTTGAGCCCTATGCATATCGGTCCTTTCGAAATATTGGATCGTGTTGGGAAGGTAGCTTATCAATTGGTGCTTCCACCGAATCTATCTCAAGTTCATGATGTGTTCCATGTATCTCTCCTAAGAAATTGTATACCTGATCCTTCACATGTACTCAACTCAGAAGTTGTACCACTGGAGAAAGATCGTTCTTATGATGAATAGAAGATAGAGATTCTGGATCATAGCGAAAAAGTTCTATGAAACAAGACCACTCTCTTAGTGAATGTTTTATGGAGGATCCACCAATTAGAAGAAACTATATAGGAGCATGAGGATATTATGAGGGAGAGCTATCCTCATCTGTTTGTTACGAAGTGATGAATTTCGAGGGAGAAATTAATTTTTAGGGGGATAGAATGTAACACCAAGTTATTTTATGGGATGTATATTTTTTAAGTCCTATATTATAAGCAACATCAAATGAATATTTCACGGAACACAACAGTATCCTGGTTTGCGTTACATGCAATCACGACCTTCCTCGATAGAATGTGTAGTACGCAATACAGAGTACCACTAAACAATGATATATTATTATAATATTATAAACTATCTGTTCTGAATAGTATTATCTGAATTTTAAATTTTATAACATTATTATTCATCTTACATATTTTCTAGAACATGTTATGAGAACAAAATAAAATTTTGAGGTAAAATAAGTATTTGTAAAAAAATGCAGTTTTGTCGCCTTTTGATGGCGCACCAACTTTAAATCTAGTTTTTTACATGTTTATAAGTTCAATTTGACAAAACAAAATTATTCTACGGAATCAGGATATAAAAATTTACTTTGGATATTTTTTTTTTATTATTCTGATAACGTTCATATTTTAAGGAATACTAAAAACATGCTATATTTTAATTAAAAACAACTTTTTTCATCGCAATAATTTATAAGGTTAAATTATAATATTGAATGGTTTTAAGGTATAAATATAATATATTTTTACCATTTAATATAATGTATTTCATTAGCAATAATTTTACATTGAATTCATTGGTAAAAACATTTCAATCTTTGGTAATGTTTTAACTTTTAAAAACCCGTTTGCTTAACAACATGATTAATTTTAAATTAATTTATGCAACTTATGTTTTTTGAATTTTGAAAAATGGATTCCATATTTGGATTCATTGGGTCCAAAATATGTTAATAAGTTATTTTTATTTTTTTGAGATTATGAATAGTAACTACGATAATTTTTATTTACAGCATTTAAAGGTCAATTGGGTAATTAAGGGTAAATATATGATTATATAATTACCCTAACACTTTCCAAAATCCTATTGTATGAATAAAAGTCGACCCATATCACCTAAGGCTCGGACTATATTTATTTGTTTGACTTTTGACCATGAAATAATATAATTATTATTTAAACCAATGAGAGTGACAACATGTCACTCTCTTAAATCTTATATGTATAATAATTTTAATTTAGTGATAAACTTCATGAAACTCAGAACATTAATAGTCTCAAGAAATATAATATATTTATCTACACCATATGAATTTATTTATAATTTTTAGGTATTATATAATCATCATTAATTATGACACAATATTGATGTTGAAATTATTTTATTGATTGAAATATCAAATAAATGATTTTAAAAGTATTAAAATAAGAATTATATGAACTATTTAATGTGCTCCACTAATTTTCTAGATAAAAAAGATATGTTATTAATATATTAAATATTTTATTTTGAACATATCTTCTATATATTTTTTATTTAAATTGACACTATTTTTAATTTATAGAAATTAGATATTATAAAATTGTTTAGAAATCACAAAAATATTTAAAAATTGAAAATTAAAATATATATGGTAGACAATGTAATAAAGTGTAAAATTATGGACAATTCACATCATATAAGTAATTATTTATAATGATTTAATATTTAGAATATTATTACCACAAATAAAAGTAAATAGATTATATAAGGATAAATCATGTTGATAATGTTTAAAATAAATTCCCAACATTTCTAAATTTTATTGGCTGACGATATTACAACCCTAAATCATCTAATATTCATATTTGAGTCATTTTGGAGGTTTTTAGGTGGGGTTAGAATTTTTTATAAATTAATATTTCTTATAATTCCAAAGGTGCCCTCTCCTCCCTTATAAAAGGGCACCTCCTCCCTCTCCTCCTCACACCACTTTCATCCTTCAAGATCGGCCAACCCCTGAACATTTCTCTTCGCCACTTCCCTAGAAACATTATAGAGGTCCTGGTCTTCTTCAAACACAAATCATTGTGCCCTAAGTGGAGATTTCAAAGAGGCGTGTCGAATAAGAGGTAATATCCATTACCAATTCTTTCAAATTTATTTCTTCTTCTAATTTTTCTTATTTAGTTGTTTCATTATGATGTAATAACATCAGTATCACTCATATAATGATATGTTATTATAAATATTAAACAACCCTACTTCACCTTATATCCATCCTACGGAAAATGAAATCACCGCGCGTGCGTACTTACGGAAGACCGTCTCCACGCCGTGGTGTAATCTGTTTTCCACCACCACCTTACTTGGATGGATATAATGTTGTAAATAATAACTATATATGATTATTTTAAAGTGATATTGATTCTGAGATATTGTACATACACATCAATAAAATTCCACCATCATGGGAATGATATCATCGCTCGTGCGTACGTACGGCCTACCGTCTCCACAATGTGATGCGACTCGTTCTACATGATCTTTATTGAATAATGATTATATAAATGAATTGAATGAGTAAATATGATATATATTGCACTAATACCATTATGGAAATTAGGTATCTATAAAATAAAAAAAATAATAAGAATTTATTTGACAAAACACGTCTAAGAACATAAAGCAATAAACCCCTGAATGACAAGTAGAAATGAAATATTACAAATAAGAAGCTAAGAATATGACCATATATGATATCATAACAATGAGTATGATTCTGGAATAAGTCAATGACATTATTTAAATCATTATACAGGAGTTTTGGACACATACAAAGCATATGAGACCTAAGGTAAGGGAAAATTTCACAATCTCATTTTTATCCGAGATTGTTTATATTTCCAAATTTACTGGGGCATATTTATCATCCACATCCATGTTTACTCAATATGTAATATTATTTCCATCCACCTAAAATTTATTAAATCCAATTTTACCCTTTTTTGAGTTTTTAGTAAAAGATATGAAATGAATCTTTTGTCGTTTTTAGTACGAGGTACTTTTTGACTTTTCCGGACAAAGTACGAGAAGAATTTTTTTAAATTATACAGCCTGAATGGAATTTTAGAACATTATTTCCATGAAGATTCCTTTACAAGTTTTAAATTTTATTTTTAATCAACATATTTTAGTTTAAAATTATATGACATTTTAAGAAAAGAAAATGTTTTTTAATTAGAAATTATATTTTCCTCAAGAATGGAGTTCAAGCATTTTATCAAAATTATTTTTCATATAAGATAATACAGGGTTCTGTTTCGATCCCGATTTTTACATTAATTTGATTATGATATGATGGAATTATTTTTATGAAGTCCTTTTATCTTATATATATTATGTTATGATGGAACGATGTTTAAGAATCCCATTTTTATTAATGGGTTATTTTATGATGTATGATTTATGATTTTGTGGCACACATAAGAATGGTTTCATTATGAGATGAGGGGACCTATATATCTCTCCAATTCATTGAGTAAAGATTGATATCTCATGAGATATACATGGCTGGAATGGAAAGTTAATATAGTTTAGTGATATCAGACCAGAACGAGGAGTGAACTCAGTTCAGTAATGGACTTTGTACGCTATGATAGTCTTGGAAAAGAGTCTTGACAAAAATGAAATGATTTTCTATGATTATGTGTGGATGACACAAAGTTTCATGTTTTATGTTATTATTTTAGGGATTACATTTCACCACTATGATTTATCCCATGTTATGATATTATGATCTCTTTTGAGGGATTAGATATTCAAAATGTTATGTTCTTATGAATATGATATGATTGATATTTCTTTTGTTTACCCATACTGAGCATTTGAGCTCAACCTTTTGTATGTTTTATTTTCCCCATGCCAGGAAGAAGGGTATTAAGTAGGATATTCCAAAAAGGGAGTCTAGATATGATGATATAAATGTGAGACAACGTAGATGATTTATGAACCAGTTGTTTATGTTACCCAGTTTCTAAAGACACTATACCTATATGGTCCTTTCATGGTTTTGTTATATGTTGTAAAAAGTGTTCGTTAATTTTTATGTAAAAAAAATGTATGTAATGTATGGGTCGTTATAGTTGGTATCATAGGCAAAGAAGGTAGGAATGTTTCCAATCCTTGGGAACTCTCACATGTGAGCGTTAGACGAAGAATGGCTCTCCGCCCAAGGGCTTCATGAGGAAATGGCTGCCACTGGGGAAGGTGGTGTGTCCCACCCAGGGGGTGTCGCCGCCCATGGAGTTCCCTGGTAGGTATCAACTATAGTCCAATGGAAGTAATTCCAGACCGGTATAGTTGGTATCAGAGTAAAGGTATAGTCAACTATTGGAAACTAGGATGTGAAAGCCCTAGTAAGAACCTTAAGGATATGTCTAAGCATAGAAAACAATATTAGTGTTTTAGAAATGGCCATGAATAACCAATGATAAGACCCTAAGTGTAAAATTCTATTATTGATTATGTGATTTTTCTATTATTATTAGTGTTTCTCACACTATGCTTATTGGTTTTAGTCAATGGTTGGAATCCGAAGGAACCATATTAATGATGAATTCGTCGAGCAATGAAATGATTGTCCCCCTAAGCAACCAAAAGTTATGGGAGCTGGAATGAAAAATCTTGTAGCTAAGCTCACACAACTTTCTCATGCTATGAACCATGCAGGACATCCAAACAAATAAAGGAAGGAGTAAGATTTTGTTGAATCCTTCATGAGGCTGTGTCCACCTTCATTCAGCGGGTCTTCTTGATCCATTAGTGTCTGAATAATGGATTAGTACCACTAAAAATATATTTTCAGTTCTACAATATTCTGAACATGAAAAAGTCATCTTAGTAGTGTATCGTTTGGAAGGTGATGTTGATCAATGGTATAATATTATCAAGAATTATTGGAAAAGAGATGAAATTGAGTCCATGGAATGGGATGAGTTCAAGAACATATTTTTCAATAAGTGCATCCCTCGTGTTCTTAGAACAACGATGGAGAAGGAGTTTCTTGAACTGCTGAAAAAGGATGATGAATCTGTTGGTACCTATGAAGAAAATTTTACAAGACTTTCAAGGTACGCTTCCAGAATTATTATCCAACCTGAGAGTAAAATCAATTGATTCTTTAGGGGCTTAAAACCAAGTCATTGAAGGGAGTTATCCATAAGTGACTTCAATAGATACGAGGAAATTGTTCGATGTGCTCTCAAGGTTGAGATGGAAATTGGAGTAACCCATCAGTCATATGGGTTTGATAAGAATAGGAAAATGGAATTCAAAGGAAAATCTAAAGACCACACTGAAATGAAGATGAGTTTTCCTTTATGGTCAAATTGTGGAAAGAAACATGGAGGTAATTGTCTTAAAGGGACAAGAAAATGTTTTAAGTGTGGAAAAGAAGGTCATTGGGCAGTTGAATGTCGAAATAATTGGAAGAAGATGTCTAATGATGCGAACAAAGAAAGGGATACACAGAATTCACCTCATACACTTCAATGTTTCATGTGTAAGGAGATGAGGAATTATGCCAATCAAGGCCCAAATCCAAGGGTTGTTGATGATGATTCACATCAACACACTCTTAAGGCCAAATACAATAGAAATTCACATGCAATTACTATTGGCGATGTGGAGTACGATAACGAAGTGGTGAAAGATACATTTACCATCCAATAAAAATTAGAAAATGTTTTATTTGATTCTGGATCCACCCACTCATTAATTTCTCATGAATTTTCTAAGGTTATAGATGTATTACCTCAACAATTAGATGTTGAGTTAGCTGTGACAACCCCTAATGGCACAACGGTCGCATCAAAAGTTTATAATTCTTCTCTGATTGAAGGTTGTGGGAAAGTGCTTCCTTCCAATCATGTGATCCTTCCTATAGTGGAATTTGATGTGATTCTTAGCATGGATTGGATTTCTTTATACGTAGCTCATATCAATTGCCAAATAAGGGAAATCACATTTAATATTCTCGATCAATCTACTATCATCTATTGATGAAAGGATGAAAATAACCTTCCAGTGGAAATTTCTTCCATCTTATGGGTCTTGATTCCAATAAATGAAGGTTATTTATCTAAAATGGTTGGATAAAAACTCAAGATTAAGAATACACCCATTATATGAGAGTTGGATGATGTATTTCTAGAGGAACTTCCAGGTCTTCCACCAAATCGTGAAGTTGAGTTTTCAATAGAACTCATACCGAGTGATATGCCCATTTCAAAGAAAAATTATAGAATGGCCCCAATTGAGTTGAAGGAATTGAAGAAGAAACCCCAAGATAATCTTGATAATGGATTCATACTCCCTAGTGCATCACCTTGGGGAGCACCTATTCAATTTGTTAAGAATAAAGATGGATCAATGAGACTCTGAATTGATTATCAAGAACTTAAGAAGATCACTATTAAGAAAAAATATCCTCTCCCATGCATTGATGAATTATTTGACAAACTATGTGGAGCTCAATATTTTTCCAAGATTGATCTTCATTCAGGGTATCATCAATTAAGGGTCAAAAAAGAGGATATACCAAAGACGGTCTTCCGTACAAGGTATGGACACTATGAATTTATAGTGATGCCATTTGGTATTACTAATTCCCCTACTATCTTCATGGATATAACTAATGGAGTCTTTAGAGACTATCTTGATCAGTTTGTGGTAGTCTTTATAGACAATATTCTTGTCTATTCAAATAGTAAGGAAGAACATGAAGATCACTTGATAATTGTATTAAAGACCTTGTGAAAGGAGAAGCTTTATGCCAAATTTACCAAGTGTGAATTTTGGCTTCAAAAAGTTGCATTTTTGGGTCACATAATCTTAAAAGAGGGGATATCTGTGGATCTAGCAAAAACAGAGGTTATCAAGAGATGGTCGAGACCAACAACAATAACTGAGATCAAATTCTTTCTTGGTTTGGCTGGATATTATCGTCGTTTTGTAAAAGATCTTTCACAATTATCTAATCCAAAAACTAGGTTGACTCGAAAAGGAGTTAAGTTTGTGTGGACAGAGAGTGTGAAGAGAATTTCAAGGAGGTTAAAAGAAGGTTATCCAGTGAACCTATGCTCACAGTGCCTTGAGTGGATAATGGTTTGTGATCTATAGTGATGCATCCAAGAAGGGATTGTGGTGTGTTCTCATGAAAAACGATATGGTGATAGCTTATGCCTCACAATAGTTGAAAATCCATTAGCAAAATTACCCATGTCATGATTTAGAGTTAGATACAGTAATCTTTGTATTAAAGTTTTTGAGGCATTATCTTTATGGTGAAAGGAGTGATATTTATACTGATCATAAAATATTAAAGTATATTTTCACACAAAATGAGCTGAATATGTACCAAATAATATGGTTGGAGCTGATTAAGGATTACGACTGGTCAATTCATTATCACCCTGGGAAAGAAAACAAGGTGGTAGACGCATTAAGTCGACAATACCATGCAAGATTATCCATGATGAGGATAAAAAAAGATCCAATATTTATGGATTTACAAAGGATGGATCATGGAATTATAATGGAAGGGGAAACATCTCATCTTTCTCAAATTAATGTTCAACCATCTATGCATGTGAAGATTAAAGAGGCACAAAAAGAAGATGTAGAGTTACAAAAGAAGGTGAGAAATGTTCTTCAATTCAACCTTGATTGTGATGGGATAATAAGGTTCAGAAATCGTGTTTCTGTTCCTCCAATCCCAGAATTAAAGAAGGCACTACTGGATGTGGCTCATAGTTCTTCATTCTCTATTCATCTTAGAAGCACGAAGATGTATAGGGACCTGAAGGAGTACTTTTGGTGGGATGGAATGAAAAGAGATGTTGCTGAATATGTCTCTCGATGCTTCAAATGTTAGCAAGTTAAAGCTGAGAGACAGATGTCTAAGGGGATGTTACAACCATTACCCATACCCGAAGGGAAATGGAAAACATCACTATGGACTTTGTCACTAGACTTCCTAAAACATCCAAAGGCAATAATGCTATTTGTGTCATAGGTGATCGTCTTATGAAGTCAGCACACTTCATTTCTATTAGAGAAGATTTCTCTCCAGATCAGCTTGCCAGTATATATGTAAAGGTAGTGGTAAGATTCCAAGGAGTACCACTTTCCATTATATCTGATTGGGATCCGAGGATTACCTCGAAGTTTTGGCGATGTCTTCACCATAATCTAGATATAGAGTTGAGTTTTAGCACTACTTATCATCCTCAGACAGACTGTCAGTCTGATAGAACAATTCAATCTCTAGAAGAAATGTTGAGAGCTTGCTCTATGGATTTCAAAGGTGTTTGGGATCAACACCTACCTTTGGTGGAATTTTCTTATAACAATATCTTTCACTCCAGCATTCAGATGGCTCCTTATGATGCTCTCAATGGAAGGAAATGCCAGACTCCAACTTGCTGGGATGATGTTGGGGAAAAAGTATATTAGGACCTGATCTTGATGATGGGATGGTAGAAAAGGTCAGATCTATTCAAAAACACATAAGAGCAGCTAAGAGTCGACAAAAACGTTATGCCGACAATTGAAAAAAAGACCTAGAATTTGATGTCTGTGATAAAGTGTTCATACGAATTTCTCCTTGGAAGAGAGTAATGATATTTGGAAAGAAATGTAAGTTGAGCCCTATGCATATCGGTCCTTTCGAAATACTGGATCGTGTTGGGAGGGTAGCTTACCAATTGGTGCTTCCACCGAATCTATCTCAAGTTCATGATGTGTTCCATGTATTTCTCCTAAGAAATTGTATACCTGATCCTTCACATGTACTCAACTCAGAAGTTGTACCACTGGAGAAAGATCATTCTTATGATGAATAGAAGATAGAGATTCTGGATCATAGCGAAAAAGTTCTATGAAACAAGACCACTCTCTTAGTGAATGTTTTATGGAGGATCCACCAATTAGAAGAAACTATATAGGAGCATGAGGATATTATGAGGGAGAGCTATCCTCATCTGTTTGTTACGAAGTGATGAATTTCGAGGGAGAAATTAATTTTTAGGGGGATAGAATGTAACACCAAGTTATTTTATGGGAAGTATATTTTTTAAGACTTATATTATAAGCAACATCAAATGAATATTTCACGGAACACAACAGTATCCTGGTTTGCGTTACATGCAATCACGACCTTCCTCGATAGAATGTGTAGTACGCAATACATAGTACCACTAAACAATGATATATTATTATAATATTATAAACTATCTGTTCTGAATAGTATTATCTGAATTTTAAATTTTATAACATTATTATTCATCTTACATATTTTCTAGAACATGTTATGAGAACAAAATAAAATTTTGAGGTAAAATAAGTATTTGTAAAAAAATGCAGTTTTGTCGCCTTTTGATGGCGCACCAACTTTAAATCTAGTTTTTTACATGTTTATAAGTTCAATTTGACAAAACAAAATTATTCTACGGAATCAGGATATAAAAATTTACTTTGGATAAATTTTTTATTATTATTCTGATAACGTTCATATTTTAAGGAATACTAAAAACACGCTATATTTTAATTAAAAACAACTTTTTTCATCGCAATAATTTATAAGGTTAAATTATAATATTGAATGGTTTTAAGGTATAAATATAATATATTTTTACCATTTAATATAATGTATTTCATTAGCAATAATTTTACATTGAATTCATAGGTAAAAACATTTCAATCTTTGGTAATGTTTTAACTTTTAAAAACCCATTTGCTTAACAACATGATTAATTTTAAATTAATTTATGCAACTTATGTTTTTTGAATTTTGAAAAATGGATTCCATATTTGGATTCATTGGGTCCAAAATATGTTAATAAGTTATTTTTATTTTTTTGAGATTATGAATAGTAACTACGATTATTTTTATTTACAGCATTTAAAGGTCAATTGGGTAATTAAGGGTAAATATATGATTATATAATTACCCTAACACTTTCCAAAATCCTATTGTATGAATAAAAGTCGACCCATATCACCTAAGGCTCGGACTATATTTATTTGTTTGACTTTTGACCATGAAATAATATAATTATTATTTAAACCAATGAGAGTGACAACATGTCACTCTCTTAAATCTTATATGTATAATAATTTTAATTTAGTGATAAACTTCATGAAACTCAGAACATTAATAGTCTCAAGAAATATAATATATTTATCTACACCATATGAATTTATTTATAATTTTTAGGTATTATATTATCATCATTAATTATGACACAATATTGATGTTGAAATTATTTTATTGATTGAAATATCAAATAAATGATTTTAAAAGTATTAAAATAATAATTATATGAACTATTTAATGTGCTCCACTAATTTTCTAGATAAAAAAGATATGTTATTAATATATTAAATATTTTATTTTGAACATATCTTCTATATATTTTTTATTTAAATTGACACTATTTTTAATTTATAGAAATTAGATATTATAAAATTGTTTAGAAATCACAAAAATATTTAAAAATTGAAAATTAAAATATATATGGTAGACAATGTAATAAAGTGTAAAATTATGGACAATTCACATCATATAAGTAATTATTTATAATGATTTAATATTTAGAATATTATTACCACAAATAAAAGTAAATAGATTATATAAGGATAAATCATGTTGATAATGTTTAAAATAAATTCCCAACATTTCTAAATTTTATTGGCTGATGATATTACAACCCTAAATCATCTAATATTCATATTTGAGTCCTTTTGGAGGTTTTTAGGTGGGGTTAGAATTTTTTATAAATTAATATTTCTTATAATTCCAAAGGTGCCCTCTCCTCCCTTATAAAAGGGCACCTCCTCCCTCTCCTCCTCACACCACTTTCATCCTTCAAGATCGGCCAACCCCTGAACATTTCTCTTCGCCACTTCCCTAGAAACATTATATAGGTCCTGGTCTTCTTCAAACACAAATCATAGTGCCCTAAGTGGAGATTTCAAAGAGGCGTGTCGAATAAGAGGTAATATACATTACCAATTCTTTCAAATTTATTTCTTCTTCTAATTTTTCTTATTTAGTTGTTTCATTATGATGTAATAACATCAGTATCACTCATATAATGATATGTTATTATAAATATTAAACAACCCTACTTCACCTTATATCCATCCTACGGAAAATGAAATCACCGCGCGTGCGTACTTACGGAAGACCGTCTCCATGCCGTGGTGTAATCTGTTTTCCACCACCACCTTACTTGGATGGATATAATGTTGTAAATAATAACTATATATGATTATTTTAAAGTGATATTGATTCTGAGATATTGTACATACACATCAATAAAATTCCACCATCATGGGAATGATATCATCGCTCGTGCGTACGTACGGCCTACCGTCTCCACAATGTGATGCGACTCGTTCTACATGATCTTTATTGAATAATGATTATATAAATGAATTGAATGAGTAAATATGATATATATTGCACTAATACCATTCTGGAAATTAGGTATCTATAAAATAAAAAGAATAATAAGAATTTATTTGACAAAACACGTCTAAGAACAAAAAGCAATAAACACCTGAATGACAAGTAGAAATGAAATATTACAAATAAGAAGCTAAGAATATGACCATATATGATATCATAACAATGAGTATGATTCTGGAATAAGTCAATGACATTATTTAAATCATTATACAGGAGTTTTGGACACATACAAAGCATATGAGACCTAAGGTAAGGGAAAATTTCACAATCTCATTTTTATCCGAGATTGTTTATATTTCCAAATTTACTAGGGCATATTTATCATCCACATCCATGTTTACTCAATATGTAATATTATTTCCATCCACCTAAAATTTATTAAATCCAATTTTACCCTTTTTTGAGTTTTTAGTAAAAGATATGAAAGGAATCTTTTTTCGTTTTTAGTACGAGGTACTTTTTGACTTTTCCGGACAAAGTACGAGAAGAATTTTTTTAAATTATACAGCCTGAATGGAATTTTAGAACATTATTTCCATGAAGATTCCTTTACAAGTTTTAAATTTTATTTTTAATCAACATATTTTAGTTTAAAATTATATGACATTTTAAGAAAGGAAAATGTTTTTGAATTAGAAATTATATTTTCCTCAAGAATGGAGTTCAAGCATTTTATCAAAATTATTTTTCATATAAGATAATACAGGGTTCTGTTTCGATCCCGATTTTTACATTAATTTGATTATGATATGATGGAATTATTTTTATGAAGTCCTTTTATCTTATATAGAATATGTTATGATGGAACGATGTTTAAGAATCCCATTTTTATTAATGGGTTATTTTATGATGTATGATTTATGATTTTGTGGCACACATAAGAATGGTTTCATTATGAGATGAGGGGACCTATATATCTCTCCAATTCATTGAGTAAAGATTGATATCTCATGAGATATACATGGCTGGAATGTAAAGTTAATATAGTTTAGTGATATCAGACCAGAACGAGGAGTGAACTCAGTTCAGTAATGGAATTTGTACGCTATGATAGTCTTGGAAAAGAGTCTTGACTAAAATGAAATGATTTTCTATGATTATGTGTGGATGACACAAAGTTTCATGTTTTATGTTATTATTTTAGGGATTACATTTCACCACTATGATTTATCCCATGTTATGATATTATGATCTCTTTTGAGGGATTAGATATTCAAAATGTTATGTTCTTATGAATATGATATGATTGATATTTCTTTTGTTTACCCATACTGAGCATTTGAGCTCAACCTTTTGTATGTTTTATTTTCCCCATGCCAGGAAGAAGGGTATTAAGTAGGATATAAAAAAAAGGGAGTCTAGATATGATGAAATAAATGGGAGACCATGTAGATGATTTATGAACCTGTTGTTTATGTTTCCCAGTTTCTAAAGACACTCTACCTATACGGTACTTTCATGGTTTTGTAATATGTTGTAATAAGTTTTCTTAAATTTTGAATTAATAACAATGTATGTAAATTATGGGTCGTTATAATATGGTTTCTTAAAATCTTCATGACCCTCATCCTCTTTTACTTGAGAATGAATTTACGTTGATTCATCCTGGGAATTCGGGGTTGATACATTTTTAGAAGGTCTTTCCTTCTCAAGATATTATTCTAATTTCCTTATAATATCATCACTCTCTTCTACTTATTCTGGTTTTTCATCTACTTCATCTTCATAAAAAGTTATTTTTGCACTACAAATTCTTGAATTTCAAATTTATTTCCCAAATACTCTACTGTTTTTGTTTCTTTGACAAAAGATTCTGGTAATTGGATTTTTTTGGATGCTTTCTCAATAGCCTTGAGGAGATATTGAACAATCACAACTTCAGAAATTGTCTTCTTTTGTTTCTTCTCTTTTTCATGATTCTCATATTCCAAAGCAGCCAAAATTTTCAATACCATTTCTTCATATGGATCTAGGCCAAAGATAGGATCTATTTCCTTCTTATTCTTCCTCTATTCGCTCCACTTAGATACAACTTTATCAGGAAATGATTTTTTCCGCTTTGACATTGAGGGTGCTAATGAGGTTTCCTGAACTGTTGGGTTTTTATGAATATCATATCCTTCTGGTTTCTCTTCTTTAGATCATTCTTGGATGTCTTTACTACTTCCATTTTCATATTCAAATATTCTATCTCACCTTCTGATAAGTCATAAGATTCTATGGATTTACTATTGAAAACAATATTCAACCATCCTATGGTGTCATCACTCAGTAGAAAAATCATGAAATTTCATAGAATATAACTGCAAGGTATTTTGAATTACTCTAAGTATAGGAATATGATCTTAGATATAATTACTAGATACATGATAATTTGTGATTTAAGGGTCCTATTCTTGATATTAGTAATTTTTAGTAGGATGTACTTCACCAAATTTATCTTCCTAAGCTTCGCCATATAATCTAGAATGTAGATGTCCGTTTTCATCCAGGAGACCTTATCTCCTTTTCTGAGAATGAGAAATCCCAGAACCCATAACTCTATAATCCTGAAATGTTTTAAGAGATGGTTTCTCTTCAGTGTCTTTATAACATTTATTCCAAGGCACTCTATTGACATTTTTTTCTCAAAACTTCCTGAATATTCTAGAAATTTCTGAGAATGAAAATTGGTTCCCCTTCATATTAAATTCAAATAATAATTAAATCCATATTGAAGGAAAGGGAATAGGATTTAACTTAACTTAAAAAAAAACATGTCTCTTCTACCTTCATTATAAAAACAAAAATTCTCATAAAATTCAACAAGAATATGTGGGTGAAACGGATCATGACCTTTCGGTTTGGCTACACAGAGACTCTCCCATATAGGTGACCCATGATCAAATCCAGGTAGAGGAATTTTTGTGGGGTAACTGTAGTAATATTGTAGTAGTACTGTTGCAATATCTTTTGTAGGAACTATTTGGCATTGCAGCTGCTGGGACTATTCCCCCGTTTGGCCATTCAAGCCACCGATTTAGTCCCCGAGTCCTTTAAGGTATTCAAGCCACCTAGGCCTTCAGGTCAGTAAGGCCTTTGAGCCACCTCAAGCCCTTTAGGCCACCTTAAGGCCTTCGAGCCACCTTAAGTGTAGATGAAAACCAGACAAACTTCAAGGAAAAAGCTATAGAAGGAGGATAAGTAAAGAGCCTTTCACCATAGCATGTGCTAAGCGGATCTCAAGACAGAAAGGGTATGGAACCACTCATCAGTAAAAGCCTTTCCATGCATGGGAAATCCTATTAAAACAACCATGTAAAGGTGGAGATATGATTTCACAACAAAGATGTTGGGGAGGAGCAGTTCCATGTAGTAAGTCTAGGTTGTATGAAATTTTTGAAGCCTACAGGCAATGAATTTCTCTAATTCCTATAGTCCTTGTAATACTTATTTCTACGGGCCTAGTATGGGTTCCACCTCACCCCTTGAATGGTGGATTATAAAAAATCAATAAAAAATGAAGGCTTTCAGACCATTGTCTAAGAGAATTATACTTTGCAAATAATATCATGTTAACTAGCCTTACCCAGTATATTTACCACTCTGATATTTCCTTGACTAAACCAATTTTCTTCTAAGGGGAGGCTTCTAAAGACATTCGTAAAATAAGCAAACTCAAAAATTTGGCATGCCCTTTTTGAAGAGTGGAAGAGATTCGACATAAAAATTCTTGATAACCAATGTGTCACAAAGAATATGGAGGCCTTTATATAGCCTTCGAAGTGAAGGTTCTGGTTCCCAAAATGACCGAATAGTGAAAACAAGTGTGATCTAATCTGATAGTTTAGATGAAATATGAAGAAGAATTTGGTAGGTTCTGATCTTGTGAAGTTTTTACGGTAAAAAATTACATATTTATGGAAATTGAATTTGGATTTTTTATCTTAAAAGAAGATAAAAATAGAAACTAGAAAATTATACATTTTTTAAAACATTATGTAAGGAAACATACCTTCTAGATTTCCTTGAAAATATTCAATAATGAAGAAAATTTTTCTTGAAGAGATTTAGACTCTAGAAAATTTTGTTAAGGAAATAAAATTTTTGAAACCAGAAAACATTTTCAGTAAAGGAAAATTTGAGTTCTTGAATTTTTAGTTCCAAAAATTTTTGTTAAAAATATTTTGTAAAGGAAAATTTTTTATGATGGAAAATAATTTGATTTCGAAAAATTTAATTTGATTACATAAACAAAATGGTTTGTCAAGAAAATGCACTACCCCTATGAAAACGATTTTCTTAATGTAACAATATAGGATTCAATAAAATGTTAATATGTTAGATTACCTATGTTTATTATCCCTAACTTTTGTTTTATGTATTCAAATCTATCATAGGGTTAAGATTTTGTAAAAATATCATCATGTTGATCTTGTGTTATGATAAATTGAATAATGATATATCCTTTAGGTCTGTCATCCCTAAGAAAGTGATGCATAATATTAATTTGTTTCTCATGAGAGTGATGTGCAATGATTTTACTTAGGGAAATGGAACTAGTATTATCACAAAATGTTTTTTTTATTTGGTAAAATGAATTATATAGTTATCGAGTGTGTGTTTTATCCACAATACTTGAGCACAACAACTTCTAGCCACTGCAAATCCAGCTTCATCTGTGGAAAGGCTTGAAAAGGTTCATAAAGATATAGTTTTGTAAACTTCTATTCCATAACAATGATCAGTCTTCCATTACACAAGGAACTGTAGATCATGGAACCTAAGGTCTTCTATTATTAGTCTGTATACATTCTTCTGCCTATGTGAAGAAATAATAAGCTCTTCCTGGAAATTGTGTACTAAACATTTATCATTCATAAAATTCACAAGGTAACCTTCATAATATAACTGACATATGCTAATGAGGTTGTTATTAGGACAATTAACAAACAAAACATTTGAAATCAATGTTTTTTTAAGAATAACAATGTTACCTATACCAACAATTTCTCTATGATCATTATCTCCAAAATTTTCTTTTCATCATTTTTCTTAATAATCTTTTCAAATAATGTTTTGTAACTATTATTATATCAGGAACATCCACTATCCACATACCATGTATTTCTTTTGGTACTTTCCTTATTTTCTAGAAAATAAAGGTGTTAGATTTATGGAATCTAGACTTTCTTGGATCAAGAAATTTTAAAAAGTAAATTTTTTAGAATCCACATTTTCATAGAAAAATATTCATTATGAAATCCCAAATATTGGGTTTTATTTAAAGAAAAATTTCTTTCCTAATGTCCACCAAACTGACATTTTTTGCAAAATTGATCACTTTTTGGAAGAAAATAATTATTACTAAAAACAGGTTTGGGGTGAGTATAATCAATTCCTAGAATATTACTTATATGATGAATTTGAGAATAAATTTTATCATATTCTTTCCTTCCTGAGGTAAATTATGATAAAATCTTTTTTAAGGAAAAAATTCAGTTTTTATTTTAATTAATAAATTCATATCTTCAAAGTAATTAGACTTTTGAACTGAGCTTTTCTGAAACTAGTTTTCTTGGTAATGACAATTTCAAGATCCTTAGAATTTTTATCCTTCTAAGAAAAAACATACTCATGGTTTTTAGAAATACATTAAAAATAAAATGTTTTCTTGTCAAGATCTTAATAATGATATGATACTTCATTATTTAATATAGAAATTATGGAATTTTCTTTCCTTAACATCTTATTTATCTTATAATTATCATTTGAAAGGATTTTAGAAAATATTGAAACTTCTAAGTGAGAAGGTCAAGACTAATCTCCACCAGAAGAAGATTCTTCATCTAAAGACTAATAATAATTATCATATGTATAATTTTTATTGAAATATACATTAGTGATTAATTCAACATTGTGTACCTTAGCCATTAGACAATGATTTTCAATGAGTAGTTTGGCTAGTAGATGAATATTATTCTAACGAAAAGATTAATACTTTGAGGCTTCCTCAGAAGAGTCACCGTAGAGACCCAAAGCTTGAACTACATAGACATTACATTACTATTCTGGAATATCTAATACATAACAAAAATAGACACTAAAGGACAGTAATATTTTAGTGTCTTCGGAAACATGGAACAAAATCTTCTAATCTTGGTGAAAGATATTCCCCTTTTGTTTTCATACCTAAAACCTTTCTTTATATACTGGGGAAAAGAAAACATATAAAGGGTGAGATCAAATGCTCAGTAAGGGTATTCAAGGAGAAAATAAAACAAGACATATACATTTGAACATCAAAACATGAACATAATATTTAAACATCAAAATCTTGAGAAATGACATAAAACATGGCAGTACATAAGGAATAGTTAATAATGGATCATTCATTATGATTAAATAGCATGGGAATAAATAATTTAATATTTAAAACCATTAAGAACATGTTATGATTTCCAAAGTAGCCAAGTCATTGCGTCCAAGACCATCTTGGTGGACAAAGTCCCTTTCTGAATTGGGTTTACTCCTCGTTCCAGTCCTGTATCACTGAACCGGATTAACTTATTGTTCTAGCCATGTCTATCTCATGAGATATAAATCTTTACCCAATGCATTTTAGGGAGATATAGTTCCATCCCATCTCATAATTAAATCATTATTACTTGTTCCACAATATAAACATAAATCATTCATCATAACCCAAAGGATAAAAATGGGTTTCATAAACATCATCCCATCATAACATAATCTATATAAAACAAATGGATATAGTTTTATCATAATAAAAGTGAAATAATGTAAATCATAGATAGATTATACTTGAAAAATTCACATATGAAATAATTTCATCTTATATGTAAAATAGTTTTGACAAAACACTTGAACTCCATTCTTGAGGAAAATATCCTTTCTTCTTCAAAATCATTTTCTTTTCACAAAATGCCATGCAATTTTAACAGAAAGGTATTTTTTTGAAAATAGTCATAAAATATTTTAGAGTATGTTTCATGAAAAATGATTCGTTATGAAACCGTAAAAATCTTTTCACACCGTATAAGTTAAAAATAACATTCTTCTAATACTTTTGTCAGAAAAGACAAAAAGTACCGCATATGGTATACAAATGAAAGATTCATTTCATAACATGAGGTAAAATTCAAAAATGGGTAAAAGGACATTAAACATAAATGAAAACACTTTTAGAAAACATGGACACAGATGATAACAATAACCCCAGTAAATACTTATGAATAAACAATCTCAGATATGATCGAGACTGCAATAATTATCCCTTACCTTATGTCTGATATGCTTCATATGTATCCAAAAATTCTGTATAATGATTTAAATAATGTCATTAACTTATTAATGAATCATATTCATTGTTATGATATCATATATGGTTCACTTATGACTTTATATTACCCGTTCTTTTGTAAATTCCTTGTTAAAGCCGCGTTTTGGGTAAAATCGTTTCATTTTTCGTACATGTTTCGACTTGTTTTTCGTGATATTATTACTGATATTATGATTTAATTAATTACATAATGTAAAACATGATTTATATATATTCATAATATACATATATATATATATGATAGATCGATAAATGGAATGAAATACACCGTTCTTTGAGACGGTAGGTCGTACGTACGCATGAACGCTGTTTTCATTTCCTTATTGAATTGAATGGAATTAAGTAGATGAAATACATATATATATATATACATAAATTCATTATCATTATTATGTCATATATTTCATTATTATTCATTATATATACATTATAATCATTCATTAATGGATAACATGGAGAATGAATCCCATCGTGTCGTGGAGACGGTAGTCCGTACGTATGCATGAGCACTGATATCATTTCCAATGATCGTGGAATTGTATTTATGTGTATGTATAATATTTCAGAATCAATATCAATTTACAATAATCATATATAGTTATTTATTTACACCATTATACTCATCCAAGTAAGGTGGTGGTCAAAAATAGATTACACCACGGCGTGGAGACAGTACTCCGTCCGTACGCATGCACGGTGATTTTGTTTTCTGTAGGATAGATAGAAGATGAAATATGGTTTTTTCATATTTATAATAATATATCGGTATATTAGTGATACTGATGTTATTACTTTATAGTGAAACAACTAAAGAAGAAGTAGAAGAAGAAATAAACTTGAGAGAATAGGAAGAAGAGATTACCTCTTCATTAACGCACCTCCTTTAAGCTTCCTCATAATGAAGTAGATTTGGTCTTTTGAGAAGACCAAAACTTCCAGAATGTTTCCAGGTAAGTCGAGTAGAGAAATGGGTAGGGTTTGGATGAGCTTCAAGGCTCAAAAGGGTGTTAAGAGAAGAGGGAATGGGTGCCCTTTTTATAAGAGAGGAGAGGGGCACCTTTGGAAAAACTTAAAATATTATTTTATAATAAAGGGATATTCGGTTTATAATAGCTCCAAATTGATTTATTTCTAATATAATGTGGTTATGGGTCGAATTAAGCTCAACCAATAGGTTTCAGACTTGTTTAGGTTACTATTTTAACCTTATCATTTAGATTTAACTCTAAGTTAAATAATTTAACTTTTACTGTGTCTTCTTGATTTCTTACACTATATGGTAAATAAACTTACTATAACAAGCCAAAAGAACCCCAAGTGGTTCATTATTAATATATATATCTTTATCTAATTCATTTGGTCCAACCATAGATTTTTAGTAATAAAATAACAATTAATAATATAATATTTGTTTTAGAAACTATTTTATGTCAATTTTGACACTATTTGGTAATTGATTTTTGTGAAATTCATAACATCATGATTAGTTCAAACAAAGTTAATTGAGTCAATACTAACATGTCATATTATCGTAAAAAATATTTTAATTTATAAAAAGTCTTAAGTTACATTTATTTGGGTATTTATAACATCAATTATGTTAGTATTTCATTAATTAGGTAATTACAGCATCATCATTGTGTCATAAATAAATTAAATTATTTAGAATATAAAAATTATAAACAAAATACAATTATGTTGAAAATATTTTTAAATTTCTAATGAATATTTATAGTCAAATTTATCTTATGTATAGCCCTATATTAAAAATGTTTTAGTTATTAAACTTTGATTTTAACTCTTTTAATTCTTCTTTTAATAAAATAATAATAAGTGTCATAATCTAATCCAAGTGGACCTAAATGGTCATATTTTAATCCTAAGGTTATTTTTGGTCGAATTAATCTTATCCAATAGAATTAAGACATGTGTTAGGGTAATAATAATATCATTTTTACCCTTAATTACCCTATTTACTTTTAACCGTGGTAAATAAAAGTAAAAAATTATTATTCACCAAAAATTAATTTTATCTTATTCAACCACATTTTACTCCTTGATATTAACCGTGTCTCTCAGATTTTTGAAATTCCACTCACAGAAGCGGTAAAATTATGTTTTATGTAAATTTTCAAATTCTCCTAGGAGATGGGTAAAAGACGGTGAAAAGTTAAATAAAATTTTTATATATCTAAAATTAATATAAAATGACTCCAATGAATTACATTGAACTTATATATTTGTTATGTATCAATTTTTATATAAATTAAATTTAAATAAAATAAATAATTATTCAAATAAAAAGTCGGGTTTTAAATAGTAACCCATTGTATTCACTATTCATCAAAAATTGAATGTTTTCAGAAAAATACAAAAAAAATCACCCTTTGCTAATTTCGATATTCTAAATCCAAAAATGAAGTCCATTTTGAAAGATAAAATTTATAAAATTTCCAAAAGTGGGTATTACTATTCGTAACGGCTAGTTCATATTACCAAGAAGATCAGGAGGCAGGCACACCTGCTCCTAGAAAAATATTTATTAAAGAAAATAAAAGTACACAATGAAAATGCATAGAGGCAGTTTACAAAGGCGAGTATAAGTATCACCACAACAATCAGCCTGCACAAGCCTATCATAAAATTCTGGGGTGACAAAAAACCAACTTGATCTCACCTCAACAATAGCTCACTTAGAGAGAGCATCCACAACTTGATTAGCCACACGGTATACATGTCAAACATCATGCGAAAGTTACTCAGCATTCTGGGGACATTCCACCCAAACTGGTAACATTCGCCATGGAACATTTCTCGACCGTTCACGAAGAATTTGGACTGAAACAGTCGAGTCTGACTCAATCCATAGGTCATGCTAGTCATATTGGAGAACATATCTGATAGCCTTTATCATGGCCCATAGATCAGCTTCAATGGAAAATGCATTGCCAATATAATGGAAGAAACGCCCTTTGAAAAATCCTCTATGAGTGCGGAAGACACCACCGCATCTGGAGGGACCTGGTGCACCAGAGGTAGCACCATCAACATTAACATTCAGCCATCATGAGATGGGCGGAATCCAGTGTACATGCTTCATCATCAAAGGTTTCGTTGCCCTACCATTCAAACCAAGGGATCTCAATAAAACAAGATCAGAGACATCATTCCTAATAGAGCCAGATTGGATGGAGGAAGCAGTGCGGATTGAACAATGAATTGCTAGAACAACAGAGTGGAAGTTGGGGACAATGCCATTAAATATTACAGCATTCCTCGCCTTCCATAAGTGAGACAAAAAGCTGGCCACAGCTGCAAGGAGGATCAATTTTACCTTCTCACTGCTTTTAATCTTACAATAACATTTTATCAGCCCTTCAACCGATTAAGAGGGAATGAATCAATGGAATATCTCTTGAACAAAGGTCCATAACCTTGAAGCATGCTTTCATGAGAGAAAGAGATGATCAGAGTCTTCACCAGCCTGAAGACAAAGCACACAAGTTGGAGCAAGACTGAATCCAATACGCTAGAGCATAGCCTGAAAGGGAAGTATCTTCCTCCAGATTTTCTAGATAAGCAAAGAGAAATATTGAGGGATGAAATTTCTATAGAAATTTGTGACCCAGAATGGAGGATTTAGGGAAGCGCTACACATCAACCTGTAGTAGTCATGTGTATTGAATCTGCCATTCAAGTTAGACATCCATACCAGATTGTCACAATAAATATATTGATACCTGTTGATTTCCATTCCAACATGAGTTGGGATCAATCTCTTCATTTACGATGAATTGATCTGAAAATCAGCAATGGAAGTCCCCTTTAAGAGTGTGGGAATTGCATTATCATCAGAGATAGGCCGATCCAGCCAATGTGTGGCCTAGAAATTAAGAGGGGATTTCTTTCACACAATACATTTAGAAAAATCCATTAAATCAGAAAATGCCTGTTTAATTATAGTCCAAATAGATGAACCAAGGTATACATAGTACCCATTATACAGCTTTCCAAGTAACCTGATTCGAAGAAAGTCCCTGGACTCATCATAATTATAAATTAAATTCCAGACAAACTTATTGATCAACGTGTCATTGAAATATCTGATGTTTTTGACACCCATTCCATCAGTGTGAAGATGTTTAATGAAATCCTTCCATGCCACAGTGTCCAATTTTCTCTCATTAACCGATCCAGTCCAAATAAAATTTCTGATCTTGCTAGTTAATTCTTTAATCATAATTATAGGCCAATGATACACTGAAAAGGGGTAAACAAACATCGAAGTGATTACAGAATTGACCAAACATATTCTTCCTACTTGGGACATATTTTTTCCCTTCCAACTTGCTAACTGATTTGTGATTTTCAAAGAAATATTCTCCAGATAACACCATTTAACCCTACCCCAGAATAATGGAACCCCAAGATAAATGAAGGGAAGAACACCCCGATGGACACCAAGCTGTCGTCCCACTCTATATTGTCTCGAAATGCTAATACCTTTACCAAACAAGTCCAAAGATTTCCCTCAAATAACACCCTGACCTGCAACCTCCTCATAATGTGAGAATATTCCCTTGATACAAGAGACGATTCCTGTATCAGCCCTTCTAAAAATAAGAATGTCATGAGTAAAAAATACATATGAGGGGGCATGGAACTGATGCCCAATTTTCATTTTCTGATACCATCCAACATTGGAGTGATCAGTGAGGCACCATATCAGGTAATCCTCCACAATAGCAAACAGCATACCAGAGAGAGGGTCTCCTTCCCTGACCCCTCTTAAGCATTGAAAGAAGCCCCTAGGAGATCCAATAACAAGAATAGAGAGACTGACACTTGCAATTATGGAACCAATAAGATCAATAAATTTCTGGGAAATCCCATGCATTTTGAGAATGGTGAACAAGAAGCTCCATCTGATGGTGTCGAAGGCCTTGGAAATGTCAATCTTCAAAGCCATATTACTATCCTTAACCTTTCTCCTCATGAAATTAACACAATCAGATGCGGTTTAAATACAATTATGGATGCTTCGTCCTGGAACAAATCCAAACTGGTTATGGGAGATGATATTCTTTGAAATACCACACAGACGATGATTTAGAATCTTGCTAATCACTTTTGGGACTGTGTTTCCAATAGCAACGGGCCTAAAATACTTAATATCAAGGGCATTCTCTTTCTTGGGTAATAAGTCAATAAAGCTGTAATTCATCCCAAAGGGCATGTGGATTGTTCTAAAAAATTCATTCACAAAATTTTTTACATCAAGACGAACAATATCCCAATAGAACATGAAAAATTTGTTCGTAAATCCATCAGGGGCTGCAATACTGTCAATATTTAGGGAAAAAGGAGAATCATAAATCTCTTTTGTCTTGGGGATATCAACAAGAATCTTATTTTGATCATCCCCAATAGAAGGATCAAAGAATTGAATAATTTTGTCAGAAGTATCCTCACCATTCTCTGAAAACAGCATATCAATGTAGTTAACATCCGCACTTGCAATATCATTCTCAGAGGGGAGAAGGTTCCACTCTATATTCAGGGCTTCAAGAGTCCTCTTAGCCTTTTCCTCTCTATTAATGAAATGAAACTGCTTTTTGTTTAGATCAACATTCTTTAACCCTCTAATATTCTACTGATTTTGTGCCATGTTTTCCTTCAAATGCAACAGTTTCTCCAGCTTTGATATAGCTTGAATCTCATCCTGTGTTGGTAAATCCAGAGGCAAACTGGACTGTTGGAGCCTTGAAAGATTGAGTTCAGCCTCCCTGATATCATTATCTACAGAATAAAATGATTCCTTGATCCATTTCTTCAGTGTTTCCTTGACACATTTTAGTTTGCAGCAAAGAGTGTAAGAAGGACAACCCAGATACTCAGTTTTCTAGGAATCCAGTATAATTTCTCGGCAGCCTGGGATAACCAGCCAGACATTATTAAACATGAATGGAAGACATACTGATCTCACAGTTCTAAAATAGACATCAATTAGGATGGAGATATGATTAGAATTTAATCTTGGAATAGTAATTCCCGAAACAACAATCTCCATGTTCCTATCATCCACCTGCACAAAACACCTATCTATCTTACTTGCTTGCCTCCCATTAATAGTGCATCGACTCCATGTGAACTTAGCCATAGAAATAGTAAATTTAGTAAGACCACATTTATCAATACATGATGACATATCAGTAGCAGAGTCATAACAGAAATTCCCACCAGTTTATTCCTCAGGTCTGAGGAAAGTGGTGAAGTCACCCAGTAAGATCCATCTATTCACCATATTGTTAGAAAGATCCAATAGATTTCTCCATAGTGCTCATATTCTTGTACAGAGGTTGAAATCATACTAAAAAGTCACTAAAAAATAGGTATTACCATAGATATAGGTGAGAGTAACATATTGAGAATCATCCAGGACAGAACTAAATGACACATTATCATGCTTAAGAACCCACAACGATTCAGAATTCATTTCCAGCTGATTGCATGCAACAAAGGAATAACCTAAAGAGGCCCACTTAAAGGATCTCCAATTTTCAAACTTCATTCTAGGTTCAGAAACATCAATCAACAAATGTTAATTGTTCGGATAAACTGTCTAAGGGACCTGACAGTGGGAGGATTCCCAATCCCTTGACAATTCCAAAAAAGGATTTTCATTTTTTCGATCTGAGCCTAGTACTAAGCCCTTCATTTTCTTGAGCTGTCTTCTTTACAAATGAATTGTAATCATTTCCACTGGAGTTAGACACATTTTCACCATTATCCTGCTCAGAAGAGTCCTCAATGTTGTGTAATGAGAACCGATTTCCATAGTCAATCAGAGAAGCCAGTAAACTAGTAGGAAATACTCTCTTTGCAGCTATATTCACAGGGACCAGCACAAAACTAGGGTCATCAGAGACCACATAACCACAAACTGAAGCATTATTACCTCCATGAACATCATTAGGAGTTGAATAAATATTACAACCAAAATCTATGGAAGATTCCAATGCATGATTAACCAAGTCTTGTACAGGGATAACAACATCCTCAGTTGTTGTGACCAAATCACCATGCACTATAGTGGAATTATATCTATGACCATCATCAGAAATTGAAGGTAAATTATGATCAGAATCAAAAGAAGTATTCAGCTGATCATCACTCATGTCTTTTACAGGGACAACAACATCATCAGATGTTGTGACCAATTCAGTATCAGGATCAGGAGCATCCTACTTACTTACCAAGTCAGGATTCATAACAGCTGACTCCTTACAATGAGTATCATGAATCACACCTTCCTCAGTAGCATGAGAAGAGTTTCCCACAACCTGCGGTAATACATCATTACATCAATCTTTATTTTCATCCCACACCAGCTCCGGCTTATCATTTGAAAGAGGAGTATCCTTAGAAAATGATGGCCCAGAATCTGTAGCAGGAGCTGGTTTCCTACCCTTCAGCTTACAATTCTCATCATCATGACCACATGCCTTGTAGAGTCTGCATACCTTATTCTGATTGCTATATGATTCAATATGTCCAAAGAAGTGACAATTGAGGCAAAACATGGGATTTCTTTCGTAGAAAATTCTAAGGGTAAGAGTATCATCATTTGTGGTTAACACTACTTCCTCCACCAAAGTAGAGGACATATCAACTTCCACAAGGACTCTAGCATAATGACGAAACATTGGGTTATCAGTCTGACAGTCAAGCATGATGGGATTCCCAACCGACGAAGCAATATCCCATAGTATTTGGGTGTGCTAATAAAGCAAGTTCAAATTGGATACCCTTATCCATATTTGTGCATAAGTGTTCTTGACAGAATTGGGATCAAAATTCTGATCCCATTCATGAATTTTAAGGAATCCAGGTTTGAGCAGAACTGATCCAAAACTCCAGACACGTCTCTTAATTTCATCCGAGGGAAAGAAAATGTGATAAAACCCATGCCCCAATGTAGTCATCCTCCACTCAGAATCACCCCAGATCTCAGTAATTCGGGCAGTGATATCATGAAACTTCCATGGTTTCAATACTTTTGGAAAAACTACCCAGGCGATGATTGAGAATATGCACAATTTCCTTCTCTCCCCAACAACACTTTGATTTTCTGAGACATGTGCAACACGGCCCTTTCGAATGACCCTCCCAACAGATGATTCACAATCAAGGAAGGATGATGTACCCGTGCTTCTAATAACATCAACAAAGTATTTATGGTATCCATCGCCATGACTATCCCCAAGATCCTTCTTTGAACAAAGACTAAACAGATCCTTGTGACCAAAACAATCATCATTCACTGATTCCGGAATTGATTTTCTCCCTAAATCATTATGCTTCAGATCCGAAATCTCCAAGCTAGGGTTTTCCTTCCCGCTCTCTATCTTTTTAGCTCCCATTCTAGTTCATAATAATATTATAATAATATCTCGTTTAGTGAAACTCAGTATGGCGTAATACACATGCTATCGAAGAAGGTCTTGATTGTTTGTAATGCAAGCCAAGTCAGGGCTGCGTGTTGTGAAATCTTTGTTTTGTGTTGCATATAACATAATCAAATATTATTTCATTTATACATTAAGAGAAATCTATTATTAATGTTGCGTAGAATAATTTCCTCAAAATGAACTAGAAATTGTTTGTAACACGATCCAAGAATATTGTTGCATATACTGCAAGTTAATATGGTCTTGCGTTTAATGAAAGATAATATTGGTGTAGCATACAATAGAAGATATGAAAGAAAATAAAAAGAATAAATCTCATAAAATCTCAGGGTGTTAAATTCTACCCCCCTTAATATGAATTTCGCCCTCAAAATTCATCGGGATTATAAGTGGTTTCTTACATGAGAGTTTCTTTCATAGAAACCCACATCGTAAAAAGGAATACCAAAACATAACTTTAAAAATAAAAGTAGGAAATGTAACAGTTATTGAAATTAACACATCACTGGGTTTCCACATAGAAGAACGTAGGAGAAAATATAGATATGGAAGAGAAATCTAACCATCGTGTTCTGATGTAGAGTGGTAGAGAACATGGCTATAAAAAATCCAACATTCACACAGCCATAAATTTTTAATGATTTAAGGTACCATCTGATTCATCGGATATAAGGACACTTGGACAACATTTTTGGTTTTCAAGATCATTTTCCTAAAGTTGATGAATTGTTCAATTAAAAAAATACTCACTTGATTTTAGTACAATCTCACCATTGTTCGTGCCATGAACAATTTCCACATCATCTCTTAAAGAAATGATGTTGAATTTGTCATTCGTGAAACATTAGCAGGTCATGCGATAAAATGATAGGTCATTCCATATGTCTCAAACAAAAGGATATAAAAAGTTATTAAATATACATAAGTCCATCTATAGTGAGAGTAATCATATATGGTTCCTAAAATGGACTTATACTTCATATAACATAGTTTTTAATATAATAAAACTAGTTTCTACTAACCAGGGACTTCTTGTAGGCCAGTGGTAGGCGATAAAGGCCTGTATCACTTCAGTTGTGGGTTTGATTCCCACAGCCTTGTCCGACGTGATGGGTTGTCACCCATCTTATAGGTTGTTATTTATCTAAAACTATACTATTATAACATAACAAAATTTTCTAGCCTTAAACAATACTATATAATGTTTAACTTAATCTATTCCAATCTTTAGGTATATCCAAAATTCTTCTATCCGATCTCATAGTATAAAGAAAATGACTACTAGAAAGGTCATTTAACAAAAATTGAATACAATAATTTATCACCCGTATATCATAAGATATATATATCTTGTTGTTCACATTCCAAACAATTGAATTACTTAATCATGTATTCTATTTAAAATTTAATACCCATTGAACCTTAGTGAAAACATGAATGTTGTCAAAAGTTAACTCTTTCCACATACCAAAATCCCAAAATTTTGTATACTCAAACCATTATATCACTTTGTCCTTATAGCAGTCATGAGATCATTAATACTATCAAACATCTCATTATCTCCTTATCCTTTCATTATGTGCATATCATATACCTTCGAAAAATATTTGAATAACCTTTCATGGTTACCAGTACCATATTCTTATAGAAAACCACAATGGACCAATACACAGTTATTTCTAAATACTATAAAAGTACCTCAACAACATTATTATTGAATTCCAATACATAATCCCTTCAATCCATCCTCTTCAATGATTGGCATGGAATGGTTCCTTTCTCGATTTAGAAGTAACTTCTTAGGTTAGGGCATTGGGTTGGGTAATGCACATGTTCTCTATAGATAAGACATTGGACTCCATAATAGTCTGTCACTCTATGACCCTTTTCTCCACATAGATAACATATTCCCCTCCATTTTAGGTATTTCTCAAGGTTCTCCTTCCCGTCATTATAAATCTAAATCTTCCTTTCTCTATGCTCCTCACCATGCGAACATGCATAAAATTCCATCTTCCTCTTATATGATGACTTAGGAATATGACTAATGTTTACCTTGTTAATCATATATCGTGATGACTGATTCCGCATAATCACAATATCTTTCTCTCCAGTCGTTACACAATTTCGTTGAAAATAGTCACCAATTTTTCCATTGAAATCAATTTTAACTGAATTCCTTCTCATTCCCTCCTTTGACTAAGACCTTAAATCATAGTGTAAGAAACAGTTAAAATAACGAGGAACCACATAATCATAAAAATTCACTTATGGGATGTATAACTAATAAAACATTATTTAATCAATGACACCTTATGTTCGCCCTAGTTAATTAATGATCGTCAACATAATTCTAGGACTCTAAGCTATACGTATACTTAACCTTAGGGACATCCCTAGAAATACCTTAGAAATATCTCTAGGGATTTCACTAAAGATTTCACATCCTAGTTTCTAAAGGATGACTAAACCTTTCTTCAAATACCAACTATAGAGACCCAAATCTTGACGTACATAGACATTACATTACTTTTTCAGAATATCTAATACATAACAAAAATAGAAACCAAAGGACCGTAACAGATTAGTGTCTTTGGAATCTCGGAACAAAATCTTCTAATCTTTGTGAAAGATCGTCAACATCTCCCATAAAGATCGTCCCCTTCTGTTTTCTTAACAAAAACCTTTATTTATATCATGGAAAAAGGAAAGCATTTAAAGGGTGAGCTCAAATACTCAGTAAGGGTATAAATGGGGAAAATAAAACAAACCATATACATTTGAACTTCAAAACATGAACATAATATTTAAACATCATAATCATGAGCAATGACATAAAACATGGCAGTACGTAAGGAATAGATCATAATGGATCATCAATCATGGTAAAATAACATGGGAATAAATCATATAATTGTGGAAACCATTAAGAACATGTTATTATTTCCATAGTAGCCAAGGCATTGCTGCCAAGACCATCTTAGTGGACAAATTCCCTTTCTGAATCGAGTTCACTCCTCATTCCAGTCCTGTATCACTGAACTAGAATAACATACCATTATATCCATGTCTATCTCATGAGATATAAATCTTTACCCAATGCATTGTAGGTAGATATAGGTCCCACCCATCTCATAATGAAATCATTCTTACTTGTTCCACAACATAAACATAAATCATTCAGCATAACCCAATGAATAAAAATGGGTTTTATAAACATCATACCATCCTAACATAATCCATATAAAACAAATGGATATAGTTTCATCATAATAAAAGTGATACCATGTAAATCATAGAGATATTATACTTGAAGATACACATATGAAATAATTTCATCTTAGATGTAAAATAGTTTTGACAAAACACTTGAACTCCATTCTTGAGGAAAATATCCTTTCTTCATCAAAATAATTTTCTTTTCACAAAATGCCATGCGATTTTAAAAGAAAATTATTATGTTGAAAATAGTCATAAAATCTTGTAGAGTAAGCTTCATGAGAATGAGGCGTTATGAAACAATAAAAATCCTTTCACGTCGTATAAGTTCAAATAACATTCTTCTCGTACTATTGTTAGGAATGAAAAAAAGTACCTTGTATGGTATTCAAAAGAAAGATTCCATTCATAACATGAGGTAAAATTAAAAAATGGGTAAAAAGGACTTTAAACATATATGAAAACAGTTTTATAAAACATGGACATGGATGATAACAATAACCCCAGTAAACACTTACAAATAAACAATCTCGGATAAGAAAGAGATTGGAATAATTATCCCTTACCTTATGTCTGATAAGCTTCATATGTATCTAAACCTTCGGAATAATGATTTAAAAAATTTCATTGACTTATTAAAGAATCATATTCATTTTTATGATATCATATATGTTTCACTTATGACTTTATATTACCCTTTCTTTTGTAAATTCCATCTTAAAGCATCATTTTGGGTAAAATTGTTTCATTTATTGTACGTGTTTCGACTTGTTGTTCTTGATATTATTACTTATATCCTGATTTACTTAATTCCAGAATGTAAAACATGATTTATATATATTCATAATATACATATATATTTATGATAGATCGATAAATGGAATGAAAACACTGTTCATGGAGACGGTAGGCCATACGTACGCATGAACGTTGTTTTCTTTTCCTTCTTGAATTCAATGGAATTAAGTAGATGAAATACATATTCAGTATCATTATTATGTCATATATTTTATTATTATTCATTATATATACATTATAATCATTCATGAATGGTTAACATGGAGAATGAATCTCATCGCGTCGTGGAGACGGTAGTCCGTACGTACGCACGAGCGGTGATATCATTTCCAATGATCGTGGAATTGTATTGAACTGTATTTATAATATTTCAGAGTAAATATAACTTTAAAATAATCATATATTGTTATTTATTTACACCATTATACCCATCCATGTAAGGTGGTGGTCGAAAAAAAATTACACCACGGCGTGGAGACAGTATTCTGTACGTACACATAAGCGGTGATTTCGTTTTCCATAGGATGGATAGAAGATGAAATATGGTTGTTTCATATTTATAATAATATATCATTATATTAGTGATACTTATGTTATAACTTTATAGTGAAACAACTAAAGAAGAAAAAGTATAAGAAGAAAGAAACTTGAGAAAATCGGAAGAAGAGATTACCTCTTCTTCGACGCACCTCCTTTAAGCTTCCTATTAAGGAAGTAGAGTTGATCATTTGAGAAGAAAGAAACCTCCAGAATATTTCTAGGGAAGTCTAGAAGAGAAATAGGAAGGTTTTGGCCAAGATTCAAGCCTCAAAAGTGTGAGAAGAGAAGAGATAATGGGTTTCCTTTTTATAAGGGATGAGAGGGGCACCTTTTGAAAACCTTAAAATATTATTATATAATAAACTCATATTCGGTTTATAATAGCTCCAAATTGATTTATTTTGATGATAAAGTGAGGATGGGTCGAAATAATCTCAATAAATAGGTTTTAGACAAGTTTAGGTTACTATTTTAATCTTATCTTTTATATTTAACTCTAAGTTAAAAAATTTAACTTTTACAGTATCTTCTTGTTTTCTTACACTATATGGTTAATAAACATATTATAACAAGACAAACGAACCCGAAGTGGATCATTATATATATATATATATCCTCATATAAGTCATTTTGTTGAGCCTTATATTTTTAAGAGTAAAATAACAATTAATAATATAAAATCTGTTTTAAAAACTATTTTATGTCAATTTTCACACTATTTGGTAATTTATTTTTTTAAAATAATAACATCATTATTAGTTAAAAAAACATTAATTAAGTCAATAATAACATGTCATATTAACCTAAAAAAATATTGGAATTTATAAAAAGTCTCAAATTAGATTTATTTGGGTATTTATAACATCAATTATGTTAATATTTCATTAATATGGTAATTACTGCATCATCATTGTGTCATAAATAAATTAAACTATTTAAAGTATAAAAATTATAAATAAAATATTATTATGTAGGAAATATTTATATATTTCTAATTAATATTTATAGTCAAATTTATCTTATGTATAACCCTATATTAAAAATGTTTTAGTTATTAATCTTTGATTTTAACTCTTTTAACTCTTCTTTAAATAAAATAATATTAAGTGTCCTAATCTAATACAAGTGGACCTAAATGGTCATATTTTATTCCTAAGGTTTTTTTGGTCGAATTAAACTTATCCAATAGAATTAGTACATGTGATAGGGTAATAATAATATCATTTTTGCCCTTAATTACCCTATTTACTTTTAATCGTGGTAAATAAAAGTAAATAGTTACTATTCACAAAAAAATTATTTTTATATTATTGAACCACATATTACTCATTGATATTAACCTTTTCTCTCAGATTTTCTAAATTCCACTCACAGAAGAGGTAAAATTATGTTTTATGTAAATTTTCAAATTCTCCTAGGAGATGGGTAAAAGACGGTGAAAAGTTGAATAAAATTTTTATATATATAAAATTATTATAAAATGACTCCAATGAATTACTTTGAACATATATAGGTATTATGTATCAATTTGACCTAAAATAAATTTAAATAAAATATACAATTATTTAAATAAATAGTCGGTTTTTAAATAGTAAACCATTGTTTTTACTATTCATCAAAAATTTAATGTTTTCAAAAAATTACCAAATATTCACTCAAGGCTAATTTCATTATTCTGAATCAAAAAATGAAGTCCATTTTGAAAGATAAAATTTATAGAATTTCAAAAAGTTGGTATTACTATTTATAACGGCTAGTTCATAATAATATTATAATAATATCTCGTTTAGTGAAACTCAGTATGGCGTACTACACACGCTATCGAAGACGGTCTTGATTACGTGTAATGAAAGACAAGTTAGGGCTACGTGTAGTGAATACTCTGTTTGGTGTTGCGTATAACATAATCAAATCTTATTTCATTTATACATTAATCAAAATCTATTCTTAATGTTGCGTAGAATAATTTACACAAAACAAACTTGAAATTCTGTGTAACACAATCCAAGAATAGTGTTGTCTATACTGCAAGTTAATACGGTTTTGCCTATAGCACAAGATAATATTCGTGTAGCGTATAATAGATGATATGAAAGAAAATAAAAAGAAAAAATTTCATAAATTCTCGGGGTGTTATAATCACCACCACTGGCACTCCATCTATCATTATCCTTCATGACTTTCATTTCATTTGAGTTGTAAAACATATTTCTATTCCACTAAAAATGATTTTGTTTTCTATCTTTTCATTAAAGCATGGTACAACCTGGCCTAATATGTCCATCTCTATTTCATTCATAGAAAGTTACTTCAGAATCATTCTATTCCTTTATTCCTATCTACTTATATCTATAATATAAATTTTTCTTTCCTACTATCTTGTTCATCCTTCAAGAAAGATTAGATAACTCGTTTTCAGAATGTTCAATTTCACTAGATTCCGATGTAATAGTGACTTTCATAGACATAGTTCTTTTAACCCTTTCCAGTGTATTGATTTTAGTAGGGTTAAAGGATACACATCCATTTAAATTCTTCATCTTATTCATATCATCATCTCTTTTAATTCTAGTCTCATGTTGAAAAACATTTTCAAAACATATCATCAAGAGTTATATTAGAAACATCTATGTACTCGTCAATGGTTTTCCTTTTGTATTTCCACTCATTAGGAATAATATCTATGATATTGTCCACAAGAATTTCATTATGTAATCATTTTTATCCATTAGATTGAATTCGTTTTACAATGGTCATGAATCTTTGTTTCACTTTTCAAACTGGTTCTCCATAGGTAAAAACAAAGCCATGATATTCTGCTCATAGCATTTCTCTAGTGGTTTCTATAACTTTGGTAGTTCCAAAATGTGTGACTTCCAATTTTTTCAAGATACAATTTTCTTCTTCACAAGATGATATCTGAAGATATATATTCCTGGTCATGGAACACAACAAATAATTGCATACATCATAATTCAGTTGGTATTAATATATTTCATGGTTGGGGATGGTTCAGACTTTGTTGTCTGGGATATTGTAATCTCCAGTAGGCATGACAAAGTTATCCACACCGGTGTTAATAAAAAATGTTTTCATTCTGTATCTATAGTACTCATAATCATTTCAATTAAAATTGATGGTCTGACAGGATTAAGATTTTCAATATATCCAACATTCATACCATCCATTCATTAAAGAAATACATTTCCAAAAAAATATGAAGTGGTAAGAATGTATAAACAATGATAAAAATATTTAAAAAAACTTGTGCAAGAAAAGTTCACCTAGAAAATAAAACTGGAGCAAGAAAAACATGTTTGTGAGTATAATTATTTAATAAACCTAATCTGATACTAAATTAAAGAACAAAATAAATAATGCAGTTGCCCAAGTAAAAGAGGGGTGAATGATAAGTTTGAAAACAATAATTTGTAACCTAAAATAAAACTATGTTTAACAATGTCAAATAAGATAAATTCACATACCCTAAAATTGTTCTATGAGACAAACTTGCGTAGGTTCCATAAATATGGTTCTGTAAATGAAATAAAAGAAATTTTTACTTAGGAAAATATTCTACCTTAAACTCTATGAAATCTTACATATCAGAGTAAATAAAATAATAATAAATTATAAGATATTTAAACCTTCTTCCTTTATAAAAATACAATAGTAATAAAACATTAAATCAAACAAGTAACAAGTAAGAAATATTTTCACCGAAATAGTTGGGTATCTAGCAACCATGGATAAATTTCCCTTGATTTATACATTCAAGAACGTATATCTTACCCACACCAGTGTAATACCTCGATAGGAATATCAGAATCTGTCTTATTATCCCCGCAAGCCCTTGATCTTTAAGGTAGTTGGCACCTCTGTCTTCCTATCTTTAGAAGTCCTTAAAAATTAAGGTTTTATGAACCTTTGTATTATTATCCATGGAAGTCATCGAACATTATTGTAGCCAGCACCTCAATATTTTTATCCCTATAAGCCCTCGATTTTACTCAATAAAAATCTGTGTCAAACAAATCAAGATAAACAAGGGGTTTAGATCCTAACAAACCATGAGAGTCTCTCTCTAGAAATCACTTCAAAGCATGTAATCTCTAGAGTTATGGAATGGTGTATGAGATCGTTCAAATGAGATACTATTTATAGGCATACCTCCAATGGTCATCTCCCTCCTCTAATGGTCATATTTTTCCTTTAATCTCAAAGAGACCTGTACATGTGTCACTCAACCAATGGTTAGTTAAAAATAGTATGAATGACATCGTTTCATAATAATTACATGGGCATAGAAATTGAAGTAACATCAGAAAATATTAAAATCCATAGTCTATGAAAAAAATAGTATTTAGAGTATAATCATATAAACAAATAGAATCTATAAGACATGGATATTTGGAATTTATTTTATAGAGAATTCATGTTCTGAATTCTAATGATTACAGTGTCTAAATTCTAATGAATTCAAAATCTGAATTCTGATGAATTTTGAGTCAAAGTTATGAGGAATTCAGAGTCTTAATTCTGAGGACTTTGGAGACATAATTCAATGGAATTCATAGATTAAATTTCAGAGAATTTAGAATATAAATTCTGAGGAAATCAGAGTCTGAATTCTGAGGAATTTTGATTCTGAATTATGAGGAGTTATGAGTGTGTATTTTAGAGATTTCAGTGTTTTAATTTCTAAGAATTTAGAGTCTGAATTTTAGGGAATTCAGAGTCTAAATATCAGAGAATTTGGAGTCTGAATTTCAGATAATTTGGAGTCTACCTTTCAGAGAATTCAGAGTCTAAATTTCATAGAATTCAAAGTCTGAATTTCAAGGAATTCAGAGACTAGATTTATGGGAATTTTGAGTCTAAATTTCAAATAATTTGGTGACCAGAAATAGAATAATTTATATCCAGGGAATTATATGATTCTGTGGTTTTTACAAAGGTTAAAAATATTAGACATAGTAATAAAATGGACTTTATTTTGAGAGATTATAACATGGGTCAATGAAAATAATGGTAAATAAAAATTTTGTTTAAGAAAATAATCCTTAGAGGAATATTATTTACCTTATGATAAAGTGTTTGTGATTTTCAAAACATAGAGGATTGAAAAATTCATAAGGAAAGCTTATTGACTAAATAGATACGTAAGTGGAAAGGTGGAATGTCATATTGTGAACCATAAATGGTTCATGGTTTTTTACCCCTAGGTAGATGGTTGGTTAATCATCTGCTAGATAGAATAACCATTAGTATAATTTATGGATCTTACTGGTTAATTATTATTATTTTTTGTCATGTTTCCGGGTTATTTCATTATGGATGTATTTTCGTGATCAAATGAATTATTGAAATTAACTAGAATGCAAGAAAGAACTATAATAAATTGGATTATGTGTAAATATCATCTAATATATGGTTAATTACTTAATTAAATTAAACTAATATTAACAAGTATGTGATAATGATTACAATTATTTATTTATTCATAAAAGGGTAAAATCCTTCCATAATATATATTTAGTCAGTATTTCATTCCACTAACTGAGTTAAAACTGAACCATAGTTCAATGTTCTTGAAATGCCAAATATGGGGTGCTTTAAATTATTTGGGAATTATATCTTGATATTTTTGGTTGACTTGACTTAGTTTACCTCAATGGTTGAACGTCAAAGTCGGACATGGTGTAATTGAGAGGAAATGGTTGGGGAAATCCAATTTAAGGATTT
This sequence comes from Viscum album, assembly GCA_963277665.1. NCBI lineage: Eukaryota > Viridiplantae > Streptophyta > Magnoliopsida > Santalales > Viscaceae > Viscum > Viscum album. The sequence goes on from OY728123.1 coordinate 250,645,004, forward strand.
TATGATTTCGGATTCCAATCGGCCAATCATGGAACTATGAGTTAATGTTTTTGGAATATGAAATTCCTACATAAAACCATTCAAGCATCTTGAAAAGCCAAATATGGGTTAATGAGAATTGGAATATGAATCCCTTCTATAGGAATGTCAAAGAAGCATGATATTTTGATGTCAATGGTGATGGATATTAGTCTTTGATAAAATAGTGGGAGATTAATAATTAAAATATTTATTTATTTGTATAAATTCTATCATAAAAATTAATAAAATAATTGTAATCATATTTTTAGAAACAAAATTGAAATGACTTCAAACATATCACTGTTATCCATATGTGAAAAGGATGACTATCTCACGAGCACAAATTTAAAAGAGTGACAATGATTCTAATGCATTATCCATCACCATGAAATGAAATTTTATTTGCTGGAAGAACGTATTCCTGATCTTATTGGTAATAAAATAAGTTATGAAGATTTTTCACACTATGAGAAACATTAGAACTATTCCAAAGATATTCAATGTTTAATGCTATCATCCATGACCTATGAGATTTTGAATCAATATGAGGACATGGATTCATATAGCATGGTGTATGACCTTCAGAATAAATATCAATAGAAGGTGACACAAGAGAGATACATGATCTCTAATGCTTTGTTTAAAACTTATCTCAGTGGCTATGTGCTAGCTATACCTCATGTTGTCAAAATTATTGGATACATTTAATTGTTAGACATATTATGGAATAATTTCCTAGATTATTTATATACATATATCATACATTCATCACTACCCAAGATATTATCCATTATTATTGATAATTACAGTATGATAAATAATGGGAAAAGACTTTTAGAACTTATTTCATTAATTCTCCAAGTGGATAGAGACATGGGGGGTACTAAACTCATAGTCCTTATGGGAAATCATAAAATTATGGATAATTAAAATGGGTTAAATACTCATAAAAAGTATAAATCACCTAAGAATCATAGTTCTTATATGTGAAATATCTAGATACAGGGAAATGAAATGGAGGACGTGTGTTTTTAATATGGAAATTGGTTCCACTAGATGAGGAACTACCCCCAAAAGAAAGGGGAAGCTAAAGGTGTGTTTGTTATCAAGTGTAATCTTTATGTATCTATATATTGGGTGTTATATACATTATAGGATTCTCACATCTATATCCAAATAATGTAAGTGATTATATTTTCAATGTTTTTTAAAATATAGGTGGATTCGAGAGCTGGTAATTGTTTGTGGTTGGCTACTCTAGACATTAGTGATAACAGCCATTCATTTCCAATGATAATGGTTATGGTTTAAAAAGATTATTATTATGTACATAAAATTATAAAGAACATAGTTTTTATATCACACCTAGATGCAGATGGTATTATTTTCATGTTTATAAATAAAAAATGGTTCATTTATAAGGAAAACATATGGTATAGTGTGGAACATTGAAATAGTGTAATTTATGTATTAAATTATAAAAAAAATATGGGAAATTGATAATGAGTCATTTTAACATGACTAATATAACACCAAGCTACGAAACCAACATATTGGTCATGTAAATGAAAACCATTTGATAGAGCTCTATCAAGATGGTTATTTAAACTCATCTGAGATAAAACCACTTGAAAAATTTCATTCTTGTTTTCAAAAAAAATGACGAAACCTTCATTTAGTGGATATGGTGAAAGGTCCAAAGAGATTCTTGGAATGGAAGAGACTAATGCATGTTTTCCATTTCAAGTTGAAGTGTGAAGTGGGTATTCCTGTATCATTAGTTTTACTGATGACTTGAGTAGATATTTTAATTTCAACATGATGAGGTATAATTATAATTCCATTGATAAATTCAATGAATCCAATAATTTTGTAGAGAATCATCTTTGGAGAATTTAAATAATATTATATCGGATTGAGGTGGTGAATATCTTAACCAAATGTTTATTGAATTTATATAGGAGTTTTGGATTCTATCTCAACTCAATCTACCTTACAAATCACAGTGTAACAGTGTTAGTGAAAGGAGGAAACATACCTAGTTAGACATGGTAAGTTAGATTATGAATCGTGCTGATCATCCATTATCCATTTGGAGATATAGATTAAAAAATATGGTATACAAATTAAAATAAGTACCAAATAAAGTGGAAATTGAATTCCCATTGATTTATGGAGTGGAATGTAACCTATTTTTTCGAATACATGTGTATGGGGGTGCATGTAATATTTTAAGGTCTTCTCATGCAATAAACTAGATCACCTTGGAACAGAGTGTATCTTAATAGTTTATCCTAATTAAATGAAGTGATACTACCTATACAACCCCTCAATTAATAAATTTACTATCTTCATAAAATATATCATTATTGAGATGGATCACATCCTAAAAAATAATATTGGAAAAAATATTGAATTTATGAAAGATAATACTCAAGATACAGAAGAGTTGTTATTGGAACAGATTCTGAAGGTCCCTATGGAAGATGAGGTTCCTAAATCCCAAGTACTACATAGGTGATAATAAGAGATTAGAGAAAATGAGATATATGGTTTTCTTGTCATCGAAGATGGTGACACATTTTTGGTTTAAAATGATGAACCCCTCTCCTAAAAATAATATATATAGATATTAGAAGCTACATGATTTATTGAATCCTTGAATTCTGAAATGGATTCATTAAATCTGAACCATCTTTGGGTTTTTTCTATGCACTTGTTGATGTAAATATCATATGATGTAATTGGATATTCAATAGAAAACATGACATTAAAGGTAAATTAAATACCTATAAAAAATCTAGTTGTTAGTGGTTTTAATTTCATTCCAATAATTAACTATAATGAACCGTTTTCAATAGTTTCATTGTTTATGACCTTCAGAATTTGATTTTCTATAGTAGCTTATCATGACTATGAATTTTTGGTTGATTGATTTTAAAACTACAGTCCTTAATGGGAACATTTAGGAAGATATCTATATGACACAACCAGATGGTTTTGTGAATCCAGGTGATGCCAAAAAGATTTTCATGTTATAGAGATACATTTGTGAATTCAATTAAGCATCTAGGTCATGGAACATTACATGTTATGAAGTTATAAATTAATTTAGTTTCAATAAGACTAAATGTGGGTCATATATTTTAATGAGGTTTATTGGAAATTAATTCATTATTCTAGTATTATATGTTGATGAAATTTACATATTGCAAATGACATACTATTCTTACAGTCCATTATGGACCAGTTCAAAAAATGTTTCTCCAGGAAGGACTTAGGTGAAGAACACAATATTCGAGGGATCACTATCATTTAGGATAGATCTAAGAGGCTTCTTATACTATGCCAGAGTATATATATTGACTTGATAATAAATATATCTAGAATGAAACAATCAAAGAGGGTATTGGTTCTAATGTCAGATGGTTTACATCTTTCTAAGAAATTTCACCTCAGAGACTATAAGTGACAGAGGGAATGAGTAATATCGCATACTCTTAGGAGATAGGATCGATCATGAATTCAATTTTCTGTACTATTCTTTATGTTTCATATGCATTGATCACGGAAATAAGCTATCAAGATGACTAAGGAGAAAAAAATGGCCTATAATTAATGTTATACTTAATCTTCAGAGACAAATTAAGAATATGTTAATAGTGAATGGATGAGATGAGGAGGTGTTCCTACGGTGTTATACTGATGGTAGTTTTTAGATAGATCAAAATGATATTATGTCAGAGTCAGGACATGTTTTTTTTATCTTAATGTAGGGGATGTGAAATGGAAGAGTTCAAAGAGTCTAGTTGTCAGTTATTCTACATAGGAGTGCATGTATATGACGGCTTCTATTACAGCCAAGCCATTAAGAGGTTAACCATTTTCAATTAACATGTATTTTAAACTAGTAGAAAAGACCCTATCACATTTTATCATGATAATAATTCAGTGGTGGCTATTGAAAAAAACAATCCAAGATCACACCAACTGACAAAGAATACACTTTGTTAGTATCATATGTTGAATGATCTTTATCATAGGGGTGAAGTTTCAGTAAGAAGAGTCCCCATGGAATATAACATTGCGGAACCCTTGATTAAATTATTTCCTTAGTATAAGAAAGATTATTATGTGAGAGAAAACAAACAGAAGGTTCATAGAAGTTGGCCTTAGTACAAGTGTGACTAAATTGGAGTTGCTTCCCTAGAACCAATTTTTTGTACTTTATGATTGTAGTACACCCGGTTTCTGGTATGTAACCCTGTATTGATTCATTTCATGGTTTTAATGTTAAGGGTGTTGAATGGGAGATTTAGGGGAACTTGGAGTGATGTTTTGAGTCAAAGGTGAAGTCACACGGTCGGCGCACGGTTTGTCTAACCGTGCAGCCAAACCGTGCGCAGTGAGTCTTAGAGGCAGTGGCTTCTGCACGGCCAGCGAATGGTTTGTCTAACCGTGTGGCCAAACCGTGTGTGAAGGATGGCCGAGGCAGAATCTAACACATGGTTAGCACACAATTTTTCAAACCGTGAAGACTAACCTTGCGACCACTTAAAGTTAGATCCTAAAATTTTGGATCTTACTCGTATTTCCTTTAATTACCTTGTTCAAACCTCCTAAGCATCCCTAACTCGGGATTACTCTACCTTGAAGGATGGAAGACTTCTCCCAAGAATTTCGGAGGTGATCCAAAGGCATCTCATCGAAAATTGAAGCTGGATTCTTAAGGTATGTGATCGTTCTTAATCGGTTTCTTAGATCTACTTAGATCTACTTAGGTCTACTTCTCCTCTTCTCTATTTTTCATAGAACTATGCTTGTTATGCAAAGATATAAGGGTGTGGATGCAAAATGTGACATGATTTGGTCTTGGTTATGTTAGGAGAAGAGATCTATGGAGGGTTTTTGGAGTTTTGACCCGATTTTCTTGAGCGTTCTTCGTCCGTGGCTTGGTTTCACCCAATTTGTTGAGGTAGGTGGCTTCACTCTCGATTCCTATTTCTTTGAACGTGAAGGCTTAGTTTCAAGTTGTTTTAATTAATGGTTATGGTTTGTTTATCTACTGAGAAAGAATGGTTGAAAACCCTTTTTAGTAATGGGAGATGAAAATTGTGTGTTTTTGGAAAGTGGTTATTGAAGTAAATTTAAAATGGTGATTTTAAATTGGCTATGGTTTTGCTTCTTGAATGAAATGGTTTTCAATAAAAGGGTGATGCTATATTGAATGGTTTTGAACAAACATGGTTTTGGGCATGGATTTCATTGGTTGTGGTGTGTTTTCATATGCATTGGGATGGATAAGGGGGATAAGTACCCCCATAAAAAGTTTGGGATGAATAAGGGCAGGAAGTCCCTCCATCAATAGGTTGGGACGGATAAGGTCGTGAAGTATCCCCGTCATGGTAGTTCACTAAGTGACGACTTAGTGGAAGGATAAATCACCACTCGTGAGTATAGGGAGGTCCAGGTTGCATGCATGGTTAGTTTTGTGGGTTGGTGAAATGGAATGAATGTGCCTGATGGAAATGTGAATGAAATTGGGAACATTACTTGTTTTCTTTCCTTGATAAAGATGGGTTTTGTTGGAAAATGGTTTTGACATGGAACTTGTTATATTGTGAACTGTTTTTAGAATTGTTTTATATAAATTGTTTCATATAAATGTGCTACCATGTTTTATCCTAGAGGCATGGGATGGGAAGTCATTAGGGAAAAGCTACTGAGTTTCATTACTCAACCCCTTATTTGGCACATTGGTGCTTTTGTAGATGTCATATACCAGGACGTTGGAAAAGGTAAAGTGTCACATGTATAGATCACTGTTTCGTGATACTTGGGCTGGTTCGTGATGTTGGAGCTTGGAGCTTTTGGAGCATGGATTTGGGTTTTTGCCTTGTAGTCTTTGAGTTGTCTTTCCGTTGTGTACTCTGATGTTTAGAGTTGGTTTTCGATGTGGTACTTTTGGTTGGTTTTTGATAAAATTAATGGTTGAGTTGTTTTGGTTTTAAATCATGCATCATATAGTGGTTGCTTAGAGATGTTTATCTAGTTGCTTTGTTTGTTGGTTGTTTTCAGTTAAAGGGTAAATCATCCTCCATGTATTTTAAAACCCTTCGGCATTTATTTCCAGCCTTTAGTAGCTTGGGGATGTCGCTTAAGGCCTAGTAATGACTCGTTGAGCTCTCATGCCAATGAGAATTGGCAGGTCATTACAAATGGTATCAGCTTGTTCGGTCCTTGCCTAACAAGTAGTCGTTGATGTTCTTGGTCTTGGATTTGAAATTCTGTCTCTCTATTCCTTGGGTGGTCATCATAGACAGGAGTAGGATTGTCAGAAAATGAAATGTATAGCATAAAAGGACGTATCTAACCCATTTATGTTGAACTTCAAGTTACTAGGGTGTTGTGTATATAAGTGTTTTGGATACACTTCTAGAATGTTGGAAATCTCATTTTCATGGGTTTAGCCAATGAGATGATCATGAAATGAATTATAGAGGAATGACTTCCCACTAGGAGTGCATAAATCATTTTGAGAAATGGATTATGGTTTGACGCAAAAGCTTGATTTCTAAAAATTTTAAGCACATTTTCAAATGAATGATTTTGAAAAGATAACGGTTGATGTATTTTGAAAATAGATTGATTTTCAAAAGAAAGAAAAGAGCTGTTTTAAAAATGTTGGAAATTGATATTGTGATAGTGGTGTAATAGAGATTGAAATTCTAAGCTTTCAGTTGCTAGGAAGTGAGAGTAATGGCCTGCGTTGTTTGTATAGAAAATGGCACCGGTTAGGCATCGTAGAAACCAACCTGAAGAAGATGCGGAGAATGTGGTTTCACCTGAACCACGTGTGAACCAAGATCCAGTTCAGAGTATCATTCATGCATTCCAGGCTTTGGACACATGTAATCGAAGGGATGATTCATGGAATGTAGACCATTCCATCGAGTTCCAGAAGCAAAATCCACCCATCTTTTGGGGTCATGCTGAACCTGAGAAGGCGGAGGTGTGGCTAAGTAGGATGAATCGTATATTCGATTTCATTGGCACACCAGTAGAGCTGAACTTAAAGATGGAGATGTATATTCTTGAGGATATTGCACGTCAGTGGTGGGATTTAGTGGTTCAGGCAAAATTGGATGAAGTCCTTACATGGGAGGATTTTGAATAATTGTTTAACAAACAATTCTATCCTCACACGTTAGTGATCCAGAAAAGGATAGAATTCTTCAGCATGAAACAAGAGAGCCTCCCTATCACAGGTTATGCGTCCATGTTCATGAATTTAGTCTGTTTTGCACCAGAGGTTGCAGAAAGTGCTTATTGGAAGGCACACTTCCTCGAATCGGGCCTAAGGCAGGAGATTTGATCGAAGATTGTAGTGCTCTGTATTACAGATTATACAGAGATGGTGAATAGAGAAACAGTTTCTAAATGTGATATCTCAGGATTGAGAGGAGGAAGCATGATGATACCCACAAGAATGGGTGTGAACCTTAATGCTGGAAACAAGAGGAAGAGCGACAACTACTTCCAAGGTGGGAGTAAGAATCAGAACTAGACAGCAGGATCAGTCAACCTTCCTTCACCACCCCAGAGTAAATCATGTTGCTTTCAATGTGGTTTGACTGATCACATCAAAGGAGAATGTACAGAACCACCGAGAGCATGCAACAATTGTAAGCAGATGGGGCATCTTCAGTGATATTGTCACAGTGCTCCCAGGTTGGGTGCGCGTGACACTTCCCAGGCGTCACAAGCATCATATGCTTCGACCAAGCGAGGAATGAAAAATCATCCTCCCCAGCATAACAGTGGTAGTTATGGTGATTCCAAGAATACCATGACACCAATGGTAGTGCAATGTCAAAAAGTAAATAAGGAGAAAAGTGTAGCAATAAAGCAATTGTATGGAGCGGATCATGTGATTGTGGATGATCAGGCTGGACCATATATGGTGAGTGGTACAATTCATTTGAATTATACCATCATGAAAGTGTAGTTCGATACTAGTGCATACCATTCGTTTATTGCTTCTTGGATTTCTGATCAGATGAACTTAAAACTTAAAATGATGCCTTCTGTGTTAAAACTGCAAACTCCTCTGGGTGAAAGAGAATCTCAAGCCTTCGTCATTAGAGCATGTGCTATAATGGTTGATGGAGCTAAGCTGAAATGGGACTTCTCCATGTTGGAGATGGATGTCTATGATATAATCCTGGGTATGAATTGGTTGACAACATTTAAGGCTCATATCGACTGTTATGTAAGAATGGTTAGTTTCACGATGAAGGATAGAATCGAACATCTCTTCAGAGGAGAGAGGATGGTAAAGAAAGGTGCAAAGAGCTTATTGGCACCAATGGTGGGAATTCTATCTTACCAATTGGCAGCGTTGACTTTGGCATCATTGGAAGAGATCAAGGAAAATATTTTTCCTGCTGTGGTGGATCAATTTCCTGATGTTTTTCCTGAAATATTCTCAGGGTTACCACATGTAAGAGAAGTGTAGTTTATGATTGATCTATTTTCAGGGACAAGTCCTATCTAACTTCCATCATATAGGATGGAACCAAAAGAGATACGAGAATTGAATGTGTAGTTGGAAGAACTCAAAATCAATGGTTTTATTTAGCCATGTGTGTCTCTGTGGAAGCACCAGTTTTGTTTGTAAAGAAAACATATGGAACATTGAGGCTATGTGTGGATTATCGTAAACATAACCAAGATGTGATAAAGAATAGATATCCACTTCCAATAATTGATGAGCTATTTCATCGTTTTAGGGGAGCTCAGTGGTTCTCCAAAATAGACTTACGTTCAGGATATCACCAGTTGTGTGTTCAGAAGGAGGATATTCCGACGACAGCCTTCAGAAGAAGATATGGCCACTAAGAATACACAGTCATGGATTTTGGTCTTGCGAATACACCAGCGGTCTTCATGGCATTGATGAATGGGATATTTCAGCCATATCTGGATTCTTTTTTTGTGGTGTTTGTGGATGACATATTGGTGTATTCAAGAACAAGGGTTGAGTATGCACAACACTTAGCGATAGTGTTGGAAATCTTGAGGGACCACCAATTGTATACCATATTATCAAAGTGCGATTTTTGGATACAAGAGGTATGTTTTCTGGGCCATGTCATTTCTGATAAAGGTGTTTAAGTGGATCCTGAAAATATAGAAGCTGTTCTTTATTGGCAGCCACTGATGAATTTCATTGAAATACGAAGTTTTCATGGTCTAGCTGGTTAATACTGACTCTTTTTCTGTGACTTCCCATGACTAGCTTCGCCTATGACAGCATTGACAATGAAGAACATTGCATTTCAATGGATTGAGGAATGTCAGAGATCTTTTCAAGAGTTGAAGGTTCGCCTTACATCAACACCTATCTTAATCATTCCAAAAAAAAGGGCAAGGATACGTGCTGTATTGTGATGCTTCAGAAATAGGTTTAGGTTGTGTTTTCAGGAAAGGAGACCATGTCGTTGCTTATGGTTCAAGGCAGTTGAGGGTACATGAGAGGACTTACCCAACACACAATTTGGAGTTAGCTGCAGTTGTCCATGCCTTGAAGACTTAGAGTCATTATCTCTTTGTTGAGAAGTTCACTATGTTTATAGATCACAAAATCCTAAAACACATTTTATCACAATGAGGCATGAATTTGAGGCAGATTAGATGGATGGAGTACTTTCAAATGTCCGACTTTGACATTATGTATACACCGGGTAAGGGCAATTCGGTGGTCGATGCATTAAGCAGAAAGTTGTATGCTCTGTTGGCGAAATAAGCTTCAGATGAATGGCAGTTGATGTCATTCTTAGCTGACATGCATGTGGAATCTAAAAGACGAGGTGATGTTGCTTTTTTCTTTTCAGCTACACTTTTTCCTTATTTTCTGGAGATAGTAAGAGAGACACAAACATCTGATGCGGAATGTCTGAAAATGAGTTCAAAACTCAATGGTGGGGAGACCATTTATGGCTGGAAACTAGAAGCGGGTTCAGTTTTGTATTTCACAGATTAGATGGTTGTACCTATGGTTTTTCAGGAACAACTCATTAATTCATACCACCATTCAAGATGGGATGTACATCCGGGTACACAGAAGATGTATAAGGCGTTAAAGGTGATGTTTTGGTGGAGCAGCATGAAAAGGAAAGTGGTTGAATTTGTCTCGCGATGCTTAACTTGTCAGCAGGTTAAATCAGAGCATCAGAGACAAGCTTGTATGTTACAACATCTACCTATCCAAGTGTGGAAATAGGAGTAGATAGCAATGGATTTTGTTACAGGTCTTCCAAGAATGGTCTGGAAACACGATGCCATTTGGGTGATAGTGGATCGTCTGACTAAGTCGGCCCATTTCATTCCAATTTGTGAAACCCATACGGTGGAAGATCTTCCAAAAATCAATATCTGGGAAGTGGTAAATAAACATGGTGTACCAATGTATATTGTCTCAGATAGATATCTGAGGTTCACATCTCATTTCTGGAAATCCTTACAAAAATCCCTTGGGACTCCATGGACAATGAGTACGGCGTATCATCCTCAGACGGATGGGAAATCCAAGAAGACAAGACAGACGTTGGATGACATTATGTAGTCTTGTGTAATGGATTTTTGTGGCTTATGGGAGGATCATATACCCTTAGTGAAGTACTCATATAATAACAACTATCAAGCCTTGATATGCATGGCTCTGTTTGAATCATTGTATGGGCGTCCTTGTCGTTCTCCACTATTCTGGGTGGAAACTATTAAAAATTCACTAGTCGGGCTGAGCCTTGTCCACGAAGCAATAGAGAAGATTCAGTTGATTAAAAAAAGGATGGAGACGGCTCAGAGTCATCAGAAATATTTTGTGGATCATCGCCGAAGACCGTTGTCGTTTGTGGTGTGTGATGACGTCTTTTTGAGAATATCTACAAGTCTTGGACAACGTCATTTTGGGAAGTAGGAAAAATTATCTCCTCGATATATAGTCCATTTTGAGGTACTAGAATGGGTTGTAGAGGTGGTTTATCGGTTGGCATTACAACCACGGTTCAGTCCAGTGGATAATGTGTTCCATGTATCTCAGTTAAAGAAGTATCAAACCGATCATGACCATGTGATCTGATGGGATCACGTTGACCTAGAGCCAGATGCTTCGTTGGTACATATCCCAGTGCAGATTATGGATTGGACAGATAAGTTCTTGTGTGGAAACATTATCGGCCTAGTGTGGATTTTGTGGCAACATAGTCAGATTCAGGAAGAGACATGGGAACACGAGAAAGAAATGAAAGAGTAGTGGCCAAAACTATTTCAGTCAAGCGATGGTTTTCTACTTTTTGAGGATAGAAAGGACAATGGTGGGGAGAATATAGTACCCCAGTTTCTAGTATGTATCCCATTCTTGATTATTTTCATGGTTTTAATGTTAAGGGTGTTGAATGAGAGAGTCGAGAGAACTTGGAGTGATTTTTTGAGGCAAAGGGGAAGTCGCACGGTCGGTGCACAATTTGTCTAACTGTACGTCCAAACCGTGCGCAGTGAGTCTTGGAGGCAGTGGATTCCACATGGTCGGTGAACGGTTTGTATAACAGTGCGGCCAAACCATGTGTGAAGGATGGTCAAGGCAGAATCTAACGCACGGTTAGCGCACGGTTTTTCAAACCGTCCAGACTAACAGTGCGTTCCCTTAAAGTTAGATCCTAAAATTGTGGATCTAACTTGTTTTGCCTTTAATTGCCTTTTTTGATCCTCTTAAGCAGCCCTAACTTAGGATTACTCTCCCATGATGGTTTGAAGACTTCTCCCAAGTGTTCCGGAGGCGATCCGAAGGCTTTGCTTGGCGAATCGAAGCCGGATTCTTAAGGTATGTGATCGTTCTTGATCAGTTTCATAGATCTAATTAGATCTAATTCTCATGTTCTCTCGTTTTCTTAGATCTAATCCTGTTATGGGTAGATCTAAGGGTGTGGATGCCAAATATGACAATATTTGGTCTTGTCTATGTTAGGAGAAGAGATATAAAGAGGGTATTGGAGTTTTGACCCAGTGTTCTTGAGCGTTCTTTGTCTGTGGCTTGGTTTCACATAATTTGTTGAGGTAGGTGGCTTCACTCTCGATTCCTCTTTCGTAGAACATGAAGGCTTAGTTTAATTTTTTTTTTCCTTGATGGAAAGGGTTTGTTTATCTGCTGTGAAAGAATGGTTGAAACCCATTTTAAGTAACATGTGATGAAAATTGTGTGTTTTTGGAAAGTGGTTGTTGAAGTAAATTTAAAATGGTGATTTTAAATTGGCTATGGTTTTGATGATTGAATGAAATGGTTTTCAATAAATGGGTGATGCTTTATTGAATGTTTTTTAACACACTTGGTTTTGGGAATGGATTGCAAGGGTTGTGGTGTGTGTTCATATGCATTGGGATGGATAAGGGTGAGACGTACCCCCATCAAAAGGTTTGGATGGATAAGGGCATGAAATCCCTCCATCAATAGGTTGGGACGGATAAGTTCGTGAAGTACCCCTGTCAAGGTAGTTCACTATGTGACGACTTAGTTGAAGGATAACTCACCACTCGCAAGTATAAGGTGGTCCAGGTTGCATGCATGGTTGGTTGTGTGGATTGGTGAAATGGAATGAATGTGCCTGATGGAAATGTGAAGGAAATTGTGAACATTAATTTTTTTCTTTCCTTGAGAATGATGGGTTTTATTGGAAAATGGTTTTGACATGGAACTTGTAATTTTGTGAACATTTTTTAGAATTTTTTTATATAAATTTTTTATATAAATTGTTTTATATAAATTGTTTTATATAAATTGTTTTATATAAATTGTTTTATATAAATGTTCTAACATGGTTCATCCTCGAGGCATGGGTTGGGAAGTCATCGGGGAAAAACTACTGAGTTACATTACTCAACCCTGCTTTGGCACATTGGTGCTTCTGCAGATGTCATATACCGAGACGTTGGAAAACGTAATGTGTCACATGTTTAGAGAACTGCTTGATGATACTTGGGCTGGTTCGTGTTGTTGGAGCTTGGAGCTTGTGGAGCATGGAGTTGGGTTGTTGTCTTGTAGTATTTGAGTTGTCTTTCCACTATTTCCTCTGATGTTTAGTTTTGGTTTTCATTGTGGTACTTTTGGTTGGTTTTTTATAAAATTAATGGTTGAGTTGGTTTGGTTTTAAATCATGCATCATATAGTGGTTTCTTGGAGATGTTTATCTAGTTTCACTATTTGTTGGTTGTTTTCAGTTAAAGGGTAAATCGTCCCCCAAGTATTTTAAAACCCTTTGGCATTTATTGCCCACCTTTGGCACCTTGGGGATGTCGCTTAAGGACGAGTAATGACTCGTGGAGCTCTCAAGCCAATGAGAATTGGCGGGTCATTGCAATGATAAACTATTATCATATTTTTAAATATTAATAGACTCCTTATCACATCATGATTATTATTCTATATATAATAGTATTTGATACTACCTGGAGAGTATTTTTCTCACTAAGAGGTCATAGCAGTTCCCTACAATGATGAGAATGTAGAAGTGCTACAATACTATTCTTAAATAAATATTCTAAAGCTGAAATATATCATTTTAAGGAAACAAATGATATATCTTTTCATGGGTGGACACATATTGGAATTTGATAAACCTTCTCATGGTGTATGCCCTTCGTAATATCGAGTTAAAGATATTATTAGAATGATATACACTAGTAGAAAATACTCATTTATATGTCTCATTAGATGGTCCAATATAAATATGAGTGTATTCATCCATAGACATTAATATTATTAGATTTTTGAATTGTAAGTCATGTTCTTTCATGTATTGAAACAAATTCTTGATGATAGATGTTCACAGTGAGGTACGATATGCTGGGCACATCACGAATAATATTACATTAATGAATAATGAGAGAAAGAAGGTGTCCCTTCTATTCTTTAATGGAAGTTTATTTCTCAATCCCTTTTATGGAAATTATATAGATTAAATAAATCCATATCCATGGTTATATATAGACAAGTTCAATTTTTATGAAATCAAGGAAGGGGTCATCAAGCACATAGGTAGATGGCAATAGAATGAAACTTGGTTGATTAGAGATATCATGATAAAATGATTAGATTACATAGTAAGAATTTTTATGTGGTCTTATATCATTACAAAATTATTTTCTATCTCTATTGGTGCCTTGGAATGTTGATGGAAGAATAATAAAATTTCTTGATGAGAAAAATTTATTTAAACCACATGAGTCCCAGTATATTTAAAAACAATTAAACTCAAGAGAGGAAAAACACATAGATTGATGTCACTATGGTAAATATACTAAATGGATAGTAAATGACCCCATCTATACCAGTTAAGAGATTGGTCATGAGTATGTGTTGGAAATATACCAAATCAAAAACATGTGTTTATAGTTTGGAATATATTCATCATCTCTCATGAAATAAGTCACATCAGCAGATCCTGAAAACATAAAATAACTATATGATATTTATGGAAGTGAATATGTATTGGTGGAAAATTACCTCTCGTTATCCCAATAACATTATGACACACTACAAATATTAATTTAATCAGTAGATACTCTCATATCAATAATATAGACTAGTAATACCCCTACATTATCTTAGGAATGATGTGATTTTTTTTTCTACTAGATTTGATGAATCACCTTCATCACACATTCATACTAATAATATTATAGGGAAATTGGAAGAATAGGATCCTAGATATGTTTATCTTGGATTTTTTTATGGTTCCTCCACAAATATTTATGAGCTGTAACCGATAAATATGGGTAAAGTGGAAACCTAATAACGCACATTGATTTGTGATGCCATGTATTCTGATGAACAAGAGGTATTTTCCACTTTTATATTGAAACACAATGATTTTTTACATATAATCATAGAAATATTTTGGAATTTTTCCTAATGTAGCCACACAAAACATGTATTTTCTATATGATCACCATGGTTACAAGCTTGCATCCATAACATCACATCCTACTCATGCAATTGAGGATAAAGCTGAAGTAGATAAGTTTATCAAATACCACATAATTCTTAAACTCAAAACACCCAAAATAGATGAAAAATAATTTTCTAGTCAATAAATATAATGGGAAATTATAGTTCTAATCAAATTAACAGTTCTCAATTGGAGTTGTCTAATGTATTACTTCCTGGTCTTGATTATAGATCTTTTTATCGATTCCCCTGGTAACTATCAAAACTAATCCATTATGGAAGACTATTATATTGAGACCACATTGTGTGTGATTTTTATAAGTTTCAAACTTATGAAATTAGTTTTCAAATGTTTTTAATAAAATAAAAATATATCATTGATGTTAATATTTTGAAGAAGTTATAATGATGTAGTTTCTAGGATGTCTGGTTGATGGATCCATGCTGAAGAATAAATAACTACAGCTTGAATGAATTGGTGTGGAATAAAGGATGTTCTCATGTATTATAATGTAAATAAAAATAAAAATTTTGTGATATTTTTATTATATATGTATATTATAAATAATTTTAAATGATAATGTTATTTGAGAGTTTATGTTTTATATGATCATTGGTGTACTATTTATAGTGGATCAAACATGTGCTTTATGACTGAAGAATAATTTCTATAATAAAAATTACAAAGATTAAAATATGAATTTCCTTATGATGTTTGAAAATATAAATTTATAGATATATAAAAACGTTCTAATAGAGGCCACCATACAGAGGTGATCAGAATAATGTAATTAGAAGAGGGTTTCAAAGTAGTACCATTTGGTGAACGTTTCCAAATTGTGTCATTAGATACAGTTTCTATTGGATGAAATTTTATAAATTCAATAAAAATAATATGTTAGCTGGACCAAGATATAATTTCCAATAAGATTGAGGAAATTTTTGGATATCCCCAGAACAATGTTAATAGTGGAATTAAAATAATGTGAACGAACTGAAATGATTGGATGATAGGTGGAAATAAATGATAAACTGATTATATTTATCGTTACGTATTATATATAATTATCATTAAACCTATATCAATTCATTTTTGTTGATGTGTTCCTTATTGGTCAAACCAAAAACAATTATTATGGCTTAGATTCAAGAATAAATTTAGAAGATGTGAAAATTCGATGAAGATAGTTCAATCAACTAAGTTCCAAATGGTAGACTAGGTATTTGTCATGAAATATTCAAGTCATGAAGATATTAAACCAATGACATACCACAGGGAAACTATTGTTCCCAAAAATATTCAATTGCATATCAAAATTGAATGAAGATTTAGGATAATTCCATCAAAAGGACTTGTATAATGATAAAAAATAAATGTTGATAAGTTATAGAAAAAAATGATGTACATGTCGATGAGGTTGTACCTAATGAACTGTAGTATCATGTATGTCGTAAGAACTTGGTGAATCATCATATAGACTCTATCAGACATAACTTCTCAAATAATAAATAATATGATTCCTAATAATGTTGATAATTAGATGAAACGTGTAAAGTTTATTGAATAATGAATTCTCCATATGATGTCATCAGATAATAGATTTAGAGTGATATTCCTCAGAAATAAGTTTCTTTGAAATATCCTTCGATATAGGTTGTTATAGTTGTCAAAAAAAATTATCAGCAAAATTTCATTGAAAGATTTCATTAGATAGTGTGTTATAAATAAATCAATCTTAGTATTACAAACTCATCTGAATTATTGCTTTGAAGTCATTGCACGGAAGGAGAAAACACTATCTCAGGGGCTTGTTGGACAGACGAAAGCAAAAAAAACATATGAGAACCAAATTTATAATGGAATAGAATACAAAAAAAATTATAGATATACTTTTTAGGGATTCTCAAATAGATTTATTACAAATCAATCAGTTATATAAATGGGTATGGAAGATATGTTGGAATGTTAGTCGAAAGGGGTTGTCAAATGTTGTTACTCATTGAGATCCTAGTAGAGGAAATGTTACAAATATTCCAAACATATTTATTCTAGTTGGATCACTATTTTATTGAATTTTTCCTATGAGAATGAGATGTAACACTTTATGATGTCTATCCTAAATGGAAGTTTCCACAATGTTGTATTGAATGCAATGTTTAGAGACCTTTATGAGGTTTATGTAAAGTAAAAAATTATGGAGACATTGATTTTTACTGTCAATATTTAAATAATAAGAAATAAATATAATTATTCTATACTATATTCAAAAAATGATGATAAAGAATATTGATGACCTGATTTAAGTATGTTTCCTATGAATATTTATTTACACCTATGTTTTAGGAAGTTTGATGTCTGTCAAATGAAAAAAATAGGTGAGAATGTTATTAAAATTTTAAAGTTGGATTTTCAAATTTGAGTTCATGTATTTCCCAATGTATTTGGAGAAACTATAACAACATAATGTTGAATTTATGCCCTGACAAGAGGCTATTTTAGTTATTATAAGACTGTTTTTTCACATACAATTGGTTACAGAGGTGATGTTATAGATGTTCATAATGCTAAGGAATTACATAACAGTAAAGAAGCTCTAAATAATAAACTTTTTAGTGATTATCATTTGGGATTACCAATTATGGTAAGAAGTATCACACAAATTTGTGATTACCAGATAGAGTTAATCCACATGACAGAGTAATAGTGCAGCAGATGATGAAGAGTCACATGATGGATAGGTACTAGTTGAAGGGATAATAAAATGTCTAAAATAAAAGTTAGGAAAATATCTATGATATGAATATCATTAGATAAAGTGTCACAGACCAGATGAGAGTTCCATCTACCACGACATTAGTTATGATCCTCAAAATGTCCTGAAGGGGTTCCCGACCCCCATGGGCTGACAACTAGTGTCAGACGTAAAATATAATATGACTGGGATTGATTTAAGCCCAATAACCAAGATCGAATAAAAAAAATAAGATATGTGATCAAGAAACAATGACCAAAAACTGAATCTCAATTGAATATAATAAAATTATTTTGTTAATAGATAAAATTGTATATAAAAGAAACCAAATAAAAAGACCATACTACTTCTAACACAATCTCCATGTGACCTCATTGTCACCATCTTCGACAATACAAAACCACTCCAAGATCCCCAAAAAACATAAAAAACTGAACAACAAGTTATACCTATAAAACCACTTGGGTCTATTGACACATAAAGTTACAAGTACGGTATGAGCTAGATAGCTCAGTGGGAAACCACCAAAGAATCCATTGGTTTCCTTTCCCGAAAATAATCTATGAACACTAGTTTGAAATAGAGATGTTAAAATATATTTTCATTTTTTAAAATAAATAAACATAGTTTTCTTTTTATCCAAAAAATCCACTCCATGTTATCATTTTATAAATAGGTTTACTATTTTACAAGAAAAATCTCAAAATTGAAATCCCATATGTTGTTATGAAGGAAGGATGATGATTAATTTATAAATAGTAAAAGAAACCAAATGTAATGTAATGTAAACAAGAAAGTACATATAGTAACAGTGTGTTTTCATAAACATCACAGGAGAGATCCCTAGAGGAACTTGGTTTAGAAACCCCATCCAACATATGTTGAATATCCCTAATAAATAACCAGATCCCCCCCCCCCAATTGAACAATCTATTGGAACATCCTACCTAGACACTCAGAAAATCCAATGGGTACCAACCCATCTAATCAGTGTCGATCAGAAATAGCCACTTGAACCCTGAAATACGTACACTAACCCCGTGATAAAAGTATATTGTGTTTGTAGGAGTCCCTCACATGCCTGACTCACCTTACCTATCATCACCGCACATGACTACCCCAAACACAAACACCACCTATATGATAACCCATATAGGGTAATCCAGAATAGTAGTTCCCGCTATATATGTATAACATCGTCAAAGGATATAACTGATCTATCAAATAATATAAGATTTTGATGAATTTTCCTTATCATATGAGGATTCTAATTGGGAGTTAACGTTTTTAAAACAACATTCATTTATTAATATTACAAGTTTCCAACTTGGCCTTATATCATGTCTATCCCAAATAATCATTCCAAAAATTTCGTTACCATTCTCATATTTTATAAAAATAACCACTCTCCAAAATGAAATGCCAAACATACATTTATTCCAAATAAAATTTTATTTCAAAACCAAGATAGAAACACACAATGCACTTATTGGTGACAAATTGGATTATTTATCATTTATAAACCAATAATCTTTTATAAAACACAAACCATGAAATAATTTGAAGAACACATTCAAAACTAATTTAAAGATAGATAATGAACCACACACACCCCTTTTACATCATGGAAAACATTTGAGAAGATATATTTTTGAGAAAACATCATCTTAATGTTCATATTCCATTGAATTCTCATCCATGTGTGTAATCCATGAACCCCTAGGTGTTCTAACATCCAATGGAATACTATGTGGGTCCATGAAAGCATTTTATAATCATTTTAAAAAATAGAACTTTAACTTTAACTAACCCCAAGGATTTGACATAATTACAAGAGTCTAAATAACCCCTTTCAAAACATTCATCCACAACCATCAATCAATATAAATTACCAGTTCACACACACGAATATAAATCCACAATCCAAAAAAATTTAATAAAATATTCCTATGGGAAAACGTCATCCAAATCGCCCAATTTTTAAACCAAAATGAAATTTTCATTTTATAAAGACCATTTGGAATATTTAAGAATATTCATAAACAAATAATCACATTGAAACACATTTTTAGATATTTCTTCGAACATTAAAACATCATAATTGACTAATCATGTGAATTATCAAGGTGTGAATCAATTTAAAAATTAATTAAAACACCCAAGGATCAAATAAATTGATACGTAAAGGAAAAGTATGGAGACACCTACCTTAATGGCATGTGGATGCGACAAAACGCTTGGTGGTGGAAGAATATGCCCTAATGATTAAACAACATAGCCTAGAAATCAAGAAAACGGGTCTACAAATTAACCCTAACATCTATGGTTTGATCAATTGAGGTTTTACAAAATTAAATCCATGAAATATGGATAGGGTATGAGGAAGAAGGAAAATGAGAAAAAAACCAAAAACCTCACCATGGAACGTCATGGTTGGATCCATGGATGAGGAGGAACCAACAAGATGAGCCTTTGGGGTTCCCTTTGTGTGAAAAAAATGACTCAAGGGATAGAGTTCTTGTTTAGGGATAAAATGGGAAGAGGTTATAATAGGGGTTTTAACCTTTTAATGTCGTATCCTGATCATAGAGTTTGGCCACATGCTTTACCAAATCGTGCACTAAATGTGAGATTGCCACTTCCCAAGAGAGGACTTACTGAATGACCAAACTGCACAGTTTGGTTAACCATATCCCAACCATATTATATCTACTTCATGAGTGTGGACCAACGACAAGACCATACCACACGGCTTGAAAAAATTTTCTCAGTCCAATAGGTAGTTTCTTTCCAACACTAGGACCTTCCACTTCAGTTCTTCGGATGAACCACACAGTTTCCTCTAACCATTTGGTGCCCGTGCATAGGAAAAAATGAAACCCAGGCTTCAAAAATTTGAAAATTTTAACTATGACTCAACCCGTACCTGATCTGGATAGATTTGATACCATGAACAGAATAAAATAAAGGCGTATCCATGGTCAGGGTGTGACAATTCTCCCCATAACAGACAATATTTACACCAAAAAGTTACCCAGCCAAAAGATCATCAAAACTCAAGTCTGTGCCTGATTAAAAATGAAAGAAACCATAATAATATGGGTGAACTTTATTTTTAGAGGACACACCCGACCAATCAAGAAGAAACCATATCATAAGAATGCGGTGTGAACACAAGGGGTTCTCCCAACAACAAGAACTCAACTATTATATACCACATTTAAACTCCTAGCATGATGCCACCTTAACTAGAATTCAAAATACTCTACATCGGGCCGCTTAATTCAGAAACTCCTAACACCAATCTCATCCAGTTTACCTATACAAACTATACCACATCGCCATTAAATTAATAGAAATCCTACAATACAGAAACCAGATAAACCTAGACACTGGGATGATGGAATTCCCAACCCAAACTAGAAATATCCCACATAAGACAAACCACCGACACTAAGGTAAACTCAATAAATGAACACAAACCATGACCAAAAACACCATCCAATAATTACACAATACAATAACATCTCTAAACAAGAAAAACTAAAACCAAAATTATATCACCCTGACCCCTCTAGACTGGAGGTGGTGCACTACATGTTATATTGGAATGGTTATAATGAATAAAAATCTCAAATGAATGATCAGTTTAGTCTTCATGAAGAAACTAGATACATAAATGTAACTCAACATACATTGGAAAAGGATACAAAATACAATACATAACAAAAACATAAAACTGCATCCACGGGAACATAATAAATGACCTCTGCTTCGTCACCTATTGAAGGTAAATAATGAAAGGGGTGAGATCAAATCCTTAGAAAGGGATAAAAATTACTGAAGCATGAATCAGTAATAACTAAATATTAAAAAATTCGACATAATCAACATGGCATGATGAATAAATGAAAAACTCACGCCATTAATAAACTGAGAATAAAACTACATCCATAGATTTTTTCATAGTGAAAACCTCATGGATAGTAATATATGAAAATGAATAAGGAGAATTTTTATTAATTTTAAGTCAATTATCTTTCACATGATACCATAATACCATAAAAACGGTTTAGTTCTATGTGTAGAAACCCGTCTGATTTTTGGAAACAAACTTGAAGGGTTTATCGTTAAACTGATTTGTCTCATGAGACCTACCGATACATCGAGGGGATATAGAGGGTCCTACCCCCCAATTTATTTCCAAATAATTCATTATACATTGATTCAATACAAGAGAAATATACCTTTTCAATATCCCTATAGAGTAGAGTATACAGATTCATCAATATTTCTATAAATAAAATAAATTTCAAAAAAAAACATCGTATGTAAAATGGTGTACGGTTTACAAAAAAACATATCTCTGAAAAGAGATTATGGATATATAATATAAATATAATTTCAAAAGAAATGTGATCTCAAATGTGCAGTAGGTACACCACACAATGATTATTAGGTGCACCATACAAAGTAAGTCACACCAAAATAGTAGTCGAGACAAAGTCTCTTACCAAAATGTAATTGGTCGAATCATATAACCAGAACATAATAACTCCCAAATGAATCATTTAATAACCATACTATGAAGATAATAATGTTATTATATATATAATTTCAGTATAAATATACCACATACAAGAAATAAGTGTCCAACAATGAAAATCTCACAGAAATGAAAGTGAGATGAGAACCCCCTTACTTTATGCTCAAGTGTGTTCTTGTGTGTTTTAATGGCCTGAATAATAAAATTTAGCTTTATTAATTAATAACTCTATAACCTAATATACATTTAATTGATTTAGTATAACCTTTTTAGGTTCATTCATTTCCCTTTTATGGGGTTAATAAGTTCAATTTTCTTGTTTTGGAAGCATTTTCTTCCTTGGTTTTCATGATTTGTTTAAATATTTCTTGGAATGGAAGTTAATTTGAAATGTGGTTAAAAATTAATAATTATTAATATATATTATTAATTACATTAAGGAGATATAAATGATCTTATAATGATTTTGGGTTATATACCCTAATGATTATTCATTAGTTAAATGTTTATTACAAATATTCGGATTAACATTGTTGTTTTGTTCATAATGAATTTGTTTTGTATTATTACTTTATATTATGAGTGTCTAAGGATTCTAGAACATTAATGAGATTAAATAAATATATTATTATCTGTTTCAACTCTTAATATGGTTTCATAAGTAGTGATGAAGGAGAAAGTGATGAACAAAACTCCGTCGTCCAAAAAGGTTATAAATTGGAACCTCATGGATGTTAATTTCGTTTATAAAAATAATAGGGAGGGAGTAAGAATATTGATGATTTTTTTTCCATTAACATGATATAATTCCAGTATATAGAAAATAATGGTGTTTATCATGTTCATTTGGATAGAGGAGGTGACGAGAGAAAAATAAAAGGGATGAACTTCAAAAAAAGGTGAGAGATCCCTTATGAAAATTCGGATGTCTAATAGCGTCCCTTAAAATTTCAAAAAATGAAATGATGAGATAAAAAAGGTATCTCATCAATTTTAAGTATAAATTACATTAATAAGAACACTTAAAATCAAACCCCAAAATATGATAACGTAAAATCAAACAGATAACATAAAAGAAGTGTCGACTTAAAGAAGAGAATGATGGATTCCCTTACCTTGTAGCGTAAATCCTAGATCTTAATGGATGGGACCCTGGGGGATTAAAGGCACCCTGGGAGGACTCATAGGGAGTTAAAACCACAAGATATTCGAGGATGGTGGAT
Source organism: Viscum album (assembly GCA_963277665.1). NCBI lineage: Eukaryota > Viridiplantae > Streptophyta > Magnoliopsida > Santalales > Viscaceae > Viscum > Viscum album. The sequence continues at coordinate 250,668,551 of OY728123.1, forward strand.
TTGAAATGAAATAAAACGAATGTATGAGTTGATATTTATAGAAAAAGAGAGGTAATTTTCAATAATTTCAAAGGGACACCTCATTAGTGGTTTTTTTACCAAACCATGGGATTTCCCATAGAATTTTCCCATTGTTTTAGCCACTTGGGACACCTCATGTCATATGATACTGTAGAAATTTCTTCCAGCATTTTATTTTAATTATTATGTCATTATGATGTCATTAAACTACCGAAAACATAAAATTGTATTTTTTACTATACCTGAAAATTTCAAGTATTTTAGAAAAACACCAAAAAATCTGAATAACCTTTTTTCAGTGTTTAGAATTCAAAAATGAAATCCATTTTTTGAAAATAATTTTCTATGTATTTTTTATTTAATTTTTTAAATAAAATCATTGTTAATTCTAAAAATTACAATTTAAAGGTATAATTAGTTATGTATTACATTCAAAAATTAATTAACTTCTCATTATCTTATTACCATAAGAAAATAAAATATTATCATTATTTACTATTTATAAGGTTCATAATACAATTATTATTACTATTCATAAGGGTATGTTACTATTTACCAATAAAATCATTTTGGTTCTATCAGACTCTGAACGACTTACTGGTCACAACTCCAGATGACCTTTTTTTATGAAATTCGAAACATAGAAGTGGAGAATTTATGTTTAATGGCTATTTTTTGTCTAAATAATAAATAACTAAGTGTTGTTTCAAAGTAACACAACGCTTTATGACATATAGTCAATGAATAAAATGTATTTAAGAGAAGAAAACCATAAAATCTTTGGGGTGTTATATTATTCCCTCCTTCAGAAATTTTGTCCTTGAAATTTTATGTATAAAACCCACCAAAAATATGTGGGTGGTTATTTTTCATGAAATAATTTGGTTCCCTTATTTCTTTATCTATATTTTGGTTTCTCCAAATAACCTTTACTAGATGAGTTTTCTGATTTCTCAATACCTTCTCCCTTGTGTTAAGAATCCTGATAGGATTTTCACAGTATGAAAAATCAGGTTCCAATTCTATTTCTTCATATGTGTGTACATGTGTTGGGTCTGGCATGTATTTCATTAACAATGACACGTGGAACACATCATGAACTCTAGAGAGACATGGAAGAATTGATAAATAGTAAGCTACAGCTCTGATTCATTCCATAACTTCAAATGGTCCGATGTACCTGGGGCTCAGTTTCCCTTTCTTACCGAACATTAGCACAACCTTCCATGGAGATCCTTTTATAAAGACATGATCCCTCACTTAAAATTCCAAATCCTTCCTTTGTTTAGCATTATAACTCTTTTTCCTACTTTGGGATGCTTTAATATGGGCTTGTATTGTCTTCACCTTTGTTGTGGTCTCGTTAATATGTTCTGGGCCTATAAGTTTCCTCTCACCAACTTCATCCCAACAAGTTGGATTTTGACATGTCATTCCATATAATGCTTCATATGGGGATATATGAATACTAGAATGGATACTATTGTTGTAAGAAAATTCCACCAAAGGAAATTATCGATCCCACGTACCATGGAATTCAAGAGAGCATGACCTCAGCATGTCTTCTAGAGTATGAATAGTCCTTTCAGACTGTCTGTCAGTTTGGGGGTGATATGTAGTACTCATACAAAGCTTAGTATTTAAAACATTATATAGAATTTTCCATAATTTTGATCTAAATCGGGGATCTTGATCGGATACAATTGATAGAGGTGCTCCATAATGTCTTACAACTTCATTAATATACAGCCATTTTGGGAGCTCAAGTGGTAAATCCTCTCTTATAGGAAGTAAATGTATTGATTTTGTGAGAAGATCAACAGTTACCAATATTGAATCTTTCCTTCTAGGTGTCCTCTGTAGACCTGTGATAAAATCTATCATAATGTTATCCCACATCCACATAGGAATATGTATAGGTTGCATCACTCCTTGGGGATGTTGTCTCTCAGCCTTCACTTGTTGAAAAACTAGACACCCTGAAACATGGTTGACAAATTCCCACTTCATATTATCCCACTAAACATATTCCATCAGATCACTATACATCATGGTGCTACCCAGATTTATAGAGAAATTTGAGCTGTGGGAATTTTCTAATAGTTCCCTTTTTAGCTCAGGTACTGATGGAACACATGACCTCTTCTCAAATTTCATAACTCATTAATACAAAAAGGCAGACAATCTCCTATCCTTGACAACATTAATTTTCTTGTGTAGATGCTCATCATCAGATTGAGATCTTTTTATCTTCTCAAATAAAGATGGTTTATCGATAATTTTAAAGAGAAAGATGTTTTCCCTTCCTTAACAATTCCCATATCTATCTTTAGTTGATTCAAAAATATAGGATCTCTCTCAATCCTCATTTGAGTCATAAGTCCATGATACCTCCTAATTAATGCATATTCTACCTTATTCTCCATTCCATGGTGGTAGTGTATTGAAAAATCGTAATCTTTGAGTAACTCGAACCATCACCTTTGCCTCATGTTGAGTTTTTTGTGTGAAAATGTGTTTCAAATTCTTGTGGTCTGTATAAATTTCACATCTTTCTCCCTAGAGATAATGTATCCATATTTTTAGAGAAAAGATTATGGATCCTAACTCAAGATCATGAGTTGGATAATTTTTCTCATGGGACTTCAACTGTCTTGATGCATAAGCAATAACTTTGTCATTTTTCATAAGGACGCAACCCAGCCCCTTCTTTGATGAATTATTGTATATCCCAAATCCATCACTTCCAGATGGAAGAGTCAAAATTAGATCATTGACCAATCTACATTTCAATTCTTTAAAGCATTCCATAAACTCTTTTGTCCACACAGACATTACTCTTTTACGTTTGAAAGTGGTTAACGGGTTAGCCAGTCAGGCGAAATTCTGAATGAAACATCGATTGTAACCTGCTATGCCAATAATACTATGTACCTAGGTTATGTTTGTTGGTGTGGGTAAACCATGGATTTCATTTGTCTTCATAGGATCAATTAGGACTGTATCCGTAGAGAAAATATGACCTAGAAAAGAAACTGATTGGAACCAGAATTTGCACATGCACAAAATCCGATTTAATTCATTTCTTCTAAGAGTTTTCAGTATAATCTACAAGTGATCCTCATGGTATTCATAGATTTTTTATTATACCAGGATATCATCAATGAATACCAGAACAATGTTATCAAGATATTAATTGAAAACTATATTAACTAAATCCATGAAAAAGACGGTTCATTCGTCAGTCCAAAAGGCATCACTGTAAACTTGTAATGCCCGTACCTCGTTGGAAATGCTATATTTAGAATATATTCCTTCCTCACATGTAGTTGATGATATCCATATTGAAGGTCAATCTTTGAAATGTATTGAGATCCATGAATTTGATCAAATAAATCATCAATCTGGGGAAGAGGATACTTATTCTTTATTGTAATAGAATTTATTTAACTATAATCAATTCATAGCCTCATGGATCCATATTTCTTTTTGACAAACAAGACCAAGGATCCCCATGGAGAAACACTAGGTTTAAAAAATCCGATGTCATTCAACTCCTCTAGTTGTTTCTTTTGCTCCACTAACTCCATAGTGGCCTTTCTATTTGGTGTCTTTGATATAAGTCTTTCACCAGGAATTAAGTCAATGGAAAACACAATTTCACACTCTATTGGATGTCTAGGTAAATACTCTGGAAACACATCAATGTATTCTTGCACTATACACTCATCATCAATTTGAATATTTCGTTACACACCCATAGATTTTGGGTTCTCTTCCTCTCCAATAATTTCATTCAATAGAGATACTAGAGGTGGGTTTGGATAAGAATAAGATGGTGAGGTCTCTGCTCTAAAAATATAAGATTCTACAACATTATCAAAAAATTTAACTTCTTTTTTTCTTACAATAAATTATCGCACCATAGTTTGACAGCCAATTATTACCAATAATTATATCAAATTCAGTCATTGGTATGATGATAAGGATAGAAACTAAAGCACATTTATGTGTCACAAGGGGAACTAGTTGACATGCCTTTGTTGCATTGATGCATCCCCTGGGAGTTTCGATTGATAAATCCTTTATTAAATCAAATTGGTCATGTATAATTTTCATGGAAAACTGGGAAGATATGAATGAATGTGATGATACAGAATCAAATATAGTGTTGGCTATGTTTGAGGAAACAATTAAAGTACATGATAGAACACCATTAGGAACATCCACATCCATGGTTGTAATCACATAAGCTCTCTCTTGTTCTCTTGTCTTTTTTCTGAGGCATGTTTCCTTTTAACATATGAAACTCATTTTCATAGTGTCCCATCTATCCACAATTGTAGCATTGAAAATCATCAAAATTTGATTCCCCTTTCATTCTTGAGATAGATGAACCTTTTTTCCACACTTATAGCAGACTCCCATGCCATTAAAGCATTTCCTGAGATGATTCATTCCACATTTTTCTCCTAATGGGAAATTCTTCATTCCATTGTTCTTATTTGTCACTTCACCATTCCCTTGGTTATCAGAGTACCTCTTCTTATCATGGTTCCCCTTGAACAAATTTTATCTAGAAAATTCCTTATCTCTTTTGATGGCACTTGATATAATTTCATCATATGATGAAAATGTTTGAGAAGCTAGTTCCCTTCGAAGACATGGATTATGACCATCAAAAAATGATCAATCATGTCTATCGACTCATGTATGTAATCTAAGGCATACCTGGCTACCCTTGTGACGATAGCCTCATACTCTACAAAACTGTCTTCTTCCATTGGTTTTAATCCAAAGAATTTCCTCCTCATTTTAGTTCACTTCTCACGAGGGAAATATTTTTCAAATAATATTTCCTTAAAAGTCCTCCATTCCATATATTTTATTTCTCTTCCTCCATGGTATTTAGAATCAAGGACCATCATTGATCAGCATCACCCTTGAGACAATATATTGCTTGTACAACCTTTTCATTTTCATTGCATCTTAATTCCATGAATATATTTTCAAGGGACATGATCCATTGATCAGAAACAACTTGGTTAGAAGTCCTGCTGAAAGATGGGGGCTTATACCACATGAAATGATCAAGCATAGGTGTGGATTGGTTATTCGTTACAACCTGAGTAAGTTGTCCTAATATGATCATGATCAGATCTTCCTCAACATTGACTGTGTTGACTTTCTCAGTAGGGAGATTTCTAACATTCCCAACATTATTGTATCCCCTCCTTCAGTTAGACGCCATTTCTAAATAATTAGACACACTATATTATTTTATGAATCTCAAATAGAAAAGCACTCAATATAGATTGAAATTCTATGCATAGCTAATATAATAAACATGGTTTCTCTGTGGAAAAATTTACATTAAACTCCTTAATTATAGCTTGTAATGAAAATGTGTATTATCCTATGAATATCCCCCAGGAGTGTCATAACCAAGAGTGCAACAAAGTCTGTTTTCATGCACCAGTTCCCGTTCGAGTCTTGATCAAAGCAGTGTTTTTGGGTTTTACCCCAAGATATATCTGTGCTAGAGCCGCCTCTACCTGCTCATATCTAGACATGGATGTATTTCTTAAAAGATCAAAATAATCTATTCATTTCCAAAATACCATGACATTATTGTACGTTTATCCTCAAATAATACCTTAGGGTTTTGTTCCCTACTATACATTTCATACTATAGTTTCCATGTTTTCTACTAAACATCCTCGGATAACAACTGTAACACCACAACCCCACTAGATCGGAGTTGGTGCATTACTTTTTATATTGGAATGGTTAGAAGGAATTAAAATCCCTAAGTAATGATCATTTAAGAATTCTAGAAGATTCTAGATACATAAATGTAACTCAAATTACATTGGAAAAGGTTACAAAATACAATGCATAATAAAAACTAAAACATCATCCTCAAGAACTCAATAAATGATCTCCCCTTTATCACCTTTTGAAGGTGAAAAGTGAAATGGGTGAGCTCAAATCATCAGTAAGGGTTAAAAATGGTGGAATCTTGAATCAATAATATCTAAATTGTAAACAATTCGACATAATCAATATGGCATGGTGAATAAATGAAAAACTCACACCATTAATAAACTGATAATGAAACTGCATCCATAGATTTTGTCATTGTGAAAACCTCGTGGATATTAATAAAAAATAATTATAAAAGTGAATTATTATTAGTTGGACTACATGTATCTAGCACATGATACCATAATACTGTATAAACGGTTTAGTTTTGTGGGAAGAAACCCGTCTGATTTTTTGGAAAAAAACTCAAAGGGTTTGTTGCCAAGCTGATTTGTTTCATGAGACCTACCGATGTATTGAGGGGATATAGCAGGCCCCACCTACAACTTCATGTACAAATCATTATTTATAAATTGATTCAGTACAACATTAATATTCCTTTTCAATATCCGTATATAGTAGAGTATAAAGATTCATCAATATTTCTATAATTAAAATAACTTTCCAAATAAACATCATATGTAAAATGGTATATGGTTTAAACAAAAAACATATCCTTGGTATGAGACTATGGATATTTAATATAAATATAATTTCAAATGAAAATTTATCTCAAATGGTAAGTAGGTACACAACATAAGGATTATTAGGTGCACCATACAAAGTTAGTCCCAACAAAATAGTAGTTGAGGAAAACTCTCTTACCACAATGTAATCGGTCGAATCATATGACCAGAACATAATAACCCTCAAATGAATCATTGAATGAAATTAATATAAATAGAATCATGTTATTATATAAAAAATGGTAGTACAAATATACCACATACCATAAATAAGTGGCCAATAATGAAAATATCACACGAATGAAAGTGAGATGAGAAACCCCTTACCTTATGCTCGAGTGTGTCCTTTATTTGTTTTAACAACCCGAATGATAAAATTTATCTTCATTAATTAATAACTCCATAACATCCTATACATTAAATTGATTTATTATAACCTTACTACGTTCATTCATGGTTCTTTTATGGGTTTAAGAGGTTCAATTTTCTTTTTTTGGAAGCATTTTCTTCCTTGGTTTTCATGATTCATTTACTTATTTTCATGAATAGAAGTTCATTTGAAATTTGGTTAAACATTCCGAATTGTTAATATATCTTATTAAATAAATTAAGGATATATAAATTATCTTATATTTATTTTGGGTTATATATGATAATGATGATTCTTTAGTTAAATGTTTATTAAAAATATTTGGATTAATTTGGTTGTTTGGTTCATAATGAACTTGTTTTGTATTATTATTTTATATTATGAGTGACTATGGATTCCAAAAAATTAATGAGATGAAAAACATATATTCATATCTGGTTCAACCAATAAATTTTTTTCTAGACCATAAATGACAGAGAAAGTGAAGAACGAAACTTCGTCGTCCACAAAGGTTATAAATTGTAACCTCATGGATGTTGATTTCGTTTATAAAAATAAAAGGGAGGGAGTAAGAATATTGATGATGGTTTATCCATTAACATGATATACTTCCAGTATATAGATGATACTGGAGTGTATCATGGTCATTTGGATAGAGGAGGTGAGGAGAGAAAACGAAAATAGAATCACTTGAAAATAAAAGAAACGGTGAGAGATCCCTTAAAAAAATTCGACAGCCTAGCGGCATTGCATAAAATTTAATAAATTGAAATGATGAGATAAAAAGGGTATATCATCATATTTAAATAAAAAGGACAGTATGAAGAACACATAAAATCAAACCCCAACATATGATAATGAAAAATAAAATAGATAACATAAAAGGAGTGTTGACTAAAAGAAGTGAATGATGGATTCCCTTACCCTGTAGAGTAACTCCTAGATAATTAAGGATGAGAACTTGGGGTCTTATGTACACCTTGAAATGACTCATAGAGAGGTAAAACAACCAATTATTTGAGGATTATGGATTTTTAATGAATGGAAACTAATGTATGAGTGGGTATTTATAGAAAAAGAGAGGTAGTGTTTATTAATATCAAAGGGATGCCTCATTAGTGGTTTTTTTCCAAACCATGGTCTTTCACATGGTATTTGCCCATGTTTTTAGCCACCTGGGACACCTCATATCATATTTTACTGTGAAAAAGTATAACATCCTTTTATTTTAATTATTATGTCATTATGATGTCATTAAACTACAGAAAACTCCAAAACTGTATTTTTTACTATTCCTGAAAATATCAAGTATTTTAGAAAAGTCCCAAAAATTCCCCATTACCATTTTTAAATGTTTAGAATTCAAAAAAGAACCCCATTTTTTGAAAATAATTTTTTAGTTATTTTTAATTTAATTTTTTAAATAAAATCATTGATAATTCGAAAAATAAAAATTTAAAGGTATAATTAGTTTTGTATTACATTGAAAAATTAATTAACTTCTCATTAACTTATTACCTTAAGAAAATAAAATATTATCATTATTTACAATTTATAAGGGTCATTTTACTGTTCATATTACTATTCATAAGGGTGTGTTACTATTCATAAAATGAAAATCATGTTGGTTCTATCAGACTCCAAATGACTTACTGGTCACAACTCTAGATGACCTTTTTTGGAAATTCAAAACATTGAATTGGAGAATTTATGTATAATGGATAGGTTTTGACTATATCATAAATAACCATGTATTGTTTCAAATGAACATAGTGCTTTATGACATATAGGCTATAAATATATTTTATTTAAGAGAAGCATACCATAAAATGTTTGGGGTCTTATAAAAACCATCAAACACAAGGGTCAAACACTCTTAATAAAAAATGGATGATTCAAAAATCCACATTCAGATGAAAAACCACTTAGATCATTAATGGATGAGTTTATAAAACTTATATATTGAAAAATTGAACATAAAATAGTAAAACAACTACAAATGGACACTTTAAAACACTTCCAACTCAATATGGGGATCGAAACTGGGCTAAGGTTTCACACACCCTCGAAAACTCTTAATTATATGAGGGCTTCAATCTGAGGCCTATGGAAAGATCCCTAATAAATGATTAATATCCTAACTCACACTTAGGTATTATCATCCTATGATCAAAACACCTTCTTCATGTAATTACTACTACATAACTTCTCTATATTATCTAAAAAACCAATACAATGGAAGGTCTTCAGAATAATGTATCATGATGTCATTGAATGCATGAACCGACCAACCTTGTGGAAGAAAAAATAATTCAATGGTGAACTGGAATCCATAACCAACTAAGGAGGCTTCATAGGGATAGATTCCTTTAGAATTAACTCCTCACTACATGGGGAACCTTCATGAATAGAGAGAGACACCAGATTTCCAACTGACAACGCTCAAGAAAAAGTCCTAGCTAGAAACACATTGTCCAACAGCATCCCAAAATGAAGGTCCTTGGAGGGAATGAATTGTGCCATGGTCTCTATACAAAGACCCCCAAGTAAAAGGTAATCCTTCAACAGATCATGCAACTCCACCTCTGTAGAAAACTAAACCACATCATTAAAACAATCAGTATTGTCCTTCACTATTCTCTTCCCTTGATGAATAATCCTGAGCTCTTCCATTTTCATCATTTTCACCCCTCAGGAATAAACCATCAAATGAAGATAGACTTAAACACTTCTTACATCATCCTAAACTATATTGATAGGGGATAAAACATCACCTATTTGTCAAATTTTAGAACTTCAATCAAACATAGAACAATAAGAACTCAAACAGTTTTGGGGGTTTCTCGAAAATATAAAGACCTCTTCAAGTCATTCCACTAGCTCTAGAGAACTACAATCTACACTAAGAATAGGAAACAACTGAGAAGAACTAGGAACTTGGCATGAAACATTAGAAAAAGTAGTGTCCTTTCTCAAAATCATATTATGAACAACAATAGAAACAAAAATCTGGACCCAGCATCAAACCAAAAAGGAACTAAATGAAAAATATTACTCAAAAATAACTGGCCCATAAAACTAAAGAATACAAGCACAATCTAAACATCCCTTTCAAAATACAACATTTTTATTTCAATTTTCAAAACTACTTCATTTCAAGACCACTTTCCAAACACAATATGCACTTCTCTCAACAAAACCCCTTTATAAACAAAAGAACCCTTTCCAAGATCTTATTCTACATTCAAATATTTACTTAGAGAGGCACAAGTCCAAGAAATTAATTTCAATCACCCACCCATGTAATCCCATGAAACATCACACATGGGTTCATTTGTTTTCGATCGATAAGTGCAAACATGAACATTCCACACACATACCCTCATATGTGAAAATGTTCATAAGGAATACTGAGGATTACTCTCACCTTTATATTTCCAAAATCCAAAAAACAAACAAATTTCTATTCCAACACCTTTTTCTCTGAAAACTCATCTCACAAATTTCAAAGAAGTTTGAATTAAATAACTCATCGTTTTCATAAACCATTTTTGTTTTAAAATATTATTCACACAAACTTGAACAAAAAAATGACTTACACCAAACTATTGGAATGAAGAACTAATAGTCGTGCCTAACTCGATTACATAGTAGTGAGCTATGCCCAAATAATGAATCAAGAACTATGAGTTACTTGAACCATGTATGTGGAATCCACATGTTCACTACTTTTTGTCAGAACATGAAATTATAATGTCTGCCCTCCATTAACATCCCTCAATAAAAAGAATGTCAAACGATTCAAATCCTAGACTACCCCTGGTAACTCAAGGACTATAACTACGGTTCACTATTATATTATGTTACATACCTCCTGAGACCCACCAATCCTAATCTCCATATACTAGACAACCCAAATAAAATTATCATCCTACGATACCATTTTTTCATGAACAAGACCAGAGTGCCAACCGACTCGACATCCGACCAGATCTGAGTCATGGCCCAAAGGGAATTCCTAATCCCCAAGGGCTGGAAAGCTGTATTGGGAATAAAATATAATAATAGTAAGAATGATTTCAGCCCAAAAATTTGGTTCGAATAAAAATAATAATAAAACAGAGAAAACTACAGTGATCATTAACTGAATCTAAAATGAATATAATTAAATGATTCACTTATTAGATACAGATAAACAAACCAGAAACCAAAAAAAGACCAAACTGATACCAAACAGATCTCCATGTGACTTCAATGTCACCCCCTGTCCACAAGATTGAACCTCTCCATGAGAATGATCAAACTATAAAACCAAAACAAGAAGATAGACATTAAAAAAAACTCATGTCTTCTGACACATAAATGTTCATGTAGGGTGTCAGCAAAACAACTCAGCAGGAAACCACCAACAAATACATGTTTTTCCTTTCTATAACGAAATTAATTAGCACTAGTTTGAAATAATTATAGGAAAATATATATGGAAAATATTTTAAATAAATAAACATCATATTCAATTTTTTCAAACAACACAATCCACGATCCCATTTTCAAAATAGAATTACTATTTTAGATGTGAAACCCCAAAATTGAAATCCCACAAGGTGTTTCAATGAAAAGATTAAGAGAAACAGATAAATAGTAAAAGAAACAAAATGAAAATGAAAATAAAAAATAATTTACAGAAAGTAACTATGGTATTTTTAAAATATCACTAGATCAATCCCTGGAGGTACTCAGTTCAGAACCATGTACCGATGTATGGTGAATCTCCCTGGTCAATAACCAACTAGCTTCTCTCAATTGGACAATCTGGTGGCACATCCCGCCTAGTCTCAGCAAATATAGGGGTTACCAACCCTTATAATTATAGTTGATCAGAAACCGTCACTTGACTATCCTAAAGACTCATATGAAGCCCAATTGTAAATTTATGCATTGTATGTAGGAGGCCCTCACATGCATTAATCACCATAAATTTCATCACTGCACTTGCCTACCCCAATCATGGACACCACCTATACAATAACCCATATAGGGTTATCCCCAATAAGAGTGACCACTATATATGTATCACACCATTAAATGGTCCAACTAGACTATCACATCATATAATCTTATGAAACATTTTCTTAAACAGTTAAACATGCAAATCGTGAAATCATATTTTCAAAACTTCATTCTTTTCATATTATTACGAGGTGCCAACCATGCCTTCTATCAAGTCAACTGAAAATATAAATTCAAAAAATTTATTAACCAATATCAAATTCGATATAAATAAACAATTTCCTAAACACAATTCAAGTAATGCATTTATTAAAAATACACCTTTATTTCAAAACCCATGTAGAAACACATAACATACTAAAAGATTCAAAAATGGCTTCAATGTCATTTAGAAACAAATAATTCATTATAATACATGAGACATGACATATTTATAAGAACACGTTTAGAAAATATTTTAATATATATAATTCACCCCATACACCATTTTGAGATCAAGGAATACATTTGAGATAATGGAATTTTTAGATATCATTTTTTTAATGTTAAAAATTCCTTAGAATTTTGATCCATGTGTGCACACTATGTTTTGATGGATGTTCCTACATCAAATGGAACATGCCATGTGTCCATAAAGCCCTTTTATAAATCATTTAAAAATTTCCACTTTCACTTTAACCAAACCGAAGGATTTCACATAATTTAAAGACAATAAATATACCCTTTAAAAAAATCTGCCACAACCATCGTGCCATATAAATTACCGGTTCACATCCATAAACCCACATCCATAATCCAACAATTTGATAAAATAATCTTATGTTAGAACACAATCCAAATCATCCATTTTTTCTATCAAAATGGAATTATCATTTTATTAAACCCATTTGTTATAAATAAACATATGCATAATAAAATAATCACTTCAAACTCTTTTTTTAGGAATTTATTCAAACAAGAAAACACCATAATAGATTAACCATGTGTATTATCAAGGTGAAAATCATAATTTAAAATTAATTAAATCACCCAAGCATGGAATATATTTCATCCAAAAGGAGATTAAGGGAGACACATACCACAATATATTGTGAATCTGACACAACTATGGTAGGAGGAATAATATTCCCTAAAGTTCAAAGAGCACACCCTAAACAACATGAAAATAGAGGTAAACTTTAACTATAGTATCTCGGTTTCATCCAAGGGAGGGGATTCCAATAGAAATAGAATAAATAGGGAGAGGATAGGACGATGAAGAAAAAAGAGGCCAAAAACACTATAACTCAACTTTAAATATCATTTTTGGATCCATTTAGGAGGAGGATCCAAGGAGAAGTTCCTAGGAGGATCCCTACATGTTCGAAAAAAACCCAAGGGATAGGGCCCGATTTAGGGTTAAAGGGTGAAGAGGGAATAATAGGGTTTTTAACTTCTTAATGACCTGGACTGATTGCAGTGTTTAGCAACATGGTTTAACAAAGTATTTTTTTTAATATTTTTTTAAAAAAATATTTAAAAAAACATATAGGTTAATTTTTTTAAAAAAAAATTAAATGAACTGAAGGCGGCAGCGGTGCTTCCGCCATTATTCTAAAACCAATTTGTATACTATTTTTTATTTTTAAAAAGAAATTATTTTTTTTGTTTATATAAATATATATCACAACTATTCACTAGATTTTATTTTTTATTTAATATTTATCAGTAATTTCATTACAACATTTTGGATTCTGACAAAATCTCTCACCTTGGGCTCCCTTTTATTAGATGGCTTACCCTGGAAATCATTCTACATTTATGATGTGGGATTCTGTTTCATTTACAAGGATTTGAAAGTCTATAAATTATTCACTCTAATAACAATAGAAATGAAACATGAAACATGTATTAAACATATATGAAATAGTCAAAAACAAAATGAATTTCATAAAAATTGTTGATAAAAAATAATTTATAAGATTTCGAAGAATTCTACTTGAACCATAAAAATGTTTCAAGTATATGAAATTGAAAGGCTACATAATATAAACTATGTGATCAAAATAAATGAAACGAAAATCCTAGTTTAGAAATATAAAAAATATTTAAAAATAAATACAATTTCATAAAAATGAGGATGGAAAATAATTTTTAAGTTTTCCAAGACACCTACTTGAAACATAAAAATGCTTCAAGTACAAGACTTTGAAAGCCTATACAATAAAAACTATAAGGAAAAAATAAATTAATCATAAAACATGGATTAAACATATAACAAATAGTTTAAAATAATAATAATTTCATAATTTTTTTTATGATAAATAACTTTTAATCATTAAAAGATTCCTACTTGAAAAATAAAAATGTTTTAAATATCTGACTTTGAAAGCCAATAAAATATAAACTATAATACCAATATAAATTAAAGAAAAATTCATGGATTAAAAATATAATAAATAGTTGAAAATTAAAAGAATTCATTAAAAATTGATGATGAAAAATAATTTATAAGCTTTCAAAACCACCTACTTGAAACATAAAAATGATTCAAGTATGTGGCTTTAAAAGACAATAAAATATAAACTATAAGTCATATATAATTGAAACCTAAAAGATGGATTAAACATATAAAAAATTATTAATAAATAATTTGTTAATTAGTAATATAATTAGTAATAATTTATTTAATAATTATATAATAATTAATTCATTAATCAGTAATATAATTATTAATTATATAATAATTAATTAGTTAATCTGTAGTATAACTGCTATTTATTAATTATTAAGTATTAATTATATAATTAATTTATCAATTAGTAATATCATTATTAATTATATAATAATGAATTAGTAATATAATTATTAATAAGTTAATTATTAATTCGTTAATTATTAATATAATTATTTATTATATAAGAATTATTTAGTTAATTAGTAATATAATTATTAATTATAAAATAGTTAATTGGTTAATTAGTAATATAATTATTAATTATAATTATTCATTATTCATTATTAATAATTAATTATATAAAAATTAATTAGATAATTCTTTATATAGTTATTAATTACATAATAATTAATTAGTTAATAAGTAATCAAATTTTTAATTATAATAATTAATTAGTTAATTAGTAATATAATTATTAATTAGAATTATTAATTATTTATTATATAATAATTAATTAGATAATAACTAATATAATTATTCATTATAATTTATAATTACATTACTAATAAAAAAATTATTTATTAAATAATTAAAAATTATATTACTAATTAACAGATTATTAATTATATAATTAATTTATAATAATAACTAATTAACAAAGTAATTATTATATAATTAATAATTATATAACTAATTAACTGATTTATAATTATTAGTTAATATTTACTAATTAATAATTACTAATTATAATGAATAATTATGGGGAATAATTATATTAATAGTTAACTAATTAAATATTATATAATAATTTTTAATAATTACTATTTAATAATTACAATGGAAAAATATAATTTATAATTATACTACTAATCAACTGATTAACTATTATATAATTAATAATTATATTACAAATTATCTAATTAACTATTATATAATTAATAATTATACTACAGATTAACTAATTAATTATTATTTCAAAAAATTTAATAATTATTAAATATTAATTATATTTATTAAATATGATTTATAATAATATTACTAACTACCATATTAACTATTATATACTTAATAATTATATTACTTATTTAAAAATTAAATATTATATAATTAATTGTTAATAATTATAAATTAACTAATTAATTATTATATAAAAAATTATTAATGATACTAATAAACTAATTAAATATTTTCTTAGATGTTTAATCCATGTTATAACTTTAATTTATATTTTTCTTATTGTTTATATTTTGTAGTCTTTAGAATCCATATACTTGAAACATTTTTATGTTTCAAGTAGCTGTCTTTGAAACCTTAAAAATTATTCTTTCATCAATATTTTCAAAAAATTAATTTTATTTTAAACGATTTATTATATGTTTAATCCATGTTTTATGTTTTGTTTATGTTGTTCTTATAGTTAATATTTTATAGGCTTTCAAAGTCACATACTAGAAACATTTTTAAGATTCAAGTAGGTGTCTTTGAAATCATATAAATTATTTTCCATAAACATTTTTTATGATTTTTTTAAATTAAAATTATTTGTTATATTTTTAATCCATGTTTTATGTTTCATTTATCTTAGTCTCATAGTTTATATTTATAGGCTTTTAAAGTCGCATACTTAAACCATTTTTAAGTTTCAAGTAGTGGTCTTTGAATGATTATAAATTTTTTTCCATAAACATTTTCTATGAAATAATTTTTCTCAAATATTTATTATATTTTGAATCCATGTTTTATGTTTCATTTATATTAGTCTTAATGTTTATATTTTATATTATTTCAAGGCCACATAGTTGAAACAGAATCCCACATTAGAAATGAAAAATATTCTCCATAGGAAAGGGAGAACAAGAATCCCACATCCAAAATGCAGAATGATTTTCAGGGTAAGCTCTATAATAAAACGGATCTTTGGGTGAGAGATACTGTGAGAATCCATACTGATGTAATGGCAGCACTACTGAATATTAAATTATAGATAAATTCTACGGGAAATTTATATATATATATAATCAAAACAATAAAAAATAAATATAAAAATACATAAAACATTAAAATACAAAAAATTGTAATTTTTTAGTTTGAGAAGGAAGGAGGCTATGGGGTTGCCACCTCTCACATGAAGCCTAATGTCGGTAGTGGCGATTCCTCCTTTAGTGAATAATTTTTTTAAAATAACTTATATGTTGTTTCAAAAATATTTTTTTAACTAATATTAAAAAACTATTTACCATACTGTGCACCAACCATGTGATAGCCACTTCCAAAGAAAGAACCGACTGTATGAAAATACTATGTAGTTTTGCTAACCCTTATCCAACCGTACAGTAGTTACTTCCATGGAGGGGACTAACCGTATAACCATAACGCATGGTTTGACCAACTGTTCTCAAACTATGTGGTAACTTCTGTCCAACACTAGGTCCCACTTAATGGGTACATAGGATGAACAACATGGTTTCCACTAACCACGTAGTTATTGTGCATAAGAAAACAATCCACCCAAACATCCAAAATATGAAAATTTTAAATGGGACTCAACCCAAACCACAACCGGATAGATCTGGGACCAAGAAATACATAAAATAATGGAGTATCTGAAGTTGGGATGTGACATGAAGATTACAAAAAGAATAAGTTCTCTAATAATAATAATCCATGATTATATAAACTATCATCAAAATAAAATTCCTATGATAGATAAGATTGGATGTGAGGATCCAACAGACAAGTTTCCAATGATGGAAGAAGAGAAGGAAGTTGAGTTCTCAATTTTCATTTTTGAAGAATAAGGGGATTTTCATGCTCATTACAATGTATGAAACATTAATAATATAATTATATAAATAATCAATATGATGACACCCAATATATGTATCAAAAGGTGGAATAAATTATTAGTGTTAAAAATAAACTCAAGAAGTTGGAGGTTGTCTAAACAATAAGTATAATGAATTGGTGAGGAATTGAAAATTGTATAAGGACATCACCAATCCAAGTATTCTGTATTATTTATATCCCCACTCATAATGTGTGGGTAACCAAACATAAACTATGTATTTTTTTCATGGAAAAAAATTGTAAACATGTATCTCAGTATATGAGATAATTTTTTTACTTATCATTAACATATGTGGTAATGAATACTAATTATTATAGAGTACTATAAATTTTAAAAATATCATGTTTCTGGTTTTACATACTTCCATATACAAACATACAAAAAAATAATTTTAAATAAAGAATAATGATCCTATAAAGTCTAATAGGTAAAGTGATATATATATATAATTGATAAAAATTACCCAAAAATGGATTCACACCCCCCTGATTTTTAGTTTAAGTTAATGTGGTCCTCTGAATTTGTATCATAGGGATTTAAACCTCTTTTATATTGTCTATATTAATGAATTACACTTTTAAATTTTTGAATTTATTGAGTGAAATAAAATTGAAATCTAGTTTTGGTGAATATTTATTTATCTATATGAATAATTCTGTTTCTACCTTTACTTTGACTAATGGGAGAAATAAATATAGAAAACACTGAATAATATATCACTCTTGTCAAAATAAGGGTATGTTTCAGTTTCACCATGACATGATAACAAAAAATAAAAAACTATAATGGAATATGAAGAGCATCTATCTCAAGTTGCCATCAACATGAAGGAAAATATGCCTAACTTCATTAGATCAAGATCAGGTAACCATTTGGTATATGAAAATATAATATAAATTGACCTCAGGATGAAGTTTTTTTCATAAGTGGTGATGATGATAAATTAATAACTTCTCACAATATATTTTTCAGTAGATTATGGGATATTATCTATTGAATTCCCAATGAAATAGTCTCCCTTTTTCTAAAGTATTTAAAAGCATGTTTTAAGAGATTTTCCAGTTTTAAGAATAAGATGATAATTTTGAGATGGATTTACTATAAAATTTTCAAGAATTTATAAGGCTCTAAAATCTGGTTGGATCCCTTGATTCAATAATGGTGAAGTTGGAAACAAATCATCAAAATTTGAATTTGAATGTATCAAAAAACATGACGATAAATATGGAGTTAATATATCATTGGAAGAATAACGTTATCCACATGAAGAAAAGTTGATAAATATCATTGGTGTCGTGGATTTTAAGTTTGAATTAAAGTCACAGATGATTAGAAAACATGACCCTTTTATATTATAAAATTTATGATGCATGAATAGTTAGTTTAAGTAGTAATGAAGGTTTCTAAAGAGATGGTGATTATAATTTAAGATTAAAAAATACCATCAATATTAGATATCTATAATTTAAATTCATGTTTTTAACCATAAGAAGTCATATATTGATTATTTTCTAATGAATGAAAAATTAATTGTTTCTACACAATTCTCAATGGATAAATCTAGTGTTAAAATAAATATAACAACTAACAAAAATATAAAGACTTTATTCAATGATCTATCTCATTAATCTATAAAGAATGATCTTCCATCCATAATATCATGTAATAATGTTTCTCAATCAGATTTCATGAATAATAATGGTTGAAAAAAATATAAGTATAGTTGAATTAAGTTGATAATAAGACCAACACATTTACTTGGGAGGATTGTAAAAGAGGTTGGAAGTTGGTTCCCTATTAATATCTTAACAGCTTATGAAGAAAACCAAAAAATCATCATACTAAAGAAATGAGATGTTAATGTTTTTAGTTCAAAGATTCTGAAGGACAATCCTTGAAATATTTGGTTAAAAGCATTTCATTCTATAATGTTCCTCATTACTCAACGAGTGTAGGTCAGTGGGACTCTCAGATTTCTGAATATAATTGTGGAATATTTAATATCATTAACCATCCTATGGTGCATAGGGAATAACCTAAGGCCTATAGATTCCCCCTTATTAGAATATTAATCCTCTCTATGGGTGATAAGATAATGAATACTGAGGAGTTGAATCTCATTCTATCCTGAATCTAGGGTTTTTCATATTAGAGTATAATCCCTATTGGAAGAGTTTACTTCCATCTTATTTTTTTATCTGATAATGATAGATCGAGGGTGTGGTGAAATGGTTTTTCCTCTCTTAATCCGTGAATTCTTCATTTTTATTCTTGGGATTTAAATTTTATTTTTTTCCTACAAAATAATTTTACTACTCATATTTAGGATAGAATTCATGGTTTAAGTTGGGATTTTTTGGGATCCTTAAATTTTAAATGATGTAGCCTCCTGCATTGGTTCTCCAATTAGGACGAATGATAATATAGTTCATGGAAAAACTGGTTATTTTTCTAGAATTTTTGTTGGTGTGGACATGTAGAATCCTTTACCTGATTATGTTACTATTGTGGCTAATGGTGAGATGTTTGAAGTGGAATTTGAATATGAGTCAATCACTATAGTTTGTAACTTTTTTTGGTTAGTGGGGCATGAATTATCCAAATGTAGTAATGTGTGGAAAATAAATAAGAAAGGGGGCCTTATTCTTCTATAAATATGTATCATGTATCCTTTAAAGAAAGAAAAACCTAGTGGTAAGGTGACCCCGGTTGGTGTGTTAAATGACTATAGAACAAATCCTCTTCATCAAATATTTTCTCGTCAATGTGGGGTATAGGAAGGGGTAATTTCAAATGCATAAATTGATGCACTGACTGAAAATTAAATGGAGATGTCTCACTTTACATCTAGTTTTGTGCACAAAGATGGTTGTGACCTTAGTTAGAAAAATGTTGCTACTTCCTTTCGTGATGTCCTTGTAATAGGTATTCAAGCCATCATTGAAGATCAACTTGATGAGTCTCACATAGAACATGAGGTCCAATAGTAATATAACACTCAATTTTGGGAGGAGTGACAGTCTTTTAAAAGTAGAAAAAGGACATATCAAGAGGCACCAAAGATATGTTAACAGCACTGGAGACTTCATAGGTTGTAGTTACATTATCTCTGGGACAAGGGTAGATTAGTAGAATGCATGACATGATAGAGGCTGGGGAAAATGTCCTTATTCTCCACGATATTATTAACAGATCCAGTAGTATGGAGGTCTTCCGTACTGAATATGGGAGTTCATGATGTAGAGACCCAAAGCTTAACGTACATGGACATTACATTACTTTTGAGGAATACTAAATATGTGACAAAAACAGACGCCCAAAGACTGTATTAGTTTAGTGTCTTTGGAAACTCGGAACGTAATCTTCAAATCATGGTGAAAGATGTTCAACATCTCCCATAAATATATTCCCCATTTGGTTTTCTTACCTAAAACCTATCTTTATATCCTAGGGAAAAGAAAACATATAAAGGGTGAGCTCAAATGCTCATTAAGGGTAAACATTGAGAACATAAAACAATCCATAAATATTTGAATGCAAATCTTGAACATAAAATCATAACACCAAAATCTTGAGAAAAGACATAAATATTGGAAGTACATAATTCATATATCATAAGAGAACATCAATAATGATAAATATCATCGGAATAAAACATTTAATTATGGAAAACCATTAAGCGCATAATATGATTTCCATATTAGCCAAAGCATTGCTGCAAAGACCATCTTAGTGGACAAAGTCCCTTTTTGAATCGAGTCCACTCCTAATTTTAATCCCGTGTCACTGAACCAGATTAACTTACCATTCCATCCATGATTATCTCATGAGATATATATCTTTACCTAATGCATTGGAGGGAGATATAGGTCTCACCCATCTTATAATGAAATCATTCTTACGTGTTCCACAAAATAAACATAAATCATTCATCATAACCCAAAGAATAAAATGGGTTTCATAAACATCATCCCATCATAACATAATCCATATAAAAAAATAGATATAATTTCATCATAAGAGAAGTGAACCCATGTAAATCATAGAGACATTATAATTGAAACATACACATATGAAATAATGTCATCTTAGATGGAAAATGGTTTTGATAAAACACTTGAGATAAATTATTGAGGAAAATATCCTTTCTTATTCAAAATAATTTTCTTTCCAAAAAATTCCATGAAATTTTAAAATAAAAGGATTTTGTTGAAAATATTCATGAAATCTGGTAGAGTAATCATCATGAATATATGGTGTTATGAAACCATAAAAATACTTTCATGCCGTATAAGTTAAAAATAACATTCTTCACGTAATTTTGTCGAAAAAGTCTAAAAGTTCCTCATGTGGTAAACAAAAGTAAGATTACTTTCATAACATGTGGTAAAATTAAAAAATGGGTATAAAGGAATTTAAAAATTCATGAAAACTTTTTTAGAAAACATGGGCATATATTATAACAATAACCCCTGTAAATACTTACGAATAAACAATATCGGATAAAAACAAGATTAGAAAAGTTATCCCTTACCTTATTTCCAATTTCATCCATATATGTACGAGACTCTTGTATAGTGGGTTTAAACATATTATTAACTTGTAACCGAACCATAATAATATTTATGATATCATATATGGTTCACTTATGTATTTATATTACCCGTTCATTTGTTAATTCCATGTTAAAGCAACGTTTGGGGTAATATTCTTTTCATTTCTCGTACATTTTTGGACTTGTTGTTGATGATAATATTATTAATTATATCATTATTTAATTACTTCCAGAATGTAAATCATGATTTATATATCATATATATTCTGTATATATATATATATATAATAGATAGATGAATGAAATGAAATACACTGTTCATGGAGACGGTAGGCCGTACGTACGCATGAAGGCTGTTTTTCGTTTCATTATTGAATTGAATGGAATTATGTAGATAACATACATATATGTATACATAAATCCAGTAGCATTATTATTTCATATAATTCTTGATTAATTATTATATATACTTTATAATCATTCTTGAATTGTTAACAGGGAAAATGAATCTCATCGCGTCGTGGAGACGATAATCCGTACGTACGCACGAGCGATGATATCGTTCCCATATTTATTGAATGGTATTGGAGTGGATGATATAATATCATAGAATCTGTATTATGTTATAATAATTATATATAGTTATTCTTTACACCATTATACCCTTCCAAGTAAGGTGGTGGTGTCAAAACTGATTACACCATGGCATGGAGACGGTATTCCGTAGGTACGCACACGTGGTGATTTCATTTTCCATAGGATGGATAGAAGGTGAAATAGGGTTGTTTCATATTTATAATAACATATCAGTATATAATTAATACTGATTTTATTACCTTATAATGAAACAACTAAGGAAGAGTAAGTAGAAGAAGACAGAAACTTGAAGGAGTCGGTAGAAGAGATTTACTCTTCCTCAACGCACCTCCTTTAAACTTCTTCTTAGGGCACTAGAGATTACCTTTTGAGAATACCATAACCTATATTATGTAACTAGATAGGTTGAGAATATTGATTGTAAATGTTTTTCCAAGATTCAAGGCTCAAAAGGGTGTGAAGAGAAGAGGGAAGGGGTTCCCTTTTTATAAGAGAGGAGAGAGGCACCTTTGAAAAAACATAAAATAATATTTTATAATAAAGTCATATTTGGTTTATAATAGCTCCAAATTGATTTATTTATACTCTAAAGTTTTGATGGGTCGAAATACTCTCAACCAATAGGTTTTATACATGTTCAGGTTACTATTTTAACATTATCATTTAGATTTAACACTAAGTTAAATAATTTAACTTTTACCGTGTCTTCTTGTTTTCTTACACTACATGGTTAATAAACATACTATAACAAGCCAAACAAACCCAAAGTGGTTAATTATTAATATATATAACCTTATCTATGTCATTTTTCCGAACTATAGATTTTTATAAATAAAATAACAATTAATAATATAATATTTGTTTTAAAGACTATTTTATAACAATTTTTACACTATTTGGTAATTGATTTTTGTGAAAATCATAACAGAATGATTAGTTCAAAAAAAGTTAATAAAATCAATACTAACATGTCATATGAACCTATAAAATTAGGTTAATTCATAAAAAGTCTCAAATTACATTTATTTGGGTATTTATAATATCAATTATGTAAATATTTCAATAATATAGTAATTACTTCATCATCATTGTGTCATAAATAAATTAAATTATTTAATGTCTAAAAATTATAAATAAAATACCATTAGGTAAGAAATCTTTGTATTTTTCTAATGAAAATTTATAGTCGAATTTATCTTATTATAACCCTATATTAAAAATGTTTTAGTTATTAAACTTTGATTTTAACTATTTTAACTCTTCTTTATATAAAATAATAATAAATGTCCTAATCTAATCCAAGTAAAACTAAAGGGTAAATTTTTATTCCTAAGATTTTTTTTGGTCTAATTATTCTTATCCAATAGAATTTGGACATGTTTTAGGGTAATAATAATATCATTTTTACCCTTAATTAGCCTATTTACTTTTAACCGTGCTAAATAAAGGTAAAAAGTTACTATTCACCAAAATTTATTTTTATCTTATTGAACCACATTATACTCCTTCATATTAACCATGTCTCTCGGATATTCAAAATTTCACTTACAGAAGCGGTAAAATTATATTTTATGTAAATTTTCAAATTCTCCTATGAGGTGGGTAAAAGGCGGTGAAAAGTTCAATAAAATTTTTATATGTCTAGAATTATTATAAAATGACTCCAATGAATTAAATTGAACATATATAGGTATTATATATCAATTTTGACCTAAAATAAATATAAAATAAATAATTATTGAAATAAAATGTATGTTTTTAAAAAGTAACCGAGTGTTTTCACTATTCATCAAAAATTGAATGTTTTTAGAAAAATACCAAAAATTCACCCTAGGCTAATTTTGATATTCCAAATCCAAAAACTAAGTCCATTTTGAAAGATAAAATTTATAAAATTTAAAAAATGGGGTATTACTATTCATAACGGCTAGTTTATAGAATATTTTAATAACATATTGTTGTTTAGTAAAACTCGGTATTGCGTACAACACACGCTATCATGGAAGGTTGTGATTATGTGTAAAGCAAGCCAAGTCAGGGTTTTGTGTAGTGCAAGATTCCTTTCTTGTTTTGTATAATATAATCCAACCATATTTCATTTATATATTGAATATATATATATATATACACTCAATGTTGTGTATAATAACTTCTATCAAACGAACATGAAATTTTGTGTAACACGATCCAGGAGTAGTGTTGCGTATACGGTGTTGTTTATAGAACAAGATAATTTTGGTGTCGCGTACAACACAAGAGATCAATGAAATTAAAAAGAATAATTCTCATAAAATCTCGGGTTGTTACATTCTACCCCCCTTAAAATGAATTTCACCTTCAATATTTATCGGGGTTATAAATGGTTTACTACTTGAAATTTTCTTCCATAGAAACCCCCATCGTAAAAAGGAATACCAAAACATAACTTTAAAAAACTAAATTATAAATTTTGACCGTTACACAAATTAAATCATCACTGGGTTTCCACATTGGAGAACATATGTGAAAATATGGATATGGAAGAGAAATCTAACCATCATGTCCTGATGGAGAGTGGAAGAGAACATGGATATGAAAAAGCCATCAATCACAAATCCAAAAATTTGTGATGATCTAAGGTTCCATCTAATTTATCAGTTATGAGGGTACTAAGAAAACATTATTTGTTTCCAAGATCATTTCCCTAATGTTGATGAGCTTTTACATAAGGAGAACTACTTACTTGATTTCACTATAATATCATCGTTGGTCATTCCATGAAAAATTTCCACTTCATCTCTTTTAAAAAAAATGAAGTTGAATTTTTCATTCATTAAGTGTTAGCAAATCAGGCGATAGTATGATAAGTCAACCCATATGTTTCTATCACAAAAAGTTAGAATAAGTTATTAAATATACATAAGTCCATATATGGTGAGATTAATCATATATGATTCCAACAATGGACTTATACTTCATCTATCATACAGATTAATAAAATAAAACTAGTTTCTACTAACAAGGGACATCATGTAGGCCAGTGGTATCTGATAAGGGCATGTCGTACTTCAGTTTTGGGTTCGATTCCCACATCCTTGTCCGACATGACAGGTTGTCGCTCATCCTATGGGTTGTCATTTTTTTCTAAAACTATACTATTATAACATTCCAAAAATAATATCGAAAACATGTTCTATCCTTAAATAATACTATTTTATGTCCAACATAATCCATTCTAATCATTACGCTTATCCAAAATACATCTGTCCAATCTCATAGTATAAAGAAAATGGTTACATGAAAGGTAACATAACAAGCATGTGAATACCATCATTTATCCCCCATATATCATAAGATATATATTGTTGGTCACATTCAAAACATGTGAATACCTTAATCATGTATTATTTTGAAACATGAATTACCATAGAACCTTAGTGAAAACATGAGTTCTATCAAAAGTTAACTCTTTCCATATACCAAAATCCCAAAAATTATATATACTCAAACCATGATATCACTTAGTCCTTATATCAATCATGAGATCATGAATACTATCAAAAATTCATTTTCTCTTTATCCCTTCATTATGGACATATAATCTTCTTTACAAAAATATCTGAATAACCTTTCATGGTTACCAGTACCATTCAACATATACTTTCAAATAATTTAGGAAAAAACAATAGTGTAACAATCCTTAGATGATTCTTTATTCCATAGTACCATTAACATAACTCTTGGTAGACATACAATCATTCCACTACCTTCTTAAATCATTGACCAGCTTTAATACTTCTTTCATCTCATATATAATTTGTAGTCTTCTCATCATCATCCACATAAATACTACCCATATGACCATGATGATTCTCTTCATGAGATTTTCCCTTAGGTAATTGGTTTTCATAATGCCCATACATTCCACATTTAAAAAATCTAATCATTGTTGATGTCATACCAATACCATTATCCTTCTCCATGGTGTTAATTGATCATTTTCCATTTAACTTACTGGATTTGTGTCCTTCTTTTCTGCACCCAAATAATCTTCTAGTTCATTTGAAACATTCTCCTTGATGCCTCTTCCCACATGATTTAAATGAGATAAATTGATCTTTCATTCCTCTATGATCATCATGAAACTCCATCTTTCTCTTATTAGCTGAGTTTGGAAACATTCCAAAGTTGAGATTATTAATCATATTATGAGATTTCAGATTAGGCATAATAACGATGGTTGAAATTCCAAATCCCATTTCATTTGGTTACTCAGGAAGAAAACCATTCCATTGTCCATCATATCCTCCTTTATCATGAATATTCTAGTTTCTAGCCATTTTCTAAAACCCAAAAACAATAGCGTGAGAGGAAAAAATCACGCTATCGAAAACAACATAATAATGGGGGAGTACTGTCAATATCTAACATATTAGGTTACATTCTAAGATCGTTACTGTAATTCTAGGACTATAACATGTACGTATACATATCCTTAGGGACTTCCCTAGACATACGTAAGAAATATCTCTAGGGATTTCACTAAAGTTTTCAAATCCTATTTTCCAAAGGTTAACTAAACCTTGGCTATGATACCAACTATAGAGACCAAAAGCTTAACGTACATGGAAATTACATTACTTTTGTGGAATACTTAATATGTGACAAAAACAGACGCCCAAAGTCCATATTAGTTTAGTGTCTTTGGAAACTCGGAACGTAATCTTCTAATCATGGTGAAAGATATTTAACATCACCCATAAAGATCTTCCCCTTTTGGTTTTCTTACCTAAAACATTTCTTTATATCCTGGGGAAAAGAAAAAAAATAAAGGGTGTGCTCAAATGATTAGTAAGGGTAAACATAGAGAACATAAAACAATCCATAATCATTTGAATGCAAAAACATGAACATAAAATCTAAACATCAAAATCTTGAGCAAATACATAAATCTTGGAAGTACGTAAGGCTTATATCATAAGGGAATATAAATCATGATAAATATCATGGGAATAAAACATTTAATTGTGTCAAACCATTAAGCGCATGATATGATTTCTATAGTAGCCATGACATTGATTCCAAGACCATCTTAGTGGATAAAGTCCCTTTCTGAATCGAGTCCACTCCTCGTTTCAGTCCTATATCACTGAACCGGATTGACTTACCATTCCAGACATGTATATCTCATGAGATATAAATCTTTACCCAATGCATTGGAGGGATATATTGGTACCACCTATCTCATAATGAAATCATTCTTATGTTTTCCACAACATAAAAAAAAATAATTCATCATAACCCAAAGAATAAAATGGGTTTCATAAACATCATCCCATCATAAAATAATCCATATAAAATAAATAGATATCATTTCATCATAAGATAAGTGAATCCATGTAAATCATAGAGACATTATACTTTAAACATAAACATATTAAACAATGTCATATTATATGGAAAATGGCTTTGATAAAACTCTTGAGATAAATTCTAGAGGAAAATATCCTTTCTTATCCAAATCATTTTTTTTTCACAAAATGCCATGAAATTTACAAAAAAAATCATTTTTTTGAAAATATTCATGAAATATTGTAGATTAATCTTCATGAAAATAGTGTGTTATGAAACCATAAAAATACGTTCTTGCTGTATAAGATAAAAATAACATTATTCTCGTACTTTTTTCAGAAAAGTCAAAAAGTTCCTCGTGTGGTAAACATAAGTAAGATTCATTTCATAACTTTTGGTAAATTTAAAAAATGGGTAAAAAGGACTTTAAACAGACATGAATTTTTTTTAGAAAACACATACATAGATTATAACAATAACCCTAGTAAATACTTACGAATAAATAATCTCGGATAAAAACAAGATTGGAAAAGTTACCCCCTACCTTAGGTCCAATTTCTTCCGTACATGTCTGAGACTCCTATATAGTGGGTTTAAACATATTATTAAATTTTAACAGAACCATAATAATATTTATGATATCATATTTCGTTCACTTATATATTTATATTACCCGTTTATTTGTTAATTCCATGTTAAAGCAACGTTTGGGGTAATATTCTTTTCATTTTTTGTACGAGTTTGGACTTGTTTTTCATGATAATATTATTACATATATCATGATTTACATACTTCCAGAATGTAAATCATGATTTATATATCATATATATTCAGTATATTTATATATAATAGATATATTAATGAAATGAAATACACCGTTCATGGAGACGGTAGGCCGTACATACACTTGAACGTTGTTTTTCGTTTCCTTATTGAATTGAATGTAATTAAGTAGATGACATACATATATATATACACAAATCAAAAAGAATTATGATTTCATATATTTCATTATTACTTATTATATATACTTTATAATCAATCTTGAATTGTTAACATGGAAAATGAATCTAATCGCATCGTGGAGACGGTAATCCATACGTACGCATGAGCAAGGATATCGTTCCCATATTTATTGGATGTTATTGGAGTGGATGATATAATATCATAGAATCCTTATGATTTTGATATTCTTTACACCATTATACCCATCCATGTAATCTGGTGGTGGAAAAATTGATTACACAACGGCGTGGAGACGGTATTCCGTATGTACGCACGAGCGGTGATTTCATTTTCCATAGGATTGATGGAAGGTGAAATAGGGTTGTTTAATATTTATAATAACATGTCAGTATATAATTAATACTTATGTTATTAATTTATAATGAAAAAATTAAGAAGACTAAGTAGATGAAGAAAGAAACATGAATGAGTCGGTAGAAGAGATTACCTCTTCCTCGATGCACCTCCTTTAAACATCTTCTTAGGGCACTAGAGATGGTATTTTGAGAAGACCAGAACCTCTATTATGTAACTATAGAGGTTGAGAAGAGGAATTTTCAGGGTTTTTCTGAGCTTCAAGGATCACAAGGGTGTGAAGAGAAGAGGTAAGGGGTGCCCTTCTTATAAGGGAGGAGAGGGGCACCTTTGGAAAAACATTAAATATTATTTTATAATAAAGTCATATTTGGTTTATAATAGCTCCAAATTTGATTTATTTAGAATATAAAGTGAGTAGGGGTCGAAATACTCTCAACAAATATGTTTTAGAGAAGTTTAGGTTACTATATTAACCTTATCATTTACATTTAACACTAAGTTAAATAATTTAACTTTTACCGTGTCTTTTTGTTTTCCTACACTTCATGGTTAATAAGTTTACAATAAAAAGCCAAACGAACCCCATGTGGTTAATTATTAATATATATAACCATATATAAGTCATATTTCTAGACCATAGAGTTTTTGGAATAAAATAACAATTAATAATACAATATATTTTTTAAAAACTATTTTATGTCAATTTTGACACTATTTGGTTTTTTTGTGAAAATCATAAAAGAATGATTAGTTTGAAAAATGCTAATTAAATCAATAAGAACATGTAATATTAACATATAAAACTAGTTTAATTTATAAAAAGTATAAACTTACATTTATTTGGGTCTTTATAATATCAATTATGTTAAAATTTCATTAATAAGGTAATTACTGTATCATCATTGTGTCGTAAATAAAATATATTATTTAATGTCTAAAAAATATAAATAAAATACCATTAGGTAGGAAATATTTTTATATTTATAATGAATATATATAGTCGAATTTATCATATTTATAACCATATATTAAAAATGTTTTAGTTTTTAAACATTGATTTTAACTATTTTAAATCTTCTATAAATAAAATAAAAATAAATGTACTAATCTAATCCAAGTGGACCTAAAGGGTAATATTTTATTCGTAAGATTGTTTTTGGTCTAATTACACTTATCCAATTTAATTAGGACATGTGTTAGGGTAATAATAATATCATTTTTACCCTTAATTACCCTATTTACTTTTAACCGTGGTAAATAAAAGTAAAAAGTTACTTTTCAGGAAAAAATTATTTTTATCTTATTGAACCACTTTTTACTCCTTGATATTAACCGGGTCTCTCAGATTTTTGAAATTCCACTAACAGAAGCGGTAAAATTAAGTTTTATGTAAATTTTAAAATTGTCGAAGGATGTGGGTAAAAGACAGTGAATAGTTCAATAAAATTATTATATGTATAAAATTATTATAAAATTACTCCAATGAATTAAATTGAACTTATATAGGTATTATGTATCAATTTTGACCTAAAATTAAAATAAAATAAATAATTATTTAAATAAAAAGTTTTTTTAAAATAGTAACCGAGTGTTTTTACTATTCATAAAAAATTGAAATTTTTCAAAAAAATACCAAAAATTCACCCTAGGATATTTTTAATATTTTGAATCCAAAAATGAAGTCCATTTTGAATGATAAAATTTATAAAATTACAAAAAATCGGTATGACTATTCATAATGGCTAGTTTATATAATATTCTAATAACATATCGCTGTTTAGTGAAACTTGGTATTGCATACAACACATGCTATCATGGAAGGTCGTGATTGCATGTAAAGCATGCCAAGTTAGGGTTGCGTGTATTGCAAGATTCCTTTGTTGTTGTGTATAATATAATCCAACTGTGTTTCATTTATAAATTGTATATATATATATATACTCAATGTTGTGTAGAATAACTTCTATCAAACGAACTTGAAATTTTGTGTAACACGAGCCAATAATAGTGTTTCGTATACAGTGTTGCGTATAGAACAAACTAATTTTGGTGTCGTGAACAACACATAACATCAATGAAATTAAAACAAATTCTCATAAAATCTCGTGTTGTTACACTCGTGGCTCTGAGTTCAATGCATGGGGATCAGCCTTGAAAGCACTACTAGAGAGATTTGATCCGGTTAGGGAGTTGAAATATTCATTTGCCATGGAACCATTAAATACTATCTCTCAGGTGGATGATGGGAAATTACAACATCCAAAGAAATGGAGGAGAAGATGACACATATTTGGTAGAGGTGGTGGACGTCGCCTCACTGATGTTTCATCCCTACTTTTGGAATGATTTGGACTTTGCTACAAATTTTGTTTTACTAGTTTTTTATATTGTCTTTATCTCATATGTTGTTTATATTCCCCTTTAATAAATTTTAAGATCATGGGATGATAACCCATGGTCTTTACCATTCATCATAAGACGCCAAAAATATGGTTATGAAGTAATAAGAAACCTTAAGGAGTAAGTAGAAAAAATTGTTAATCAAAATTTCGCCCAAGAAGACATCTGGTAGAAGAGTTTTGAATCCCTTATATCCCAAATCAATGTGGAATAAGAAAATTATAGAATGCAAAATAATTTATTAGAAGTATGGAACTCAAAATAATCGATGTGGAATATCTAAACCTATAGTTATTATACAAAATGATATATCAATAAATTATCCAAAATATTTTCAGAGAATGTGGAAAATTGAAGTATTATAGGAAAAATATAGAGATTAATGATCATAAATTATTATACACGATAAGAAAATCAGATGAGGCATTTTATGTTTAAGAAAATTGTTCTGTTAAAGTTGTTTTTGTGAGATATAATAGAACTATTCATATATATTTTTTAGCCAATATAATTGAATAATATATTATCATAAAAAGGATTAATATTATAGTTTACATAAATTGAATTAATAATAGACAATATCCAAAAAAATTGGCAATTTTGGAAGGATTCAGGCATTAGTAAGAAGGAAAATAACTAATGTTCTAATTAAAAAGAATCAATACTAGAGGATATGGAGAAACATAAATGAGAAAGCAATCTAACCTTTATTGTTTACATTAAAAATAATTGGTGAGACATCTTATTCTAAAAGTATTATTCTTTTTCTCTTTTCTCTTTTGAATTATGTCATTGGAGGTGATGTAAAATCTCTTGGTGAGAACCTAATAAAGTGAAATGGACTTCAACTTTCATAATCATTCAACAATAATGTTTCCATCCCAGAATATTTCCAAATATGTTTTACTAAAAAACTTATAATAGGATCATCCTTTATGTACATCAAGTTATTTTTTCCAACACATGATTTAAAATTGAATGAATATACCAAATTTTTTTGATCATACATTTTGAACTCTAAATGAATATATTAAAAAAGATCATCCAGGGTTTAGATATAGAAATTGAAAAAATTGATAGCCACATAAGAATGATCCATTTCGGTGTTATCTCAACATTATGTT
This sequence comes from Viscum album, assembly GCA_963277665.1. Taxonomy (NCBI): domain Eukaryota; kingdom Viridiplantae; phylum Streptophyta; class Magnoliopsida; order Santalales; family Viscaceae; genus Viscum; species Viscum album. Next base: position 250,701,337 of record OY728123.1, read on the forward strand.
TCTAAATAATATCAATATAAGATATTTATCATTAGGAATATCTTATGTAAGACCTCATTACATGGGAGAAAATGAAGTTTGAATATTTTACTTGATGAATCATTACTTTATATAACTATAATTAATCAAGGATGTCCTATATGGAATGTATTTATAAAAGGTATGTCTCATTTATATCTCTAAACCTTGTATATAATAAATAATAATCATTAAAAACCGGGGGAGAAATTATATTAAGTAAGTAAAAATGAAAATTCGTTGTATGGAAGTGCACCATGGTCATTCAGCTTACCCGATAAACTATAATGTTTTTATTTTGTTGGATGATGTGAGTAGAGGTGTTTTTGGTTAATCTATCATGAAGGTGTTTAATACCTAAATTATAATATCAATATTATAATACAATTATACAAACCATGATGGGAAATTTATGAATTCCAATTCCATTAGGTATCAAGACCATTTTGTAAAGAAATTTTTGGTTTTGTAAATAAAATCATCTTGGTTTATACAGAAATCATGGATCATAAAGGCATATAGTGAAATGATAGATGGCATATTTCATAAGAATGAACTGACACCCTTTTACCATGAACATTTTATATATTTTAAATAAGTTTGATACAATATTATATGGAATGAATTTTGAAAAATTTAAGTGGATAGAATGTTTTAGAATAAATATAGAGAAGGATTCACAAATTGAAATATTAGTTTTGCATGTAATTTGATGGTATTACAAATAAACACAATGAAAAATATTTAAGATCCCACTTTTTATGGGTGTGTTATTTGATATAAATGTATTTAATTGGTTTTAAATTATTTTCAATGAAATATAACTATTTATTTATTGTCAATATGTTAACGTATTTATAAAGAAGAAGACACTGGAACATTTGGTAGAAGTATCCGACCTTGGCAACAAAGCTGATGTAGCCAAGAAGACTGGATGAAGAATAAATCAAGTTGTCAAGTCTTATTATATTAATAAATAAATACATGGTGTTAATTACTTTATTATCTATGGATTATATTCATTATTTTAAAGTAAAAAAGGACATTTTAAGACATCTAATTTACTTATAAATATTGATGAGATGTTCTGTATGCCTCAATAATTTTCTTAATGATTGGAGATTAATGTTTGTTATCAATATTTTGAAGTTTCCTTAAGGATTTTCCTTATGAATACTGAAAACTAATATTCATAAAGGTAGAAAAAATTACCGATCATAGGAAAGAGTGCCTATTTTATTGGAATAATGTGATTAGATAAGGGTTTCCAAGTAATAAAATAATGTGGAGGTTTCTGAATTGTTCTATTAGAAAGAGTGTCTAAAGGATATAATTTTTTTATTCCTTATTACATATTCCATTAGAAGGATCAATATGTATATAAAAGTAGGACATAGGAATGTTTGAATGATCATCATAAAAATGATCAAATTAGCATCAGACTGATGTGAACAGATAGAGTCAATCAGATGCCAAGTGTAAATAAATGATTGACCAATTACATGTATTGTTACATTCGAATAAAAATGATTGGAAAAAATAATATCTTTTTATTCATGGGAATTTGTTAGTTTTTTATAAAACATCACAATTCCTTTTTGATGTGATTCAAGAATAAATTATAATGTAGAAAAAATTCATTGAAAGAGAGTCAAATCATCTTAAGTCTAGAGGGGATATTAAAGAGTAGATTTAGAATGTTCTTGACGTAATGATACAAATTTTATCATAGATCTTAGTGGAACTTTGTTTTTTGGAAATTATGAAATTATAATTTATGTTCAAAGTAGGATTACTATTTATTATATCAAGAAGGTGTTTAGAAATATCCCTAAGAGAATTTTAGATGTTACAGAGAATGAATGGGGAAAATATTTAAATGATTATAGCTAACGAATGGATATGTGAAATCCTTCATATGAACATGGTAATTCATAATAAATACTTTATTATTAATAATATTTCTAATGATCTATAACACTCTTTATAATGAATTTGATAATTATATGAAATTTGTGAAGATCATCGAAGAAATATGTCTCTATATAAAGCAATTAGATAGTGGTTTTAAAGATATGTTTATTAGATTAGTATTTACATGAACCATCATTAGAAAAAGGATGATGAGGTTATGAAATAGTTTCATCATACTTAATTATTTGAGAAATTTCCTTAGAAAATGTTTTATAATTAAATAGGGATGAGTATTACAAAGTTATATAATGATGTTATATGGATTCTTTGAAAAAATAGAGTGTAATAGATCTATGAATATTCATTAGATTGAGAAAAAAATACAAAAACACTAAGAACCCATTATATAGAGGAAGACATATGTGAAGATATTCTAGATAATGTTTCATATTTTGATCAAATACATCCTTTATTAAATGATGTATTTGAAAAAACTCTTACAGATTCCTTGGCCAGAGATATTTTTATAGAGGCTACGATGGAAAGTGAGTTCGGAGGATGCATCTGATGTAGTTACGTGATGATTCCCATGTTGTAAAACAAGAATAAATTGGAATATTTTAAGATATCTTAAGTTTCAAAATTAATTTTTTTTCTTGAATTATTTTATACACAAAATCATGTTAGGTTTACAATACACACAACATTGAGTTAGATTGTGTTACATAGAAGACCATTTTTACTTCTGTTTAATGGTGTACCTATTTTAAAACTAAATTTTGACACTTTTATAAATGTAATTTATCAAAAAAACATCATTTTTTAATTTTTAAGGTATTAATTATATTAAGATGATTTTTTGGTATTTTTCAGATAAGTTTCATTTTTTATGAATAGTGAAAAATACTAAATTTTAGTCGAAAACAACATTTTTTGTTTAAAAAAATTATATTTAAATAATTTTTAAGTAATTTTAAAAAGTAAAAATATATAAATTTTAAATATATTAATTCATTTTAGGTTATTGGAATATTTTTTCTACTGAATTTAGATATAAGAACATGTTGAACTTTTTTACATTTCCAATTTAAAAACTCGCTTTCTCACCACGTCTGTGGGATTAGATTTAAATTAAAATATTTAAATTTTGTGAATTTAATTTAAAAAAATTTCTATATAATTTTTATTCAGTATAATATTTATATTCAAATATTATCAACTAATTTTTTGACCAATATACTATGTGAATGAAATTAAAATTAATTCCACCAATTAAGATACTGTTAAACATAAAAAGGGACTAACCCATAAACATAAGGTCCAAAATTACCTAGATACTTTTCTAAAATCAAGTACCTATAAATAATTATACAATATCCTGTATTGTTTATAATTTTATTGGTCATTGGGATACTATTTCATGAATGTGACTTATATAAAAAATTTAGTAAGGAAAAAAGACTACAAAGGAACCTTCCATGACTTTAACATTTATAAGGATTTAGAGAATGGAATAAGATACATATAATAAGTTATAAAATTTATTTTCAATTTTATGTTATTTTTTAATCATGGTAATTTAATTTTTTTTTTATATGATAAAACTTCATTAAATGCTTGACAAATGCTAATGCAAGGACTATTTAGTTAATAATTAAATAAAACAAATGAGGATAAAAACATTTACCGTAAAGTAAATATACTAAACTATTATGTTCCAATATAATTGAAGATTAATATATAATGTTATATATATTTTAAGTTAATATATTTTAATTCCAATAATTTTGGAACATTTCTATATTAAAATTCGGTATATAATGCCAAATTTGAATTTAATGGTATTCTAAAATAAATGATATTTTATTAAAAGAATTAAAATTAATAAAAAACTTATATTCATAAATTTTATTTTTAAATGTTAATAAATATAAAATATTTTCCCATCATGGGCCTATTGATCTTTTATAATTAAAATATTGACTCTTAAATATTAAAAACATTGTTTCCATTGTTTGGGTTAAAGTAGTGTACTTACGCATTACATGTGCTCATTTTAAAATTAATTTCAAAAACACACTGGATTAATATTTCTTAAAATTAGTTAGTATATTTATAATTAATTTGTTAAATAAATTATAAAAAATTTTACTTTAATATAGTCTTAATGGTTATATTATATTGGATAGAGAAAAAGTTACATTTATAAAAACCTAAAATGTTAAAAATAATATATCTTAATGTCTATGGGAAAAGGCATTTATTTTTTTGTTTTGTGAGTGTATATTGACCATACATACCACATAATATATTATTTTTCTATATTGGAAACACATGACATAGGCAAGATGTCCCAATAGTGTTTATCATTAGGAATTTAGAAGAATATCACTTCTCCACCACTATAAAAATCCATTCACTCTTCCCCTTCCACACACATCTTAAGAAAAATTGTAGAGTAAAACTTTTACACAAATAAACCACAAAAATCAATCCGCTCAACCAATATTCATAAAATTTTCTATAAATCCAATCAAGGAAGCCATTTGTTTCAAAACAAATCAAGTTACCCGAAATATAGGTAACATTATTTAACAAGCATTTATGATTTACTTCTTTCTCAAACCATTAAATTATACATATAACATGATTTTATTATAAAATCAGTACCCTAAATATAATAATATATCTTTATTTAATTTTTTATTCTTAAAATTAAACAGATTTCCATCAAATGTGTAATGAAATTACCGTTCATGCACGACGAACTACTACCTTGTGAAATGACGTGGTTCTAATTTCCTATACCACCGATCATAGATGGGAATTATGATAGAAAACCAATTCATTATATATTCATTATATTTATGATTTCATATACGTATTTAATCTTTATATAACACATATATTTATGCATTCCATTTTGTATAAATTCAATAACATCGCTTTTGGATGTGTGGACTACCGCCTCCTCAAAGCGAAGTGATATATTCACACATTACATGTATGGTATTTAGGATGACATTAATTAATAATATGTGACATACATAAAATATATATGATATTAATGAAATAATTACCTTTCTGAAAATATAATATATCATTTTATTTATTACACTTTTCACATATAAAAAAATTGATTACGTTATTTGTGGATGTTTGTACTACCTCTCATTGACACGGTGTGATTCCTTTTACATCAAAATAATTATATATATAAGTATATATTATTAATTAAAATGGAATTATTATATAATTATAATTATATAAATTTAAAAAAATTACTAATCATCTTTCTATAATGATCATTTAAAAATAGAATCATAACTCATGCCTACGTATGCCCTACCGTCTCGGTGATTGTAACAATGATTCATTTTTCATAACCATCATTCATAATTGCTTTTAAAAGTATAATTGATGTTTAAATATAATTATTATTTCATGATTATTATTCTTGATATATTTATATAAGTAAACCGTTCACCATAGTTGGCCTACCAAAATCTTTTCTCACACATGTACCTAATTTGGCCAAAACACCCAACCAAAACATAATTGATTAATTATTTGTATAAAAACTTATACTGAGTGAAAAAAGTGATAATATAACCGAGAATGGTTCTCATGAAATGAATAAATAACTATAAGTTTATTATTATGTAATTAAAATACACATATGATAAATTTGACTAATGGTAAGGGAGTTCTTCTGAATTTCATTTAATTGAGGAATATTGTAATGTTAAACACCAAGTTCTTTTCATATGGTGTATATAATTCCCTTTAAAATTTTATATCAGGAATCTCCATATTCATTAAAAAAATTAGTTTAATTAAATTTTCTTCCTTCTATTTTATTCTGATTCAAAGGTTTCAAAGCGTTATGGGACACTTTGGAATGTTTAAGTATTTTTTCTTGAAGAATGTTTTCATAATTTATCAATGGTATTTTCATTCATCAACATCAATATCCCATGTTTTTACTTATCCTATAATAGAGAGTTAATGATAAATCATTATTATTTATTAAATGAAGATATTTTATGATAATGAACATTTTTTATTATTTAAACCCATTATTCAATTCATAAAGAATTCTTTGGACTAGTGTGACATGAGTTGGGGACCATTTAATGTAATCCAATAGATGCATCGGTAGTCTCATGTGATTAATAATTTAGAAATATTATATTGGTTTATACTCGGTATGCTAAAATGTTCTTGGAAATTTCCTAATGGTTTATATACCATGTACCTATGAAACATGACATCCAATAATTAGGAATTACCATTACTAAGAATTTAATTATTATTATTAATATGCATGATATTTTTTTGTCAACATTATATATTGAGGCATTTAATTTCCAGTTTATTTATAAAATGGAATGTCTTAGTGTTATTTAGTGTTTCATATTAATTATTCCTTATCTTATAATTTTATTGGAATGTGTTCTCAGTTATTTACCATTCCATGTTTATTATTCATTTTTATTCATTATTTCTTATATTTTACTTACCCTTACTGAGCATTTGAGATCACCATGATTCCTTATTCCTTTAACCATGATACCAAGATTAATTCCTAGAATAAGATTCGAGTATGATGAGATTTTACTTATTTTACACATTATTTTTCCTTCCCAATGTATTATGGGTATCATGTTTGTAATATTGTTTTTTAAAACTACTAAACTATTTCATCCTTTGAGATTTGATTCCTTGTAACAATTCTAATGTAGTAAATTAATTCACCAGATGAGATATTATAGGGTTGAGGTGTTATAGTTGGTATTAAAGAAAGTTTTTTAGAGACCATGGAAAATAGATTTATTGAAAAATCGATCAGGGGAGATAACCCTATGTTATGAATTAATTATATGTAGAGAAGAACAATGAAAAGAAACAATGTTTATTTTTATGATATTATCTAAGTATGAATCTTTCTATTTATGTTATGTATTTCAATAGGTTTTGGATTATACAAGATAAGATTCAATTTATTGAATATCATTATTTAGAAATGGAAATTAATGGAAGGAATGTGAATAGAGGAAATACACAGGGTAGAAATAGTAAGAATGATCATTTCTTTTATATCCTTAAGTGAGTCATTCATGGTGATCAAGTCGCCCAAGTATTCTCATCATATGAAGACATGGTATTATGTGATAATGTGATAGAGACAGAATTTTCTATGTAATATGTCTATATGGGGAAGAAAAAGAAAAAAATAAAATTAAGAAAAAGATGGATGAAGGGAATATGGAAATATGTATTTCACCACATATAATAATTGTGGAAATAATCACCTTATTACATGATTAAAGGTAATGATAGGTTTCAATAAGTATGGAAATAAATTCAACAATTATTTTGAATTCATGGATGATAAAAAGGTTATCAGCATACAATTTTTCCACTTCAATGAGATAGAACACTAAACAAATAAATTTATCAAGTGTAAAAGGAATATACCACAAAAGAATATAACAGATCATTATCATGCAATTTCTCATACCATAGAAAAATACTAATGATTAATATTTATGTGTTTGGATTCAAAATTTTTTTTATTTGAGTGTTTTATAAATAAGTTATCATTCATGAGAATTATAAAATATATAAGTGTTGTGTTGTAGAACTTTTAATTAAGGGTTTTACACATATATTGGATAATATAACAAAAATTTATTCAGTAGAAAGGACATTTATTTTGTAAAACACATGGTTAAGGTATGTTTCAAATACAGTGATAATGACTTTGGAATAAAGTAATTATTGATTTTGAAAAATAAAATTTGATAGTATCAACATCCTTGGAACTGATTAGTGGTTTATTGAAAAAGTTTCTTATTACATCATTGATTGAGTTTACAACACTGTTGGATTTTATAAATATATCCAATAACAATATTATTACATAATGAATAAGGAAGAATAATTTTTTTTAAATATGGTTTAATTTTAATTCTTTAAGAGAATATGTAATGATGGTGTTCACAAGTTTGTTATCGGATGATTAAAAATCTACTTCATATTGAGTGAAGGAAAATGAGAAGTTCATTTTGGAAATTTAGTGACATTCAATATAAAGTGTCTGATCGTAATATTTTGTAAAAGTTAACTTTTTATGAAATTTTTTATCTCGATCTCTCTATGAGGATTTAGAGTTCAATGTATTGTGTTACCATAAATTAAAACATGTGCTAGGAAATAAACTCAAAATTGTTCACAGATCAACCAATAGATAAGATTGTGCTTATTAAAAAGAAACATATCATATTATTATATCTCCTTACATTCTCATAGAGTGAAATAATTCCTCCACTCTAGGAAATAGGATTTCAAATAAATTTTTTTTCCTATTATCATCATTTTTATGATATCAATGACATTTGTTCACACTAATAGTTTATGGAATTATGATCGACAACATTCACATGAAGATGTTCTCTCCCTTTCTCCATTAGAACATGATAGTTTTTGTTTTATTCCATGTCCATGTTTTCAATAATGTTATCCAATTTGAAATCCTATTTTTGTGGTTTCCTTAAAATTTCATTTTCCACTTATTATTAAGATGTGTTCTTGACACTATTTACAATGTGGGTTTTTTAACTACAGTATTTTCAAATATCAATCCACAGTTTACTAATACCAAGTTTTAATTTTGGGAACACAGTTTCATTATGCTGGGGAGAATGTAACACCTCAAGAAAATTAAGTATTTTCATTTAAGATTAAATAAATTTTTTTTCTATATTTCTTTATATGAATACCTAGTTAAGAATACACAACCCACAACAATGAGTTAGCTTGTGTTATACGTAAGACCGATCATTACCACTATTTAATGGAGAACCTATTTTAAAAATAAATTTTGGAAAGTTTAAAATTTTATTTTTCAAAAAAACATTATTTTTTAATAAGTAATGTAAAAATTCTCTTAAGTTGGTTTCTTCTTATTTTTCTGAGATGTTTTTTTTATGATCAGTAGTGAAAAATACAACATTTTAGTTAAAAACATCATTTTATTAAAAATAATATTCAATGTTAAATTATATTTTAAATTGGGTTTTATAGTCAAAATAGTTCAATTATAAATATAATAATATAATTTTGGTCATTGGAATCATTTTTATATTGAACTTATATATCAAAACATATTGATATTTTGAACATTTTTACGTTGAAAACCTGTTTTCTTTCCATTTCTCTGTGATTAGTATTATGGTCAGTTTTTATAATTCATTGAATATAATTTGTAAAAAAATTTCATAAATGGTTTTAATCTGTATAATATTTATTTTCTAATAAGATCAATATAGTTTTTTCCAAAATTATTAGTGAATATTAATAAAACTTATTACAATGATAAAGGTAAAATTAAGATTAACTAGATACTAATCCTTAAACATAACGACGAATATAACTTATACACTTGTCAAGAATACTTTGGATGAAAATATTAATAGTGTCCCATAATATATTTAATTTTAATTGTTAGTGGGATATTATTCCATGAAATATTCCTATATAATAAGTTACGTAAGGAAAAAGACAGGATATGTACTTTCCTTACTTTTAACATTTATAAAGCATTATAGTATGGAAGAGGCTACATAGATTTAGTTATAATTTTTTTTTCAGAATTTAAATGTGTACTTTTGGCATGGTAATTTAGCATTAATTTTTATAGATGATATAATTATGTTAAACTCTAAAAAATGCTAACACATGGATTATTGATTTAATAATAAAATAAAATAAAATATCATAAAAACATTAAAAGTAAATTATATTTAATGAAATATTTTTCTCTATTTTTTTATATTAATATATCTTGTTAAAATGATTTTATATTAATAAATTTGAATTTAAATAATTATTTTATATATCTGAATTAAAAATAAATAAATAATGTTAAAATTGACACCAATGTTTTTTACAATACATAATATTTTATTAAAATAATTAAAATTACAGAAAAATAATATATTATTCCCATTTATTGGAAAATTTTATTAAATATAAAAAATTTTCCAATCATAGTCCAATTTATCATTTATAATTTACATATTGACTTGTAGACAGTAAAAACATTGTTAGCATGGTTCAAGTTAATATAGTCCTATAGCGCGTTACAAGCGCTTGTTTTAAAATAAGTTTCCAACACACATGGGATTTCTATTTTTAAAATCATAAATATTATTTATAAATTATTTGGTCTATATTTTATATCAAATCTCATGTTAATTTAGTCTTAATGGATAAATTACTTAGGATAGACAAATAGTTACATTAATAAAAACCTAAAATGATAATAATCATGAAACATAAATACAAAGGAAGGAAATGAAAAAGTGATGTAAGTTTTGTGTTGTGTGGGTGTTTCTAGATAATAATTATCCTTCAATCCTTTATTTTTTCATTTTTTAGGCACTTGAGGTAATGTAGACCACCCAATAGTGTTTAGCTTTTAGTAATTACAAGAATCCCACTCCTCATCCACTATAAAAAGGAATTCACTATTAACCTTCCTAAAACCTACTAATACACTTTATATCATATATTATCTCTCAATAAAAGCTCTGAAAATCCCTCCCCTAAACCTAGAGTCCTTACTTTGGGAGTAAATCCAACCAAAGAGTCATTTTGTACAAACCAAAAGGAGTTACCCAAAAATTAGGTAATATTCTTCAACATGATTATATAATAACAGTAGTATCATAAAAATAATGATATATTGTTATGTTAATATTTATATCTACATATATAAAAACTTATATAGAATGGGTAATGAAATTACCATTCTTGTTCGGTGAACTACCACCGCACAAAATTATGTCATTTATTTTTTATTTACCACCCCTCATGGTTTGAAATTATATTGGAAAACCAATTTTTATTTGATATAAATGATACTTATTTTGTCTTAAAACATATATATTTCTTATAAAACGCATAAAATTATGTGTTACATTGTGTGTAAATATGATAACATCGTTTGTGGACATGTGGACTACCGCCTACTTATGGTGCTTCTATACTTTCACAAATTACACATTGCATATTAATTATGGGTTTAATTAAAAATATGTGACATAAATAAATCTATATTATATTAAGGAAAATATTAATTTTATGGAAATAAAATGAATCATTTTCATTATTACACTTTTCAAAAACAAAAATGTGAAAACTTCATTCATGGAGGTGTGGACTAGAGACTCCTCGATTGAGGTAATTCACTTTATACTAGAGGATTTCAATATATATGTATATATGATTAAATAACATGATATTTATGATATAATTATAAATATTTAATGAAAAAATGTTACTTTCCTTCTTTCCATAATAACCATTGAAAAATGGTAACGTTACTCATGTGTACATATGACCTACCATCTCTATGATTGTAACGTTGGTTCATTTTTCATAACAATCATTCATTATTAGTTTTAAAATTATAATTTCTATGTAAATATATTGATTATTTAATGATGATTATTATTTAGATGTTTATATAATGAGATCTTTGACCATAGTCAACCTACTAATTTCATTTTTCACACATGAACAGAATTTGGTCAAAACACCCAACGTAAACTTAATTGTTCCATTAGTTTTCTAAAAAATTATAATATGTGTATTAAAAGTAATAATAAAATTTAAAATGTATATCATGAAATTAAATAATTAACATAAGTTTATTACTCTTTAATATATAGCCATATGGCACAATTCATACTTAAGGTAAGGGATTTCATCTCAATTTCATTTCACTGAGGCATATATTAATGTTATACACCGATTTTCTTTTATATGTTGTTTATAATACAATTTGACATGATATATAATTAATCTATTTGTTATCATGATATTATATGTTTCATTTAATGTTATTCCTTCATAGAGATTACGATACAAATGTTTCAATGTTGTATGAGACACTTTGGAATGTTTAAATATTATTTTACTCAAGATTTATTTAATTATATTTCAATTGTATTTAAATTCATCAATATCTAAAACCCATGTTATTACATATCCTCTACTATGGAATTTTTGATAAATATATATTACTTGTTCAACTTTTTTAATTTATGATAAGGTGTGTTCCGTTAATTTAATTGATTATTTGATATATAAATAATATTTTGGACATATACAATACAAGTTAGAAACCATTTAATGTAATCCCCTTGATGCATCTGTAGTCCCACAAGATGATTCAATTAACCAAATCTGTTGGTTTTATACCTAATTTAATATATTATCTTGGGAATGTTACTGAATGTAAAAGTACCATCTTCCTAGTAAACATGCATCCAATAATTAATCAATTCCTTTATTGAGAATTAGGTTATTATTAGTATTAATCCATCATATTGTTTTTATATTATCTATGGATTTATTTCATTCTTTGACTTTTGACTAAATGGTAGGTGCTCTAGTTATTAACCATTCAGTAATAATTATTCCTTATCTAGACATTTGAGTGGAATGTGTTATCAATTATTTATAATTCCATGCTTATTATTCTACTTGATTCATTATTTATTCTTCTATACTTACCCTTCCCAAGTATTTTACCTCACCCTTAGTTTGTTTATGTTCCCTGTTATAAAAAGATTCATTTTTTGATTGAGTTTCAGGTATGATGATATTTTACATATGTAGTGCTTTATTTTCTTTTCCAAATGTATTGTGTGTATCATCTATGTAATTTGGTCTTGAAAAATAGTTAAATTGTTCTATACATCAGGATTTTCTTCCCTTTCATTATACCAATGTAATAATGTAAGGCATCGGCTCCTAGGTTCATAGGATGGGTGGTTACATGAGTATATGGGTCATTCCTAACATGAAATAAAATTTATATTCATATGGATCACCATTATATTTAAATTTTACTGTGATGGTTAGGGGAACACATAATGATGTTTACCAGGAAGAGTATCTGTTACAATTTTTGGATGGATGCCATGTTTAAGAAATTTATGAAGTATTTCTAATATCATAAATTATAGTGGTGATGAGAAAGATATTAAACATTTCAATAATATAGTAGGATTTTTCTGATTCTAAATGATATCTTAGGAGGGTTTGTGATGAATTTTGATTCCAAGATCTACACAACATTCCAAGATAGTTGGTTAACTTCTTTATTTTTGGATGTTTGATTCTATTCAAGTGGAGAATGTGATGGGAAGTAAATTCAAATTTGGGAGTAGTATTTTTAAATATTTGTATTCTAATTTCCCTAATATATTAGAAAAACAATGACTATATGAATGGGATTTGATGCATTTAGAATATGTTTTTCAAGATATTACTATATTATTGATGCTAATACTAGTTATTACGAGCGTGATGTTGCAGTTTTATGAAACGTTATTAATTAGTGAACATTGATGAAGTGTATACAAGAGGCAATATAATAATTATAATTTGGGTCAAAGTAGTAAAATAATAGATACTAGATGAAACATGTGGTACTAAACCATAAAATAAATAATCAAGCGATAAATAAACATGGGGAAGATAGGTGCTAGTTGAAGGGAATAAGGCACCAAAAATATTGGTTGTGAAAAAACATACACTATATAAAAATCAAAAAATATAATTTATCATATGAATAAAGTATATAAGAAAATGGACAATAATGGATCTAAAATATTTTATCCTGTTGAACATTCATTGGATGTATAGGATCATATGGAATGATTAGAGAAACATATTCAAGATAAAGGATGAGCAGCTCTCAGTTTCTTATTGTGAATCAGAAGGTGTGTTTATTGCTCTCAAATATAAAGGTAACACTGATTATGTAATTTAAAAGTATACAATAATTTTTAATTCCATTATATGTCTCAAAATTTTGAATAATATTTTGGTGTAATAATGTAAATGAAAATGTTCGAGACAATATACACGTGTATTATAAGGAACCCGGGAGGAGCTACTTATTAGATGAGATCATCACCAGTTTATTGATTCTTTATTATTTCAATACACCCAAATAATTTATGGGGAACAAAAAATAATATAAGGATTGTTTTTTATCCAAAATTCATTAAAAAAATTATCTTGTTATAGTAGGGAACACATATATTATTCATTATTATATGTGACAAGGACTGGTAATAATTATTGACTAGTGAACATTATAAAAATATTATGTGACAAATTTACTAGATTTCAAATTGTTTTATATAATAAGGAAAATTTAATACAATAATAATTATCCAAAACAGAATTTTTTATAAATGGATATAATGATATAATTGGATAAAAACTTCCCAACATTGACTCTCCCCCATCAAACCTCTCAGTGGTGAGTATATCTCGAAGTAATCCTATCATATTTATGATACAACCAAATATGAATAGATTTTGATGATGAATAGGAAAAAACATTCATAGAAGCCTAAGTGATACTCTGTTATAATGTCATTAATTTCTGTTAAAACAACACTAGTTCCAAATATCATTATTCAATACCTTCCATTTTCAAAACCTATATGGGAAAGTCCATCAGATGTTATGTAGATGGACCAATGTTAATGTCCCAAATGCAGTTTGATCATTTTATCGAAATTGAAACTATAATATATAAGCTATGATAACATATCTTAATGATGATATCATTGAAACATGATCTCATGGATACCTAAAGAATGCTTCTTGGATTTATAGTATGTCACTATGTTGTTGAATTTGATGCTGAGAAAAACATTTATCATTAACATGTCACCTCATCAAAACATTTAATTATTGTGATGGATTCGGGGAAGTCTTTCCTATACCTGATTATTTATATTAAAAATTATAGGAAAATGTTTTCCCTTAACTTTATTTATGAAGAATGGATTTAATTATCAATGGACTCAACGATTTTGGGAATCTTTTGAAATTTATGAGAAAAAACTTTTCAGGACAATATTGAATCCTCCTATAGAATGAAATTACTCATTCAATATTTGATGGCATTTGATAAATCATTGGTCTCTATTGTTGTACACAAAAATGACAGAGTGAATTGGAATAGTCTTTTATATCTTAGTAGAACTATTCTTAGCACTGAGAATCAATATTTATATATCATGGTAAATTTCATTACACTAATAATTTTTTGTTCAAAAAATGTAACACTACCAATAATACCATGAGGTCTAACTAGTTTCTCATAATGAACTGCTAAATTATTTCCTCAATTATCCTTTTATTACTAGTTTCATTTCATGGAAGGAGGACATTTCTCAATAGTTTGACATTCAGTTAAAAATACCAAATGAAATAAAGTGTAAGTAATGAGTATATTTTCATGTATAGGATACTTCATTGGAAAATAAGCCATTAGACACTGAACTACCTTCTGAGGAATTCTACTCTTTCCAAGTCTTCTAACAAACAATGGATATGTACTTTAATGGCAGTTATAGAATCCAAACAACAAAAAGATTAGAAGAACATAAACTAAAAAAAATTCTTCTGAGTTATCATTATATCCCCAATGAGAAAAATTCCACCATTTTTCTCATTTTTCTCATAAGGCATCACTAATAATGAGGTAGAATATAAATCCCACATATTCATCTAATAAATAGGGAAAATAATGAAGATAACACATGAGGAGGTAAATATTGATTTAGAGTTGGTGATCCAGAATATCAATGGTGAATATGTCATAAAAAGGATGAGATGATTCCCCTTATTGACTATGTTTAAGGTTTTATGGAATAATTCCCCGCTATTATAACACTAACTCAAGTCTTGTGTTCCCAAAATTCCTAAGATGATGATTTTGATAATGTATCTACATTCTTGGTAGATTAAACCTGAGAGGAAATGGTAATTTGTATTGTTCATTATAAAATGGTGTAATTATTCATTGTTAGTAGGTTGTAAGAAACAAAAGATATAAATTAAATCCCTGAGTATGTTTATTTTCAATTTGGATATGTATCTATGATAGTGGACTACCTTCAAAATATAATTATTCTACTGGGTCAAGCATAGAAAATGAAATTCAGATAATGGGTAGTAAACATCACTCTCTAGGATGGATCAAACTCTCCAAATGATCTCTATAAATGATGCTTTTACAAATTCATCCTTAGAAAAATTGTTAGAGAGGAAACCCTTGTTCTCATATAGGAGGTCTATAGTGGAGCATGTTTCACTCATCAATTGGGAGCCAATCTCTATGATTTGATATGTTTGGATAATTATAACAAAATATTGTATTGAATTTATTAGAAAATTCCATATGTTTCGGGTTATATGAAAAATTCATTCATTAGCCCCTATAATTATGGTATACTGCCAAATATTCATTGATATTTTACACTTCGAGAATTAATTATATGGGATTAAATCCAGGAGCAATAGTTTGTAATTTCAAGTACATCCTTACTACAAATGATTTCTTTTCCAAGTGATATAAGGCTATACCATTCAACAAATTCATAAAAAATTCTATCATTAATTTTTTGAACAGAAATATCATTATTATATTTGGTTTTCCTCAGACAATACTGATATATAATGTTTATACTTCTAATCATATGAACTGAAAGTGATTTATCAATAGAATGGATTTTATAATAATAACATATCATGCTACCATGAGATAAAAATTGGATATGTAGATTATTTCAATAAAACTATTTAAAATATTCTCTAAATGGTGATGGAAATGGACAAAATTTCTTTGCCTAACAACGTCTTATTTTCTTTGTCATCCTATCTGTCAATAACATGAATTACCATATAGGTAACCTCATATTCATTTGTTTATGGATGTGAGGTTGTTTTACCCATCTATATACAATTTCCATTAATCATCACTTCCATTTTTGATCATATATCTATAAATGAGTAATCTAAAATGTGATTAGATGTGTCGGAATGGATTGATGATAATATATTATGTACCCTATACTTTTTGGAGGTCCACCAATATTAGGGTATCATGATCCTCTCACATGAATGTTTTCCTCCACTGAATTCTCTAAGCGGAATTTGGTATTCATTCTCAGGACGTCGATGATAACAAAAAAAATGTCTCCAAATATTTATCCAAAATGTAAGATAAAATATGTAATACCCAAGGTATACTTAATTGGAGATTATTACCTATTACAAATTGATGGATATAATTTCCTTACACCCATCATTAGTGATTTATCAGGAAATAATTCGTATTATAAATTCCATATTTTCCTTGTTGCACAAGCATAAAAGGTGTTACCTATGTCCCTAGATGTAAAAACATAAAAGGCACAACATGGTTAATAATATGTGACCCCAAAATAATGAAAACAATAATAATCTCTATTAAAAATTAAACTACATAACTATGTCCTTATATCAAGACATTAAAATGTATTCTAAAACTCTTTATCATATGATGTATAATTTTACATTGCCGTGTCCCTCACATAAGTGCTCCCCCATTCCATGTTTTTGTCTCCTAATATAACACTTTTTATAACTATTCATGATGTGATTCCAATTCATGGGATATGTAGTGACACCTAGACACTCTAACCCGGGTTCAATCTAGAGATTATTACCCATTGGGAAGTTTTCATGTGATGGAATTTGGTTTACTTGGGTCCCTCTATTCATGTAGGTATTTTCCTTTGTTAGTAGTCTCGCCTTTATATGGTCATATATATGTGATGTTAAACTGCGTCAATTGTTATTCTCAGTTGCATGATGTTAAAATATAGACCAATTTATTTTTTATGTGATGTGTGATTTTACAATATCATTATTCAATCTTCAAGTCCTAGAATATTCCTTGCATGTCTCCTCATCACACAATGTACAACTTTAGGAAAAAGTATCCAACTCGAGATGAAAAATCAAATGATGTACATCAGAACAAATATTTTGTTGAAACATAATAAAATATATTGAATATTTAAATTCCCTCATTTTTCTGACACCAATAATGACTCATAGAATCTTAGAGTTTGGAGATTAATATTCTACTCTTCATGATTAATCTTCATTAGGTAACATTTATTCCATAGAATAAAAGATAAATTGGATAGAGTCACATCATTTGTATATACCACTCTTTCCCTCCATGAATATGAGAAAAATGTAGTGATTTTCTTAAAGAGAACTATGTGTACTTTGATTATCATTATGATCATATAAATAGTGCTTCTTCAATAACTTATTATAAGACTAACCAAAAAATGAAATTCTTTTTTTTTCTCTTATGTAATAGTTAGATATGCACTGGAGATTCCAACATAGTTTCAACCATTAATATAAACATGTCCAAAATTAATTTTCTCTTAACATACTAAGGAGTCAAATCTATAAATGAGAACTATTATTCCAAATAACTATCTTTGGATTGACTGTTGTTCTAGAGATATATGTTGTGAAACCTAGATAACTCATCCCGGGAAAAACTAAAAAAATCCCTCTTCTTATATGTGAGACAAATATTTATGTGACATGACATTAAAATAACTATGTAAGGATTGATTCCCATTCATTTGGATTTCATAGTGACATAAAGTGCTCTTAATATATGCCTAATCAGAAATTATATAAGTAAAATTGGCTAAATTGTTCCTTTTAACACATAAAATTTAAAATTATAAAACAGTATCTTGGTGATTTCCCCTTTACACATTTTTGTTAGTTGGTTTCTATATCCAAAATATAGGCATTATTATTACAAATCTCTTTTGTTATATCGCCATGTTAAATAACTCAATGGTCTTAGCAACTAGACTATAAACTGTATAGAAGCAACATCTTTACCATATAACACTAACTAACATGGTGATGGTCCATCATGTGTAACCCTAAACCGACTACAATGGTTAATTCCTTAGGTCCCAATTTCCTCCCCTACATGGGAACATGACCAGTTTAGAATTATTAGGTCTAAAACTCATCTATTACACATTGCATTAATATCCCTCTTCTAATGAGGAAATCATATCAACATAATATATTCAAACACTAGTTCTCTCATTTTATATCATTTCATGGAATAAAATGTCCCCTTTCCCCCCATATTTATTAGGAAAACCATTTTTTTTACATGTAGCTATATTATCATACCAATGAGATTTTTAGACATGTCTATATCTCCTATTCTAGGCCTAACTATAAATTACAGTAGAAAATTTATGACCTAGGGAACACCAATCTGATCTGAATGGGGAGTTTCTTAAAAAGAACTATGTTTTGATTGATTCTCATTCCAAATTGACATGTAATGATGTCTTATTTCCCTTATTCTAGTTCTATAAAAAAAGAGGATGAATTCCCTTTATCCTATGTAAAAACCATATCCATATTTGAGATATCGACATGAGTTTTCTCATCTATGAATCCATACTCAAAAAAATTGTCCTTTACCTACATGGAAATCATAACTATGTTGGGGGATTATAAAAGAGAACCAAATATAGATTGATTATCACACATGTTGAGATACATAGTGACTCTGGTATCCCACATCCTTGGCCAATTTGTGAACAAAAAAATATCCCATTTTCCTTACACATAAGCTAGATCAATACATGGAAACACTTACAGTAGCTATGTAAAGAATTGTCTCAGTATCTCAATGAGAACAGAATTACCCAGTCATGGAGAACATCAGTCTAAATTCTCCCATATTTTTTAAATAATTATGACCCTAAACAATGGGAACACATTCATATTAATAGTACCATACACTATTTGAAAACCTCGAATATATGTTCCATAAGAAATTATATTGTTACTAATATGTTCAAATCTCTTCATCAAAATTCATGTTCAACAAGAACCTACTTCACATATCTAATTTTCGGTTTAACACCATCCAATCCTTGAGTTGATCAGTCTTGTTAGTTTCTTCACATTCATTTGAAATTTTTATCATGAATAGACTAAGTATGGAAATTTATTAAATACTGCCACCAGCGTCCATAAACTAATTCTGGAATCATCTTCCCTCCATTATTAATTGTCATTATGATCTATTCGGACACCACCTAAACCCAAAATATTATCCGTGGATTGAGTGTTGTAATGGTTTCCCTACTCCCACTAGTCCACAACAACTAACAGTAGTATATGTTTTATTCTATTACTAATAGTCATTATGAACCTACTTGCCTCTATTTCTAGATAAATCAGACATCCAGAGGTTATGATTTATATATTCTATAATCAAATTATTTAGGTAAATTAATTGTCTTGGTATTGCAAAATAGTGTATCATTATAATTTTCTAGATATAAGCCTTCATTCAATGATATGTAACCTAAATATATAGAAATAATTAGTAAATATTGTTCAATAATAAATATCATATATAATAGTCTAACATGCCTAACCTTAAATTACTTTTGGAAAGAGATATAGGAAATAACAGAGTAAAACCTGACAAATGGAATTCTAGAAAAAAATTAATTATCACTATAAATAAACTATTCATGATCCAAGATGAATTCAGTAGTTAAAAGTTAATAGGAACAAAAAATTATTAGTTCAAAATACCACAAAGGGTATCCTAAAAAAAATTCATGTCATTATCAATATGATTTCTCTATACTAGACTTAGGCCAATGGTTTGGATGTGAACAAAGAGTTTCAAATATATTTGGATCCTCCATATTTCCCTTGAAATAGTTCAATTATTCTCTTTAGGCCCCTAACAGGGAAAAAAAGACACTCTTTTCATATATGAAATATTGGTTTGGGTATTTATATAAAAAATTGAAAAAGTATATTATCATTCAACCAAATTGATTAAATATAGTATTACAGTGAGGGAAAAATATAACTATATCCTATATGAGTCCTATCCAAGAAGATAAATTTTTTTAAAAAATCATTAATGAATTATTTTAATATTTTATTAATTTTTCAGAAATCATATAATTTATGATATATTGATATTACTTTTCAAATAACTGTAATTTTAGAAAAAATATAAATAATTATGATTAACAATGTTTTTATTTATTTATAGATTTAATAAAGAGAGGATCTCCCATAAACTGGATTCTATATTATTTGAAAAATGTTATTAAATCATTTTCTGAGGATCCAGAAGGCACACGGTAAATTGTGTTAGTGAGAAATACCAATTGATTAATTAATAAGTGTGTGTTTATCTACTTCATTTGGAGCACATGAATTCATGTTTCTCACTCAATCTAAGAGATCTCATCTACGTTTCTTGGTTACCTCATGATCAGTCATTTTTTATGATGGTTGGAACCTTACATATTTTTTGATAAAGTCATTTTTATGCAATATTTCACTAAATAATTTCTCTTTATTATAGAGTCCTAATTCCTAAAGGATCCATTTAATCAACTACTATGTATTTCACTCAATAAGTATATATTGGTGATTCATATTTTTGTGTTCCTCTATATATTTATGACAAGTCATTTTTTCATTATGAATCATCATCATCTTGTGTTAAATTGAAAAAACTATCATTAGTAAAAGCCACCATTGTTGAGATCTATGAACACTTTATTAATATGATCTTTCCATTTATTCTATTTTGTAATGGTTGTTCAAGTAGTAATTATTCCATTCTCTATCATGATATGACTAGTTTTTTGATGTAGCCTCATCATTGGTAATTAATTTATCCATAGGAACTAGAATGTATCCTGTAATGTGGTCACTCACTATATCACCACATGTCATTGTCAGGGAAGTGGATAGTGAATGATTCGAGTTTTCTTCATAAATATATGTTTGACCTATAGAAGCTCGATTAACATTAATTTCATTAATCATGATTGTTTTGTGTTCCCCTAGAGATGTTATCCTCATGCCATGATCCTTGATTTTTGAAAATATAAGGTCAAGTCTAACAGTTCAAACCACTTTTCATTTTCTAATGAATCTAACTCAGTGATATTGGTATCCTGTGACATTTCATCTTGTTCTTACCTCTAATTGTAAATGAATAATAATGTATTTGTCTTGAGATCACCCTTAGATCAATGTTGTTATAACATTATAACCACACCTAAGAATACTTCAGGGATAATAAAATTTTTGGTCTCATAAATGGAATAGTAATTCGAAAACTACAAAATTTTTTGGTGTTTATTATTATATAATCTATAGAAATAAGATCTTATCATCTCTTGAATTGATAAAAAATGGAACCCAAACACAGATTCCATATAAGGTTTTAAAATTTTGACACCATCATCCCCTCACTATAAGAACATCATCAAGAAGTTTGATCATGTATGATTGGGTGACAACCAATACATTGATTCAATCCAAAAATTCACTAATAAAATTCATATAAGTAGTTGAGTAAAATGATGAATAATATCCCAAGAGTTGATATAGAGATTTTTAATCAATTATTTTCAGCCAAAAACTCATAATATCCAAAAATTTCTATTTATGATCTAGTTAAAGGTCCAATTTAGTGTGTATCAGTTTGAAGTCACATAGATGTTCTAATATAAAACCATTTAAGATTTAAATTGTGATACATGTCCTATAAGGTGGCTCACCTCATCACACTTATCCTAGGACATGGTAAATCCTCACAGAACCTCAGATAATAATAATAACTTGTGTACTGAATGCCAATTGAGCCCAACATATTAAATTGGTTTACCTTACCCCTGATTCTTGCATCTCAGGATTATGATATACATATACTAAGGAAAATGGCTAGTAGTCATGCCAGTTAGAGGTCTAGGTTTAATTATGGATTAATTTCATAACCAAAAATCATATATTGACCATTTTTATAATGGACCAGTAGGTTTTCTAAGAACTAATGAACTATTGAGTATAAAAATTCCTCATTATTTTTTCTTAGGAAATAAACTTTTAGGGACTAGGAAAAGTTTGATCCATGTGGTAAAAATAATATTTGAAGAGGGATGAACATCTTCCATTAAACCACTTTCAATATTTATTAAAAATACTTTCACCGGTAAGGGAGTTATCTTGAAAACCTCCCCTGTGTTGCCAATGGGAAGGAATTAACCACACATATTCCCCATAATGGACATAATATTGATTTCATGAAGATCCTAGATGTCAATTCCAACTTCTCCCTAAGGAAAGTGGAATGTGTTGGTATCATAGAACCATCGATCAACAAAATCTTGGATGAGGTTTGAATTACAATTGATGGAACATTGTGAAATTAGAATTTCTTTTTAAATTTCAATAGTTCATAGATGTTCTTCTTTTGTAATACCACATTGGTTCACCCCATAAACCCCCTGACCACTTTTTAGAAAATTATAACATGGAATATTGTCCCATTTAAGATTCCATCAATTCATTTGGCTCTAGAAAAAACATTTTTACAATAAAATAGAACTTAAATTATATTTCCATCAATGTTAAATCATGGAACATGTGCTTTGATATTTCACTATTACATTAATTGATGATTCACAAATGATGTTAAATAACCCCATGGAGGTACCCTGATTAAATAAAATTATAATTAAATATAATTCTCTTTCAATTGGTGGAGTACCAATAAGAATTCCAAACACATGTATGATTTGTCTATTTCACAATTGATAGTCCATAAAGGTTGGTTTTTGATGGATTGTTAAATCCAAATGATGTGGGGTGACCATGTTCAATGAGTTGGGATCAACATCCTTGATCAATATATTGATACAAGTGAAATAATCAACATTAAAGACAACATTGGACCAATTTTCCATTTTTAAATTATATTGCATATATTTTTATGCACTTATTAGAACAATAATTTAGGAAATAATCAAGGGATAACTGAATAAATGGAAAACTAAGGTGTGGGGAAAACTATGAGATATATTTAAAAATATAAAATTCTCATAAATGAGGCCCCTCTAATCTAGCCTCGCTCATGTGGCTTTACTAAATCCCCATCACCCAGGTGACCATAATAAGGGACCCTAGATCTAGTAGACTCCCTAAGGTCCCCTTACTTAGGTAACCAATCTCATATGAAACAATATGGGCCCCCAATATTATATCAGTTAAATAATAATAAGAAAAAATGAATAAAGGAACGCGCTCAACTACCAGTCATGGACCAGTCCAATTTATAAGTATTTTGGTTACATCTCTCGATCTTGTCATACGAGGCCGCTCATCATGACCATCATTACTGACCTCAATTCACTAGTGGGGTTTCCTCCAACCACCACCGTTAGTAATATTGGGGTTCCACTACCCATATTTGTACAATATGGGAGTTTTTGGAATAAAAAATTTATCCACTTCATTCCACTTGAATCCCATTTTTAGGGGGAAATTTTTAGTTCTCTATTTTGGAGACAAAAGGGAAACGAATATAATATCAAGAAACTATGGAGACATTCTATATTGGCTCACTTAGGATGCCATATATTAATTTCACTTTCCCCACCTTTGGACAACTCTAACCACTAATACTATCTTGATTAGGTGTCCAGTGACTACCCAACATATGTCACCTAGCTCACCTGCAGGCACCAAGTATGATGATTAGACCTGACTCACGCATTTCCCCTATAAACACCAAACATACACCGCCTAGATAACCATCACACACCACATCAGTTTCTCGGTATTATATGCCAAGACTCCAAATGTAACCTATAAATAGATCCATTGGGAATCTAAATAGTGCTTTATTTTCCCAATTATATAATAGATACAAATCATTCATGATATTATTCGTTCCGGCTTCCTATATCTCTCTCCTACATCTTATCACTCTCAATGAGCTAATAAAAAAAATTAGTAAATGATTTTCTCCAATTTCATTTTCTAGGTGACAAACTACCAAGGTCCCTCGCCATGGTTTCCCACCATAGCGGTATTCCACATTGGGAGGCCAACATTAGTTGTATTCTACCCTGGGTAGCCCAACATAGCAGCTCACCTCCCATGGAAACCCACATTAGTGGATCACGACCTCGATCTTCCCACCATAATGGCCTATCACAAAAAAATCCACCATTTAAGCCTTCCACCAAATACTTCCCACCTTAGTGCATCACCACCTCATCCCCCCAACCTAAGAGTCATTATACATGGTATTTCCCACATTTTCATCCATCTATACAGGGTTTCCCATCTTAGCGACTCAACACCTGAGGTATCCCCACCCTAGAGGTTTATTGCTCAGGCCTTCCCCTTATGTAATCATTATGTCCTCCATTACCTAAATCTCACACATGAGAATGTTTCCTTTTAAAAATATCCCATCACCACTAATTCATTTGGTTTGGGCATTGGGAACCCCAGGGTTGCCAACATTGGTGGTCTTTTACCTAGGGAATCCAATGTTATCCGATCACCCCACAAGGAAACCCAACCCTCTAGCTCACCATCTCGGGATACCCACCATATAGGGTAAGGACCAAGGGAATCCCACCATAGTGGTATTACTACAAGGGAATCCCAAAATAGTGTCCTTCTTCCAAGGAAATCCCACCCTAGTGTTTTAACGTATAGTGTAACCCACCATATGAGACATCAACCAAAAGCTACTCGCCTTAGTATCCAACATCCCACTATTTCCCACATAAGTATCTTACAACTATGGTTAACCCACTAATATCTGGGGTATATGGAACACCAGTACGCCCAAATTGTGATTAATAATTATCTTTGAAAAGGATGTCCCCCAACATAACTTAGATAATAATTGGTGTCCCCATGTTTTTTCCAACTGTGAATACACTTGGTAATGAGGACCCTAGTATTGGTGGTAGTGGTAGTGGTGGGAAACATCTCACATTAGGTAGTGGAATTCATATCCAGCATATCCCATGAATCATGATGTGAATTAGGTAGTATTAATACCTTTTTTATTTCCTATTGAAATATACTTACACACCAATCCACAGTTTTGAAATATATAGAAATATGGGACTGGGAATCCCTTTAGGAGGAATCCCTGTGTCTTTATCTCTAGCCACCCCTAAGTCCTTGCCCAATTATACTAGTGGTTGATGAGCACATTCAATTGGGAATCCATCATAGAGAAAGCCCCTTAGACTTTCTTGTAGGATTTCATATCACTTCTACCTCCCATATCCCCAACCATTTCAACTAGTTGGAGATAATGTATGTTAAACTATGGGATTATAGTTCAAATTTAAGTCTAACTTGAAATAAATTATGAAATATTATAGACAGTCCAATGATACTTTTTTCACACCAAGAATTAATAATGTGGGATTGGTAACTCAAGTTGATCATATCCCTAGAATAATAAAAACTCCTTGTTCATCCTTCATTGGTATAGTCCCCAACCAAACGAGACAATATTTTATTTGATTCGCTTCCCAATGGGATACGTACGAAGCCTCCCAGATGATCAAACCCAATATATTTAACTCATCATTACCATACATATTGGAATATATTCCCATTGAGATCATTTCACCAACCAAAGAGAAACATTACTACTGGGTATTTTCAACAATAAAGGGTCAATCATGCATAAAACCCACACTATCCTTTTATAAAAAATTTATTCTTTGATTTACATATTGTATGATGTTAAGCTATATTATATGATCCTTTTAAAATTTTCGTAAAAGGTACAGTGTATCCTATTAAGTTGAACTAAACTATATGGGTAACGATTCGCCTCCTGAGGATGTATAGGTAAGCCCATCAGGGGCCCAATCAAAACAAAAATAAATAAAAATATCCCTAGATGATGATAAAAATATAGAATACCCAACATTGATTCATTAAAAAAGAGTTATTGAAATGTATACTTGAAAACAAATAATAAATTATGATAGATAACCTATAGTACATAAATATAGAACTATTTATGGAGAAACTCTAACATATAACCACAAATGTTAAAAAGCTGATTGAAAATATTATGTAAACAATTCCCATATTTTTATTTTTTAAGGATTTATAAACATTTCATAAATTTATAAAAGAGTCTTGGGGTATAAAATAACTCACCCAAAAAAGGTGTAGTAAGACTACATCCCATCCTATTAACCAATGAATACCCTAAGTGTAATTAATAAAGCATCCAGATGGTCTCCATCATTTGGAAAGTAGATATGTAATTTTTTAGGGTTATAATAATCGTTGGGTGTTTCTAGTTTAAAAATAAACTCTAATAGGGACCATGTGGAGAGTTCATGTAATTTCTCACATGTTAATAACCACATGTGAACCTATGGGGGTGGAAGAGAATGTGGGAAAATATATCCATGCTGAAAAGGCCCATCAAGGACTAATTTATTCACTATGAGGGAAGGTGGGGAATCAGTGATATCCTTTTCTTTTATGTTATCTTTTTTGTGGAACATAATTTTACTCCAACTATCTCTTTTTAGAAAATCAAACATTTAAACACATACATAGGAAGAAATGTTTTTACATGTTTTACTACTCAAAAATAGAAGACATTCTTCAATGTAGTTTGAAAAAAATGAAAAAATACACAATCAAATAGAGAATAATCATTTTTAAGTGTTTATAACATGTAGAAAATAAATTTTCACTTGTAATGAACTGTTATCAATACACCAATTCATGTGATTATTTTAGTAAAAAAGAAATAAATATAATTTTGTATCATGTTTTTAATCCTTCACTAATTAGTTTAGAACCTTCCATTAATCTCTTTCAAAAAATAGGAATTTTGTTATTCTAAATGAACAATTAATCACTTTCTTACCCAGAAACGTGTAAAAAATTAATCTATGGACTAAATTAAAAACCATGTTTGATCACTATGTCTGATTACTATTTCTGTTTGGTCTGAATGGAAATGATTATTTTTAGATATGAGTCTATTTGTTTTTTATTTAGTGAACCATAACCTAGATCTTCCCCTATACATTCTTCATCCTAAAACGATCTGTCGGGAAATTCAGTATGATAATATCCATATAATGAGATCATTCATTATTTTTATCTGATTAATGATGATAACTTCTCGGTTTTCATTATAATTTTTCTTTACATCAACTAAGATATTCCTTGGATAGAAATTGCAAACTCCAATCCATTTCTAATAGAAGTTCATCTGATGAGATGGATGGATTCTTATATCTAGAAATTTATGTGATTTATTATTCGATCCAGAATCCTTACTCTATAAATTATATCTAGTAACATATTCAAAACATAAACCCTAGTGCTCTCACCATTTATGAACATGAAAAAAAAATTACGTTGTTCTTTCACCAGTTTATATAGGATCCCTCAAAGTAGAAAATATAGGAACTAGAATTTATTTTCCATCTCAATTAGTATTTTCAATTCAAAAATAAAAATCAAATAAAAGCAATGAAAACATTTATAAACTTTGGGTCTCTTCTAAAACAATCAACAAAACATAAATTCTACATTCTTCTTAAAACTATTTTTTAGTTGAAACAGTTTTTAGTGAAATACATTCTAGTAAACCATTATAATATTTCAATTTCAGTTATTTCTTTTGTGCTCGACTGTGTCAAATTTTTTAGGCCATAATATAACAGAGACTGAAAAAAAAATTAGAGCTTATGTCTTTCAAAAAACATGTTTTGTGATACACATTTCATTCTGCTACATGAAATATCATCATTAAACATTATCAGAAAAATATGATTATGGAACATTGACGATTTCAATTTTGAGATGGCGAGGAAATTATATATCTCTATAAGAGGTCTAAATTAAATCTAGTATCATTATCATGTAACAAAAAAACCAGCATCTCTCATAGACTCAGACTTTTAAAAAAATATTTTAAAAAAGTCTTTTTTTGACTTGAACATTAACCAATTTATTCTTTAGTATCATATGTGCCTCAAACAATTTCTCAATATATTCAACTTCCCAGTTTCTAAACATCATATTCAAAAAAACATTGTAAAAAATATTCCTCATCCAAGATAATTTCGAGTCATGTGTCCAGTGATATTTCACAAAATTCTATGATAAAATATAATACACATTAACATGTTTCTCCTCTTCTAAAAAAATTATTAGATCATTGTTTCTTAGTAGACAAATGATGTGGAGAACATTAAGGAAAAATTCATCTCCAGATGTGTTTGAAGTTCTCAATATGAAACCCTACATCATGATTTAAATGTCAATAACTCTGTTTCTATAACTCTGTTTTTTTAATCTTATGTTTAGTCATATTCAAAAACTATTTAACAAACATGATTGTGATGATATTTTATGTGATGTTAATAAGCTTGAGATCTGCATAGAATTATCTAATTTTATGAAGAACATATATTTTTAATTTATTTGTTTGGTATTCCTCATTGCTCTATCTAATAATATCCATTCCAGGTATATTTTTACAGAAACAGGAACTCCTTGAAAATAATGTTTTGAATAGGGATCTTTAACTACTGATCTTTCTTATGAAAACTGAGTGGATCATGTGTGTCAAAAAGTTTGTGTAAAATCACTAGGATTTAAAATATAAAAATATTATTAATAAAAAAACAAAAAATATACCTTCCATTTAACATCAAACACCCAGCAACAAAAAAAACCATTATCAAGATTTCTTCCAACAATATCCCCCTTTGGATTTTGTTGTCAACCAAGAATCATAAATCACAAAAACTTTTGGAATCAAGCTATGGAACACTTATCAGAAATTATAATAATATGTTAGTAAAATCAATTTAAGAAACAATTATTATTGAAGAAAAAAACCATGTTTTACATAAGTAGCAACTTATGAAAGGACATCTCAAACATTATACAAGATAATTCTTCTTTACTTTTCAACTTTCATCACATCAAAGATTCTCAAAAATCCTAAAATAAAAATGTTTCCTAGTATAACTTCAATAAATTATTAAAATTTTTCACACATTCACATGAAGAGATCACAACCTACCCCATTTGAAAAGTACTCTTAAATACATACATTCCTTAAATTTTTTAACACATACCAATAGATAGATTTACGACACATCCTTTTATAACACTTGAAACACTATCCAAATAGGATGTGAGATTAGGGATAGAAATAAATACATCATCCTCAGAGAGTATGAGTTTATAGAACCATGTTAATCCTTATTTTAAATAAATATTACTTTGTTAATGGTTTTGTGAATATGTCAATAATATTTTTCGTTATATGAACATATTCCAATGTGAGTTCGTTCTTCTCCACATTTTCTTTTAGGAAGTGATATTTGATATAAATATTTTTCAAATGATAATGTTGCACTATATTTTCATTGAGATTTATAGTACTTTGATTATCTCATCCTAAGGGAAGGGGTAAATTTACTTCAATGATAAAATCATTCAACTGAGTTTTTATCCACGTAAGTTGAATTGTATCTTGAGTGGTGGTGTCATGTTAAGATTCATCCATACTAAGAGATATATAATTTTTATGTTTTATCATGAAAACTGAAGCAACATTCTTCGACAATGAAAACCCCACCAGATGTGGATCCTCCATTACAAACACTTCCTTCTCAATAAGTATATGTATAACCAAAAAATAATTTTTTCAAATATATCAAATGTTATATAAAAATATTTTGTGACATTCATATATATATGCATGCATATTCATTAAAAGAGATGATGTTATTTTGGAGTGATTTGGAATATTTCACATCATGTAACAACTTACACATTATCTATTCTTAAAAGACTGTTACATAAAATACGTCCAACCAGCTTCCTAAATTCCTTAGAGTTAACTACCATTCATTCTCTAGTTTTAGATAACTTGGTTCCCACTAAATTTGATGTGGAAACAGATTTTTAAATTTTCACTCCCATATTTTTTAATATGTTCCTAATCATTATTTTCATGAGATAGAAAAATTTAATTATTTATTTTTTTATTTGAAAGATAAGAAAATATTTCATTTCACCAAGAATATACATTTCAAATAACTTCTTAAAGTCTAAAAAATTATTTTATTGTTACTTATTCATTCCCAAATAATATAATATCATCAAGGTAGAAAATTATTCTAGGATAGATCTCAGGATTTTCTTTTGATTTATAGATTATTATCCAGTATTCCATTTTTACAGTTCAACTACCATAATAAAGCATCAAATTTTGAATATTAAGCAATGAATACATTTTTTGACAATTAAAAAAGTTTCATTAAGATTAACAAATATCTTTCATCTCTTCTAATTATGAAGCCACACAGTTGTTAAATATAGATTTATTTATCATTTTTTATTTTAAATATAATCTAACTTTCCATCCATTTGGAAAAACTGTAACCTCATTGTGATGAAATTGAAAAAAATATTATGAATTTTTATAAGATTTTTTCAGGAGAAAAATTATCATCATAATCAATGAATTAATTTTTTTAATAACCTTTGAAAACCAATTGTGAATTATTTATTATTACTTCACCATATTCATTAACCTTGTTTCATAACACCCGCATTGTAATAGGATCATTTTTATTATTTATTATCGGTTAAAGATCCAAAGTTTTATTATTATAAATTTTGTCAACCTGTTAATTCATATCATGAATCCACTCCAAATTCTCAAAAACATTATTATCATCAGTTGGATAAACTTTTGATTACAAGGAATTATGTTCAACAAACATTGATTCTCTTCTCATATGAACTTTTTTGTTGATAAAGAATTATGATTTTTTCTTCCACCTTGTTAATCATCCTAGGATAAGTTGAATTACTTTATTCCTCAGTAATATAAATATTTTATTCCTTATATTTTATTTCTCATGCATCACCATTAGTGGAATTTTTTTCTTCTTTCTCAAAAACAACTATTTAATCTTCCACATCTTCTTTATTTGCATGTGTTTGTGAAACACCCCTTCATCTTTTTAATAACTTTTACATATATAGAATCAACTAACATATTTTTTTTGTTTAAAAAATACATATACTCCATAATTAAGGTCATATCCAAAAAAAATTCTATCTACACTTCTTTAAATTTACTTTAATTATTTAAAATTTTGTGTTTTTATGATGCAGAGACTTCCAAAAACACTTAAGTGTTCTAAACATGAAATTTAATTATATATCATTTCATAAAGAGTCTTATCATAACATCATTTGTAGAAAACTGATTCTAATGATAACATATTTTAGTCGTCAGTTGTCTATATAAATAGTTATAAATACCATGTTTGGCCAACATTGTGTGTGCCATATTCACCAAACATGTATTCTTTCTTTTAGAAAGACCATTTTATTGTGATGTTTATGTTCACAAAACATATGAAACATACATTTTTTTTATAGAAAATTTATGAATTCTTCATTTTCATACTCACTAACTTAATCAGTATAAAAAATAATTACAAAATATGCACATTCCTTTTCTTTTATTCTACTAAAACTCTTAATTTTTTTATAGATATTGACATATGTTTCAAATACACAATACGTGTAACAAAAGTAAAATAAATAATGAAAGAAATAAATTACTTATCTTTGAATGTTTATTGTTTTCTAATTGGATAAAAATATCATATTTAATCAGCACTAAGGTTTTTGTTGAATGAATTTCAACTTTATTATGCACTATGTTTTTAATTTTTTATTTCTGAAAAATAGAAAAACACCAATATAATATTCTTATCATATGAAAAATATCATAAAAATTTTCTATCATTATTAACATTCTTATATTCATATGAAACATTTGAACCAACATTTTATTCCATAATTTATTTTCTTCCATCACACATAGATAAGGATAACTTTTTACATCAACAACATTAAACAAGTTCCCCTTTGTATATTAGGATCTCGTAAAGAATATTCTATCTTCTACTCCTTCCTTAATAAAACCATTTTTTTGAGAAAAACATTATTAGATTTATCAAAATGTTTTAAAATAGTTAAAACATTTTGTTTCAAACCATATGTATACAATACCCTTCTGATTTTTTTTCATCCCCATCAATACTAAAACCAACACCTCTAATTCTAAAAGATTCACCATTTCTAAAATTCTTCATTCCTTATTTAAAAATCATTTTAATTCTCTAACAACATCAAATATCCTATCATATATGAATATCACTCCCAATCTGAAACACATGTCCATTCTCCATTTTTAGCTTTGAGAGATGTTTCTATAAAAATACTGTTTTCTTTAACTATATCATTCTTCACATTCATATTTTGATAGTTTTTGTAAAAAAATGATTTTTTATAGTATCGAAATAATAAATCCTTTTCGATGATATCTAGGTCACTCAAAAATTTCAATAATATTTTCCAAATGTTATAATCTATTTTGAAATTTCATAATAACATTTTTAGGGTTCCATCATTAATAAAATTGACTCCCCCTCAATGTTTTTTTCCAATTATTCATGGGATTATTGTAGATTTCCTAATTGAACCAACGCATATTTTTTATGGCCAAACCCACAACAATAATATAAGTATCTAAATAAAAATTACATTTAACTATTACATCAATACTTCCAAGAGTTATAAACATTATTTTCGATAATATTATTACATCCCATATTAGGACATTGTGGTGCCCCATAATTTCTTTTATCTTCAGAAATATTCTTTGTCAACTTGGATCTCATCCCATCATCAAAAGATTAATATGTTGTAGAAAAATTTAATTCAAACTCTGAAATTTTCATGATATTTGAATTTGTATCTTTGTTTGTTTTGGATACATATATTATATTACCATATGTATAAATTTTATAAAAAATTCGTTGTTCTTTTTAAAATTTGAAGATAGCATTTATTAATCTTTATCAAGTTCAAAATTATTAAAATATTCAATAATCTCAAAAACATAGTTTTTGAAACATGTAACTCCCTACTCCATTTTAGATACCAATTGTTGGAACAATTTATACTATTCCTCCCCAAATTTTATCATTACATCATTCTATTAATTTTAATTCTTTTATTTTTCAATATATTTCATAAAATGATCAATATCTTCCCATAAGATATGTTTATCTTTAAGAAATTTTTATTGACTATTTTCTATATAAATATTCATTTTTAAAATCTTGATTTATATTTCAATCATAAAAATATTCTGAAAACATTATTTAAAAATATTTTTCAAAGAATATTCTAATTCATTCTCTTCTTCAAAACAACTAATTTTAAAACCAAAAACCTCTTCATCCTTAACATTTATAATAAATATTTTTTATATTTAAACATCAATGAAGTTTTTAGTTTTAACTTCACTATCATCATCTTCTTCATACATGGACAAAAAACTTATCCTTTTTCATTTGTAGGAAATTATATCCTCTCCCTTGGAATAAGATTTAGATTTGTCAGTATTATTCCAAAAGGATATTTATTACATTAAGTCATCTTTGTCACATTCATCATTATCCATTATTCATTCTAAATTTGCAACAAAATTCCCAAAAACTACACATTCAAAATATTTTAGTGGAAACATAATTATTTTAACTTCCTTTTCTTATTCACAAATTTTTACAAAATCGAAAAATGAATTTATCACAATTTTTACTAACCTCAACTTTGATATTGAAGCCATAGATGAATTCATATTTGAGAATTTTGTATTCTTTTCAATGCTTGAAATATTTGATGTAAATTTCAAAAAAAGAATTTTATTTTCTTTTAGTAGATGCATCTCTTATAATTTTCTATGTAATAAAATTACTATTCAAGTCATACAAATATAGGTTTTTTGGTTTTATATATTAGAAATAATAAAATTTAGCATCAAGAATATATATAATAATAACTAAGATCTTCTCAACCTCCATTCTATCATTAATATTATCACCATTCCATCTTAAGGTGCTTATAATATAATTCACCCTTGTGAATAAGTCTCTAGTGGATTCATATTTACCCATTTTAAGGTCTTCAAACGTTAGCCTCTTCATTTGTAACTTCTTCTTCATAACCATAATATTTACTTCATATGTATTTTCATGTTATCCCAAGTACCATTATTAGATTCAACGCCATTTTCTCTAAGAAATTATCCTTTAGATAATGAATAATTTAATGCATTTTATCCCATCCAACATTCTTGAGAATTTTTTTTATCAATATATGTAAGGGGAATATCCGTAGTATATGATGAAAATCCATATTAATCTTCCTAATAAACTTAATAACCAATATACATAAGATATGGAATAATTATATCATTACAGATATGACAGTTCTTTCTATAAAAACTAAAATCCATATACTATTCAGAAAATTCATGTTATACATAGAAACTTATCATAAAAATTAATTAAATAGTAAATTAAGGTATCCTATATCCCTAATACTAATTTAAAAGTACCATATAGGATTAATGTAATAACCTATAAGAGGAGTGAGTTAATTAGTTAGAAATTTTTATTTTATGACATCTTTCTAATGGAATAACCTTTACCGCATGTTAAATATTTGTCATTTTTTAGAAAACCAAACATTATAAAAAAAATCTATAAGAAAACACGATTTCACAATATCACATCTCAACAAGAGTATATAGTCCTTGGAGTGGTTTAGAAATAATCCAATACCACACACTCCCCTAGAAAACAACCCTCTTAATCTAGTTACAAATTTTAGGAAATATCCTTGAACATATAAATAAATATGATTAATACATTAGTTTATGTGATTAATCTGTCAAAAAATGTGTAAAAATAAAAAGTAAAGAGTTCTGACAACTTCACCAATTGGTTTACAACTTATCATTTTACATATTTGACAAACATATCTTTTTTACTCTTATAGAAAAATTATTCACTTTCTTACCCACTATTAGGTAAGAAATTCATCTCTAGGCTTCATAAAAAACTCATTCTGATAACTCTGTCTGGTTTGTATGTCTATTTCATCTGATATGATGTGATTAAATCCAAATACAATTATATCCTTCTTCAATTTTGAACAAGAACCATTCTATATCCCTACAATTTTCTTGTCTATAACCTATCTATCATATATTTCCCTCAAATATTGTCTATGATTCAAGATCATCTTAAATTATCCCCTAGTGGGACATAAAAACATATTTATTCACTTAAAAATTATTATCTACCTCAAAAATTGGATTACATTAACTGAAATAGCCTTCTCAAAGCTCTGAGTAATAAGGTTTTGACTGATGAGATTGACTGGTTATTTTTTTGGAAATTTATTTGACAAATTATTCTATCTAGATACAATCCACTATAAATTAGTTCGGGTGATCTATTAATGAAAAAAAATCATCCCTCCCACCTTTTTCACTTGAAAAATAAATTATTTGCATTGTACTTCCACCTATTATTTAGGTTCCCTCAAGACTGAAAAGGAGAGAACATGAATTTATTACCCTAGTCAATGAATATTTGTAATTTAAAACAACCACATAATTAAAAATAGTAAAAAATTAAAAATTCATCTACCATCTTCCAAAATTTTCATCCAATCTTTTACACAAATTTCATCTTCATATTATTTTTCAATTAAACACTATTTATAGTAACCCAACTTCTAATAAACTTTCATAATATTTTTTCCCTATATATTCTACCTACTCATCTATGTCATATAATATTCATACAAAAAATTGATCCCCATAGAAAACATAATCTAAATTATCTTTAAAAAACTTCTTCATAGACACACCTTCCAATCCATTACATCAGATATCATCATTAACCCTTTTTTAGAAATATGATTCTCCAACATTAATTATATTAATTTTAATATTGTAAATAAATTATCTCTATTATCTAGAATCATAAAAAACTATTATCATTTTTTTTAATGATAAGTCCAACAGCTCTAACAAACTATGAATTTCTATAAACATTGTATCTAAAATAATTTTTATGACTTGTGGTTTACCAGATTCATTATTCAATATCATCGAGTATTTAGAAAATTTCCCATCTTTTTCAACTTCACAACTTACCAACTTCATAGAGTTAAGAAACATTACCGAAAATATTACTTAGAAAACACTCTGTCTATACAATGTCCAAGGATCATTCACTCATCTTTTAAGAGAAAACAATGTTATCCTAAATATGTTTCTCCTCTTCTTAAAAAATGATTGGATCATGATCATTTTGAAGAATCGTGATGTTGATAACTCAATGGTTTCGAAAAATTTACATGTCTTTTAGATGATCACAATCAAAAACACTACATCTATAATTTCATGTATGTAACTCTATGTTCGAAAATCTGGAATAAAAAAAACATCATAATCCATTTAACAAATGTTATTATCATGAAAATTTCCATTATTTTTTTAATAATGATATCCATATAGAATCATCTGATTTTATGTTGAAAATTTATATATAAATTATATGTTTGGTATTCCAACCAGATATCTCTGATAAGATCCATAATAGAAATATATGCATGGAAACAAGTTCACTAAGAATAATACATTTGAAACAATGAAAATTTACGGATGAACTTTCTTAAGAATACTTGTTTGGTCATCTATTTCTAAACTCTACTGTTGGATTAGAAGGATTTACATAGTTTGTTGATGATTCAAAATGATGAAAAAAAACAAAACATCCATCAAACATCAAAAATCCTACAATTGAAAAACAACCTTCATAAAACATAGTCCTAATAAATTGGGATTTTCATTTTATTTTAAATAAAACTCAATATATAAATTTTATATTGGTTATTATTTATTTTTTATCTATATATACTCATTTTATTGTTATGAAAAATTATGTGTGTGTGAATCAACTTTCTCAACACTATCTTAATGTGATTGAAAATTTACATGGAATTTAGACATATATATTAAATTATTGGGATCCGAGGTATACATAATAAAATTAAAGGGGTCTTAGAAATCATTTGATATTGACTAATGTTTTTCATAAATAATTATAATGAAAAAATTCTATAAAATCATAGTATATAATTAAATCTTTAATTTTCATGTTTAATAGTATTACATTGAACTATTAAATAAGTTGAGATATTCATCTATCATTTTTTGAATATTTTTATAATAATATTTTTTATTCAATTATATAAATAAAATTTTATAAACCACTTTATGGAAAATATTATTAAAATATGGTGTGTTGGGATAGAGTTAGAGTGATATAATTGTTGGGCCCTCAATTAGTAATTTTTATTGTTTAAATAGAGAAAATGATTCAACATCTTACAATGGAGGTTAAATGTGGATAAAAATGATGCAAAGATCAAAAAATAATGTTCTATTCAATTCAGGTGGGGATCATGTTTTTTTATAAAATATATCGATGCCATTTTGTAATTTTATTTGTTCATAATTGAAATTTAATCCCTTGATTTAAAGGTCAAAATGAAATTTTTTATAACATTTTGATTATTGGAATAGTTATATTCTTGAGGTTATAACTAGAGAGACCCATATGATAAAACCAATCATCATTGAATAAAAACACCACAAAATCCATGAGGTGAAGTATCAAGATAAACATCAAAGGGAACATCGTCCTGGGAAAGAAAAATAAACGAGCCCTTAGATGGATTCTATTTTAAATATGCATAATCATCAAGGAAAATGTTCGTAGATATGATATAATAATATTTAAATGTAAATTCTATCATAGGATTCATAATCCGATAGAATTCAGGTATAAACCACCAATAATATCCTATATGGATAGGGGAAAATTTCACTAATGAAACATTATTTGGGAGTAACTATGAAGTAATCGCCTCAACCATTGAAATATCTTTATCAAATTCTCCTTGAGATAAGAAATGTTCCATGATATATAACTTCTGATTAAAAAGGATACATTTTGAGTGTCTCCTAAATAATTGATGACAAAAAATTACTCTCAGAACAACTCACATATGCTCTACAAGCTCCTCCTTAGACCCAAAAAATACATAAAATCATCAATAAATATCACAATGATTGAATCTATAAATTCATATAACACTAAATTCTTCAATACCGTGAACACTAATACTATATCAATGATTTCAATAGAAGATAAAATAAACTCATAATATCATTAGGGGAATCTAAATGTATAATTTTAAATATCAGCATCCTTCACCAATGTATTATGAAATCTTGACCACAAGTTGAACTTCTATAACCATTATATCATATCATCAAATTAATCATACCACTAATATAAAAAATGGGGGATACGTTCCTTATCGTTAACTGATTCACATAAATAAAATTTATGTATCATTATAGGATGTAATCTACCTTATTTTAAAAAAATATCGAGTCATCCAATTTTCACACACTAGGATAAATGAAACCTTACTCTATAATATCATCAAACCGAATATGAAAATCCTATAACCATGAAGACCCCATCTAATATTGGAACATTGATATCAGAGTGAAAATTTA
The DNA here is from genome assembly GCA_963277665.1 of Viscum album. Classification (NCBI taxonomy): domain Eukaryota; kingdom Viridiplantae; phylum Streptophyta; class Magnoliopsida; order Santalales; family Viscaceae; genus Viscum; species Viscum album. Next base: position 250,740,617 of record OY728123.1, read on the forward strand.
ATAGTACTCTATCAAAAATTAAATCCCGCGTCTATGGGGTATCATCACAACATATTCTACAAAATAAATTGAGATACATTCTATAAACCTCTGAAACAATATTGTATAGTCTTACACTAAACTAAATATTTTCTCTTCTAGCATAGAATAAAATAATTTACATGAATATAAACCATCTAAGGGTCTTTATCTCAAATTAACATAAAATGATCACCAAAAACATCATAGAATATGATTGCCATCCGGAGAAAATAAAAAATCTACTTCAAAAAATACATCACATCCATATTGAAGATGATTTCATATACATGTATTCAGAAACATAATAAATGTCACAAAAATAAATTTTGTCTTAGAATCAACTAATAAGATACACAAACATCACCCAAGATAGATTGTCCTCTGATTTGTGTAGTTAATTTTACGAGGAACTAGAATAATGTCCATGTCATATCCCAAGTCATGGACTGGGGTAGGAAAATAAAGGATTGGTTGGCTCTTTAATCAAAAAAGGCACAAACCTATATAAAATAGGGGTAAATAATACCACATATGATGTATAGATCACATGGAACTGTTAAATCCAAAGAATTTGTATGAAAAAAAATTCTATTTTAAGGACTCTCATACCATAATAGTGACCACCCCAATAGTCATGATCTTCCCTCTATCACTATGGATAAATGGAATTATGGTCTTATCCTCTACCTACATTTTCCTCTCTCTAATGATCAAAACCAAGAGTCCCCAAATAACACTACCATAGAAGATTTTACTCTAATTGTTGATCCTAAAGAGAGATTCCAACCACACACTAAATACTAAAAAAGGTGGTGAATTGAATCTTATGATTTATATAACCTCTACATGAGAGAATAACTATACCCAATCTGTTTTTGGGTGTCTTTGAACTCCTAATCCATGTGAAATTGGATAAATATTGATGGTACTAGATCACCTTTTCCTTGGTATTTTTTAATAAGTAAGCTTATAAATTATTGACATATACTTACACCATATAATATTCATAATATTACCTTACCAAGAGGCTTTGGTCCTGTCTTGTATCCTTTAAAATACTTCTACCTTTTCTATAAGATCGAAATATATCAACAATGTGAATGGGCTAGCCTCCTGCGAGATCCCCAAAAACAATTCGTCCACTGAATTACATACCATGGTTTCACAATTAATATTAAGTTACAAATAATAATTTATAATCTTCTTATATATAAAAATAAACTCCCTAGAACAAAAATTACCCTTATGGAGAGTAATAATATGATATCGATAATCCTTTTTCGTGGTTAATAAAAGAATGGTGTATAAAATCTAATTATGAAACAACCAACTCCTTGAAATCCCTATGGAACAAAAAAACTAATATACCATAATAAAAACCACTAGAACCCAACACTCTCTCCATGAAATGTCACCAACTCATCTAACCAAGCCCCAGTCTCAAAATCTGAGTCAAATCACTCATACTTCAGTAGGATCAAGAACTAAAACATTGAAATTATCTTCAAAAAAAGCTTTTTCATCTAGAATTTAAACTGTATGGTGTACTATAGGATGATCATGAGAAACATCATTGGAAAAAACAGATCGGGACATTGACGTAGATTCATCCCTTTAAATTAGAAATTGTCAAGGACTCCTTAAATAGGAAAAAAGTAATATATAAGATTCATTATTTTTGTTTCATTCTAATTATAATTATGTATATAATTTAATCACTTGTGTAAATATCTCGATTTTTTACCCAACACAGGTCTCTACATTGAATGAAACATCACTTCACTTAGTGTGTAAAATAAACACATAGTCCCTATAAAAAATCATATGGGACCCAGAAATATGTTTTCCTTTTCATTCTCCCTTCCTTAAATAATAATTTATGTTTGGCCAATAATATTTCTCTATCAAAACACACAACCCACACTAGTGCATTTCACCAAGCTCTATCCCATATATTAATCATATGCTTGGATAATGTTAGGTTATGCCCCCTATCCCACTGTTAACCCTCCTTGTTTGATAGTAAATATGAGAATAACCCCTGTAGATTATCTTAATTAGGAAATTGGTTTCCAAATAGCACCATGGGTGTAATAAGGATAGTGGGGGGTATTTCCCTACATATATAATAAATAAAAATAAGTAAAATATTATGAAATCAACTACATGGAATAAATAATATTTATACCCTCCAAATTCTGGAATGTAATTTGATAAAAATTAAAAATTAAAATAACTAATAAACACCTAGGAAACAACATTGATCTCCAATATCTGTTGAAAAATATCATGATCTTATATCTCTCAACTCAATCACAAAATAATTCCAATGGAACTGAAATATTATATATATATATATGGTGATTATACAAGTATACTCAATAGGATCCTCCCAAAAACAGCTCAAGTAACTGCAAGAGAAGAATAATAAAGATTGGATAATAAAGAGAGAAACCAACTCATAGGTTATGTAGGTAAACTAATATATCAACCTAAAATCATCAATCACCATATATTTCATAAAATAAATGAACACTATAAATAAATAAAATAAAAAATAAACATAACCCACATCAACTTCCCCACCAATTGGTAACATTCATTCCCAAATGTTAAATGTCATGTTCTTAAATAAATTCTATAAGTCACCACCACCACTCAGGATACGACATCATACACATATCATCATCTCATTTGGAACATCATACATTCATTACCCAATAACATCTCAAAACATAGTAAATAGTATAAAATCCATTATATCATGTGTATCATGCATTATTCCTCAATACATTATAGCCCATAAAAGTTCACGTATATAAATAAATATTACTGGAACCAAAATATGTGCATGTTTTGTAACCTTTATCCAAAATATATTGAACACAAATATATAGTAATATAGATATCCATCATAGCCCATCTAGACACATAACATATTCATTAATCAATTAAACAATATATACACTTACAAAACATGATACATATGAAGGGAGGGTGGGGAAGAGGGATTGTTTGGAAATTTATTCCCTCAATAACCTATATAGTTGGTAATAAAACTAGAACTAAAAACATTTAGTTGTCATCTTCATACCTGACTCATGTGGTGTAGTATATGGAATAAAAATGTAATTAATAGTATATCACAAAAACCAAACGAAGGGAAACTACATATATTTTGACTCAACAACAAAAATTAGATCACATGACACTCAACTCCAACTGATATGGTATAAGATACTAGATATCATACAAACATAAATGCATCATGATTGAAAATCAATCACAATTCTCATTCTGAAACTTAATTATACCAATCACTCATTAACCCCGTTATAAATACTATTTAAGTAATTTCTTTTTATCAAAAGAAAATATTATTTTACAATTTATATTAAAATAGTTATATTTATGTACCAAGATATTAGAGTATTAATCCATTAATCATATGATTCTTATTTAATATTTCATTACATCCATTATAAACACCAAATCCCCTAAGTTCATTTAAACTTTCATTTACCATTCCATAATCTAATCATTATAGGAATCAAATAAAAATACCACAAAGAGGATGAAATGATGGTGCATAGGAAAACCACAAAAAAAAATTTGGAATCCAAAAAAATTGAGAAAAAAACCATCAATCCTTAAAAATAAAACTTCAATAAAAAAGGGATATCCTATATCTTAGTCTATATAATTCAAATAATTAAGATCCAAAAAAAGGAACTTGAAAATAGGATAACCCATCTCTCAACCTAAATCATACATTCGAATATGAAATCCATCTTTATTAATAGGCAATAGGAAGTCCTAGTTCTCACCATGTATCATTCATCAATTTAATAATATCCTAACCGAGACAGTTCTATAATAATCCATATCAAGTTATTAATAACACTATGAAATATAAAAATAAATTATCATATTTTTAGAATAATAATCTCAATGGAAAACTGTGGATAATACACTCAAGAATAGAGTTCTATGAAAAATGGTGGGTATATAATAGTCACACATGTTAATTTCAAAAAATATACCTTTTTTATTTATATCCATAGCTTAAAATATTCATCATGATCAGGTTTCAATAATAAAAAATTCAAAAAAATATTAGTTGTCAATGTATCAAAATAAACAATATACAATATTCACACTTTACTTTCATATTAAAACATTTAGAAGGAGAAATAGTAATTAATTTAAAATTCTACATTCACCATTAACATTATCTCACCAAAATTTCATTTTTTAATCAAATTAATGAATATAATCCATGACAATTATTAACAATAATCATATAAAAAATTTTAACATATTCTAGAAAATATCAAAAGTTAATCAATTTGGCATAAAAACATGTGATCAATGTAACCTAGTCTATATTTCATCCATCATTATCATTCCATGTTTTTAACTTCATTAGGTTGATTCCATGACTAAATAAATAACTAAATCAATTTAATCCCAAACTATAAAATCATATAACGAGAGTTGAAAAATTTCCAAAATTAAAAAAAATCATTTAATATTTGTCTGAGAAAGAGTGGGAAAACAAGTATAGATCTAAAGTCACCACTCTTATAAGTAAATAATAATATTTATATATATCATCCCATCATAAATCCTCCATAAATCATCAATATAAACTCTATGAATGTAAAAATAATCAATACAAACAAATAATGGATGATATATTAGGAGAATGTCACACCATTATAGAATAACAAAATGTGACTCTGATTATAGATGAATTGATTTAAAAAAATAATGTATTAAATCTATATATTGTGTTATCAATATATCTAAAGGAGATCTTTTGGTCGAATATATTTTAAAGTAAGAGGGGTAAAATAATGTTATTAAAAGAGGAAAATAAAATTTATAAGAATTAAAATTTTAATATGTATAGGGTGTTGAACCATTAGGCACACCACAATGCCTGAGATTTTTTACAAAAAAATGGAACAAGTGGGATTTATAAACTATAATTGTTTGGTTTTTAACTCCCTCTCTATGATGCATTGTGATAATTAATATATATACCCAAGTTTATTTTCTAGTGTAACCCATTCATCACACTATAATGGTCACCTAAATAGTAGATACAAGGTTCTTGACCATGAGGTCTCAACCCCACAGCCTACACCCTGTGTCATAGGGACCCTATAGATAGTAGATATAAAAATTCCATCCTCTAAGACACCATCACACAGGGACCAAGATTATTCGATAAAAAGAAATATACAAAACCAATCCACACCATGACCAAGCATACCATATTATAATTCTTCTCCTGAAAGAATGATTTCATCTAAAAACATGATTTCACTCTTTCTTACATTACCAAACACCTATAATATTGCACAAATACCATAGAAGTTATTAGGATTAAATAGTACGACTAATATATTATGAAATGAAGTTAATATTAGCTTTATGTTTTATAAATAAATCATAGGGTTTAAAAAGTAATGTGATTACTAGAACAAGTTAAGAATGAAATATATCCACACTTTTTTATTAATGGGTAAATAATATAATGGAAAAAATACTTTAACTGAGAGAATATAGATTCGATGTATTATAAATAGAATTTTTGGTCATCTATTTTCTTATAAATTTATACGGGATTATATTTATTAAATGTATTAATTAAAAATAACTATTTAAAATAATTTAAATTTGTGATTCAAATGAAAAATATATATTCATTTAAATGTTAATTAAAATTTTTCATATAAATAATTTATTTAAAAAATTATAATATATGTTATAGATACAAATTCAAATTTGTTTTTGTTAATTTATTATTATATTATCTATTATTATAATCACTTAAATAATTATTCAATGTTATGAAAAAGGAATTTAATTTTCAATATAGAATGAAATATTTATTTCTAAAAAAATATGTTCTTTTATTATATTAAGAGTTTTTCTTTTAAAATAAAATGTTCAATTGATAGAGATTAATTTTTTTAAAATGAATTTCATATTTTGAATCATCCTAAAAAAATAGATAAATATTTTAAAAACAATAATATATAAATGTTATGAAAGTTAATAATAAATGGGGTGTATAATTGTAATTATTTATTAAAAATCATAGTAAATTTTTATAAGTGAAATTTTCATTGAAACATTTTATTTTGATGAATCTAAAAAAATTATTCAGGTGGTTAAAATTAATATTTATTTTCATTATATGTTTACTGATTTATTTTAATTTGAATTTATCATAAAATTAATATTTTATTTTCAAATTGAACTTTCCAACACAATATTAAATATATGTATAGGAAGTTGTGGATCACATGAAAACGGTAGGAAATTTGATAGAGTACATTTAAAAAATAAACAAAAAATTATTTATAATGTCACTTGGTGAATACATATTGGTTAGTGATTTTGTAGAAAATTCAATGTCCTATTAAAAATACGAGTTCACGTTGACATGGAATTTCATAACCTATTAGTAAATTTTTATTTATAATGATATCAAAAGAATTGTAAAAATATATCAAATGTTTTATAAGATAATATAATAAATATATAAAATAGATATTTTTTAAATAAAAAATAAAACAATATTTCAAAATATTTTTCATTATTCATATAAAATGATGAATAAATTCTTGTGTAACATTTGAAATGTAAAAAATATAATATAGAGAGTAAATTTTTAACATTTATATATATTTTTGGTTTTAAATGATAAATATAATTAATAATCGATTTTATAAATGTTATGACATGAATTCAAATATTAAAAAGTTATTTACAACCCAAATTACAATATTAAATTTGAAAAGACAACAAATATTTGTTTTACTCTCTTCTCAAAAAATTACATTATTGTGTAGTTTTCTCTTTTAAATAATTACATAATTATAAAATTATATATTTCAAAAATAAATATTAATAATACTGAAAAATATCATTTGGGTTGATATTATAACTCAAAATAATTAATGTAAAATATAACTCTGAAATATTAAGCTTTGATGAAACACAATTTCATAAGAATGAAATTATAAACAAATTATAATATTAAACGTCAATAATAGTGAATTAAATAATCATTTAAATTAAAATTAGTATTACAAAATAATTAAAATAACTATATAGTCTTATATAATAATCGGTTTTAATCGTTTTGATAAAGTACAATATATCATTACTGTTTTATACAGGAAATGTAAAATTTAATCATATTGGAAGAAAGTAAATATTTTCCTAATCCTTTCCACTATTTTTATCAACCTTTTCTTTTTATTTCTCTCGAATCACAATTTAATATCTCAGAATATTTTTTTCTATCTTCTTATTGATGTATTTTATTTTTCTATAAATAATATATGATTTTATTTTCATTTAATTTCAATATGGAGTATTTTAATATAATCATTTCAATTTTTTTATTTTATAGGGTAAACATTAATGGTTATTCGTATATATTCAATTTAAGTAAATTACATGTTTTATTCTTGTTATGGTTCATGGAAATTATAGATTATGACAGATGTATTTGATATATATCCCCTCAGTAGATTTGTTAATTATTAACTCAATATGTTATTTATATTAGACTTAACCGGATATATTATTCTATTGTGGGTGATTACTAATGGTTATCGATGATATGCATATGATGTTTCAAAAAAACATTCAATATTATTCGGTTCAAAATATGATATCAAGTGATTTTTCATTATTATCCTATTTTTTTAGAGCAATAAAAGTGACGAAGTAATCAAACTATTTGTTATTGGTTGAATATAATTTTATGATCCTATATGAGTTCAATGTATTGTTCTATGCAATTTATATCAACAATATTCAACATCAATTTTTTAAATTTATTAACTGGATTAATGGTATTTATTCATTTTTTATCAAATACTCATCTTTATAATATCATAGAGTCCTTTTATGATATTTATAATTTATATAGAAGAGTAAAATTGATAAAAAGATTAAATTTAAATCAATATTATATTACTTGAATGAAGAAAATGAAGAGTTTTATTAAAATCATTATATAAAAAATATATATTGAATGAAAAATGGTAAAACATTTCATGTGACTTATTTTTGAAGCCACTAAAATTGAAAACTTAATGGTATTATAAATGAAAGTGTTTTAATAATTTTAAAACAACATGTAATTGTGGGATGGTTATGTTTTGTTCCCTACAATTATAATGATATATTCTTTAAAACATATATGATTTTTATATGATAAATTCTAAATAAAATTTAGTCATATTTATTCACAACTAATGTCATATGTAATATCAAACAACATGGGTGTATTTCATTTATTTCTCTATAATTATCAATATTATTATCCCCACATCATATGACTATTTTTTTAATATACGGTATTAAATTCAATAGTCAAAATATTCAAAATATTAATGGTATTTCAGTAAATTAATAAATTATAATATAATATGGAATATCATAACAAATTATGATTTGATTCTACTCAGAGGATGATCTGATTGTTGCCCAGTCCATCTCCCCTCTTGTTATCAATGGTTGTGTATTTTTCCTCGTTTTTTGGTCTTTCTAGGTCAACATGAACTGTGATGTGCCTTCAACAATGGTGTGGGTAAGATTCCCAGATCGTCCACTCCCGTTTTAGAACCCATCGATTATCTGTATGTTGGGGAACTTTTTTGGAAGCTATTTGTTCTCTAATACTCGCACACCCAAAATCCCCTCGCTTATGTGTTGACGTTGATGTCTCAAAGAACCCAATGGAGTGTTGGTAGATCTTGGTGGGAGAAGATATTAGATGGAAACAAGGGGTGTTATTTGGTTCATGGTCAGAGTTCTAATTGGGATGTCACTGGTTAGGCCATTTGGTCTCTGGATGAAGTAATGATCATAGTAATAGACAAATCATGGTCCCATTTTCAAGTCCAATTGATGGGTATGAGGTGTAGGTTGATCCTATTGTGTATTAACAGTATTGGGATAATTCCATATTAGTTGATCATGATGAGGTGAATGACATTGTACCAAAGGGGGTGGAACCCGTCAAGCAGCAATACATTAAAGGTGAAAAGTCTATCTCTTATGAGGATCAGCATCTGTAGTGGCCTTCCTTGGTTCCTACAGTTTTAGTGAAGTTTATAGTGTCTACAATAGACAATATGAGGGTATTGGATGTATTTTCCAATTTAAAAAATTATTTGGTTATAAACTCCAATCACAAAGGTAGAAAGGAGTCTATTAAGGTTTTTGGACATGAATAGAGGGAGGGGTCCCTTAGATGTGGCTATGGTGGAATTGCTGGTTATGACCTACACAATTAAGGGAGGTGAGGTTAATTTGATAGTTAGTGATTTCCATGATCTCTGGGGCACTCAAGGTCGAGGCTCGAAGGACACCAACAAGAAACCACTTTTTATGGGATGTGGATATTACCATCCTATAGGCGCATACTTGTTTCATGGGAAGTCTTTTTTGTTGGATGCAACATAATCTCATCGTGGACAAATGAGGCTAGAAAAATTGAGGGTCTTGGGGACTTTATACCCAAATACCCTAATTACTAAACCTGTAATACATATAATTTCTAGGAATGGGGGTAGAATATAGTCATGGATAAAAAAGTAGAAAAAGGCTCAGCGATTTAGCTGGGGAACAGATTTTAAAGTCTGGATATTCCGGAACCACCATTGACTCTAAAGAGGATACATCAGGTGATGATATCTATAGTGAACTCTCAGTGGATATAATGGCCCTACTTCAATGGAAATATCGTCACACCCCTAGTAGGAAAAATAGGAAAAACGGAATTTGAGACTTAAGGAAATGTTTACTTGTCCAAGGGAAAAATAGTAAGGTACACAAGGATTACTCCCACAATCCAAAATTAATGGAGATGAGGTTGGCTATGAAGTGTAGAAACAAGAAAACAAAATCCCTATATAATGGGAAAAGTGAAGAATCAAGTAGAAATACAAGATATATGGATTAAGATGATGGGGAGTGATTGAATTTTGTCCTACAATCCAAAGAAGACATAATAGAGACTGTTTTATAGCCAAATGTTTTAGAAGATGAGATTAAAAGAATTTATGATATAATAATTCATGTTGATGCCAACAAGGAGCGAGAAGCATGGATAGATGAAATAGATCAAATCCAAGTTAGGACATTCAACTAAAGAAAAATCAATTCAGAGAAATTCATTCAAACAATGGAGAGGATAATCACTCACATTGAAGAGCTAATCAGAGATGTTCAAAAAATCCAGGTTAGTACTCTACAATGGGAACATTATAATATAGCTGATTCAAGTAATATTAGCCTATTTTTTAATCATTTTGTAATCTCCTTTAGCACATAGTGGTATCTTTTTTGTAAACTATTGTTTTTCCATTTTTCCTTTAAACGGAATAATAAAAATTCAAATTTTGATGGATAGTGTATAACTACATAACTAATGATCTCTCTATCTCTACCTATTATTCAAAAATATTTTACAGTGTATAGCACATATTTATTGAAAGATATATCCAATAAAATATTATTATAAATCATTTATAAATGGATATTCTGCGGAGAAAATAATATTTCAATCATTTCATAGTGATATAAATTAATTCCATTCCTATATTGAAGAAATAAAGTGAATATTAGTTTGTTATTCATTTATGTTTAATCTAATTTTATTCTAATATTATTTTGGGTTATATTTGACAAAAGGATTTGTTTTTACACTATATTCAATTAAATTTGATGTCAAAACTATTTATAAATCTTTATATAACCGATAGAAAATTATTTCATTTGTATTTTATATATATAAGTAACATGAATTAGATAAATATTTATAATATTGGTAATGATGATATTTATATTTGCATGATTGGATTTATGAAAAACCTAAAGTTGAAATATAATCTATATATATAGGAAAAAGTAAATTGACCACCGCAGAATATTTGTTTTAAAAACATTAACCATGTTTATAGGTTTATCTTATCATTTTATGTAATTTTATTTGTAGAATTAAACAAAATTTTATATGATATTGGATCCAAACATATTTTAAATAGTGATCATTGGTGAATAGTTACTTAATCTAAACTCACAAGTGGTATTATTTAAGTAAATATTATATAAAATTAATGATATATCTGTATAATTTATGTTAACATCCATATTATATATGAACCAAGTAAATTTTAGTGTCTATTTGGATTATGTTTAAAAAATATCAAATTATTATTTATTAATAATTTTATATGTTAAATGACATTGAATGGTATCCAATAATCTTTAAGATCGTGAATGTTTTATGAAATTTACTCCAAAAAGAAAATTATCGGTCAAAATTTTCTTCACCTCTGAATATAGTAATGATATAATATATATTGTACATAATAATAGGGGAATCTTTTCTCATGTGTACCGGTTCCTTCCACACACATTATTAATTATTTTTATTTTCTTAGTACAATTAGTTCTTTAGGTTGTTTAGTGTATATGAGTATCCTTTACTGTAAGGACTGACTTTCATTATTTCCTAATAATTATATGATAAATTCTTTGAAATTTTATTTTTACAATGATCTAGGTCACAAGTTTTATTATTCTAACACATTTCAATATTCTCATTGTATTATACTTTTTAGCTTTTAGGCTCGTCTCATATTTTGGAGTGATTGTTTTCATTTTTATTGAGTATTTTAATAGGCTATAAAATAACTTTGTAATTCTATTTATGGATTTATTATGTTTCTATATTTCTATTAGACCCCCTAAATTGGTTTATAGTTCTATTTGTTATTAACTTCCATTCAAAATTAATGTAGTTGGTGAAGAAAAATGGGTTTCTCCCTTAAAGTAAAAAAATATAACTATACATGGAATAAATGGTGATATAATATCTTTCTTGGTATGATATTTGGTATATCTTATATATGGGGGTACACTAGATATATATATATATATATATCAATTGTGATTTTTCCATATAGAATAATATGGATTGAAATAATTTATAATCCTATGAAATGATAGAATTAGTCATTTTCTGGTTTGTAAATATTTATGAATTTAATTGTTTTATTCAATATAAAAAAATTAAGTAATTTTTAAATCAAAAGGGAAATTGTTTTAGTTATACTATTTTATTATAAGTATTTATATAATGGAATAATTAATAAATTATTAAATTTTATTTTTTAAAAATTAATTTCATTCGAAAAGTTATAATATAAAATATAACATTGGATTAAATTTTGGTATATTTTCTAAAATATTTATTTTTCGTTGAATATTGAAAACTATTGATATTCGTAAATGTTTCATTTCTATTGAATAAATTATGTAACATAAAGATATAATTATTTTCTAAATATGATTTTTTTAACCATATTATATAGTAGTTATATATAATCCACTTAATTACTTATCAATAATCCTTTTATTTGATGTTAGAATAAGTATATTTTGGGATTTAAAAAAGGGATTTTCCTGAAAACTGTTTTAAAGTGTATAGTGTCTCTATATTTTAATTAAATAAAATACCTTAATTAGTAATTATTTAAATTAAATTAATGTATTATATATACATAAATATTAATTTAAATTCAAACAATGATTATTACTAGCTATAGATTGAATATAAAATCATCTTATACTTGAAAAATAGATTTACTAAAAACCTGTTTTTTCATTGTATTTATAGTTTTTAATGTTAAATTAAATTACAAAAAAATCATTTAATTGAGTTAGCGAATATATATATCATATTTTTAATCCAAATAATATATATTTTAGAATAATTTCATCTTAATTTTCAGACTTAATGAATAGTGAAATAAAGTAAAAAACTTTTACTGTGGTTATGGAAAAAACGTATTTTCCAAGGTGATAAACTAAAAATATAAGGGATAAAATGAACTAAAAAATATCATAAATTATTTTTATGATATATTTAAACTTTATCTCATCTGTTTCAAAATAATGGTCCATTTATTATCCTTAAGGATGTCAAAATTTTGGGTACACCTTTTTTGTTTACAAAATTTCATGTGTTCTGCTCCACTCACTTATAAAAGGACACCCCACATCCTCTCAGCAATGAAAATTAAAAAACCTTTGAATCATCCAATACCTATATAAATGAATTTCTTAATTCCATCATCACATTCAATAGTCCATGGATTGAACAGAAAAATAATCTAGGAATGCTTTTGGTTAAATCCCTAAGAGGTCGTCTGAATAAGATGGATCATTCATAATCGAGCATTTTTATATGATATCTACATCCAAATCATTCAAATATTCATAAATTATTATAAAATAATTAAAATAGAATATAATATATAATATTTTATTATTATTATTATATAATAGCCGAAATATTTATCTTATTCCATTAAATGGTAAATAAAACCATCATTCATGCATACGGTGGACTACCGCCTCACGAAGTAATGTAATTCTTTCTTTCTCATCACCAACCAAAACATTTAATAATGATATTTTTAATGTATATATATAATAATATTGACCTAATTATACTTATTTACCAATGATATAACATATACCTACTTACTTTCTATTTTATAGGTTATATTATAATGTCATCAGTGTGTACATCAGAATACCACATGACGAAGTGTTGTGATTCATATTTCACTAATGCCTTATATAGAAGGTTCTAATGATATATTTAATGAATAATTTTTATTTAAAATAAATAATTATTATATTAGTGTTTTATTCTTAATGTTTAACTTTTAATATTTCATTTTCATTCTTACAATGAAAAAAATATAATTTCTTTCATCCATATGTGTAGAAAACCTCCTCTAGGAAGTGATATGATTCTTATTTCATCACCAAATGACATCTATGATATATATATATATATGTATGTATATTTAAGAGCCTAATATAGTAATAATTTTATTATTATTATTATAAATATATAAAATACCAATTCCCTTCTTTTTATAAAGATCTTTGAAAAATTGTATCATTTCTCCTGAATGAGTGTATGCTACCGTCTCTATGATTGTACCATTCTTTGATATTAAAAAACAGCATTTACTATTAGTTAAAAAATTATTATTTTTTTATAGAAATGATAAATTATGTTATTATTATTATTCTCTACATTATGGAATCATGAACTCTTTGACCATAGATAACCTCACAAATAATTTTGGACACATACACTGAATATCCTCAAAACATCCAAAGTAAAACTAAATGATTAAATAATTATGTATATAATGGTATGAGATAAATAAATCTATATAATAATATTGAAAATAGAAATAATAAAATTAAATAACAAACAAAATATTATTATTCATGAATATAAATAACATACATGACAAGTCATTCTCATGATTATTAAGTTTGTCTTTAAACCAATTATTTTAAAGATTTATTTTGCATATTTTTTCTTGAATATAAATATTTTTTAACATAAATTTATCGATATTTTATATGGAAATAAACTATTTATAATTTAAATTTTATCCCTCTTTTTGATTTATTTCAATGTTTTTCAAAAGGAATATTTTTAAATGTTTTATTCCAATATTTTTGAAAAAGTGAAAAAATGAATGTTATATTTTAACATACACAGTGAAAGGGAATTTTCCCAACATCTTAGTTATTATTTTATTTTTTAATCCATTACAATAATTTATGTTTTATTCAAATAAGAAACCTATTTCCATTTTTTAAGTATTTTGGTATTAAAAATGAGTAAAAAAAGGAAATGGTGTTTTGATATCGAAGATAATTTCATATATAGTTTTGAAATATTTTTTCAAGGGTGCAACCACATTATAGATCATGTTTGTTCCTAGTATAGATTATAAAATGCATTCACATAGATTGAGCTTGAATTTATTGGGTAAGGATTTTGGTCTTTAGAGAATTACACTACAATTAGATTATATAGTTATTCTTTTTTCTAATGGTTCAAGTAGGGGTTATTAAATAGTTATATAAATATAATGTCCCAAGGAATGTACATGAATTTTCTATACTTTCTAATGAGTTTTATTTTGAATCCAATGTTATAGATAATGTGAGATAAAATTTATATTTTAAAAAAAGTATGTTGATTCCCTTTCTATGTGAAAGGATATGTCTTTTGAAAAATGGGTTCTCATGGGTTTTCATGTTTTTCACTCGAATGATGTATTTTTAATTTTTTATTTCCAATATAATGATTTTTGTGCTCATACCTTTTTTTATAAAAAATCATAGTCTTTATGGAAGGGTAAGAGAACGAAATAATTTGAAATAAATTCAATAATATTTATCATAAAAAAATCATGTTTTATTTTAAATGTTTTATATAGTGTAAATAATGGAAACTGATTATATGAATCCACTTTATATATATATGGAATTGATTTATTTGCGTTATAACTTAAATATATAAAAAATTACACTATAATATATTCAGGAATATAATAAAGTGAATTCTATTTTATGGTCACTAGTATATGAATTTTTTAATCATAGTTCATTAAAATTGGTATTAGTAAAAGATTTTAGATTATTTTAGTGGTTAATAGAATGTTAATAACCTACCCCTAAAATAATTTATCTTGTGTATAAGATAAAATGATAGACCATTTGAATAGTACCATTATTTATTATCTAACCTAGGTTTATTCACATTGGTTTTAAGAAAAGGAAAACAATTAATCTACTGTGGGGAGACACCGAGATGATAAATATCATTCTAAATAATCATTCCATAATGGTGTAAATTAGTTCTAAGAAATTGGTTTCAGTGATGGATCTGTTGATACTTTGCATAAATTGTGGTGGTATCAATGCTACAGAGCATCCAAATCCACTCCAATGGAATATGTTTATACTTGATCATTGCTTGAGACTACACCCACAAACTCTTGATGGACCCTCACATCAAGTGCTAGAAAATGATGCAACAATTCCTTATAGAAACTATTTGATGTCATAGGTTAGTTGGAACATGAAATGTTTAACCATTCCACTTATCATTTTGAGGGTGGAGCCTATTAATGGTGGTATTTAGTTAAGAATACCAAATAAAGATATGAGATTGATTCCATGGAATGGTACACATTTAATAATATATTCATTGAGGAATATTTTCATATATTTTTACAACTCATGATGGAGATACAATTATTTTAATTGAATCAACGGGATAAACATTATATGAGAAACATTTCACATGGTTGGCCAGGTCTATGAAATATTTTATTAAGGATATTGATAGTAAGATTAATTTGTTTTACTCAGGGATCAATGAAAGATATTTAAAGGAATTATCATCCCTTGAATTAGAAATTTATGGGTTATTTTATTGTTGTGATGATTTGGTTGAAATGGATTTCAATAATGATCATGTATTCCACGAAAATAAGAATAAAATTGGTCTAGATAATTGGAATTGGGGAAGCATTTATCAAATAATTCCATAGGTAAAAAAATTAATTTATCACATTATGATAAGGGTGAAAATAAGAATCTTGGGGAATTTATAATATATTATGAAAGGTTTTACTGGTGTGGTATGTTTGGAAATAGGACTAATGACTAAAAACAATATATTCTAAAAAATAAAAGTGTGGGGTAACTAATATCCATCCATCGGTGATATGTTTTAGTTGAAATTTATTTGGTATTTATCCTCTCATGTTTCTATTGTTTATTTATTAGGATAGAAATCATCAGGATAGAAAGCATAATGGCACGGTAAAATATTTATCTACTACTATGGTTCATGGAGGTCCATCTAATGAAGTGGTAACAAGTATGTTACTAGTTTATTTTTATTATTTGAATAGACTATTTGACTATGAATCTTCAAATTCTATTATTTCTGAGAAAAATTCATATAGGTTAATAATATTACCTTATGAAAGGATGATCAAACTTTTGGTAAAAACTTTTGATGGAAATACTTATGTAACCATGATTTAGATGAGTCTTTTTATTTCTATTAGTGGCATGGTCATTCCTACAAATTTTTTTAAACATCTCATAGTGGAGTCAGATATCATATTGGTTATGGATTGGATTTTGATTTTTTATGCGAAGATTGGTTATAGAGATATAATGTTTTATCCAATGATTTCATACAATTTAATATATACCATGAAGCTAGAAAATTTATTTGATAATAAATTGACATTTACTTATATCATATTTCTAAAAAGAAAAAACTATATGGATTTGTGATGTCCAAGTAGTTAATGACTTTATGGATGTATTTAATGATTATTTTTATTGTGTTATTAATAATCTGGAGGGTAAATTTACTATTGAATTAGTTCCTAATGATAAGCCTATGTCCAAAACCCCATATTGAAGGGATCTAGTATAAATTTAAGAATTTATAAAATTTACAAGAGTTTCTAGATACATTTTCAATTAATCCTTGGAATTCACCATGTGATTATATTTTTTTATTTAAAAAGAAATATTTTTCAATGAGGCTTCTCATTTTGTTATCAAGCCATGAATAACAACAATGTTATTAAAAATTAGTATTTTCCTCATATTGATTATTATTTTTATCAACTCTAGGGAGTGATATACAATTTGAAAATCAAACATAGGTTGAGGTACCCTAAATATGAAGTGAAGGATGTAAATATTTTGAAGAAAATGTTTTATTTTAGTTATAGGAATTTGGAGTTTATAGTTATGACCGTTGGGTTTTTCAATGGACCAGTTACATTTATAGACATTATGAAGAGTCTTCAATGCTTATTTTTACATGTATGAGGTTGTATTTGTTGATGTTATTTCGGTATTTTCTATAATTATGGATGAACATGAAAAAACTAAGGATTTTTCTAGAAACATTTAATGTAAAGAAACAATATGGAAAATTAAATAATATATAGTTTTTCTTGAAATATGTTTTGTTCCTTTGAAATGATCTTTCTAAATATGGAATAATGGTTTACACTACAAATACTAAATTTTTAGAAGAGTGCCAAGACCTTCCATTTTAATAAAGAATTGTAATTTTTTGGTTTAGTTGTTTATAATAGTAATTTTGTTAAAAAAAATTCTTGGTTACCTATCATACAAACTATGTTAACTTGAAATGGAGTTAAATTCATATTCAAAAAATAATGTGATTATTGATTTAATGAACTAAAAAGAATATTTTGGAAAGATCTATTTTTGACCTTGACCTTTTTAAATGGGGAATTTTCACCTATAGAGATGATTTTTTAAAAGTACATGGTTCCCTATTGATAATAAATGATCATCTAATTTCTTATGCTTCACGTAAACTAAAACCACATGAGTTATATTTTCCTGTACATGATATAGAATTAGTTGATGCTATCTTTTATTTAAATATTTTTAGTCATCAATTGTATATATTAAAGAGGGAAATATATAATTATAATAAATTTTCTAATTATATATTCACTATAAAATAATTGAACATGATATAGAGAAGTCATATAGAACTATGTATGTATTATGATTTCAAAATTCATTACCATTTCGTAAAAGAAAACAAATTTCTATATGTATAGAATATGAAATTTTAATTATACATTAACCATGTTATGTTTAGAAAATTAACCTTTAGTTAATGATTTGATTAATTTTTACCTTGAAGTTGTGGATTTAGGGTTCTACACTATTTTGATTTGGGATTCACTTTATTATACCTTTCGAGAAATAATTTATCATACTATGAAATAGGATCATGTTTTTTTCCAAATTTTAGAATCTATTAAAATGGAAAATTTTCTTGAATTTAATGTTGATGAAGAAGGATCCATAATTTTTGAAAAATATTATATGTCCCATTTTTTATATTATTTTTAGAAATAGTTTTTAATTGATGCTCATAGTTATACATTTTATATTAATATTTGAAATAGTATGATGCATTAATTCCAATACAAGTATTATTGGTGGGATGGTATTAAAATAGATATTGAAAATTTTATTAGGATATGTTTTACTTGTCTGTATGTTGAAGAATAATGGTAATTACCAAATCATATGATTCAACCATTTCTAGTTCCAAAGGGGTAATGGGAAAATAATGAATTCATTTCATGATGGTATTTTCAAATACATCTCAAAAAAACAATGAAATTTTTGTAATTATTTTTAAAATAACTAAATATGAACATTTCCTTCATATTCAAGATAAAATAATTAGAACATAATTATTAACTATATCTCAAAGAAAATTTTCATATATCATTGAGTTTCTATATCTATTTTATTTGACTATGATCCACAATTTTTGTTATATTTTTTAAAAGGACATCAGAAATATTTATGTACTGGATTAAATTTCCATAAACCAGTAGTCATTTTGATCATATAATTGAAAATGTGAAATATATTCTTCTTTTTTGTTCAATGGATTTCTAGAGATGTTTTTTCAATATCTTATCTTCATTTTTTTTCATATAACAACTATTTGTATTCCATAATACAGATGAAAACCATTGAGGTATTATATAGAAATTTGTGTTAGATGATAGATTTTGGGATGAGGTATGGGAATGGATGTTTATGGGACCATATTTGGAAGAAAAAAATTCATAATAATATGAAATTGATTAAGAAACATATGATGATATCTCAAATAATGAAGAAGAGTTATACAGATAACCATAGGAAATATATTTCTTTTGAGGTAGGTGATCGTGTTTTTCCTGAAGTATCTCGATGGAAAACTGTTATGATTTCTAAAAAAGTAAATATTAAATCCTAGGATTATTAGGCCATATGAAATCCCTGATAAAAGTTTTAGTATTTTCTTAATTATTGGTCTTTCCTCTGAGTTTTACCTAGGTACATGATTTTTTTCATGTTTTGATGTAAACTACATATGTTCCAGGTTCATATCATGTTCTTATTCCCAATTTATTTCAATTAGAAGAAAAAATTTCCTATTGTGAATTGAATATTTAAATTCATGACAATAGAGAAATGGGTTTCATAATAATTTATTTTCTCAAGGTTATGGTATTGGGAAAAAACAATATGGTTGATGAAGCAACCTGGTAATACAAAATTTTATATGGGAATGGTTTCCCCACGTGTTTACTAATTGAATAAAATTTTATTGAAAGAATTTACAATGGTATGGAAAAATATAAAAAGTATCATAATGAAATAATATCTCATTTTCATGTTGATTAATATTTTTCAATTATATAAATATATTCATAAAGATAATATTAAATAATTTTAAAACCAAAAAAAATAGGTTTTAAAAACAATGTTCATATAATGATTCATTTAAAATATAAATTCATAAATTATAGAATTTTTATTTTTAGTAACTAATTTTATATTTTAAATAAAAATAGTAAAATTAACATTGGGTGAAATTCTTTTATGTTTTTGAAAATATTGATTTTTTAGTGAATAGTGAAAATACCGATTTCTGTAAAAATTTCATTTATTTTAGAAAATTAAATAATGTAAAATTACAATTATTTTTTAAATATGATTTAAAGTAAAAAATTTAATGTTTAGTTATATTAAATTCACCTAATTACTTTTTAATGATAATTATAACGTATTTCAATATATGATTATTTTTAAGTTTAAAATCGGGTTTTTAACGCTATTTTATTATGCATAATGTTTCCTAATAGTAATTAATTCAAAAAAAAATCCTAATTGGAAATATTTATATTAAATTCATATATTATTTATCAATAAATATTAAATTAAATTAATAAATTAATGACTAATTATCAAATATTTAAAATATTATTATCTTATGCATGAAAATATATTTCTTGAAAAACATCTTTTTCATTTCATGTGTTAGCTTTAGTTTTATATTAAATTACTATAAATAGATGAATAAAAATTGGTAAATTTATTTTATAATTTTAATCAGAATAATTTATATTATAAAATATTGTTAAAATATTTTTTGGACTAAATTAATAGTGAAAACAGTAAAGACATTTTACTGTGGTTATGGTAAAAGCAGATTTATCAAGGGTTAAACTAAAAAATAAGTGTTATTATAAACTTAAAACATGTATAAATTATAACTTATATTCATATATTGACATTATATATTATAATTCTATTCATTGATCTATTTTTTATCCTTTTTCATGTGACCAATATGGGTACACCATTTTTTCAAATATTATAGGTGTACCACTAACCTCAATTATAAAATTCCAACCCTATCCTATCCTCATAAAACTATAAAATCTGCTATTTCATCAAATAAATACAAAACTACATTCCCTACATACCGACCAACACCATATATTCCATGGTTTTATTATAGATCCAATATAGGAGTGATTTTCTTGTAAACCTTAATAGGTGGTTCATTGAAGAGGTATCATTCCTAACTGGGCATTTTTATTTGATTTCTTCTTCCAAAACCGTGAATTAATTATCAATTATAATGATATGATAACACCAATATTTCACATATATTTTTATTTTATTTTGATAATTTAATAACCCATATTCTTCTCATTTTCAAAGTAATGTAAAAACCATATTTCTTGTGTACGGTGGACTACCGCCTCGTGAACTAATGTAATTATTTATTCATCATCACAATTCACAGATTGTTATAATGATGTATTTAATGTATATATATATATATATTATTTTTCACATAATTATAGTTTTTTTTATTATTATATCAAATATACCATATTACATTCCTTTTAGTGGGGGATATGATAACGTCGCTCATTTGTACGGAGGACTACCGCCTCATTAAGGAATGTGATTTTTTCACAGTCAATTTACATTTAAGATAATAAGGATGAATCTAATGAATATATAAGATATAAATTTTAATATTAATATATTGGTTTAATATTCATCATTTTCAAAAAATAATATATCATTATATTTATTACACTGAAAAATGATAATGTCATTCATAGGTATGTGTGGTTTACAGCCTTCATGATGCAATGTGATTATTTTATCATCACCAAATCACACGGATTGTATATATAGGTATATTTGAAGACATAATATTTTATTTATAATACTATTATCAATTTTAATGATAAAATAATACTTTCCATCATTCTACAATTATCATTGAAAAATGGAAACCATACACATGCAAATGTTTGGCCTACCCTCTCCCTGATTATAACATTGTTCATTTTTTAGAACCACATATCATGATTTGTTTAAATAGTATATATGATTTATTAAAATGATTTTTATTTAATGATAATTATTAATTATATTATGTAATATATATCTCTATAACCATACTCAAACTACCGAAGTCATTTTTGACACATTTAAGAAATACATTCAAACCATATGGAGTGAACATAAAAAATTAATAGTTTTTTTGGAATGGTGAGAGATAAAAATAAAGTAGTTATAGACATGATAATTTTTATTAAGAAAGTAGATAATTAACATAATTTTATGGTTTAGTAATATAAATAATATATGTGATTATTCGAACATAGGATAAGGGGATTTTTTATAATCATCATTTAAAGATTTATTTGTTTGTACTTTTTATTCCATGCCCATATTTTAAAATACCTTTATTTATGTTTTATATGGAAATAAATTATTTTTAAAGGAAAGTTTTGGTATATTTTTATGTTATTCAAATTTTTATCAAAATAAATATTTTTTGATGTTTTATATGGATCCTTTTGACAAAAAAAGGAATGTTTTATTTTAAAATATATAATGTCAACAACATTTCTCGCCATTTTAACAATTATTTGATGTTTGTATTCTGTTTAAATGCATAATGTATTATTAAAAGAAAAGATCTATTTCCCTTTTCCAATGTATTTGGGTATTGAAAATGGTTTTACAAAAGAAAATGGTATTTTGATATTAGAAAAAATTATTCATATGAATTTAATAGAGTTTTCATGTGTTTTATAATGAAAAGATGCAAGATTAAATTTTCTTGTTCATTATGTAATCCTTCTACATTTTTTATAAAGGTATGATCCCCATTATATCACATGGGTGATCTTGATACATTTTATATGATGGGTGCACTAACATAGCACTCTAATGCATTTGGTAGTGATTATGTTCTCTATATAATTATATTGGAAGATGGTCATAGAGTAATTCCAATTTGTAAGGGTTATTAAAAGTGTTTTAAACTAACTATTTTATGATTATGTTCTAAGGAATATAAATTAATTTTAGATTCATTCTAATGAGTTTTCATATAAATTATTCACTTTCAACAATTTAAGATAATTTTTTAAAAAATGGAGATTCCCTTTCTTGTAGAAAAGGTATCTTGTTTATAAAATGAGTTTTCATGTGTCATAATGTTTTCACTTAACTAATGTGTTTTTTATTTTTTATTTACCTTACTTATATTCTTGAGCTCGTCAAATGTTTTTATAATGTTTTTCATAGGGTTTAAGTATGGTTAAGTCAAAATAAGAAGTTAGTATTAATGTTGTGAATATTTCTCAATAAAGGAAAACATTTTCTATTTCAAAAGTTTTATATTTTTGAAAAAATAGATATTGACTACCAGTGTACAATTTTAATATATTTGTGTTTTCTATGAAAGATTCATCTCCTAACACTATAAAACCCTAAACCTAAAAATTATTTTGGAATATTTTAATGTCAATTATAGTTTATTGTAACTATAATATATATTTTTTATGATTGGGTACTTATAAATAAGATCAATAAATAACTATTGAAATAAAAAATTTGATTATAATGTTATAGAGACCCTATATATTGTTATGAAATAACTATGAAGTTATTAAATTGTTAATTATTGAATGAAATGAAGGAAGAAATAGTTTATGTAATCTTAACGATGAGGGGATTTAAAATGAGTGTTTGATTACTTTATTGAATAAAATTAAAAATTAGTGATCATTATAAAGAAATGATCATATTATTGGGAAATTTCAGGAATTTAGATTGAATCAAATACCTGATCAAGTTTTATTTGTTTTTATATGTTATTGTTTACCATGGTGGAATACTAAATGAGTTTAAAAGTTTTATAGATATGTGTAAATGTACAAGTAATTTATTTATAAATGTTTTCAGTACATCAAGGTGATATTTTTGTAAAATAGGAGGTCATAGGATAGTGTAAATAATAAATTAAAATATAAAACACTACATAATAGAGGAATTTATTTTTTATACATCAAATAATAAGATGGGATTATATCACATATTTTAAATCACTCTCATATGAGGTGTAAAAAAATAGGAATAATACGATCCCATTTATCACAGGGGAAACAAATGAAATTTTATGCCATAATATATTCCACAAGTAAAAATAACAATTTATTATTCCATATGATAGGAATAACAATCTGTAATAGGGTGATATCATAATATATGGGTTTAATTTCATTCAATGATAGAGTCATATAATAATTTCATTACATAATAAAAAAAGTTCATTCACTATAATGAATATCTCACTAATAGTGATTACACCACTTTAGTTAGATAAATTTTAGTATTTTTGTCCTCACATTGCATTCTATGTTGACTAAGAGTGAATAGATCATGAAAATTCTATTAGTACGTGTGGTGATTATTTTAAAGAGACTTATAGGTTTATATTAATGTTAAAAAAAATTCAACTAAATAGAATAACTTCCCTATGATGATCAAATGAAATTTGGGAATGCAAAATAATGAATTTTTTTCAATATATTTATTTCGCACAACCTACATTAAATATTTAATTATGAAAAGTTTTATAGAACCACTCAGAACAATAATATATTATATTGAAATATCATATCATGAAACATGATCTAATATGGATATTGAAGTTTTTTTGAAATAAATTATTTGATAAGAAACATTAGTTATAAGTATTCACTTGGTGTATCATTGTATAAAATTTATAATTAATTAAATAGATGGAATTTAGGAAGGATATAGAACAATATAGTATTTTTTATATCATAAAGTATATATGATCCTCTATTTATATTATCCGTATATTCCCATACTAATTAATAGATGTTTGGGAATATTTTTAAGGATATATTCCATGGGATTCAATAAAATGGTATAAATTAATAGTATTATATAAATGAGGGATAATAAAAAAAGTTACGTGATTCTCAATGTCATTCTAAATATTAGATTATTATTATCAAATTGGAGATTTACAGGTGTATCTTTATAATTTAAACAGTATAACATAACTGCAATTATTGAAAAGCGAAAATTATTGTAGATGAAAGAGTTACAAAGAGTAACATAGAGTAATCCAAGCACACGACAAGATTGCAGACCATATCATAACATGATACGTGGAAAAAGTATACATTTCGGTTTATATCAACACAAAATGTATAATGAAGCCATATATAATTACATGCACTAACAATAAACTAATATATAGTTTCTTGTACTACTAATCCATTTTTTATGATGATATGAGGTATTTTATGATATAATAGAATCACAAAACCAACTTGAATTTATTTCTAAATAATTCATGGATAACATGATTTATAATTAATTTGTAACTTCTATAAAATTATCTATGACTGTATGTGTCATATATAAATTTTTTTCATCATCAGACCATGTTTTTATTTATGTTTTTTAGAAACAATTTAATATTAAATAGTGATTCATGTGATTATTATTTTGAAGAGATGAATTAAAAATTGATTGTACACATTGAATAATATTTTTGTTAATTTATCTCATTTGGAACCAAATACATTAATGGAGTATATTGAGATCCTAGGACACATGTAAAATATGTATATAATAAGATGATAATGGTAATTTTCTTCAAAATTAATATTTTTTATTTTTAAAATCATTTATGAATCCCAATGATTATGAGATATTAAGATTGTGTTCTTCTGATGATGAGTTGTATAATTATATTCTAGAAGTATTTTTTTGAATGTATAATGATCATGGATTTCAAATGATGTGAACTGATATTGTTAAGGATTATGTTGGATAAACCAAGAAGTATAGAGAATAACGTATAACCATCATGAATAATTGTATGAAATTGGTAGTCCAAGAGAAAGAAATGGTTTGAGCCCTATGTCTTCTCTAGGAGGCATCCATGTAAAAAAAATTATATCCATGTGTGATGATTCTAACATTTATGGAGTTGGTGAAGAGAATTATAATATATGTGCATTAATAAATTAGTGAAGATTCCTAGGGTAATATATTATGATGAAGTATTTAATAAAATTGAATTCTAAATCCAATATAGTATAAAAGAAATAAAACATGATGTATATAAATCATATATGAATGAGAGAGAGAATGGAGTCTTCTATACTATTTAAGGAACATGAATATCTATCATATGTGAAACATTATAAGAATACACTATAATGTTAATATGGTTTAATAATAGGGGGAAATACATCAAGATGAAATATTTTGGATCATTCCTATTGGTGATAAACTTTATGAATATTACTGATATTATTATATAATATTTTGTGTTATGTCTAGGAATTGATCCATATTCTTCATAAAATTGAGTAACAATTATATAAAGTCAGTGTCGTAAATATTTTCATTAAAATTTAGTTATAGTAATTTTTAATAATATTAGTCAGATCCTTATGATCCCTTCGGTTATTGAAGAGTTTGGGATGATTTTAAGAGATCCCCTATGAAGTTAGCTAACAAATGGGAATCTTTTATTAATTATAAATTGTGACATGGTCAATATAGTTTTCATCTTTATAATAAGAGTTTTTATAAATCTCAAAGAATCCATTTTCACCTAGAATGTTGTTTTAATAAAACATTCAAATCCCATACATACTATAAATAATTTATTAAGGAATTTTTATCTTCAATTTATAAAGGAATCATGATATTTTTAATAAAAACATGCTCAAATATGAGTAAATTGCTACTTACCATTGAGATGGAATATAACATAATAATTATTTTTTATGGGAAATATACCCAAATTTGAAGAAATTAATTGTTCTACAATGTGTTGATTAGAAAGGATAATAATCTTCTATATATAAGATTTCTAAAAAAACTCACAAATATTTTAGTATCACGAAGGTATTAAGGTATTAAGATGAAAAAATTGTGTTTTGTTGTGGAACCCATGAATGGTTAGAACAACATTATTTAAGGAACTAAAAAGTCTTATGTTGTAATTTTATTCATCAAACCCTAAATTATGTGTTCTCAAAATAATCAGTAATCCATAAAAATATTGTTTTTCACTAGATTTGTAGATATAAAAAGACCACATCCTTATTTTGGTGGTCAAATCATAATGGGGTGAAATGTATAGAGATCAAACTAATTAATTATAAAGATATTGGTTCAATGTCATTTATAACTATGCACGATACCGAAACTCCCATCAACTTATTGAGAAGGATTAAATGTTTATAAATAAGAGTAGTCTTACATAGATAAAAGGTATATTGAATGTCATGACCCGTCCTCGGGGCCCGTTCCGTGACTACCCCAAGCCCGCCTTCCATAGGCCAGGGGCTAGCGACAAGCACTAAAGGCGTAAATCCCGATAACTGGGAAGGCATATCCTTTATAAAATTAAAAAAAACACCACAGAGTACAAGCGGAAGTAAGACACTATGTACAAAGAGATGTGCTGAAAGGTAAATGGGCCAGAATACAAACCCAAAAGAATGTAAAATTATAACAGAACAAAGAACAAAAAAAAAGGACAACAGCTGGAGGGACGGAAGCGGCTCCTGGGTTGTCCTCCTCGGATCCTACTTGAAGGGTAGGTTCAGATGGCGCAGCTCCTGGAGCATCCACCACGGATCCTACCTGAAGGGTAGGTACAGATAGCCTCCACAACGCTCTCGCCCTCCAATCCCCTCTGAGTGTCGTCTTGCCGTGAAGTCCACCTCCGGATACTAACTCTTCGTGTAGTCCACCTCCGGGTACCATCCAGTCCTCGAACACTCGGCCTTCGTCAGCACTGCCCGTCGTCTACAACCAACACAACGAGGTGCGGGCATAGCCCGTGCAGGGGTGAGTATAACGATACTCAGTAGGGACCCCGAGACCCTCATGCTCTCACTAAAAACAAACAAGGATAACCAGAAAGAAGATCTCAACAGATAACCACTACTTAGGTATATTCCCATGCATATACATGAGTTATCAAGTAACCCATCTCAATCATGAGGAAAACACCAAGATCATGTAATCAACGGATAACCACTACCCAGGTATATTCCCATACATATACCTAAGTTATCATGTGACCCATCTCAATCATGAGGTAAACACAAAGGTCAAAACTCTCAGCTCAAACCAGGATTTTCATTATCGAAACCGTAACTGCTGAAGAGCCCCGTCACTGGAGTGTATAGTGGTCATGTCACGACTCCGAGTTACTGTTCACTAACCTAAGACTGCTGAGGTACTCCTCCTATCGAGTATTGTGGGTCTGCTGCTACAACCAAGTGCTTCACATCATCGGTCTGCTGCTACAACCAAGCGCTCCCCCTCATATCCTCAAGAGGTACTCCTTCTGTTGTGTACCGCGGGTCTGTCGCTACAACCAAGCGCTCCTCCACCGTGGGTCTGCCACTACAACCAAGCGCTCCCCCTCATAGCCTCCAGAGGTACTCCTTCTGTTGAGTACCACGGGTCTGCCGCTACAACCAAGCGCTCCTCCGCCATGGGTCTGCCACTACAACCAAGCGCTCCCCACTGGGCTATCCGAAACACACCGAGTCGATCGGTCAAGCAGTCGTCAGGTCTCAGCCGGCTATACGGTCTCTGTACTCCACACACTCATCTCTAGGAGGGTCTGATCCACGAGCTGTTGGTGGATACTAAAAGTATCACAGAGTTCTTCGATGAAGTATCTCAATGGAACGCCTCATCACAGGGGTCACAACGCAACAGACGGCGCGTCAATCGGATGCCCGGTCTTTGAGTTACTAGCCTTTTCGTCCTAGGGTCCCGGTTGGTTTCGTGAGCGAACCAACCCGGTCGTAACTCAACTATACCCCGAACTCTCATAGGGTATACTCATAGGGACCGTTTCTCAACGAGATTACCAACGCCGCTGACGGTTCGTCAAACGGACGTCTGGTCTGAAAGATAACAGCTTTCCCGTTCCAAGGGCCCGGTTGGATTTCAGATAAAATCCAACCCGGCCATACTCCAACTGCGTCCAATCCTCGGGTGGGCCATGCCAAAAGTCCCGTCTCATCAAGAGGATTCCAACGAGACAGACGGCGCGTCAATCAGACGCCCGGTCTGTGAGTTATTGGCTTTTTTGTTCCAGGGGCCCGGTTGGATTTCATGAGCGAACCAACCCGACTGCACTTCGACGGCATCTAAACATCGAGTGTAGTAAGCCAAAAGATCTATCTCACTTAGGGGAATCCATCAAAGTCAACGACACGTCAATCGGACGTCCGGAGCTCAAGATATAAGCATTTCCGCTCCGATGGCCCAGTTAGTTTCGTATCCGAACCAACCTGGCTGAACCCAAAGTATTCTGAAACCTTGAGTGCGATATACCGAAATGACCGTCTCGTTTCAAGGATCGCTACGCAACTGACAGTGCGTCGATCGGAGGCCCGTAGCCCATGATATGAGCAAAAGAACAAAGAGGGTCCGAAAACTGGGGGTCCGGGCCCGGACCGACCCGGCCCGACCCCCCCTGGGCCGGCCCGAACCGGGTCGACCCGACCCGTGTCAGGGTCTGACCCGGTTTGGTGCGCCCGGTCCAGCCAGGGCAGCCCGGCCCGGCCTGGGTGCGACCTGGCCCGGCGGGTCGGTTCGGCTCGGCCCGGCCCGGCCGAGCGAAGGAACTGCGGCCCCCGCGCGAGGGCCGCTCCGCAGCACCCGGACGCGGCATGTCGGCCGCGTCCTGCATCCCGGTTCTGCGCGGCTGTGGAACCGCCTCGCCGACACGGCTTCAGCTGCGGTGGGTTTTGCCGGTGGCGCGCCGGCGTGAGATTCTGCGGACCACTGGACGCGCTTCGGTGGTCCGTTTTACGTGTGGTCTTCGCCAGTGGTCCTCCCGGGACCCGACCTTCACTGCAAGGCCCTCAAATTTCCCTTAGAGCCTTGTTTTTCATCGTCCACCGTTCCGCACACTAATAACGAGAAATAATGCGGTGGTTCAGAATTGTTCGTTGGTCTGCACCAACCACGTTAGCGGTTTGAAACAACATCATAATATTTCCCATCAATTTGATAAACCCCGAACCGCAATAATAATCCTCGGACCAACTTGTTAATTAGTTGGCCCACGTTCATGCCTTGAAGGGAAACAAACATGGAGTATTATCATTTTCAAAACAAACCCTACGATTTTCCCCGCAAATCAAGAATTCCCAACCCGCAAATATATTTTTTCGTGGATCAACTTAATATTTATTTGATCCGCGTTCTTTGATTTAGAAGGAAATAAACATGGGTTCATTAACATTCAAAAATTAATTCCCTACCTTTGATTCATCGGGGCGCGCGTTCGGCGCGGGGGAAGATGATGACGCCTCACGTCGAACTTCGCGGAGAATGGCGTTGCGGGGGTCGGACGTAGATTCCATGGACGTCGGGGTGCGTCTGAGGAGGAAGCGACGTCTCCTCACTTGTTGCGGAGATGAAGACGGAAGGTACGTTGTCGTTGGTGATGACCACCGCAGTCGACGACTTCTCCCATATCGCGGTGGAAGAAGAGGATCGTCGGCGTTCTTCGATGTTCTTCGTGTTCTTCAACGGGGAAGAACGTTCTTCAAGTCTAGAGTAATTCTCCCCAAATCTTCTCGCACAACAAACCACCAAAAGAAAAAGAAAGTTTCCCCTTATTTTATTCCTCATGTCAACTCTTTCAAAATTCAAAAGAATCCACGAATTAATTAACGTGTGTTGACCAATTTATGATGCATTTAATAAACCAATCAAAAACAATAGTTGACTTGGAATTAAGTGGGGGGTACAGGTGCATTACTCAGTTTAAGATGAGTTTACAAAATTAAAGGGGGAGGTGAGGAGTTATGGAAAAAGTGAACGGGTGGGGATCGTGTGGTCCCCACATCTACATTATTCTCCCACGGGAGGTTAGCAACCCAAAGGGTCCCACTACAAATTCCGCTCCTAGGAGTTAAACCACAAAGTAGAGAGAAATTAAGTTGTGCCACCACTTAATTTCACATAAACTGCCTAGTAAAGAAATAAAAATAAATGATTATATTTTTATGCCTCACTTTTTTTTAACATCACCACTCGAGCAAACTCACCTTCAGAAAAGTAACTCCTAAGAAATTACCGGTGCTGCGGTTTCATCGGTGCCCTCAGATTTCGATTCTGAGCATCAGTTCAAAAGTTAGAAAAAACCCGATCGTTTGTTCACTGAATGTACCCGAGCTAAACTTCGGAAAATGATTCTGGGCACACCGAGCCTCGGAATCAGGCGCCGTCAGAAAATGCGTTCTGGTAAAATTCCAAAGAAAATTAAGAAAAAAATTTCCATGAAATTTCTGGGTCTTTACATTACTCCCACCTCAGGGCTTTACGTCCTCGTAAAGCCTTAACACAAACTAGGGTCACAAAAGCGGTACAAAGCACGCATAGGAACCTTTCACTAACATGTGCTCACCCGAAGGTTCCCGTACTGCCAGATAAAGTGCATCTGAGGAATTGGTCGTCCTCATAGGATCAGTTCCTGTCGATCCTCGATCCCCACTAGAACCTCCGTTAAAGACACCCCATCGCCATCGTCCAGCTACTCATGGTCGATGATATGCAAAGGGTCGAGCACGTATCTCCTCATTTGAGTTACGTGGAAATCGTCGTGCACTTAGTGCAACTGGGGTGGATGGGTCAAGAGGTAAACCACCATGCTTACCCAGCTGGGGACCTAGAAAGGTCCATTGAACCTCAGAGATAACATTCCGCCTTGGCCACATCTCCGTAAACCTCGTCGAGGTGAGACCCGTATAAGGACGTGATCGCCATTCTCGATCTATGAGGCCTCCAAATACTATTAGAACTGAAACTCAAAACGACTGCTGCCATAAGGGTAAGGTTGAACGACTCAAGAGTGATCGGTCACACCCTCCTAAGAATGAGTTTATCCTGTGCTGCCTGGGGTTTCCTTTTCACCGACCAAGAAAAACCCATCCTGACATCGTAGTTAAACCACAAACTTTTTGCCTA
Source organism: Viscum album (assembly GCA_963277665.1). Classification (NCBI taxonomy): domain Eukaryota; kingdom Viridiplantae; phylum Streptophyta; class Magnoliopsida; order Santalales; family Viscaceae; genus Viscum; species Viscum album. The sequence continues at coordinate 250,772,825 of OY728123.1, forward strand.
ATACAGTAAATCTGTGTATGAAATGTGGATCCAATCCATACTCATACCAACGTCGTAAGGCCTCGACGCTGCTACCAAGAGATTCCAACCGAAACTCTCGCCTCGAGGGTCTGACCACACTATCGGCATAAGTTTGATTATCGAGTCTCCTCCCAAGGTATCTCCATATGTGAGGGTCAAGTCCACAGCTTACCGGAATCTCTAGGTCTGGAACAAGATTTTTGAAAGCAAGGAATGATTCATATCGACGTCCGTTACTACAACAGCTAGTAGTGGAAACAAACTCTCCCTTGAATCATTTCTAGAGCCATTGGGTCACACTCATTGACCGCAAGCTGCTGCACTCTTCCTCCGCCCTCCAGCTCCTTGATCCTGGCGGGGATAACTAAGGCTGGTGGTTGTAGCTTGTTAATATGTACACCACCTCATGATGCTCTCCTAGCTCTGCCTCCACGTCTGCTGCTCTGCAGACTCATATCTCCTTAAATCTTCCTCTTCTTGAAACATTTAATATGCCTAAGTCTCTAAGACTGGCACCTGTTCCCTGTTTCTTAATACATTGTGCAGTCTTCATCCACTCCTGGATGATCTACACCTTCTTTGCCTACAATCTGGAAGAGCTGCTAAATTTTCTCCTTTGCCGAAAAGAGAAACCCGGTCTCATCCCCCTGGATGATCCACTCCCATTGCATAATACAGTCAATCCTGACATGAAGGATTCATAATTCCATGGATGACGTCGTAAGGCCTCGACGTAACTACTAAGAGATCCAACTGTCACTCTCACCTCCAAGGGTCGAGTCACACTGTCGGAATCAGTGTGAGGTTACTGGGTCTCCTCCAGTAGGAATCTGGAAAGTGAGGGTCAAGTCAACAGTCTTAACCAGGACCACTCAGTATCAACCAAACAAAAAGGACAGGAAAGCAAACATCACAAAGATAAGTGTCTTTTTATTATTGCAGCTCATAGAACAAAGACACGAATACAACAGCAACATGGAACTAGAAGTACAAAGGATGTATCCACTAGTTCCGCTCCTGTCCACCTGCTCCCAGAGCTCCACTTACTTGTCCACTGCTCGTCTGTTGCTCAATCACCCGCCGCTTCTTTTTCCTTGGTGGATCTTCCAAACCCTACGGATCAAATGTACGAGGAGTCGAACAGTCATGTGCGAGGTGACCCTTCCCGCCGCATTCCTAACACTTCCTGCTCCTCGTACGGCTGGCTCTGGTCCTCTTGGACATCTGCATCATCTGTCTACTGCCCACATATGACTCGGCTACTGATCAAAAACCATGCGGCAAAGGCAGATGCTCCTGTACATGATCGGGTTGTAGAGCTACTGGCACAAATTCCACCCTGAAGAAGGTCTTGAAGTCTTCCCATGTGAAGGTCATCCCGTTGCAAAACTGGAACAAGTGGCTCCACCACCTGCCTGCTGGATCCTGAATAAGGCTGGCAGGAAAGATCACCATGAATTCTTGTCGGCGTACCCACTAGCCTAAAGACTCTCACCACAGCCTCCAGCCAATCCTCATCCACCTGCGGGTCCGTCTCTCCCCGGAACCTGGGTGGCCTCTGGCGCTGGAACTCGTGCAGCACACTCAAGTGGCGTGTATCGCCTACTGCTGGGGCTAGTGGCATTGGTGGCCCAACGTATGGTAGTACCACTGGTGCCTCTGCTGGTGCCTCAACTGTAAGAGGGCCCTGTACCGAAGCCTCGTCGCTCGGAAGGCTGTCAGTACGCAAATCCCTCTGGGCTGTAGTTGGTCGTCCGAGAAAAGGTATCCTGAAAGAAACAACGTGACACGGTCAAATGATTATACCTTCTGAGCTAACCTGGTTTGAGCTGATATTTAAATAAAACTTCTGGAAACACACACGCAATCCGTGTTTTCATGCAAAAAGTTGGAAATTAGTTGTCAGGGTTCTGGTGTATGGATACGTCGGCCGCCCGCACCAACACTGGACTCCCTAATCTGAAATCCACACTCGGTACTCTTAACACTATTTCTTCACAGAAAGAAAATAAAAATCAGAGTTATAACTTCTGTGGTAGAACCGACTCCTCTAATACCAATTTGTCACGTCCTGTCCTCGGGGCCCGTGTCGTGACTACCCCATGTATGCCTTCCATAGGCCAGGGGCTGGCGACTAGCACCAAAGGCGTAAATCCCGATAACTGGGAAGGCATTGCCTTTATAAAAGTAAACAAAATACCACAGAGTACAAAAGGATGTAAAACACTAAGTACAAAGAGAAGTTCTGAAAGGTCAATGGGCCAGAATACAATCCCAAAAGAAACTACAACTACAAATGAACAATGTAAAAAAAAGACAACAGCTGGAGGGATGGAAGCGGCTCCTGGGTCGTCCTCCTCGGATCCTACTTGAAGGGTAGGTATAGATGGCGCAGCTCCTGGATCATCCACCACGGATCCTACCTGAAGGGTAGGTACAGATAGCCTCCACAACGCTCTCACCCGTCAACCCCCTCCGAGTGTCGTCTCGCCGTGATGTCCACCTTCAGATACTGACTCGTCCTGTAGTCCACCTCCGGGTACCGTCCAGTCCTCGAACACTCGGCCTTCGTCAGCACTACCCGTCCTCTGCAACCAACACAACGAGGTGCGGGCATAGCCCGTGCAGGGGTGAGTATAACGATACTCAGTAGGGACCCTGAGACCCACAAGGTCTCACTAAAACCCAACAAGGATAACCACAAAGAAGATCTCAACAAATAACCTCTACTTAGGTATATGCCCATGCATATACATAAGTTATCATGTAGCCCATCTCAATCATGAGGGAAACACCAAGATCATGAAATCAACCGATAACCACTACCCAGGTATAAGCCCATACATATACCTAAGTTATCAAGTGACCCATCTCAATCATGAGGTAACACAAAGGTCAAAAGTCTCAGCTCAAACCAGGATTTTCATTATCGAAACCGTAAATGCTGAAGAGCCCCGTCATTGGAGTGTACAGTGATCCTGTCACGACTCCGAGGTACTGCTCACTAACCTAATACTGATGAGGTACTCCTCATGTCGAGTACTGTGGGCCTGCTGCTACATCCAATCACTTCCCATCATGGGTCTGACACTATAACCAAGCGCTCCCCCTCATAGCCTCAAGAGGTACTCCTTCTATTGAGTACCGCGGGTCTGCCGCTACAACCAAGCGCTCCTCCGTCGTGGGTCTGCCACTACAACCAAGCGCTCCCCCTCATAGCCTCCAGAGGTACTCCTTCTGTTGAGTACCGCGGGTCTGCCGCTACAACCAAGCGCTCCTCCGCCGTGGGTCTGCCGCTACAACCAAGCGCTCCCCACTGGGCTGTCCAAAACACACCAAGTCGATCGGTCAAGCAGTCGTCAGGTCTCAGCCGGCTACACAGTCTTTGTACTCCGCATGCTCATCTCCGGGAGGGTCTGCTCCACGAGCTGCTAGTCGATACTACAAGTGTCACATAGTTCCTTGAAGAATTATCTCAAAGGACCGCCTCGTCACAGGGGTCTCAACGCAATAGACGGCGCGTCAATCGGACGCCCGGTCTGTGAGTTACTAGCCTTTTCGTCCTAGGGGCCCGGTTTGTTTCGTGAGCAAACCAACCTAGTCATAACTCAACTATACCCCAAAATCTCATAGGGTATACTCATAGGGTCCATTTCTCAACGATATTACCAACGCCACTGATGTTTCGTCAAACGGACGTCTGGTCTGAAAGATAACAACTTTCCTGTTCCAAGGGCCCGGTTGGATTTCATATACAATCCTACCCGGGCATACTCCAACTACGTCCAAACCTCGGGCGGGGCATGCCAAAAGTCTGGTCTCATCAAGAGGATTCCAATGAGACAGACGGTGCGTCAATCGGACGCCCGGTCTGTGAGTTATTGGCTTTTTCGTTCCAGGGGCCCGGTTGGATTTCATGAGAGAACCAACCCAACTGCACTCCGACAGCATTCAAACCTCGATCGGAGTAAGCCAAAAGATCCGTCTCACTTAGAGGAATCTATCAAAGTTGATGACACGTCAATCGGACGTCCGGAGCTCAAGATATAAGCGTTTCTGCTCCGAGGGCCTGGTTGGTTTCGTATCCGAACCAACCCGGCTGAACCCAAAGTATTCTGAAATCGTTAGTGCAATATACCAAAACGATCGTCTCGTTCCAAGGATCGCTATGCAATTGATGGTGTGTCGATCGGAGGCCCATAGCCCATGATATAGGCAAAAGACCATATAGGGTCTGAAAATAGGGGGTCCGGGCCCGGACCGACCCGGCCTCACCCCCCCTGGGTCGGCCTGAACCGGGTCGACCCTACCAGTGTCTGGTTCCGACCCACTTTGGTGCGACTCGGCCCAGCGGGTCGGCTCAGCTCGGCTCAGCCCGACTGAGCGAAGGAACTGCGGCCCCCGCACGGGGGCCGCTCCGCAGCACCCGGACGCGGCATGCCGGTCGTGTCCCACCTCCCGGTTCCGCGCAGTCGCGGAACCGCCTCCCCGCAGCGGCTTTAGCCGCAGCGGTTTTTGCCGGCGGTGCGCCGGCGTGAGATTCCGCGGACCACTGGACGCGCTCCGGTGGTCCATTTTACGTGCGCTCTTCGCCAGTGGTCCTCCCGGGACCCAACCTTCACTACAATGCCTTTAAATCGCCCTTGCGGCCTCGTTTGTCATCGTCCACCATTCCACACACTAAGAACGAGAAAGAATGTGGTGGTTCGGACTTGTTCGTTGGTCCGCACCCACCGCGTTAGCGGTTTGAAACAACACCATAATATTTCCCATCAATTTGATAAACCTCAAACTGCAATAATAATCCACGGACCAACTTGTTAATTAGTTGGCCCGCGTTCATGCCTTGAAGGGAAACAAACATGGAGTATTATCATTTTCAAAACAACCCCTACGATTTTCCCCGCAAATCAAGAATTCCCAACAAGCAAAAATATTCTTTCGCGGATCAACTTAATATTTAGTTGATCCGAGTTCTTTTTTTTAGAAGGAAATAAACATGGGTTCATTAACATTCACAAATTAATTCCCTACCTTTGATTCATCGGGGCGCGCGTTCGTCGCGGGGGAAGATGATGACGCCGCACGTCGAACGTCACGGAGAACGGCGTTGAGGGGGTCAGACAAGGATTCTGTGGATGTCGGGGTGCGTCCGAGGAGGATGCGACGTCTCCTCACTTGTTGCAGAGATGAAGAAGGAAGGTACGTTGTCGTTGGTGATGACCACCGCGGTCGGCCACTTCTCCCTTATCGTGGTGGAAGAAGAGGATCGTCGGCATTCTTCATTGTTCTTTGCGTTCTTCAACGAGGAAGAACGTTCTTCAAGTCTAGAGTAATTCTCCCCAAATCTTCTCGCACAACAAACCACCAAAATAAAAATAAGGTTTCCCCTTATTTTATTTCTCATGTCAACTCTTTCAAAATTTAAAAGAATCCACGAATTAATTAACATATGTTGACCAATTTATGAGGCGTTTAATAAAACAAAGAAAAACAAGAGTTGACTTGGAATTAAGTGGGGGGTATGGGTGCGTTACTCAATTTAAGATGAGTTTACTAAATTAAAGGGGGAGGTGAGGAGTTATGGAAAAAGTGAACGGGTGGGGCTCGTGTGGGCCCTACCTCTACTTTATTCTCCCACGGGAGGTTAGCAACCCAACAGGTCCCACTAAATCTTCCACTCCTAGGAGTTAAACCACAAAGTAGAGAAAAATTAAGTTGTGACACCACTTAATTTCACTTAAACATCCTAGTAAAGAAATAAAAATAAACGATTATATTTTCATTCCTCACTTTTTTTTAACATCACCACCCGAGCAAATGCACCTTCAGAAAAGGTATTCCTAAGCAATTAATGGCGCTTCGGTTTCATCGGTGCCCTCAGATTTTGATTCCGAGCATCGGTTCAAAAGTTAGAAAAACCCGATCGTTCGTTCACTGAACGTACCTGAGCTAAACTTCAGAAAATGATTCTGGAACACCGGGCCTCGAAATTAGGCGCTGTCAGAAATTGCATTCTTGTAAAATTCCAAATAAAATTATGAAAAACTTTTCCTTGAAATTTCCGGGTCTTTACATTTAAAATTTGAAAAAAATTGAGATAACCAACCACCCATTTTAGGGATAATTCCCTAGAGATTTGGGGAAGGATTGAAGAGGTGAGACATAGTATACATGTAATCCAAATTTCAAATTTAATTGAGTCCCCGAAGTGAATATTTAAAAAAATATTAATTCATGTATTTTTTATTATATTTATATTTTGGAACTATATTTATATTATATTCCATTATTATTTCATTAATAATATAAGAATATATATTTTGGTATTTCAATTTTTATTTACAATGGATTATCCACTTGATAACTAATGTAATTAAATATTCTAAAAACATATTATGTTATGTGTGTTATTTATTTATCGATATCACATAAATTTATTTTATATCTAATTATACGTACATGTGAAGTGAAAATAATTTTCAGATTTGGAGTTTTTCTAACCACTATTTCACCCCATAGTGGTGGTTTGGTCTATAGTTACCAAAACACATGGTATCAAAGAATTCATGAATTTTATCATCTATGTTCCCAAGTATATTATATTTATTTAATTAATAATATATTTTTATAAATGATATATATTTAGGTAAAGAATACCATAAGTAAAGAAGGATTTTATTTATTTAATGGAATGCTAATACATCTATGGGAGGGGTGTATAGATTTTTCCTTCCCCTATATCCTTCCTAAATGTTATTAACATTTCAATAATTAGGTATATCTTCATAAGTATATGATAGACTGTATTTTTCAAGTAAAATTTTTTAATAAAGATTATATGATATAATTAATTGAATTACGCTCTTCCCTCTCAGACAATATGTAAACATATTTTATCAGTATAAAAATAGTTAATGAAATTTTAATAAAACTAAATGATGTCCATGAGGGACATAAAGTGGGGAATGAGTTAGGGCTAAAAACATATTGACATAACCTTTAGGGATATTCAATTTTGAGAATAAGCCATGGTGGATATGTTATTTATTTTGTTGAATAAAACTTCATTTTCGATTTTATGCCATTGAGAAATTATTTAGGATTCCAACATTGTGAAGAAATTCATGATGAGTTTCTTTGATAATTTGAAGAAAATATAGCATTCCATTAAGAGTAATACTTGTATGACTTGACCATGGATAAATTGAAAAAAATTTAACTACCTATGATATTAGTATAGGGATAGCCTAAAATATAACAGTAAAATATAAGGATATATATTTTAACTATTCAATGGGTTTGAAACACTTTGAACTGAAGATGTATAATTTAGTTGAATATTAATACAAACATTCTTCAATAGGTTTTAAATATTTTATATCATTCTTTTCAACATAAATTAATTATGTAAAAGGTTAATAAAAGGGTAAAATTCCCTTCATGTGCTTCTATTAGGTAATTATTAAGAAATTTTCATCAAATTCCACTAAGAGGAATGGAGATGATGCATAGGATGATCAAAATAAAATATCATTGAGTATAATAATTATGGAAAGAGGTTACAAATAAGGACATAACATTGATGAAAAAAATAAAGGCAAACGAAACAAATAAAAGTAATATTCAATAAAAACATGGTGTAATATACTTTTTTGGACAATTTGTTTAGGGAAAAAATATTTTGAATGAGGCTAGAAAGTAATTATCAAGTCATAATTAAATTAGTAAAAAAATCATTTTTATAAATAATAATAGGGAAGTAATATAGAAAGTAGTGACATTAGTATTACAAATGAAACCAAATAAAATATTAAAAATTTAGTCAGTATTTAGAAAAAAAGGACATTGGAATCGTGGATTCAAATTATAAAAATGGTTCATTAAAAAAATAGCAGGATGAATCAAAATACAAAGACATTTTTAAGACACAAGTATAGTTCAAATGAATGGTACATAAACTCAGTAAAATATTTTTTTAAAGTAATATGATTTGTATTACCTAAAAATATTATCACTAACAATGATGATTTAATGACTCATCAGAAATAATTATAAAAATCAAAAACTTCCTTGAGAAATTCTCTAGCAATTGAGTTAAAAGCTTCTATGAAAGTAGTTGTTGAATTATATAAAAAATTATATTAATTTTTTAATTATATTGATAAAATTGGATAAATACCTATGGTTCTAGGGACTATTTTCATAGAAACTCAATTATGAATCTTAAATGGTGGAAGTAATGACAAGAAAGGGTATATGGTGCTCTCTTCACCTAAGAAGGAGAAAAAATCATTTCTAATCTCATGGGGCCTATTAATATTTTAATGGTAGTGAGGTGGGGAGTGATAATTATGTTAAGGATACTACTAAATGAAAATACAAGGTAATGAAGGATTTTATTCATCTTGAGAATGTTGAAAAGAACGTGAATATTTAAAATATGAAGGGTGATCATCGAGAAAATTATAAGGAATGATATTTCCTACCAAGGATATTTCACGTCCCAGGACATGATTCTATTCTAGATTATATGAACATGAATCCTATTATTTTAGGTATAATATTTCAATACCTAAAATCAAACAGAGGTCATGAATTGAGTGGGTTCCACCTAATTCTTCAACATTCCATCTAATATTACATTAGTTCCAGGTGGTAAAATTGAAAACATATTTTAATTAATTTTAGGAAGCATATGGGAGGTGTTATCTATCCAGACACTATAGAAAACTGTTTCTAAATATACTACCATATAATTTAATGAGTAATGATTACTCCAAATCAATTTAGTGAAAGTGTGATAACGAAAAAGCACTGGTGGTTGTACCATCTTACAAGACAGTGAATGATGGAAATATTTGGCTACATGATATTGATTTCTTATCACACATGACTGGTAATAAAAAACTCTTGAAATATAAAAATATGTGTGATATATAATCTATCACATTATTTAATGATAGATCAATCAATCTCAGAGGATTTGGATGCAGTAGAATTGGTGAAAAGAATATTTAATCTAGTTACATTCTCATTATTGATGGGATGATGGAAATTCAATTGAGTCTATATTAGATTTGTGATAATGGGAATGTGGTGATAATTTATAATAATGGATGTATCATAATTATATTTAAGGAAGAAAAAATTTTCATATATGGGAGAAATATCCAGGGAAATATATTTCAAATTCTATGATAAAAGATTTTTTTACTTGATTACAAAGGAAGAGAATGATTTTTTGAATATGATACTTGACCAATTGGGTCATATGATCATATATAAAACTATCAAATATTAGGTTTTGAGGAATATATATTCCTAATCATGAAATACTCAACATGTGGTACACATGTTAAAAAGGAAAATATTGAACCATAGTAACATGGAAATGGATATCAACAATGATAATATCCATGAGTTGATACACACATATTCATATAGTATAATGATCGTGAAGTAATCTTCATGACAAAAAAATTTCATGGATTATAGCAATTATTTTGATGAGATGAATTATGTGTATATTATGGGGAATAAATCCTATACATTTCCGATATATAATCACATATATAGGTATTCTTGAAAGCAAATGGTATGTGCAATAAAAAATATTAATCCAAGTATTATATCTATATACATGAATGGATTCGTGGAGGAACATCTTTAAAATCATTAAGTAATAAATGAATATTGTTTTCCATACACATCCTAATAAAATATAGTGGCTAAGTGGAAGAATTGGAGTTTGGGGAATATGGGAAGAACCATGTTTTTATAGTGTAGTACCTAAAATTATTTTATGATATAAGATAAAACCGTTTTTGTCTATATTGTGAATCAGTTCTTACATTGACCCAAAATAGTGTATATTTATTTCAATATGGGGTTTTTGAATCATAAAAACATCAATATTCCAAATATATTTACAATCCTTTATTACCTTAATATTAAAAATAATTATTTTTTTAACATTTTATGTGAGAAGTGATTAGGGTGTATTCCTTGGATATGAACATAATGGAAGTCGTTTCTTGTGTTATAACTTGATTAAGAGGAATATTGATGATATTTTTTGTGTTATTATTTTGGAAAATAAATAAAATGAACATAATTTCTTGTTAATTATATAAAAGAAGGTATTAGAAATTATAGTGGATAATATAGGCATGATTCAACTGCATAAGGAAATTTTCAAAATTCAAATGAAGAATCAAAAATCTCTAGTGATGAGGAAGGTTACAAATTATAATTATATTTGTTTTAAAGGATTAAAACTATTTAACTTAATAAAATATTATAAGAAGTCCACAAGAGTTTATAAACCCTATTAATCTAAGAATTTTATATCACACCATATTTGTCAAAAACATTATGACAAAGAGTTTTTAAGAAGCATTTTAACATAAGGATTACAAATAAATGAATAAATAAGAGATAAATTTGATTCAAATGAATGAAACATGGAAATTAGTGTCACATCTATGCTTTCTTTATATGAAAAGGGTACTCTCAAATTCGGGTTATATACATATATGTTCATGTTTCTCAACTCACAAGGCCTGAAATGATCTAAATATATCTTGGGATGTGTACTCAATGTAATTATAAATTTATCCAAATGGATATTATGATGGATTTACTTAATGGTGAACATAAGTAATATGTCTACATTGAATAACAATAATTTTTTACACTTGATGATACTGGTTCTCGAGTTTATAATACATGGAATAATTTTATTTTCTTTAATGATGTTCCTTGATCATGCTATTTAAAAAATGAATAGTTGATTAAAGTGTTTGGAGTTAATAATTATTAAGGTTGCATATAGTCTCTACGTTATGGATAATGACCCAAAATAATTCATTTGGAATGTATACATTGATGAAATTATTCCTTACATAAATAAAGGGGAGACTTGTGAAATATTATTGACACAAATGGTTAAATAACATGGGATGTAAAATATAGAAGGTTATATTTTATTCGTATAGGAATATTTTCCTTCTGAGTTATAAAATATATGTCTGGTGTGGAAGAAATGATAGTGGTCTCTAATACTAGAGCATATTGGAAGAATTGTTTCGTAGATAAAAAGTCTTATAGGATAATTGGAGTTCCAAAATCATATTGGTATTCTACATTTCATGACAGTATCAAAACCTGATATCATTTATATTGTTACACTTTATACACAATTATAAATAAATACTTATGATTCAAATATTATTAAATTGAAAAAATACTTTTCAACAAAAAAGGTAGTCAGAAATATGTCTTGATGTATGAAAAAGGTATAATTTTTCATCATTATTGGTTTACCAATATAGTTTGTGTAGGATATGTTAGTGATCAAAAAATATCATATATATAACATTCTTTATTAGATAAAGGTATATTTCATATAACTACATATCAAGCTTAGTTAAATGGGTGATAATTATAATTCAACAATATATAATATGATACAAATGGTTTGGATGAAGTTATAGCTTTAATATATGTAGGTGGAAGTATCTTACACATTGGCGATTGGGAGTGATAAACAATGTTGAACCAATCATTAAAAATCCAGCGTGAAATTTTTTTAGATTGATGAAAATTCATATAAAATAGAATTTCATGAAAAATATGGTTATACATGGATATATTTTCTATTAATATGTATCCACAAAGGATCATTTCATGCATTTCATAATGAAGCCATCGATGAAGGATGTTTTTATTTCTTTTAGAGAGTTGTTTGGATTGAATTTTCACCAAAACTCAATATAATTTTTCTAGATTATTTTTCATATGTCTTTCATTTTACTTTTTGGAATAAGGGGTCTAATAAAAAAAATATATTCTAATAAATTGGTATATAATCTATATGTATTTTTATGTGATGATCATGGGTTAGAATAGGAGAAGATCTTTCATTGTAGGTGGATACTTGAGTTGTTATTACATTAATCATGGGGAGTTTATCTCATATATTGAATCTAATGATGCAAAACCATAAAAATGGTGTAATGAAGGGCCCGTGGGATTATTGATATTTGTTGGGATACACTATGAAAAATAATGATAGTATGGGTGGTTTTTTATTTAGTGGTTGTTTAAGAAACTTCCCATTATTTTTATGATAGTTCCCATTAACTGTCCCTAATGTTGGTGTCATAAATTATCCTATTCCATTTTCAACCATTTATTCATGATCTTAGGGAACTATCTTGAAATATATTTTTTATGATGTTTAGAAAAAAAAAATTTGCAGTTTTCAGCTATAAATTATTTTTAAAATATATTTTCCTTTTAAAAAAATTCAATAATTAATAATATATTGAAACATTTTTATCATCATTATTTTTATTTCAATATATTTCCATATTTTAAATTGTATCTATATAAGTATGATCAAAAAAACATATAAATATTAATCCCACAAAATACCCAAATTGATAGAGACAGATACAAGAACATAAATAGAAACGGATAACAATGAACACTTAATAATTATAAAAAATCATTTTATGTATAAATAATATATATATAATAAAATAAAATAATTTAAAGATAATGATTTTTGTTATAAAACATAAAAAAACCAATGTAAAGCCACATATCTACCTTATGAATGATGATCTTATGCATCAATATCTCTTCCTACACCACCCTCTTCTGTATGCTCTATGATAATTTTCATGAAAATTATATTGTGGTGAATATTAAAATTTCAAATTAAAACCAATAATTTTTGTGTACTAAATTGTTAAGAACTTATTTAACATACCAACTGACTCAAAGCATCATTTCATGAAATTTAACTAGGGATACATCCATACATATTTGGATATAATTCAACAAATTATTTCTATAGAATAATGATCTTTACATCATGCAATTATATATATGTCCCATTTTAATGGATTTTTTTCCCTTTCTGTTGAATTTTATTTTTCATAGAATAAAATTCCCCTATGAATTGATAGGTATGGAATTAATATGACCATGAGTAGATATTTATTCAAACCATAGTGACCTACCAAATACCGCATATAGTAATTGTCCAAACCCATCCCACATACATGACCTGGATCCTCCTTCCTAAGGAACTATACAACTAGATCATCTAGGCATACTATGAAGGATTGTGTTGGATTTACAAACAATAATTATTTTATGTTTACTTATACTTGAAATATTTATTAAATATAAACTAATAAATATTAACAAAGTTGCAATATTAAATAACGTATGAGCCTATGTGAGATGGAATAAATTAGCGTCAACACTAGATATCAAACTATGTTTACATTGAGTATTAATATTGAACATTTTATATATTGATTTTTAATAAAAAATAAGACATATTTTTTATTAAATATATTATTATTATTGTAAAATAAATGTCTCGTTGAAATATTTAGTTTATCATCTATTACGGAATTGATGATGTTTGTGTAAACAATTAAAATGAAAAATGAATTCACATCGAAACTTCTTAGGTGGGATTATTCAAATTCCTCCCATTAGATTTTACAAAAACATATAACCAAATGTTCAACAAGGATAATTGATGTCATAAATTCTTTTCACTCATTAAAACATTACAAATCAATATTTTCATATATTCAATAGAAAATATTATAATATAAAAATTAGAATAGATGAAATTATTTCCATAGTGGATCTATTTCTTGAAAAAAAACATTTTTCATGCATTGTAGGGGATGACTTGTTTCACTCAACATGATATAATTATCTTTAAACATTAAAAAGTAAATAGAAGATACTTTATTATTAATTTATGTAATGTCACATACTTTTTATATAGATGGAAATATTTAATATTATTTTATTAAAAACCATGTTCTTTTTATGGTGATCGATATCAATAAACACAATCCACTACACTCAAGATTCTCCTTGATGTACCTTATCATACATCTTCTGAGTGGCCAATGATGTTTCATTGAATTTATAATACCACATCAATTTAAAATAATTGTATTTATTTCCAAAAATTTTTAATGTCCACATTTGAGGGATAATATCATTAATGGTAGAGTGCAAGATCATCTACAAAAAGACATTCATTTATGAAATATTATAATTTCATAAATTAATGACATTATATTTAGGTGTAAGGTATTAAAATTACCTTTACCAACAAATAAAATTCCACATTATTATAAGATGGTGGTATATTCATACAATCTGAAAATTTAATTGGATGGGTCCCCATCTTAGTCGCCAACTAGCATTAAACCTGGAAAAATATTCAAACAATGTCATCTATAGATATTTAATAATAATAAAAGGGGAAAACTAATTTTAATCTATTTTTATTCTATATAAATAAACTATAATGAATGTATGAGTAGTGACATTTTTTCAGACTTTTATGAAAAATATATATTAGTATAAAAAGTTTAATAAAATTATTCACATGGATTTTCTCCAATAACTATGATACCCTAATATCTTAGTGAAGAAATAGGTGTGATCACATGTTCCCTCACTATTGGTATTTCCTATTATGAAACTACAGATTCAGGAGGAAGTGCTCTAGATGCTGATGGGAGGGAGACTAATGGAATGGAAGATGATGATGGGAGGTAGATTTTGGGTGACCTAGATTAAATAGGGGGAGTGAATAGGAATCCTCCATCAAAAATTATTATGATTTAATAGTTTTCAGAACATCAAATGAAATCTATCAATTCCATCTTCCTTGAAATACCTATCATTTATAAATCTATAAAAAATTCAAAACAATATTTTTTGAAAGATTAATATAGAAAAATAAATTTAGAAATGATATTATATGCACAATCATAAACAAATATAATATATATAGGTATGTAATTTAATGACATCACATAAAATCAGAATTATAAATAAATTTTTCAAAATTAAATAACTCATTATTAAAAATCAATTATAATTTGATAACATATCCACAGGACTAGAAATGAATAACATATAACATAAGTAGTTTATAAGTTAATGGATGGTTACAAATACAATAATTATTTCTATCAACCATTTTGTTATCCTACTCAATATTTACTTATTCAACTTAATCCACCCCAAAATACTAATATTTCCATTATCATCAGTACAAAAAAAATTAATTTCTTAATACTGATGGGATTTAATTTCTAGGGTCAAATATTCCATTTGATCACCCATATTATATAGGTATGTTTTATGTGAACCAATACACTCTACCCTTTATCAAGGGTATATTCTATATAACATACCATTTTTTATGAGATGAGTATATATTTATCATGTACTTCATAGTCACTAGAATCCATCAGGAGAGAGAAGATCACATACGTAAATTTCAAGGAATATCTTCTAACAACCCTAGTAATGTTGAACCAATTGAATTTCAATAAAACAACTATAAAATGTTTTTGGTAGTTTAATTTAATAATATCAGTCAATTATCCACAATATCCCAATTTAATAGCTATAAATATGACACTATTATGTTTTATTAAACCCTCTACCCGTTCAACTATATTAAATTTGAATCCAATAAAAAATGTTATAGTTGAACACTCTATCCTACTTAAGTGGACCTCAAGCATGAAATTGCACATCATCTGAAAAATAATCCTCATTATTGGTATTGATGATCTCCAAAATGTAATATAAATTATTAGAATTAATATATATATATATAACAATAAAATACCCATGAAAGATTCAATATTTATGAACTAACATGGTGTTCAAAGAATTCTAAATGATCTATATTTAAAACATCTGTTATATCTTTCCCATTTTGTGTTTGACTTCTCATGTTTCTATTTTATTGTATCCTAAGATATTCAATAAATAAATCTAAAGTTTCAATAGTCAGTATCACAAATCTGTGTTCTTTTAATAATTCATTTTTTATTAATGTTCTATTTATTATCCTTATTTAATTTCATCTAGTAGTAGGAAATATTTTTTAATTTCCCATATAGTTGATATATAGTTGATATATCATCAACACAACCAGATCGATTAAAAAATTTTCCAATATCATCTATGTATCGAGAACAAAAATTAAGAAAACCCCCTTAAAGTAACCACTAGAAATATAGCATTCTTGTTCATATTTTTTTTATGTGTATTTTCAAATGAACAATGTATATGTAAAATAAAATGAATTAAACATGGTTATGTATTTAGCGATATACCGAGAATGGTTTACTAATGATGATAAATTTATAAATAAAGTATCGCTAAAGTGAATAAATCCATCGGTAACTTACATGAGCTCTTTATTTTGTTTCCTAAATTGAATTCACAATTAATTTCATTATGATAATAAAAATGATGACCTAAATATCATCCCCATTGAAAAAAATATACGTATAAAATATATTATGAACCATTTCATGTTAAACTGGTTTTATATTTTTCTCATATGGTTATTTTAGGAATGTGCATAATTGGTGTATAACAACAATACCCATTTCAATTAACAATGTATGAATTGCTAATATTTGTACCAAATATATCTACATATGTGAATCATGACTATTCAATACATGTAAACTAGTATGATTTCTGACAACAAACCTTGATATGTCACTTTAGTACCTATCAAATACATTCATATGTTTCAAAACTCATTATATGGATTCTTCCTCCATAATTTTCATTTCATATTTCTTAGATCATAGATTCCCTTCTTATATGAACATAAATCATGATTTATATTAATTTTTTATAAGTCATTTTTTAGTAAAGAGACAATCCTTTTATTTTTGATTCACATTATGTAAATTGAATATTAAATGGTCCCAAATATTCTTCTCAATTTTCATAAAATCATTATTATGTTTCAAGAAATTAAATTCCCAATATGAAAATATAAATAATACACTTTTTTACTTCGATTATTTTGTTTAGATATCAATTGATGATGAATTTAAAAATATTTTCCTAGTATAATTCAAATGATTCTCCTTCTTAAATAAACCTTCACCATTTTCTTATTGTTTAAGTATTTCAAAAAAACTCACGAGTTTGTAGTTATTATTGGATCAATGGGGCCATTAAATTTGGACTTTTTCAACTGAAATACATGGGATGTATCAAAAAATATATAAATACACAAGTAAACCAATTTTTTGCTATAATGTTATCATTTGGGATCAAAACCATTAATAAAAATTGTAAAATAAAAAACCCATGTTTTTTTCGAATGAGATAAGATTCAATGTTCACAGAATTCACTAATGGTACACATTAGACCATCATGAATTTTGACCACTATTATAGAAGATTCATCACACATATCAACATTGTTTCTATATCAGTCATCTGATTATCCAATTAGAGTCTAAATGTATTCATAAATAACATTTCAACACATTTTTCTTCTAGTATTAACAATCAAGACAATATTTCCCATTTTTCATACACATTCATATATATAGATTTTAAGGGATCAAAAAACCATCCAAATGATAAAATTGGTACACAAAGGCTATAGTGGGATGGATCCATATGCAGCCAATCCCAATTACACATTACTAGGATTTGATGAGAAATTTGGATGTAATGAACCAAATTTCAGCCCCATTTTTTTAAACTTTTGGATGTTTCATTAACCAATTATTATTATTATCTATAAGATTCCACTACATTTTCATAGCAATTTCCAATGACATGAATGACATTTACAATCATGGTTTTAAATTGAAATAGTGAAAACCCATTTTATTTGTGTCATTTTTATAATTCAGCATAGTTCTGTATTAATTTAGGCTTTAAACACTACCCATTTTCTTCCACCAAGAAGAAGAATGGGTTATTCCTTCATAACTACTTTAATCTTATCCCTAATAAAGATAAAAAAATTAGGAAAAGATTTTTTTTTAAAAAGAGAGTCAAATATTGTTAATAAATATTTTCACATTATAAAAAGCATCTTGGAAATTATGTTTATGAAATATTTCATGCTAAAATTTCAATATCATGGAAATATCCATATTTAAATTTCATAATTGTAATTTGATATAAAAAAACTCTAGTGGAAAATAAGGTTTAGATTTTATTTAAATCCTCCAAAACATCTGTTGATTTCCATCATCAACTATATCCTAAAAAAAATTATTAATCACTATAAATTTCTCTATTTCATTAGTATGTACATTTTTAGGTGGTGGATACAATAATATGTTATAATCCAGATCTAAATGTCCTGTGGTCCCAAAAATACCATCCATCAATATAATTTTTGTACCACCCTAAACTAGTTGTACTGATTTCTTTTGATTTGTATTGTATTCCCTAAAATATTGGAATCTTTATTTTTATGTTTCTGAGTTTCTATTTACCTTTTTGATGAAATTTAGAGATTATTGTGTTGATTGACATTGGCGCTCAAACATTCTGTATGGTTATATTCTTCTTACCAAATCCAATACACATATTTAGAAGGTAAATTCCTCAAGATCAAGTGTTTATAAATTTAATTCCTCATCAATAATATCAAAAATTTACATTTAGGGAATATAAATCTCATTTTCCCATCAACTGATTGATTGGAATCTGAAACCAAAATGAATAATCCTCCAAACCCTTTATATATTTTGGGTTGTTCCTCAGTATTATAGTCTAAAATTTATCCATACATCATAATGTTCTTAAAATTCATTAAATAAAATTAAACCCCATAATAAATATAATTTATTTAAAATAAAAATTACTATTTTATTTGAAGTCCAAGAGATAACACATTCTTGTTCATTTAGTGTTAACAATAAAAATCAATTCTAATACTTTTTAAATAACCACCTTGTTCATAGGAATTAAAAAGACAATAAAAAATATTCCAAATGTTATAGTGTAATAATGATTCTAATATTTTTTATAGTATAATATTATATATAAAATACATTATTTAAAGTTACTATACCAAATTGTACATGGGATTGTATTTTATCTCTCAAATTATTGAATTTATTCACATAAATATAATGTTATTTCATCAAATTCCATTGTTATAAAAACTTAATGAGTTTTTATATGATATCCCCATTCAATTATAATAAATAATAAATTAATTCTTTTTTAATAATGATTAATATAATTTATTCAATCATTTAATTTATATTAAGAATAGTTAATAATTGGTAAGAACCTTAAAACAAAACCAAACTAAATAATTTAATTATATAATATTCATCAACCAATACTTACAAATTCATCAAATTTAATAATTTTTTATTTATTTTTCTTAATTATGTTTTGTTAATTTATTTTTTATTGTAATATAAACACCCCAATCAATTTCTATAAATTCAATAATTAAACAAATCCAAATATACCATAACTCCACCTATTATCACACTCCAGGAACATGTATTAAAATTACATTAATCATATATGTATAAATATATGTAATGTAGGATTAAGTAAAGACACATACATTATAGGATGGTTAAAAGGAATTACAACATTTCCATTTTCATAAGTGAATATTAACGCATCCATGAGTGTATATTTAAACAGGAAACCCATCATAAAATAAAACAACATTATCCAAAAAACTAGCACTTTTAAAATAAGATAATATATCCATAATCCATCATTTGTTGCATTAATAAAAATTATATTTTAACATTTTAAAAAAAATTCCTTCACAACTTCATTTATAGTCACTCAATTCAATGGGGGGGGGTAAGTGGCATAATATCAAGGGTATATAAGGGTCATTGGAATGAAAATATGGGGAAATGGTGGTGAATGAGTAGTGTGATGGTTTGTGATGAGGTTTGTGGATGATAAAAGGGGAGTGAGGGAGACTATGAGGTTAATGGTTAGGCTAAATGTTGTGGCAACGAGGGTATGATGGAAATGGATGATCGGTGTTAATTATAAGAGATGACTTAGGGTAGGGAAAATCTGGAGAGGGATTAGATAAGTGAAAATGAATTCAACAGAGGTGAGAAGCGTTTTATTTAAAATTTTAGTAAATATATAGGGGAATTTTTTTAAAAAATACAATGAAGATATATAACTTTTAATTAGAGTTTTTTCCAAACCGATACTAAATAACCATCATTGAACTATGATTTTGGTATATTTAGATTGATTAATAGAGCATATAAACTGAAATTAATACTGGGGAACTATTAGTTCTTCTTAAATTTAAACATGGTGAATAGTGTAATGATATTCACAAAAACAGTTTTGGGAACCCTCAAAGAAATAATTTGATCAAATATTATGGTTTTTATATATGAATCAAACTGGAATTGTAATATGACTTTCTTCTTAAGGAAATTAGTTTTTTATTTTTTTATTATTTTTATATTGTATTTATTTACAATATATTGTTGAGTTAGTTGGAGGATAGTTGGTGATGAGATGGAATTTCAATGTTTGGGGATTTGTTAAGTCAATTTTCATCACGACATGAGGTGATTAATTACTTAATTATTGGATGAGGATAGAGGAACAATTTACTATTACATGGAATAATATTTCTGTATTCCAAAAATATTTCACCATGATGTTGTTCTAATGTTATTTTGGGGAAGAAATTAAACCATATAGGGGATCTTATGGAATTTCTAATTATATATATATATATTAAACTGAATGAAGTTTCATTCGTACCATATATATCATCTTGAAAAGAATAGTTTTATGCCACAATCATTGGATAGAGAAAATTTATTGATTTGATATATCATGCATGGTAAAGATACCACACCACAATGTATGTGGTGTCACGACCCAACCCTACCCGGGCTCGAGATATAACTACCCCAATCCCACCTCCATAGGCCAGGGGATGGCGAAAAGCGCTGAAGGCTAAACAACTCGGGAGGACTTTTCCTAAGTAACTGTACACACACACACATAGCCCACTCAATGCAGAAGTGCAGAGTAAAAAATGAAAAACGAAAAGTAAATTAAAGTACCAACTGCTATAAACAAACCCAAAAAGTGCATCAACCTCTAAACAGTACAAAGTAAATGCTGAAGGTAAACTTGAAAGAAAAAGGAAAAACACGCGCCCAACCAGAAAGGTGCCACAACCCAGAAACAGGTGAACAAACGTAAATAGTTGGGAGAGTCCCACACTTGGATCCTGCCTATGACGACCACACACGGTCCAATCTCCCGAACTCCTAAGCTCCGCTGAAGTCACTGCCAACCTTTCTGTCATCTGCGATGGCACACCAAGTGAGGGAAAATCCAAAGAAGGTGTGAGTATAAAAATACTCAATTGGATTCCCCGAAGGCTCGAGGGAGCAACAAATGAGGTACTAAAGAGGTGAGCAGTAGATCGAACAGGGAAAAGTAAAGGAGTATAATTGAGAGTGCAGTAAAGAGTAAAACTCAACCCAATAAGAGGAAGGAAGTAGACTCGTACAAACACAAAGATCTAGAAGTGGTGAGAATATAAACTTCGCGTTGAGTCTTAGCTACCTATAATAAGAGAGTAGGCTCGTCCAACCATGAGAAGCTAGACATAGAAAGAACATGGCATACCCTGTGCGTCTTCGCCACTCCTGGAAGGAGAGTAACAAAACCCCAAGGAGTGGGTACTGGAACATGGTATATACATATACATATGCTCAAACTAGAAGCCCGAACAAGATCGTAAGGGGATCTCCATCCCGTAGCTCATCCCATGAAAGTGATTAGCCAACAGTCCCATAAGTAAACACCATCGATGCATAGTATCCGTACGTCTTCCCCAAACTATATGTCAAGGGGATCAAATCACCACACCATGACACTATCTGTTATAGGTGGAACTGACTCGACCGCATGGTTTTAGGTCGCATCACAAGGATGCGTTTTGTTGGGGAAATCACCCCTCATTCTTGAGAGTTCTGGGGGAACGTGAAGCCACACCTCGTCACTATCACACAATAGAGAGTGCTTCTCAAAGTCGATGGGTTCCCACTGCCCAACCTCGTGAAAGGGTAATCTCCTGGAGGGAGACCTGGATCTGCTCTGGCCATCCCTATTGGATGGTACTGCACTGGCCATCCCTGCTTGATGGTACACCACTGGCCATCCTTACTGGATGGTACCTCACTGTTCATCCTTGTTGGATGGTACACCACTAGTAACTGAAACACGTAGTGGGAAACACGTCATGATAGATCTCGGAAGGAATATATGATCTCTATACACAGCTAAGGAGTCTATGCCCAGGGCTCACTTGGGGCTCCATACCCTACTAAAAACGACCTCCGGGGTAGAGGATTGGTGCCTGCGTAATGTTTTGTTCACACCAATACCCAAAGAACCCTACTAGGGAACACGAAGCGACATGATGATCTCCTCGAGCCTCTCAGGGTGATACGTGCTCCAATCCGCTGAGTCTCCTATCGAAGCGGACCTAGATAACGAACTCCAGATAGTGGGAACAAACCCACACTATATGAACGCACGTATCCATAAACGATGTCGTAGTCTGTTGAAAGGGACACAACACTGAAAACCACCTCAACTGAAAGAACAAGGTAACAAAAACAACTCTTCTAACCAAACCATCGAGAACATGATCAAGGGTCCCACTCAACCGTGCTGGTTGAAACCATCGATAAAAGGAGTACCCTCTACGTCACAATTGGTCAAAGGTATGTAAAGTCGAACATGGAAAACACACATGGGGTCCACACGATGTGTGGACCAAACTCATCTCCAAACCAAGCACACAAATGATCTCCGGTACAAACTATAACTTGTACCTCCATGTATTATTGTATACTTCCAGAGTATTCCACATTTCCATCTCAAGGGCTATCATGCACACGACACGTAATGTCAACGCAAAAAGGCGTAAACATAACTTTTCCAACCTGCTTCCTCCACGGCCCTAGCACGACCAACCACATCTCTTCAGACATCAACTCCACTGACACGGAAGTGAACGCGATCACATGCCAAGGGTTCCCTGTAAACACCGTAGGATAAACCACCACCAGTACACCTTTCATGCTTCCACATAAAACATGATCCCAAAAGAGGCGCCAAATTCCCAAATGAATTACACCGTTGCAGTCCTCGTGGGAAAACACGCCAGATAGACTACTTACTCACCCGAAACAGATAAACAGTTAATATGGTACTATTCACAATAACTAGCCCTTGGGGGCCCTCAAACGGACTCTGATACTCGTCGGGAGAACTGTGCCGTCACGATGATCTGAGAAAAGCACGCTGAATCGACAATTCATACGCCCCAAACGAACACCTAATGAAAAAGTTGCAGTATGTTGCACACATCGTAAGAGACGACCTGTGGTGCCCACACCTCAACTCCAGCTTTAAAGCCTAAAACCACCTTGTTCAATTTTGTCTCGATGCTTGGGTCACAATGCCACTGATGGAACCTAAAACAGACTCCGGATGCAAAAGCTGCAACTCCCCGCGTTATATGCAAACAGGGCCCTCTGGGGCCCGCACTTCATCTCCAACCTAGATCCTTCGAAGAGCATCTCAAAAAGTCCGCACAAGGACTGTGGTCAAGCTGCCACTGGTGGCACGTCAATCAGACATCCCACGTAAGAGTTAGGTCCGACAAAAATATTAATTAATTAATTAATTAATTAATTAATTTTTCATATTTATCGTTTCATGCCACCGAGCAACGAAACCGACCCGTAAAGGCTCCGAACTGACCTTGGTAGGACCTTATCCACTCCAGGACCACAACGCCTCGGACGGTACATCAAACGGACGTCCGGATCGCGATGTACGTCCGTTGCGAGCTTAAATAATAACTTAATATTATTAAATTAAATCTCTCGGGTTACCCACTTTCGGGAACATAACCAAAAACCCCCAAAATAACTTCAAACAAACCATCTCGCTGATAGGAACTCATGGCCGCAGACATCGCATCAAACGGACGTGCCGTTTAGAAATTATGGCCCCCCGAATATAAGGGGCCAACCGGGCCGGGTCACCCCAATCGGCCTGGTCCGAACCGCCGCGTCCTACTGGCCGCGGCACACTCCAACCATACCGGAACCGCCTTAGGTCCGTTTTTCTTCCCAGCAGACCAGCTGAAGCCGGTCACCGCATCGTGCCAGCCGGACCCACGATATGCGGGTCCTTGTTGCAGCTGCACACCCGACGCGATGACCAGCTCAGGTTCCTCCTACTGAGCACAACAACCGCCTACGCCGCGGCCTCCCCTGCTCGCCGCGGGCTCCGCCATCCTGCAAGGAACACCGCCACGGTCCCCTACTCACGTCATCGATCTCCACAGAATCTCTCATCTTCTCCACCTCCGAGACCTCACAGTGCTCTGCCGCCTCCGGCTCGGCCTCGCTGCGCTCCGCCGTGACGACCAGCTTGGCCTCACTGCGCTCCGCCGTGATGACCGGCTTCCCCCAGCCACACCCGAGTTTGCCACACACCGGCCTCCCGAATGCCTCTGGCTCGACCCCCGACTACTGCATGTCGGTCCTCCTTGCCAGATTCCGAACCTTCAGTCGGTCCCCTCGACCACTTCGGTGATCATAAAAATTATCCGCCACCGATTTCAGGGTCCCCAGGACCAGATCTTTACAACGTCGCCCCTTGCTCATTGATCCATCAAGGATTGTACGCGTTTAAAAATTTGGATAAAGAACGCCCAAGAATGAGAAATTAAACGGGGATCAGATGATGGTCTTGTTCATTCGACCATCGTCCCAATTTCAAAATTTTAGAAATTAAATAACGAAATTTAAAAAGGTGTGGAAATTTAATCAAGAATCCTACCTCGGATCGCTCATTCGTCATTGGCGATGCGTCCACGAAGCTCCAGCTCTGATCCTCCAAGGCCCCGGTGGAGATCGCTCCTCGATCCGTCGAAGAACGGAAAAGAACGCCAAATAATATGAGAGAGAGGGGAGAGAGAGAGAGAGAGAGAGAGATAAAGAAAGAAAGAAATGGGTTGTCTCCTCTCCACCCTTCAGTGAATTTATAAAAATTCGCTGAAACTCTCTCAACGGGCACCGATTCCGAAACCTCAGTACCCACTGATTTTATATCACACCTAGGCAAAATTCCCTATTTCAAACTCAAAAGAAGTCTCATATTTCCATTAAGAGACTCCATTTGAATGTAATTCCAAAATATCATCAGTGATAAATATTACTAAGTCATTAATCCAAAAAGATTATTTTTCCCCTAGGTGACATCTCTCACAGCAGGCCCACGCCCACAACTTTTACACCCCTCCTAGGGTAAACGACACACTCCAGAATCAACAGTGCCCTCATTTTTCCCATCCAAGCAACCGTTTAGGAGTTACTCTGGTTTGAGCTGTTCAATGAATAATTTAATTTAAATTATCCATTTAACACACCACTAATGAACGAGGGGTCCAAACGTCCCACGACAACTCATTTTATGTCACACCTAGGGTAAACACCGCATTATGGAGCCAACCATTGTCTCAGATTTCCGATCTGATCATGTTTCTAGGAGATATATCATTTCCTTTAGTTTACCATGCATGCATAATATAAAAACACTTAACATTTTTATAAAATTAATTTCGGGCACACCGGGCCTCAAAATTGCACATCATCTGAACGCCCTTCTTTGGAATAACATCAAGAATATTCCAAAGTATTTTATAGAAAAAACAGGGTTCTTATATGTGGTCACAACAAATTGGGGGTTAAAATATTATGTTTCTAATTAGGTATTTATAAACATAAATGTTATATATAATTCAGCTCATAGTGTCATGCTTCCATATCCATTCCATGTAAGATAAAGTTTCAATAAAATGTAGGATTATCACCTTTATAAGAAGTCTTATTAAAATAAAGGAGAAATTTTTTGACAACTATACCCTCAATATAAAAATTATTTCACAGATATTTATTCTATGATTAGGGAAAAGAACATGGGTGCACACATGATCAAGATTATAACGACACTTGGGTTTAGTATGAAATAATTTCTCATATTCATTATAGTTTTATTTATTTTGTGAACAAAGATATCTTGATATAATTTGTGGAATATTCCGTATTATTTCTTAATAATAAGATAATAATGTGTGTGGTGGGACCAAAACAACAATTAAAAATGGATTTTCCACTAAATACTAAGATTTTTTATTACCAAGTATAAACTCATGTGTTGTGGGTGTTATGTATAGATCTATCTCCAACCATTGTATAATTTTGTTTGAAATATAATCGAATTAATCCATAAAGAGAAGAAAAAATAATTCTATTTTTATAACCAGTGATTCTTATTATTGATGGTATACTCTCTCCTGGTCCTAACAACTCCTTCACTCATTATATGTATCCAATATTGAGTTAACCAAGTAAGTCATGTTTTTTTATTAGGTATTTGTTTTTTATTGGTGTGTAGTGACGTTTATGGGATGTTTTTAGTGTCAAATAAATTAATTGAGAAAGAGGTTAATCTTAATAATAGTATGTAATGATATATATAGGATGTGGGGAAGAATTTATAGTAGAAATCGATCATTATTTAAACCCTAATTTACCACTTCCTCTCCCTCCATAGTGTCAATCTCGTCATCGAGAATAAATAATAGTTGGTATTAGAGTTATGGTTCATTTTGTTTCTTATTTATTAAATACTTCTCATTTAAAAAATTTTATTTTGAATACCATATCATTTTATACATAAAAACTATATTATTTATTTTATAAAAAAAATTTATATATTTGAAATAAAATTTTCATTAAACCTTTTTTTACAATATCTAAAGACAAAATATCCCTTCATTAAAGAACAGTGGGGGTATAATTCAGTACCCAACATGAATGGTGTTTGAGGAAGTTATATATTGTTCAAAATTAAGTATATATTGATTAATATTTATGGGTTATAAAAATTAATTATCCCATTAGATACAGAGTGATTAGAAATATAATATTTTATACTAGTGGAGTTGAATAAACATTAACTACTGATTGAAGAAGTGAACAATGTTGTTATCTAGCAGATGGATTCTTTATGAGAAATAAAAATGATTAAATTAATTATGAAATAAAATAATAATTATCTTAATTATTACATACAATGAATTTCCATTCTTAAATAAGTGTATAAAAATTCTATTTTCCTACCAATAGAGAAATAAGTTTTTATAAAATTAAATAAATGATAATAGACTGTTGGTCAAATCCATCAAAGCCTTGAAGTTAAATGAAATGATCGCTCTATTTAACAATGTCGATAATAATGGGGAATATATAAAGAAATTGGGATGAAAAGGCACCCTGTAATTGTTATATATATGATAAAATTATTGATATATTTTTGCTTTCAAGAATTCCTTAGTCATCGAAAGAGGAGAGAAGTAATATAATGATAACATCATAACATTAATTGGGAAATTAAGATAAAAATATCATTAAAAATAAAATATGTGATTAACATCATCAAAAAATATTCTTAAAAACTTTTAAATGAAATAAAAACCCTATAACGTTCCCATGGATTTTACTACAGATATATGTTTTTATATGTTACTAGAAGAAATTGGAATAATATAACTATCCAAAAGGGGGTTATGAATATTGAAATAACATAATGGTCAAATTTTTTAAAGAAATTATATTAATATAAATATTTAATTTTTATGGAGACAATTGATATTTCTATTTATATTATATCTTGATGTTAAACTTATCATATTTTAATTTATAAGCAATGGAAAATATTTATTATTAAAATTAATAGTTGTATATCGCATGTGGATTTGTATGGGTTATCAATGAAACAAATAAATTGGAATAATGTAATCCCACAACCATAAACAATAAATAATCTTGAATTAAATTAATAATTCACATTGAGGATCTTTTCAAGATTAGTGATTTATTGAATTGGGTCATAACAACATGAATATTACATGTAGACACTACTACTCACTATCTACAATTTTCATAATACAGTAAATATCTAAAAATTACATGTCTAGAAAAATTATTTAAACAGAATGACTTTTCCTTGGTCACATCCTTTACCCTATTACACTTTTTTACTGTGAAAAAACATTTCAAAAATTTGGTTTGGGAATAAAAACTCAATAAGGGATAAATAAAGAAGAAAAATTGTTAGTTTTTCAAAACAACAAGTAAACCATGAATACTTTATCATAATTTAACACCATTACCCTTTAAGAAGTAAAAAAACACTTAAATAAATATAAAATCATATCATATCATGTTTTTAACAAAAATATTACAATAAAACCCATAGAAATCAAAATATATTACATAAAGGTAACTTGGGACATAAACATACTTAAATGGAATAACCATATAGTCAACTTCCAAACATATCACTAAATGGAATATCCATATGACCGAATTCCAAAACCAATTCATTAGAGGTTATAATGTAACCCCCCATCCTTGGTTTATCATAGAACCACCAATAATTTGGTTTATCACGTAACCACCCATCAAATGTCCAATTTCCATTATATAAATAGAACACCTAAAATATTTCAAATACCAACATTTCATTTACAATCACAAGAAATAATTTCATGATTTGAAATACTAAATCTGATTCCTAAACCATTTTCAATACCAAAACACAAAAAAATGGGAATAAGGGGTTTCTTTTTTCATTTTAAAAATATTAAGGCTTATATAGGAAGCTAAATAACCATTACAGTGGGAGAGAGGTCATTATTTCCTCATACGTTAAAAGAATTCCTTTATGTTGTTTAGTAAAACCCTTCATAAAAGTGATTCCCATTGAACAAAAGTAAAATTAAAGAGGATTTATTATACAACATGTAAATTAAAGAGGTGTACATTATCAAAACATTCCTCAATGAAAAGATATTGAGATGATGTCCCTTACAAAAATTCAGTAGCCTAATAATGTGAGAATATAATTTAGAAAATGAGTTGATGGTAGAGAAAAGTGTCTATCATCACATGGAAATAAAATTTATAGAAATAAAAGTATATAATAACATATCCCAACATTATAAAATTCCAATAAGACATAACATAAAAGAAGTCATTCACTAAAAGAGGAGGGTGAAAGGTTCCCTTACCTTGAGTCTGAGTTGTCTCGTATGTTCCTTTTTATTCTTGTATAATAATCTTAAGATAATTTATACAAGATTTAGAACCTTTCTCAATTTTATTATTCCTTTTATATCACATATTATCTTTCTATAAAAATTAGTTTCTTATTTGAGTTCGTATTGGACATTTTGACGACGTTTCCATCATTAGTCAAAAATGAGCGTATTATAATTAAACAATTTTCGTATGGTAAAAGGTAAATTATCTACAGATTTATATTCATTATTTAGATATCATATATATAATATATATATAGTATATATGTATTTGTAATTTTTCATATCATTTGGATATAATAGACAAAATGCATCATTCATGGATACTGTATGATGTACGTACGCAGGAACGCTACTTTCATTTCTTTTTCATATTTAATAGAATGAAAAAAATGATACATAGGTAAATTATAAATATTTTATAATATATATGTTATATATGTTACATAATTTCAATAATTCAATCCTTTATATGTTCCATGTATAGCATGAACGAGTAATATCACTTTGAGGGGACGGTAGTCTGCACTTCCTCAAATGAAATTATCATATTTATACATCATTAAAATAATAACGGTATGTTATATATGAGAATTAATAAACAATAGAGATAAAATAAATATCATATTTAATTACAGTTCCATCATAATGGCCACTATAAGAGGTGGTAGGAGAAGATTGAACAATTGTCATTTCGTGAGGCAGTAGTTCATCATTCATAGAAACAATATGTTCTATACCCATTAGATGGAGGCTTGTGTAAGTGTAGTTAGAATAATTATCATAAAAACAAACTATTAAATTATATATAATATTTTAGATATAAAATAATTGAATAAAGAGAGTTTAGGGTGTTATAGAAGGAAAATAAATGTAAGAATCTTGAGAGAGGACATTACCTCAAATCGGGTAACTCATTTTGATTTAATCTAAAAGGAATTCATTAATTACCTTCATCCAAAATTAAGGTATCTAGGAGGAATGGGGTATGTTTGGAGCTTATTTTGGTAGATTTTTTACGATCCATGGGGGATTGAGATGTGTGAGTAAGGGTTAGAGGTGGTGTCCTTTTATATGGAGGAGGGCACTTTAGGAAGGTTTGAGAGTATTATTTTATTATTAACTAATTTTGGAATTATTAAAACAAAAATGTGATATATTTATAAGATCAGATTATTATGGGTCAAAATACTCTAATACAATGTATTTTAGACAATTTTTGGTCCTAAAATGAACCTTATTGTTTATCTTTAACCCCTACTAAACTGAATTATCTTTTACCATGTCATCATGTATATTTATAATATATGGTTACCAGAGTTACTATAAAATGCCATGAGATGCTAAAATGGATCATTCATGAAAATTTTAACATCATATAAGTTAGTTTTATGAATCTTATATTTTTTGGACGATTATATCATTTAATAAAATATTAATTTATTTAAAAACTCATTTATTTCATTCTATACTATTCATATCAGGACTTCTTAAAAATTCATAACAATTGGATTATTTCTAAAAAAACATCATTATTTCAAATATAACAAGTTAGAATCATCCATAAAATTCGGGAATGGCAGAAAAAGTTTAAAAATAAATTTATTTTAATATTTATAATCTCATTAATTTAAATCCTTCATTAATAAGGTAATCACTACATCATCATTGTGTCATAAATAAATTTATTTATTTTATTTCTAAAAATTATAATTAAAATACCATGATGTATTAAATCATTTTATATTTTTAATGAGTATTAATAGTAGAAGATATCACCTATATCACCCTATATAAAAAGGTTTTAGGTAAAGACATATGTTTATGTTATAATTTCCTTAACTTTAAATTCAATGTAATTTAGTGTGATTTTCGCACACAAGTGGCTCCAAGGGGTCATAAAACTGACCCACATATTCCCATGGTCGAACATATCTCATAAAATAGGGTTAGGAAATGTGTTAGGGTAATTTAATATTATTATAAAATTATACTTTTACCCTTATTTACCATATTTACCCTTTAATAATGGTAAAAAAATATACTGAAATTACTATTCATAATGTCTAAAAATAAAAGTTTCCTATTTACACAATTTGGACCTCCTGATTCCAAATATGGAATCCACTTTTACAAATTCAAAACACATAATTTGCAGAAATTAATTTAAAATTAATTCCTGTTGTCAAAACCAAATAGCGAGTTTTTGAGATGTAAAAACTACCAAAAGATTGACATTCATTTATGTCCACTTTAAATGTGAAACTACTTAAAATGACCAAAATTCAATTAAATTATAAAAATCTAATATAATTAAACTTTATAACCAATTAAAAGGAAAATCTGATCATATAAATATATTAGATGAAAAGTATGTTTTGAATTAAAATGCAATATTGTTTACTATTCATTAAAAATAACCTTTGTCAGAAAAATACAAAAATTTCATCCAAAGTGAATATTGATGTCCCTATTCTAAATAAGTTTTTTATTTTTTAAAATAGAACATATAAAAGTGACAAAAAATAGATTTAAAAAAGGGTTCACAATCAAAAGGCAATAAATCGACCTTTTAAAGTATATTAAAGTATTTCATGCTTAAAATCACATTCATTCTTATTTAAACCCAATAAAAATTATTGGATAAATGTAAAAATACTTAAAAACATTTTTAATTATAATGTAGTTAGTTATGTTCATTCCTAGCAATAAAATTTCTATCGGTTAACTTCCATTTAAAATAGTTATATTATTATATTAGTTTTTGGTATAACTCAATGTTGTGTGCAACATAAGATTTCAATTAAACCCATTATTGAATGTTGAGAACACTATCGAACAGAGTGTCCTCTTTAAAATAAAATGAATATATTATTAATAATTATTAATATATATGAAAAAGTATTATTCTATAAATACATGGGTCATTACAGATTATATGTCCACATAAATCTGATTGTGGTTGGACTTATTTTCCACAAATTATTATTAATAAATCTAAAAATAAAGTGGAATGGTTTAAAACCATTCATATTGTAAAAGTAATCATAAACTACACATATAAGTTTAGAGTTGAAAGTATTTTTGGTTATAGGTGTTGTAAAAATCAACGATACTAACTAGATATATAAATCGTTATCTTATATTATCTGATCACAGTAAGTTAAATATGTTCAAAAATGAACCAAAAATGTACATTGATGATAATTACGATATAAAGGACATTTGAATCAATATTGAATAAATTTCTATAAATTACATAAATGATTTTTTATTAATTAAAATTGAAGTGGAAAAATTAAAAATGTCTAAATGATCAGGGGAAATTTTTATGAGAGTCTGATACATAAGGATAAAAACATTTCTAACCTGTGGTAATTATGGAGAAATATAATTATAGGAGGAAATTAATGGAATTAATGGATATAGAATTAAATATATGAATTTATGATTTCAAATTTTCTTATTTTTGGGTTCCTCTATTATGGTTTATTGAAGATGATATGATATTATCTGGTAAATTAGATATTATGATGGGATTATATGTGAAGATATACAATATATTATATGGGATTATGTACGAGTGTCACATAAGTAGATGAAACTATATAAAGAAGAAATTTTATTTTTTTCAATATAAAAATACTAAATAATTCTTATGTATATTGAGACATGTGATAATATTCTATCATAACATTTGACTCAATAACATAGGTTTAAGGACCCTAAATTTTTTATGTATATTTTATTTCAATTATATATAATCTTGCGTATATAAATGGGTTTTGGTTGTTGAATGATTTTCCAGGATCAAAGGTTTTGAATTAAAGTGTTGGCCATGGTTTTATACTGAAATTATAAAATATACAATGGATCATTACATACTATTTTGGGTTATAGTGTGGCATTGTTTTTTTTTCGATTGAGATTCTAGAGATTGGGATAATCATGATGAATTTTTTTTGGTTAAGTCATAATTATGATCATTTTGGTGTGATTACTATAGAGAGAAGAATAGTACGTACAAAAATATATATTATCATTTTATATGAATATATATTACACATTATTATATTCTATTCTAGATCCATAAATGTTTAGTGTAATTGGATACAAGGATACGTGAACAATTGTTACATAAAAGATCTATATCATCTCTCACAAAGTTCTTCAAAAATAGATCATGTCTTATAAATATAGTATATAAAACCTTTTCTCACATATTGGGGAATATGAACCATAATAATGGTTGATATTAAATTTTTAGTGATGTAAAATCAAGGAGATATTAGTTAATGATCATATTTAAGCATAACATCTGAATAAGTGCATGATAACATGTTCTTATCATCTAAAATTATATCCCATAATTCATATAATCTGGATTCTTGATATAAATATTTTAAAAAAAATACATAAATCATTAAGGAGTCAAATAATATGATCCATGAGATCATAAAATGATTATTAGATCATGTCATAAAAGGGTAGGATAAATTTTTTCATAGTCATAACCATAAATATATATTTCTAGGTATACCCACTAAGTAATTCATCACATGGTAGTCTTAGAATAACCCCATGTGTGCCTACTTTGGGATTCAGATACCCTCCCCCCATGTGTATCCTCTTTTGGGATTCAGATATCCTTATGTGTACCATCTGTTGGTCTTGAGATAACCTCTTGTACACCACTTGAGCTCAAAAAATATTAATCATTACCCATTGCAATATAATTATATAAGAAACCAACCAATATCATAATCATAATATGTTGATGTTTTTCCCTCATGATAATGAAAACATTTCTTATTACATCAAAGCCAACACAGGGACAATAAAAAGGGTTTCATTAATATATATACAACATAAACCTAAAACATCTTGAGAAATATTGAATAAGAAAAATTTTAATTATATTAATTTCAAATAAAAGAAACAACAATGGATTTTTTTTATTGATTAAAGAACCTTTAAAATAAAAAAATGAAACATTTGTGGAGGAAAATTACATTTTAATTTTGAAATCACTTCCTAAAAATCTAAAAAGTAACAAAATTTTAAGGAATGAATTTCCATCGATAAGAAAAATATAAAATTTTAAAAGTATTTTCAAAGAAAATATAATTCATGAAGGTGGGAAAATATTTTTATGATGTGTGTGTCAAAAAACAATTCTTTTTTATTTTTTTATAAAAATACAAAAATACATTATTCAGAAAATGATAATTAGATTCCATATAAAAACTTATATAAAGTAAAAAATAGGTAAAAATGATTTTAATAATTATTTTTAAAATAATATGGACTTTATTGAAATTATTTTAAAGTAAATATTTCCATGATATAAAACATTCCTGACCGATGATATAAATAACGTTAGTTTTCATTAAAAACAATCATTTAGTATCTTGAGTACTTAGAGAGATAAAATTAAAGGAAAACATGTAACCAATATTAATAACCAAAGGAGGAGAAAATAAATAATATTTTAGAGTTATATATTATATAATTCTATTTTTTAAAATTTAACCATATAAAATCCCATCCAAAAGTGAGATTGTAAAGTAAAACCTTTACAAATTTGGTAACTTTTAATTCATATCCCTCGTGACAGAAATAACTTCAAATGAATATTTAAATAACACGAATATAAATATAATTAAAATATCACATATAAAATATATAGTAGATACACCTAAAAAGTGTGGTGGGTTTTAAACTTATCATATGTCCCAAATAAGACAATTCTAGAAGATAAACCCACTTTGGAGACAATCAAATCAATACCACTTAGATTAAATTATTTCTATTGTAACACTAAATAAAATGAATTAAGAAGGATCCATGATAAAAATAGTCAAAGGATCAATATATACATAGCACACTGAAATTATAATATTTTATTACCAATAAAGAAGTAATTGTTTTCAGTAGCATTCACCACCAGCAACACTGAACTTAAAATAAAACCATGAAATATTAAGATAAATTATAAAAATTAAAGGATAAAATTTAGAAAAATATCTACTAAGTTCGAATTAATGAGTATGGGTAACCTCTTTATGAATTATGTTTATATATAAAATAATGACTTATTTAAATATAAATTATATTTCATAAGTTTAATTAAAATGAATAATAATATCATTTATTATTTAGAAATGAATTTTATGGAAAATTTACTTTAATGTGATACACATTTCTATTTCACGAATCAAATGAATAATGATTTTTTTTTGATATTATAAACTATTGACAAATATTTGGTTGGTAGATGATATGAAATTAAAATAACAATAATTAATATTTAAAATTTCCATTTTCCAATTAAAATTGTTCTTAAAATTGTTCTTGTGATTTTATTTTAAAACTGATTTATAAATTTTGGAATATAAAATAACTAAAGATGATTTTACTTTTGGAATTCCACATATAAAAATTTACTTTTAATTAATTATTACATTTATTTAATGGTTGGTTTTTCGTCAGAAAAGTTTTCATGTAACCTTTAATATGTATTAAAATATCATAATGTAATAAATAACTAAATATTAAAAAAAATTCACGTAGTCACATATTAAGGTTTTTAATAAAATTATTTATTTTAAAATATTTTTTAAGATATTAAACCTATAGAAACCATTTTTATAACTAATTAGTATTTTACATTAATATGAAAACTATTTTCTATATTTTCATTGAATCAATTATTTTTAATGGGTGATACAGTTTCACATTTCTATATAAAATCAAATCCATTGTTATATTTATAGTAATATAATTTTTGTCAATAGAATGAGTATCGAAGATAATTTTAAATTATAAAAAAAATTATGCCATTATTTCTATATAAATTCTATTTCACATTTAGATGTTTATATTTTTAAAATAACATTGTAAACACAACTAATTATTATTCCATAAAATGGTGTCAAAATTATAAATAATATGTTTAAAATTATGTAATCATATCAATTTTATTTTATTTTTAATAAAATTAATTTCTAAGGTTAAAAAGTAGTTTCCCTAGTAAAATGTAAAAATGGTAAAAGAACTTTTAAAAATGGGTAAAGGAAATTTTTTTTCTCTAAATGGTTGTTTGATATGTGTTTTATCTATGACCCACAACATTTCCTAATTTTTCACTTTTTTATTCCCTTGACCCATTAATATTGAAAAAAAAATTATTATATTCAATCGGTATTTCCAAAACTACCTTTCTCTCTACTTATAAAATGGTTACATCATCACCACATAAATAATCGCATATAGTTAAATAAAATTTCATTAAACTTATCTATTTTAGTTCCCCTAGAACCCCATAAATTTTTCCAAATATTATAGTCACCATTTTTAGGGTAAGGCCTTCTTTTCCAAGAAAATTTCTAAGGAAATTTCATGTCCTCAATGTGAGTATTGTCAAATACATAGTTTTCTTATTATTAACCTTATTAAAAATTTATTATAGACACTAAAATATAATAATATTATTATTATTTATATACAATAATGTTACTATATTATTTTTATTATCATTATTTATTTACATGACACAAAAATTATGAAAAATATCCATTTTTCGTGCATTGGGCTGACTACCACCTCCATGACATAACATAGTTCATTTTCCTTCACCAAGAAAATGGATGTTTATGAGGATGGTATTGAGGGAAAATCATGATTTTTATTATGGCATTAACTTTATATTATAGAGTTTTTTGGATCCTATTAATTACATGATCATAAAATTATCATATTTAATTTAATTGCTTAAAATAAGCATCCTATGAAGATAATCATTATTCCAATAAATTAATATTTTCAAATACATCAATTATTTTTATAGTTCATTAAAATTATAACATATCACACTACTAAATAATAAATAACATCATTCTTCTTTTGGTATGATGATATTACAAAAAACATCCTCGTAATCATTTATTAAATCATGTTATGTTAATATTTTGGTCGATTTAACGACTACATTAAAAAATAATAATATGTATGTATATCACATATGAATATGAAAAATTATTTATTGGAATAATGTAAATTAAATGTGTAAATAATAATTAATTCCTATAGATACTATATCAATATCTATTTCAACATTTAAGGGAGTACCATGTATTTCTCAAAAATCTCCAAAACATGATTATTAAAAACATCATTGTCAAGTAAAATGTCTAATGAACTCATAAAAGTAATTAAAAAATTGATATATTATTATAAATAATCCCAAATAAATATTTAGTGACTCATAAATAATATAATTTGAAAAAAAAAGATAAATATGAACAACATAACTATGAAACCGGTACAAATTTTCAAAATTATAAACATCAAGTCGACAAATCATAATAATTCATTTAGAGAATGAATATATATGATTATTATAAAAAAATATATTAGAATAAGGTTATGAATTCAGTGATTAAGATATAAATGTTTTTCATATAGGATTATAATGAATGTCTATAGATTTGAAGAAATGTTGTTTACTATTTCATCTTAATTTCCTCTCCTTGAGACGCATATGATATTGTGGACATAATTTAATTTATTTCATGTATATACTTTTACACCCAAATGATTTACAAAAAAAATTAATATAGAATGTAATGCATAAAACAATAAGTCTCTTTGAATCAACACATTGTTACTGTAACCTAGTCGTTAAACAAATGTTTCCACATTTGGGATTTTAATTTCAAAAAACTAATATACATGGTTGCGATCTGTAAGATATTTAGGGTTTGATATTATCATATTACATTTTAGGAATAGTAACTTGAAAATAGGAATAGTAATATGGCTATTATGATTAGTAAATTGTCCTAATTAATAGTAACCACACCCTTGAAAGTATAAACAAAATGTTGGGACCTTATAAATGAATCAATGATATAATTATATAATGGTATAAGTAAGTGAATATTTAAAAATTAATAGTGAAGTGTTTGTATTCTTTTGAATAGTAAATATTAAATTAAAACTTTTTAATTAATATATCTACTTAAAATAAAATTTATTTTAATAAAATGTATTCATCAATCAATATGTTTTTATCCTATTATTTCGATATAATTTAATATGACCTTAGTTAATTCTTCAGGGTGTTATGAAATCAGTTTAAATTTTAAAATCTATACTTTTGGAGTAAATGTTTATTTTAATTAAAATATAAATTTATATTATTTAGAAAATTATTTTCATAGGATAGAGTTCATTTCTTAATTCTACATGTCAAAAAATGGTTAGGGTTTATATTTTTTATTTTTCTGAAGTACATGAATTTTTACTGAATACTAAATAAGGTAATTTGCAGTATAAATGCATTATAAGATAAATAATCCATGAGCCATGAAAGATATAATTTCCTTTTCATCTAACATACATGAAAATATTATTATATTTATTCATGATAATTGACACTATTGGTGGTCTTGAGAAAA
This sequence comes from Viscum album, assembly GCA_963277665.1. Classification (NCBI taxonomy): domain Eukaryota; kingdom Viridiplantae; phylum Streptophyta; class Magnoliopsida; order Santalales; family Viscaceae; genus Viscum; species Viscum album. The sequence goes on from OY728123.1 coordinate 250,811,384, forward strand.
ATAATAAAATAATGATTAAAATAATGAGAAACGACCCCTCTCCTCCCCTATAAATACCACCCCTCACGCCGTCTTCTCCTCACAGCTTCAATGATTTGATACCTATCAAATTTCTACCAAATACTATTTAAAAGGTCCTCCCACACATCCATAATCTCATCGTTTCTTCCAAAGACCAATATCAATCCCCTTAAATAGATTCTCATGGATGTGTATTCAAGAGGAAAAATCCTCTTCCTCTTCCTTTTATTTTTGTTTTCGTGTTCTTTATTATATTATTCTATCCACACCTCATCTATCCAAATGATAATGATAAATCCTACATAATTAATATTCTATAATTATTTCATGTTAATATAATAACCATCATTAATCCCTTTAATTCCACTCTTTTATTTTAAAAACAAATCATCATCTAGGTGGTACTGATTTACAACCTTCATGGATGATGAACATTTGTTCTTTAAATTATCCTTAAAGGGTAGGTAATGAAACCATTTTTAGGGTTAAAAAATTATAAAATATTTATTATTAATTAATTAATTTTATGTAACAAGTATGTATACATCATATTAACTAATAAGATGAAACTACATCATAGCGGTCGAAATATCATTGTAATAATCTAAACAATTATCACTAAAAATCTTATCGAAAAATTCATCCTCATACCATGTAAACATATTATATATATAACCATTTAAAATTATGTATAATAAATAACAATTTGTAATTAAAAATATAGGTAATTATACCCATTTAGATGAACTTTTTTACTTTTAACCAAGTTAATCGCTCATGAAAACTAGGAAAGAAAATGCGCTCGAACGTTGAAATTTATCTCTATAACTCAAAAACATGGCCATAAAGGAACATAATAAAAAAAATTGATAAAATACCTATATATAATCTTCATAATTAATTAATTAATGGATTTAATTTGATTATCCAGGATGTTAATGTCAAATGGAGAACTCATTCAGACCTAAGGAATGAGTTTCCTTCAAAAACATTCATTTTCGTTAGGGTTGTGATTTCTTCCCCTATAAACAAATTTAATCATTAATTTATTTTATATAAATATCTAAAATTATTTTTTTTCTTCCAAAATAATTTATTAGGATCATTTAATATTTTATTAAATAACATACATGTTTTAAAAGGTTTCCCTTCACATTTATACATGATAAGAAAGCCCAATTAGAGAGAACTTCTCGAATTCTTACATATTTTCAAGTGGAATCTATAAAATGTTTTAACACACCATTATTTTTATAAAACCACTTATTTTATCTTTCAGAATATATATATATATATATATATATATTTAATTTCTAGTTTTATGCAATGATTTTTATAAAATTACTCTTCTTTTCAATGTAAAAGTGAATTTCTCTTAAAACTTTCTCGATGATTTTATTATAGAATTTTTGTCTATTTCAACACATATGTTGAATTTTATATATTATAGTGGTAAATATCTTATGTTTATCATCAACCATATTTTATGAATTGGTTATTGATAATTTTTTCTATGGATTTTATATCTTGATTATATTCCCCATACAACTCAAAAAGGTTATTAATTATATTTAAATATATAGGAAAGATAATTAGTTTTCCAATGTATATGATGTTTATGTTTAACCGAAATAATATGGAGAATTTATTGAACATAGAACATGATGGGTGGTTCCTATTGTAGACCCTCGATTAATCTATAGGTCTCATGAGACTAAACAAAATTGGTTTTTGGATGATGCATTACAATAGTATATTCATATGTCTTTGATAAGGACTTGGAAACATGTTTCAGATGTCCGACAATATTCACTCCCTCATTATGATAAAATAAATTGATAAAACATGTTATTATTTGACTAACATAATATGTATGGTTAGGCATTATTCTTTTATGATTCTTTATATGGATTTATGTAATCTGTTTTCATTCCTTCCATATTATTCTCAATTTTATATTTGATGGATTATTTTTTATTTATTCTCCATGACTAATGTTTATGTTTATGATAACTTCTACTATATTACATAACCTAACTGATCATATAATCTCACCCATTACTTATATATTAATTTTATTCAAGATGTGAATATGAATATTATTATCAATTAATTGTAGGAATAATCTAAGAGTTTATGCATATTTCCAATGGATATGCTATGTATTTTTTTCTTTAAAGTTGTAATATAAATATTATGTTTCTATATGGTTTTCTAAAACTAATAAACTATTTAGTCCTATGGGGTGTGACATTCTTATAAATAAAAAGATTTCATAATATAAGGAACCAACTATGGGCAACTCGGGTCTGGGTCTTTAAAGTTGGTATTATAAGAAGTTAGTAAAATCCTTTGAAACTAGATTTAGAAAATGTAGATTAGGGGAAAACTCTAATATATACATTGATGATATGAAGACAAGAACATCCTATAATTTTAGAAAGGTATATATTTTTTAATGATCCTTGTAAATACCTCCATAACTACATACTACAAGTGGACATGGTTCTAGCGTAGATGTGCAATGGAGTAACAACTATGAAAAGTTGTTCTAGGCATAACTAGGGTTAACCTAGTACACAATAGCAAGATTTACTATAAACCTAGTTTTAAACTCTTGGGTTATATACTTAGGATAAAAAAAAAATTAATACAAACCTTTATGATGGAATTAAATGTAATTTTTTTCCTAAAAGAAACCATGCTTATGATTATGCAATTATACACGCATAAAATTTCAATTTCGGTTAGGTGTTTTTCTAGTTCAAAATTCAACATTATGATTCAAAACCTAATTTATATTCCATTATTTAGAAATTTAACCTTTTGGAAGGAATGGAATCTACATGAATTTATGTATACCATGTATTGATTTCCCTCCAATGAAATATGATGATCTTGGTAATGAATATGCAGCTAGTGTGGAGAAACTTTTAACTATACAGGGTTAGATGACTTGGGTTATGAACAATAACATTACCCATATGGAGCATCGTGATCCCCAGTTTGTAAAAGAAAAATTATACCATTGTATGTAATGAAAGACTCCATCATTCAATGTGAATACAGACTCATTCATAGCAGAGTAGTGAATAAGTTCTTTAGAGATGATATTTTTTACTTTTGGATGTAACAAAAGGGGGAAGTCTAACAGGGTAGATTAGATTCTATCAGGAGATATAGATTAGTGGTGATCATTAACTAAACACCAAAAGTAGGAGGAAGAAATAAATTAATTGTATTAGAGGGAGTTTTGGGAAATATTTATAGAAAAATATTTTCCATGAGAACATTGAGTCGATTTGGAGAGGAAATTATTGATTTTGAAACAAACATAGGATAAAAAAATGAGAAGTATGAATCCAATTTTATTAGGCTAGAAATACACGTCGTGAACAACATATGTAATCTGTTGAAATATTTTTTATCAATTATTTAATGATTTAAAACCATTCCTCCAAAGGTAACTGGTTTTCCAAACTTTTTCATCGTACGAATATATAGTCTCTTTTTCAATTAAGATATGGAATTAATTATATAATTATTATGACATTAAAAAAAAGAAATATAAGAAGTGGGTGGTGGAGTAAAGAATGGATAATGTTAAGAATAAAAATATGAATTTTTCAATATTTGATACATGTTGAAAGAAACACCTGAAAACCTGCTTAAAAGAAAAAAAGAGTCTATCAAAAACATGGAGAAATATTCCACCAATCACATGATTATAATATAACTAAATAAGCTACCAATGTTCAATGATATATTTTTAAAGAGAAGATACATTATTTCAGTGATTTTCCTAAGCATCAAGGAAAAATTACCTAGATAATGCCAAGGTATCAAGGACAAGATCATGGGATCACAACTACATAGGTTAAAGTTATTAATTATATGGTGGTAGGAACTTTAATCAATTCCTCAAACTTTTCTAATGCATTTTTACTTTTTGATTGTAACATTTTTTTATATCTTTCCAGTTTTCCAAAAAAAAATTTACTTTTATAATTTAATTTATTAAAGTATTTGTGAGTCAAAACTCAAAAGGGAAGTATCACTGAAACAAAGATGTGTTGATCATCCCCCTTATGAAACATACACATTCATTAGTTTCTGGCCTTTTCATCATACCCATTATTGGATTTTATATAATTCGTGGTATTAATTTTATTTCATGTTATGATGTTAAAATATATTTCAAGAAGAAGGAAATGATAATTTTTCAGAATGATATAAAATCCATTATATATAGATAGAATAAAACTTCATTTGATTCTTTTGGAGATCCAAACCTAGTAGCTATTCTAAATGAAATTATGGGGGAGGAAGATAATATATATATATATATATATATATATATATGGTTGAGTAATGACATATTCAAATTTAAGATGTACCTATTTTGAAAGAATACATTTATTTATTTCCATAATATTTACACAGACTCCCTCCGAAGTAGGAAATTGGGTTTTCTATTGATTTAATTCTTAGGGAAAAGCATATATCAAGGAATCTTTATAGAATATCCACAATGGAATTATTAGAATTGAATAAAAAACTTGAGGAATTGAGTGAAAATGAATTTATCCTCCCTAGTGTTTCTCCATGGGAAGACCTTATTCTATTTGATATATATATAGATGGATCCATGAGGTTTTGCATTGACTATAAATAAATCCAATCTATTTCAATAATGAACAAGTATCCCCTTCCTCAGATTGATGATTTATTTGATCAATTTCAAGGACCCCAATAATTTTTTATGATTGACCTTCGATCTGGATATCGTCAGTTAAATTTGTGGAAGAATGATATTCCAAAAACAGCATTTCGAATGAGGTATATGCATAACATGTTTCCAATCATAGATTTGGAATAAATAATGAACCCTCTGTTTTCATGGATCTAATTGATAATGTTTTCCTAGAATATCTTGATTAATGTTTTCCTGGAATTTAGTGATGATATCATTATATAATCCAAAATATTTAAAGATCATGAGAATCACGTGCACATTATCCTGAAGACTCATAGAAGAAACAAGTTATATGGGACATTTAAAAATATTGAATTATACCTTCAAACGGCTTCTTTTCTTGGTCATATAGTCTCTACGGATGGAATCATAGTTGATCCAATAAAAAAGGCAATTTTGGATTTGTCTACTCCAACGAACATAACTGAGGTATATTGTTTTATTGGTTTGGAAAGTTATTAACAAAATTTCATTAAAAACATTACCTCATTATCTAACCTATTAACCAAGAATAATCACAATGGGGTTAAGTTAATATTAAAAAAAATAATGTAAAGAATGATTTGATGAATTGAATAGGATATTAGTGAATGATCCGATCTTGAATCTTCTATCTGTAAATGTTGGATTTGTGATTTAGTGTGATCCATTAAAGAAAATACTTGGTTGTGTCCTTATATAGAATGATAGAGTTACTACCTATGCATTAATGAAGTTAAAAACCCATGAAAAGATCTATATAACTCATGATCTTGAGTTAGCATCACTAATATTTTCTTTGAATATATGGATACACAATCTATATGGTGATTGATGTGATATATATATATATCACAAGAGTTTGAAATATATATTCACATAAAAATATATAAACATGATGAAAAGTTAATGGCTCAAGCTACATAGGTATTGTGATTTTTTAATACACTACCACCTCTGGAAGGTGAACAAGATAGCAGATTCATTGAGCAGGATAGATCATGGGGTTCTGGAAAAAAAAATTATTCACAAGGATCCTATGTAAATGGATATAGTAGGGTTGGATATAAAAATTATGAAATAATTTGAAGCATTATTATATTTTCAACAGGTTTCCAAACCATCTTTATAGGGAAAAAATTAAAAATTCAAAATCTATGACCAGAATATTAAAAACAAAATTATAGCTTTGAATGATGGAAAGTTTCAAAACATCATCTGTGAGGATGGAATTTTGAACTTTTGGAGAGGCTAATTGTTCCCTATATACCCGACCTAAAAAGAGAGTTATTAGATGATTCAAAATCTTGATTTTCTTTATACACCATGGTAGCACTACGATGTATAGAGATCTGAAGGAACATTTCTGGGGGGATAATATGAAGTGAGAAATTACAGATTATGTATCAAGATGTTTATCCTGCCAACAATTCAAGGACGAAAGACAGCATCCTAGAGGATTGTTTCAACCTCTTCCTACTCCTACATGGAAATATGATAATGACACTATGGGTTATTTCCCTAGAATACCAAAAACTCTTGACAATAAAGATGCAATACGGGTGATTTTTTTTGAATTACCAAATATGTACATCCCCTTTCTATAAGGGAATATTTCCTACTAGAACACCTTTCCTGACTCTATATTAATGTAGTTTTAAGATATCATGGATCTCCTCTCTAAATTATATGTGATTGTGATCCCTAATTTACCTCAAAAATATGGAAAATTCTTCAGAAATCATAGGATACTGAGATTTATTTGAGTACTACTTATCTCCCTCCAACTAATGGGTAGTTATAAGGAATGATAAAAACATTAGATGACATGTTGATATCATTATAACATTATTTTAATGGTATGTGGGACCTTTATTTACCTTTGTTAGAGTTTTACTATAGTAATAGTTTCCTTTCCTATATTGAAATGTCACCATTTGAAGCATTTTATGGAAAGAGATGTTGTACATCAACGTGTTGGGATAAAGTTGTTTAAAGTAAGATTGGGGGATAGAGATTATAGAGGAAACAACAAAAAACGGTAAATACTATAGCATCCCACCTTTTTATCACAAAAACATTCATTACATTTTACAAAACTGGGGATCTTTAAGGTTTAGTGTCTTGGAAACCAGGAACTTAAAACATAGAAACAACATAAAAAATTCTTCTCAAACACTTGAATTGACAAGATCAAATAGGGTCACTTATCATATGAACATAAAAGATAATTATGATAGATTTAGATATCATACACCAACATAATAAAAAGGATCCTGAAAGACTTTAGATGAAAGTAGAACTTTGAAAAATGAGAAAGGTGAAAGAATCCCTTAAAAATTCGGCAACCTAACGGCGCCACTTAAACTTTCATAAAATTAATTGATGAGAGCAAGTGGGGGAATCTAATCATATGAACATTAAAAGGTCAGTAAGAGTAATATAAAATAACATCCTCCAACATAAGATCATGGATCATAAAATAAATGACATTAAATAGATTACTTGAAAAGAAAGAGAGAGGTCGGATCCCTTACCTTAAAACGTAACTCTTAAAACTCAAAGGTTAGGACCTTGAGGGCTTGGGGGCACCTTGGGAGGACTCCTTGGGAGGTAATGAGACCCGAAATTCGTTTGGGGAGAGAGGGGAGTCGAATTATATAGGAGGAAAGGGTGGGTATTTATAGGGAAAGTGAGGGGACAAGGCATTAATGGCCAAGGGACACCTCACAAGTGCTTTTCTCAAAACCATGTGCACTCCCATGGCATTTCCCATGGAGTTAGGCCACATGGGGACTCAAATACAATAATTCATCACCATTGGTCTTCCAACCCATAAAATATCTCATGACATCATCATGACAAAGTTATGATGTCATTAAAAATACCGAAACCCTAAAACTGTATTTTTACTATTCACTGAAAATTCAAATTTCTCAGAAAAATCCCAAAATTTCACCTTAACCAAATATCAATTCTATGATTTCAAAAATGAAATCCATTTTATAAAAATAATATTCTAAATATTTTTAATTTAATTTTTAATTAAAAAAACACTATTCACCCGAAAAAACAAATACTTGAATAATAATTTATGAAACCGTTATTTAACCATTTTATTGAATCACATTACTTAATCAAGGTGCCTATATTATATTAATACATTATTTAAATGGGATTACTAATCCAATTGGTCACATTACTAATCGAAATCATAAAATAGCTATTCATAATTTATTATTCATCAAAAATTAAGTTGATCTTATTAAACTCTAAATTTCGTACTGAACATAATTATTGAAGACATTTTTTTGAAAATCATTACACATTTTTAATTATTTATGGTTTACATAAACATTTTTTAAAATATCCTTTCTCTAAAATTCACCAAAAAGAAGCATATTATATTTATCCGGACATTTGAAAAGTCATAAAAATCATCGTAAGAAGAAATCCCAATTTTTATTTAAAAAAAGGATTACACGATCCAGTTATGGTCTCCTTGCATAGCCCCTTATCACACCAGCATAGGACCTAAGTGTAAGGTGTGATAAGGTGAGAGAATCTGAGGGAGGCTCGACCAACATTGCACGAGTAGTAATTTCTATCAGTTTGAACTTCTCGTGAAGGCGATCCCGTTCTATTTTCACACGATGAAGTTCATCTTGGGTTTGGTCCAGAGAAAAGCCTAGTGGTGGTACCTCCTTCCCAAGTTCAGTTAGATGGGCTTCGATCGGCCCAAGACTATTGGGTGAGGCCATAAAATCTTCTTTATATATTAATTAACCAAGATTACTCGTATTTAGAGACAATAATCAAAACGTTTAACTTCCAACGGTCATATTGACCAATGATCATATAATAGTCAAAACCCAACAGCCTCATTTTAATTATACTCATGTTATCAAATGAAACATTTTTGTTGAGTATAAAAATTAAATAACATATAAAATTAGGATACAAGAGTTATTCAAAATTTCGGGTCGTTACAATCTTCCCCCGTTAAGAAATTGCGTCCTCGCAATTTTTAAAATTGTGTTTTGAAATTTCATTGAAAGTCCCACATTGAAAAAGGAGTCAGTAACACTATTACTTAAAAATAAATAAAGGGAAGTACAATGGTCACCCATGTTAACCCATACTAGGATTCCATGGAAGAAAACATGGATATGGAAGAAAAACAAAGGGTCATGTTCTGGGGGAGAGTGATAGAAAACATGATTAGGAGAATGTTGACCATGAGAAAATCCCAAACTTATGATGTGTGTAAATAGTCATTGATTACCTAGTAGGAAACGTAAAAATACAACATTTTTTTCGTTTCTTTTCATAATTTTGAGGAATTCATTTACTACATAGAAAAAAAATATAAGTAAATATACCTACCTTCATTTAGAGTTTCATCCTTTAATAAGTTTCTACCAAAACTAATCTTTTCTCCAAACGAAGAGCATTCAAAACTACTTGTTCTCATCAAAACATAAAAAACATCTTCTAGAGAATCACATAATCCACAAAACATTAACTATCAATTTCTTCTATCTTTAAACATTATCCGAAAACCAGAAATGTTAAGGTAAAACAACTCTTCAAAAAGAAAAAATCCCATAGGAATGGAAACTAATTTTAAATCTTCAAAGTTCCATGGTACTACACAATGTTCATCATAGACAATTCCATAAATAACGGTCCTTAAAATTCTTCAAAATAAACCAAACTAAGATTGAAACCCAAATACAATAAGGATTTGATAAAATAGTCTTCTAAAATAAACTTCATTGTTCATCTCCAAACACATCAATCACTCCTAACATATTATAAAAAAAGTAGCTAACCTAAACATATTTTACCCATGATAGGTTAATCATTCCCATAAGTAACCGAAATTACTATAAGTCCACCTTAAATTCATCGATTCTTCAAAATTTAAGTCAACCTTACTCCTCAATGGAAATACCATAGTAATCTATTTACCTCGATCTTATAGGGTCCCCAAAATAGTGAACGCCTTCCAAAATAATAATCATCTTTTAATCCCCTAATCATGTCTGTCATATTAATACGGAAATCGTCGCATTTCCTATCACATTGGTTGTTGGGACATGTTCTTCAATTTCCCACCATTAACTATGAAGAGAAAGTATAATTAGGGGCTTAAATACATAGCCAATAATGATGAAAAGGAACATAAAACATATAAGGATAACTTGTAGAAGAATAGTATACCCTAACTTGTGATCCCCTAGGATCCCATCTAGGTTATCCATGATCATATATTCTTATGTGAATCTTTATTTTATTTTATCTTTGTTCCTTTAACAATGGTTCATACTAAGATTATGAATTTACCAAAGCATATCCCCTGGGAGTGTCGTAACCAAGAGTGCAGCAAGGCCCGTTGTCGTGTACCAATTCCTGTTTGAGTCTAGATCAAAGTGGTGATTTTGGGTTTTACCCCTATGTACATCGGTGCCAGAGCCACCTCTACCTGCTCGTATCCAGACAAGGATGTATTTGTTTAGAAACCCATTACTCAATACTCACCAAAATACTAGGAAGATATCCTATATATAAACAATTATATAGGATTCTTCCTAAGGTGTTCATATCCTAATTTCCACAAATAACTAAACCATCCTTTGATACCAACTATAGCATCCCGCCATTTATCACATAAACTTTCATTAAATTTTACAAATCCAAGGATCTTTAAGGTTTAGTGTCTTGGAAACCAGGAACTTAAAACATGGAAAAAACATAAAACATTCTTCTCAAACACTTGAAAGGCTTCTCCTTAAGTTCATACTAGGTTCATTACTACATCTCATAACCTAGGGACATACATCAAAATAAAGGGTGAGCAGAAGGACGAGTAAGGGAAACAAGAGAAACATTTAACATGTGAACTTGAGATGTATCAACTATGTCATGAAAAAGAACATGAAGGCATGAGAATAAAATCATTTGTAATATCATAATAAAAATAACATTTTTCATAACATTAAGATGTGGCTACATCATTTAACATAGACAATCATGAACATGTCACCAATGTCCATCCCCAAGGTGTCATTTGAAAATTACCATGGTTATTCACCATGATATCGTGAAAATTGTAATCTCTAGTGGTTACATCATTACCCAATGAATTGGAGCGCTATCTGGGCGCACCCTTAAATTTGCCCTTATTATCATGTAAGCCACGTATATCATCATCAAAAATTTAATAAATAACCCATATAGCATAAAATAAATGGATTTAATTTCATAATCATAACGTTTAAAAAAAACTGCTTTAAAGACATGATCTTTACGTCACTTTAAACCCACGGAAGGGGAGAGCGGGTCTCATGTATGTAAATCCAAGAATTTAAAATAGAACATTTTGGTATATATGTAAATACCCTTGTAGAAATAAGATCTTTGAGTATTCAATTTATAACATAAAATAATTTTGAGAAAAGAGAGAGGCATTTTGAGACGAAAATTCTGCTGCATAATGTCTATGTTTCGGGTTTTTAGAAAACATTGAAAATAGAGGGTACATGGGTAAAACATTCATAAATGACCCATAAAATAGTAGAGGGACAGAATAAGAAGGATATATAAACATGGTAATGGAATTTTAAGGACATACCATTTGAAATGAAAAACATTGAAGGAATAAAAATTAGATTTCTCTTATGAATGTTCGGCAGCTTAACGACGTTACTTAAACATCAACAAAAATGATTTGAAAAGATCAAATAGGGTCTCTAATAATGTGGAAATAATTGTTCAGTATGATAGATATAGAGATCATACCCAAAAATATTAAAAAGGAACCTGAAAGTCTTGTCATGAAAAAAGAACTTGAAAATGAGAAGGGTGAAAGAATCCCTTAAACATTCAGTAGCACAACGGCGTCACTTAAACATCAAAAAAAATGAATTGAAGAGATCAAATAGGGTCTCTTATCATATGAACATAAAAGATTATTATGATAGATTTAGATATCATACCCCAACATAATAAAAAGGATCCTTAAAGACTTTAGATGAAAGTAGAACTTTGAAAAATGAGAATGGTGAAAGAATCCCTTAAAAATTCGGCAGCCTAACGGCGCCACTTAATCATTCATAAAATTAATTGATGAGAGAAAGAGGGAGAATCTCATAATATGAACATTAAGAGTTCAGTAATAGGAATATAAAATAACATCATCCTACATAAGATCATGGATCATAAAAGAAATGACATAAAAGAGATTACTTGAAAAGAAAGAGAGAGGTCGGATCCCTTAACTTAAAAAGTAATTATTAAAACTCAATGGTTGGGACCTTGAGGGCTTGGGGAACCTTGGGAGGACTCCATGGGAGGTAATGAGACCATAAATTCGTTTGGGGAGAGAGGGGAGTCTAATTATAAAGGATTAAAGGTTGGGTATTTATAGGGAAAGTGCGGGGACAAGGCATTAATGGCCAAGGGACACCTTACAAGTGCTTTTCTCAAAACCATGTGCACTCCCATGGAATTTCCCATGGAGTTAGGCCACATGGGGCCCCAAATACAGTAATGCATCACCTTTGGTAGGCCAACCCATAAAATATCTCATGACATCATCATGACACAGTTATGATGTCATTAAACATACCGAAACCCTAAAACTGTATTTTTACTATTCACTGAAAATTCATCTTTTTCAGAAAAATCCCAAAATTTCACCTTAACCAAATATCAATGCTCTGATTTCAAAAAAGAAATCCATTTTATAAAAATAATTTTCTAAATATTTTTAATTTACGTTTTAATTAAAAAAACACTATTCACCTGAAAAAACTAATACTTGAATAATAATTTATGAAACCGTTATTTAACCATTTTATTGAATCGCATTACTTAATCAAGGTGCCTATATTATATTAATACTTTATTTAAATGGGATTACTAATCCATTTGGTCACATTACTAATCCTAAGCATAAAATCGTTATTCATAATTTACTATTCATCTAAAATTAAGTTGATCTTATTAGACTCTAAATTTTGTACTGAACATTATTATAGAAGACCTTTTTTTGATAATTATTACACATTTTTAATTATTTATGGTTTACATAAACATTTTTTAAAATATCCTTTCTCTAAAATTCAACAAAAATATGCATATTATATTTATCCGGACATTTGAAAAGTCATAAACATCATCGTAAGAAGAAATCCCAATTTTTATTTAAAAAAAGGATTACACAAGGAAGTTATGGTCTCCTTGCATAGCCCCTTATCACACCAGCATAGGACCTAAGTGTAAGGTGTGCTAAGGTGAGAGAATCCGAAGGAGGCTCAACCAACATTGCACGAGTAGTAATTTATATCAGTTTGAACTTCTCACGAAGGTGATCCCGTTCTAGTTTCAAACGATGAAGTTCAGCTTGGGTTTGGTCCAGAGCAAAGCCTAGTGGTGGTACCTCCTTCCCAAGTTCTGGTAGATGGGCTTCGATCGGTCCAAGACTACTGGTTGAGGCCATCAAATCTTCTTTCTATATTAATTAACCAAGATTACTCGTATTTAGAGACAATAATCAAAACCATTAGCTTCCAGCGGTCATATTGACCAATGCTCATATAATAGTCAAAACCCAACAGTCTCATTTTAATTATACTCATGTTATCAAATGAAACATTTTTGTTGAGTATAAAAATAAAATAACATATAAAATTAGGAAACAAGATTAATTCAAAATTTCGGGTCGTTACAATCTTCCCCCGTTAAGAAATTGCGGCCTCGCAATTTTTAAAATTGTGATTTGAAATTTCATTGAAAGTCCCACATTGAAAAAAGAGTCAATAACACTATTACTTTAAAAGAAATAAAGGGAAGTACAAAGGTCACCCCTGTTAACCCATAATAGGATTCCATGGAGGAAAACATGGATATGGAAGGAAAATAAAGGGTCATGTTCTGGGGGAGAGTGATAGAAAACATGATTAGGAGAAAGTTGACCATGAGAAAATCCCAAACTTATGATGTGTGTAAACGGTCTTTGATTACCTAGTAAGAAACATAAACATACAACATTTTTTTTACGTTTCTTTTCATAATTTTGAGGAATTCATTTACTACATAGAACAAAAATATAAGTAAATATACCTACCTTCATGTAGAGTTTCATCCTTTAATATGTTTCTACCAAAAATAATCTTTTCTATAAACGATGAGCATTCTAAACTACTTGGTCTCATCAAAAAATAAGAATCATCTTCTAGAGAATCACATAATCCACAAAATATTAACTATCAATTTCTTCTATCTTTAAACATTATCCCAAAAACAAAAATGTTAAGGTAAAACAACTCTTCAAAAAGAAATAATCCCATAGGAATGGAAACTACTTTTAAATCTTTAAAGTAACATGGTACTACACAAACTTCATCATAGACCATTCCATAAATAACGGTCCTTAAAATTCCTCAAAATAAACCAAACTAAGATTGAAACCCAAATACAATACGGATTTGATAACATAGTCTTCCAAAATAAACTTCATTGTTCATCTCCAAACACATAAATCACTCAAAACATATTATAAAAAAAGTATCTAACCTAAACATATTTTACCCAAGATAGGTTAATCATTCCTATAAGTAACTGAAATTACTATAAGTCCACGTTAAATTCATCGATTCTTCAAAATATAAGTCATCATTACTCCTCAATGGAAATACCGTAGTAATCTATTTACCTCGATCATATAGGGTCCCGAAAATAGTGAATGTCTTCCAAAATAATAATCATCTTTTAATCCCCTAATCATGTCTGTCATATTAATACGGCAATCGTCGCATTTCCTATCACATTGGTTGTTGGGACATGTTCTTCAATTTCCCACCATTAACTAAGAAGAGAAAGTATAATTAGGGGCTTAAATACATAGCCAATAATCATGAAAAGGAACTTAAATCATATAAGTATAACTTGTAGAAGAATAGTATACCCTAACTTTTGATCCCCTAGGATACCATCTAGGTTATCAATGATCATATATTCTTATGTGAATCTTTAATTTATTTTATCATTGTTCCTTTAACAATGGTTCATACTAAGCATATGAATTTACCAAAGCATATCCCCCAGGAGTGTAATAACTAAGAGTGCAGCAAGCCCCGTTGTCGTGTACCAGTTCATGTTTGAGTCTAGCTCAAAGAGGTGATTTTGGGTTTTACCCCTATGTACATTTGTGCCAGAGCCACCTCTACCTGCTCGTATCCAGACATGGATGTATTTGTTTAGAAACCCATTACTCAATACTCACCAAAATACTAGGATGATTTCCTATATATAAACATTTCTATAGGATTCTTCCAAAGGTTTTCATATCCTAATTTCCACAAATAACTAAACCATCCTTTGATACCAACTATAGAATCCCTCCTTTTATCACATAAACCTTCATTACATTTTACAAAACCAAGGATCTTTAAGGTTTAGTGTCTTGGAAACCAAGAACATAAAACCAGGAAACAACATAAAACATTATTCTCAAACACTTGAAAGGCTTCTCCTTAAGTTCATACTAGGTTCATTACTGCATCTCATAACCTGGGGACATACATCAAAAGAAAGGGTGAGCAGAAGGCCCAGTAAGGGAAACAAGAGAAACATTTAACTTGTGAACTTGAGGTATATCAACTATGTCATGAAAAAGAACTTTAAGGCATGAGAATAAAATCATGTGGCATATCATAATAAAAATAAAATTTTTCATAACATTAAGATGTGGCTACATCATTTAACATAGACAGTCATGAACATATCACCAAGGTCCATCCCCAAGGTGTCATTTGAAAATTACCATGGTTATTCACCAAGATATCGTGAAAATTGTAATCTCTAGTGGTTACATCATTACCCAATAAATTGGAGCGCTATCAGGGAGAACCCTTAAATTTGCCTTTATTATCATGTGACCCACATATATCATCATAAAAAATTTCATAAATAACCCATATAGCATAAAATAAATGGGTTTCATTTCATAATCATAACGTTTAAAAAACTGCATTAAAGACATGATCTTTACGTCACTTTAAACCCACGGAAGGGGAGAGAGGATCTCATCTATTTAAATCCCAGAATTTAAAATAGAGAATTTTGGTAAATATGTAAATAACCTTGTAGAAAAAAGAGCTTTGAGTGTTCACTTTATAACATAAAATAATTTTGAGAAAAGGGAGAGGCATTTTGAGACGAAAATTCTGCAGCATAACGGCTATGTTTAGGGTTTTTAGAAAACATTGAAAAGAGAGGATACATGGGTAAAACATTCATAAATGACCCATAAAATAGTATAGGGACAGAATCAGAAGGATATATGAACATGGTAATTAAATTTGAAGGAAATACCATTTGAAATGAAAAACATGGAAGGAAGAAAAAAATCAGATTTCTCTTATGAAAGTTCGGCAGCCTAACGGTGTTACTTAAACTTCAAAAAAATGATTTGAAAAGATAAAATAGGGTCTCTCATCAATTGAACATAAGAGTTCAGTATGATAGATATAGAGATCATACCCAAACATAATTAAAAAGGAACCTGAAAGACTTATCATGAAAATAGAACTTAAAAATGAGAAGGGTGAAAGAATCCCTTAAACATTCGGCAGCCTAACGGCGTCACTTAAACTTCAACAAAAATGAATTGACGAGATCAAATAGGGTCTCTCATCATATAGACATAAAAGATCAGTATGATATATTTAGAGATCATACCCCAACATAATAAAAAGGAACTTGAAAGACTTTAGATGAAAGTAGAACTTTGCAAAATGGGAAAGGTGAAAGAATCCCTTAAAAATTCGGCAGCCTAATGGCGCCACTTAAACATTCATAAAATGAATTGATGAGAGAAAGAGGGGTAATATCATCTTATGAACATGAAAATGTTAGTAATAGGAATATAAAATAACATCCTACAACATAAGATCAAGGAGCATAAAAGAAATGACATTAAAGAGATTACTTGAAAAGAAAGAGTGAGGTCGGATCCCTTACCTTAAAACGTAACTCTTAAAACTCAATGGTTAGGACCTTGAGGGCATGGGGGAACCTTGTGAGGACTCCTTGGGAGGTAATGAGACCATAAATTCGTTGGGAGAGAGAGGGGAGTCGAAATATAAAGGAGGAAAGGGTGGGTATTTATAGGGAAAGTGATGGGACAAGGCATTAATGGCCAAGGGACACCTCACAAGTGCTTTTCTCAAAACCGTGTGCTCTCCCATGGAATTTCACATGGAGTTAGCCCACATGGGGCTCCCAATACAATAATTCATCACCTTTGGTCGGCCAACCCATAAAATATCTCATGAAAAAATCATGTCACAATTATGATGTCATTAAACATACAGAAACCCTAAAACTGTATTTTTACTATTCACTGAAAATTCAACTTTCTCAGAAAAATCCCAAAATTTCACCTTAACCAAATATCAATGCTCTGATTTCAAAAATGAACTCTATTTTATAAAAATAATTTTCTAAATAATTTTTATTTATTTTTTAAATAAATACACTATTCACCGAAATTTCATTTTTTTCAGAAAAAACCCCAAAATTTACCTTAACATAATATCGATGCTCTGAGTTCAAAAATGAAATCCATTTTATAAAAATAATTTTCTAAATATTTTAAATTTAATTTTCAATTAAAAAACACTATTCACCTAAAAAAACTAATAATTGAATAATAATTTATGAAACCGTTGTTTGACCATTTTATTGAATCACATTACTTAATCAAGGTGCCTAGATTATATTCATACTTTATTTAAGTAAGATTACAAATCCATTTGGTCACATTACTAATCCTAAGCATAAAATCACTATTCATAATTTACTATTCATCAAAAATTAAGTTGATCTTATTAGACTCTAAATTTCGTACTGAACAAAATTGTAGAAGGCCATTTTCTGAAAATCATTACACATTTTTAATTATTTAAAGTTTACATAAACCTTTTTTAAAATATCCTTTCTCTAAAATTCACCAAAAAATATGCATACTATATTTATCCGGACATTTGAAAAGTCATAAACATCATCATAAGAAGAAATCCCAATTTATATTTAAAATAAAGGATTACACAAGGCAGTTATGGTCTCCTTAAATAGCCCCTTATCACACCAGCATAGGACCTAAGTGTAAAGTGTGCTAAGATTAGAGAATCGGAGGGAGGCTCGACAAACATCGCACGAGTAGTAATTTCTATCATTTTGAACTTCTCACGA
Source organism: Viscum album (assembly GCA_963277665.1). NCBI lineage: Eukaryota > Viridiplantae > Streptophyta > Magnoliopsida > Santalales > Viscaceae > Viscum > Viscum album. Next base: position 250,829,403 of record OY728123.1, read on the forward strand.
AGGCGATCCCGTTCTAGCTTCACACGATGAAGTTCAGCTTGGGTTTGGTCCAGAGCAAAGCCTAGTGGTGCTACCACCTTCCCAAGTTCTGTTAGATGGGCTTCGATCGGTCCAAGACTACTGGGTGAGGCCATCAAATCTTCTTTCTATATTAATTAACCAATATTACTTGTATTTAGAGACAATAATCAAAACGATTAGTTTCCAGTGGCCATGTTGACCAATGGTCATATAATAGTCAAAACCCAATGGTCTCATTTTAATTATACTCATGTTATCAAATGAAACATTTTTGTTGAGTATAAAAATAAAATAACACATAAAATTAGGAAAAAAGATTTATTCAAAATTTCGGGTTGTTACAAAGACTATTCAAATACATATCAAAGCAGCTCAAGATAAGAAATAGTTCTATGAGGATAATCGAAGGAAGGATTTGTAATTTTAATTATGAGACCATGTTTTTTTAAGTATCTCCACGTAAGAGGTGACGTGGGAGCCTAAGGATAGTATGATGAAAACCAAACCAAATATTGTGTGATGTATAATTCTTGAAATTTCAAAGGTTAAATTTTTTTAAGGGGAAAAAATGCAACACCCCATGGATTAATAAATAAATTTAATATATAATGTAATTCATGAAACATTGAGTCTCTTTGAAACAACACTTTGTTATTGTAACCTAGCTGTTAAAGATAATTTTTCCACTACATTGATTTGAATTTTCAAAAAATATACATACATAGTTACAATCAATAAGATATTTAGGGTCTGATAGGATCAATATAGATCATTGGTGAATAGTAACTAGACCTTACGAATAGTAATATGACCCGTATGAATAGTAAATCAAAGAAATGAATTGTAAACACACCCACGAGAGTATAAATAAAATTTAGGAACTTTATAAATGAAACAATGATATAATTACATCTTGGTATATGTAAGTTAATATTTAAAAATTAATAATTGAATGTCGGTATTTTTTGGAATAATAAATTTTAAATTACAATTTTTTAAAAAATAAATTGATTTAAAAGAAAATAAATTTTACTAAAATATATTAATAAATTAATATTTTTTTATTTTTATGATAATTTAAAAAGACATTAGTTAATTTTTTATTGTGTTATAACATAAGTTTTAATTTTAAAAACAATATTTTTGAGTAAATGAAGAATTTAATTAAAAATAAAATTTCCCATATTTAGAAAATTATTTTCATAAAAAGGAGTTTATTTTTGAATTATACACTTTAAAAAAATTGTTAGGGTAAATTTTTTGGATTTTTCTGAAATACATGAATTTTTAGTGAATAGTAAAATACGATAATTTACTGTATAAATACATTATAAGTTAAATACATTATTCCTTCATTAATGGATGATAAAATCACCCTTGGTTTAAAATAAAATGTACTTATTTAAATTTTTAGTCACAATAGTCAACACTTTTGGTTTTCAAAAAGAAAATAATAATATAATGAATAAAATAATGAGAAATTATCCCTCTCCTCCTCTATAAAACCCACCCTCACTCCATATTCTCCTCACACCTTCCAAGAATCGAGACTTATCAAATTTATACCCAATAATATTTCCAAGATACCCCCCTTTGTACATAATCTCATTTTATCATCAAAAGTCAAAAATAAATCCCCTTTAAGGAGATTCTCTAGGAGGAGTATTCAAGAGGTAAAATCCTATTCCTTTTCCTTTTATTTTTCCTTTCAAGTTCTGTATTTTATTATTCACTCCACAACGCCTCTTAAAAAATGATAATCATAAATTTGGAACCATCTATATTCTGTAATTATATCATGTTAATTAAATATCCATCATTAATCTCATTACTCCCTCTCTATTATTTTAAAACCAAACCATCCTCTATGAGGTATTGATTTACTACCTTCATGGATGACAAACTTTCACTCTTTAATTTCACCTTCAAGGGTGGTCATGAAACTATTTTAATGAAGGAAACATTTTATAAAATATGTATTATGTCTTATGTAATGTTATAGAACTATTATATATATAATACACAGTCATACGAAAACATTAGTTCATGGTGACTGAAGTACGACTTTAATAATATAAATGATTATCACTAAATATATTATCTAATGATTCTTCCCCATACCATATAACCATATTATATATATCCATTTTTAATTATGTATTCACTTTAACTACATGTAATTTCAAATCAGGAAAATTATACCCATTTACATGAACTTCATTACTCATAAATAAGTGAATCGTTCCAGAAAACCAAGAAAATGAAAGCTCCTAAATGTTGAAACTAAAATCTAGAACTAATCAATAAGGCCTTAAATAATATTAATAAAACATTAATAAATAAAATAACTATATAAATTTTTTAATTAATTAATTATTTTGTTTATTTTTATTATCCATGATGTTAAGTTCAATTATATAAATCATTCGTACATACGGTGCAGGTTTCCTTCCCAAACCATCATTCATTTCAGTTTGTGCTTTCTTCTCTTATAAACCAATGTAATCCTTCATTTTTTATAAATAATTCTTCTAAATTAAAGTTATATGTTCTAGAATCGTTTATTTGGATCATTTCATATTATTTTTTTGGAAGAAACATTTTTTAAAAAGGTTCCCTTCATAATTCATCACGATAAGCAAGCCCAATTAAAAGGGAACTTCTTGACTTCTTACCTGTTTTCAAGTTCACACTATAATTTTTTTAAGCCACCATTATTTTTATAAAACCAATAATTTTATCATGGAAACCCTATATTACATCATTTCTAGTTTATGGATAGATTTTCCCAAAAGAACTCTTCTTTTCAACATAAAAGTGTATTTCTCTCCAGAATTCCACAATAATTTCATGAGAGTATTTTTTTCTATTTCAATACATATTTATAATTTTTTATCTTATCAAGGATAATATATTATGTTTACATCCCACATTATTTTATTAACTGTTATTTTATTAGGTTTATTGTGGACGTTCTATCTTGATACCATTCACTATACTACTAATAATGGTTAGTAATTATGTTACAAATTGGTGAAAGTTATATGCATTACATATGTATATGACGTTTATCTTTAACCACTATCATATTAGGAATTAATTAGACTTCTCAAGTGATGTGTGGTGTCCTCTATAGCCCATATATGCCTTGGTGGGTTTAATGAGACAAAATAAAATTGAGTTTTAGCTGAGGCCTTACCCTAGTATTTTTAGAGATCTTGGTCGAGGCCTTGACAACATGTTTCAAATGTCTGACATTATGAATTCCTCCATTATGACAGTAGTAATTGATAAACCATGTGACTTTTTGACTATTAGAATATACATTTTGAATTTTCATTCTATTATGATCCCTTATACGACTTTATGTAATCAGATTTCATTCTAACAATCTTATGCTCTAGCTTATTTTTAATGGCACGTGTTTTTAGTTATTATCTATGATTAATGTTAATTTTTTTTGAAATCTAATATAGTATTACTTACCCTTACTAATAATCTAAGATCACCCCATTCATATTTTTTACTTTTCGGGAGGATGCGAATATGAATATTGTTATTAATGACTTGAATGAATAATATAAGATTTTATGGGGGTTTCCAACAGTGATAAAATGTTGTTTTCGATTTCATGTTTTAATTTAAATCTTATTTTTCTATATTCTTTTCCAAAACTACTAATCAATTTAGTGATTCGGGATGATACTTCCTTGAAAACATTCTAATGTATTAATATAAGGCACATTCTCTAGGCAACTGGTTATGGATCAATAAATGTAAATCTTATTTTAGATATAATATAATTAATTATTGTTTAATAATGGTATTTTATGTTCAATTACAATCCCTTATATTCAAGTGGTTTTTATTAATGTGTAATTAAGTCTGAAATATTTTACATGGTCTCAATTATGATTCTTTGATACATGTAACATGTTAATCACCTTGTTTTTATTGTGAAGTTTCACCACCCAATGATATATTTGTATCATAATATAATAATTCATTGGATTTAATATCTAAATCATGTTCCCTTATTAATGTGGCTATTGATACTATGGTTTTCCAAGAAGTAAGTATTATTGGTGACTCAAATACCATTCCAAGAGTTATAATGTTTTTTCATGAACTCTATTATTCTATTCACGGCTTCTCCCAGCCTAATATTTAATTATATTTTATTTTATATAATTTATTTTAAAATAACCTTTTAATTAAAAGTTGTATTTACCACACATTTTACAATGATGGTTCTAAACAAAGGTATTTTCGTGATTTTAAAATTTTCCTTTCATAATAAAATATTTAGATCTTCATTTCATATGGAAGACATTATTTCATTTTCATGGAAAAATTATTAGAGATTCGTTTTAAAGAAAAAATATTAAATGATTTTTCACTATACCATTAAAAAAAGATAGTTGTAAATAACCCATATGTTCGTATTTTAAATTAATATTAAAAGGTATTATAATTTCACTTTTATATTATAACATCTATTTTCCATATAATATTTGAAATTATATACCCTAAAAAATTTTATGTGTCAATATTTGTACTCTAATATGTATTTATATTTATATTTAATGAATTGATGGTATAATCAAATCCAATTCCAAATCCCTTATTGGGAGGTATCATTCAATAATTATTTTTCAAGGATATGTTTCACTAATGTAATTATTTTTCTATATTTACTTTGTTACATTGGTATTATGTTTAGGTTCAACCATCCACATCATTTCTATGGATGGGTTATGATCATATAATCCCCATTATTAACATATGGAAAAGTATTGGAATCATATTTTATTATTCCATTATAGTTGATGACTAGAAAGATGATGATTTTTTGTTTAACTACCAACCATCTTCCTTTTGGTCAGTTATGATCACATTTTCTCTTTTATTGATATGGGTAATATTATTGGTTCTATATATGTTATCATACTAAAATTGATGATTATTTAGAGTGATAACGATGATTTTTTTCTTCATTTCTCATAAGTGGAATTAATTTTACTTAAAAATGATTGGTGAATCCTATTATTATATATACCCTTGATGCATTGATGTGTCACATGATAAAAATGTGGTTTTGGTTTTTGGTTAATTCTTTCTCAATTTAGTACGATGCATTGAATGTGTTCTCATAGACAAGTAAACTGTCTTGGCAGAAGGACTTGAATGCACATATTTGATGTCTAGAATTATATATCCCCTAAGTATGAGATAAATTTTATTTATATTCATGTTTTTATTTAATGTCATGTGTATAGAATGCTCTCAGTTTTACAGTTATTGTGTCTTTATAATTTCTACATATTCATTCCAAAATATTTATTCCATTTTTGTAAAATGATTGATTTAGTTATATGTTTCCTTTATTGAGCATTTGATATTACCCCTTAATATATTTATGTTCCCCAAAACTATGATGAAAATTTTTATATGTGAAATGTTTAAAATTACAAGACATATGTAATAATTTGTTAGAGATTTTAGAGACATAAAATGAATTAAATATTTTATTATAAAAAGTTGAAAAAATATAAATTTAGTGAGAATGGCATGGGATTTATTAGATTATAATGTTCCCCAATTCCCTAATTCTCTAAACCTTGAAAGATATTTTAGATGTATGAAATTAAATAATCATTGTTGAATTTGTAATTATTGGTGGTTATATATTTGATTTTAAAGTTGTCATCAAATAGTTTATGTAAATTATATGTCTATGATCATCAAATTTGGGAGTCTTGTTCTAGGGTGTTATAGAGTATATCAATGTATTGGTTTATATAAAATTGTAAATTATGATGTTTTTCTAATATAATATAATGTTTTAAGTATTAAGGTTGATCTCAATTTCTAAGGTATCTATAACCAATTGAAAAAATATATAATTTAATAATAAAGTAATAATGAATTTGTTTTATTTAGGGATTTGGTTAAGATGGATTCAGTTTAAATACTATTATTAATTTTATGTGTTTAATAGCTAGAAATTGTTTTGGGTAAATATATATTATGTTCTTTTCATGGAAATACTTCCGTGTCTAGAAATTAGAAAGTGGATGCAGCTGTGGGAAAATTGTTCCTATGGTTAATCACCACAAATTTTTTGGTTGAGCATCAACATAATCATAACTCTAATTCAGGAAGAGGGGAATTAATATAACACACCTGGTGAGAAACTAATGAGGGATATTCCTTGTTTAATCAAATTCTATTTAAAAGTCATTATAAAGGATTTAATAATATTTTTAACTAATAAGGATTGAGGACCTAATAGAATAAATACTAGTGGATAACAAAGGATTGAATAATGGAATAATTGGTTTATCTAAATGTATCATATGTTAAAAACAATGACCTTAGGGAAGACATGTTCATTTTTATTTTTAAGAATTCATATTTTTGATATCATAATAACCAATTTGGTTTTGTAATTTTGATGAAACTTGATCACAAAAATAGAGTAGGGAAAGGTATTTTATTGGGAATATATGATTTTTTTATATACATACATTGGTATACGACTGTAGGAATGACTAATATTGTCTGAGGATGGATAATGATATATTTTGATAGAATATATTTCAATTATTATTGGGTTTTGAATTATATTATTTTTTAAGTAATTTTGGAAAATATTTTTTTGTATTAGTTTAAAATTATTAGAGAATCCAACTTAATGTAACCTATGATGAACCAAAAATGATATATATTAAACTTAAATTGATATTGGTTTGAATGAATTAGATAAAATTCAATTTGTAAGAAAACTTTTCTAGCATGTTACTATTATAACGTGATATATCTTAAGGTCAAATTTTCATGTGGTTATTTTTTACCATTGTAATGTTTTATAACTTCCTGACTATGTAATATTTTTATTTTGTGGTTAGATAGTGCTCATATGAAGCAGGAGGTCATTCAGTGGAGGTTGGAGCTATATTAGAATAGTAGTAGGATTTTTACAGCATGAATGATAATTTTATACTATATTTTGGATTTTTATGGATTCTATGGAAAGATATTTATGTATTTTCTATAGTGAGGGGCTCGACATAAAATTTTTTAACACAAAAAGAATGGAAATTAGATTTTAAGATAATTCCATCATGAGGTGCCATTTTTTACAAGAAAACTGGTTTAATTCCTAAATATTGAATTTAATGGGTATGTTTCTAATAACCATGGATTTTATGACACAAGTATATATTTTACGCAAGGAATATGGTGAGTTTAACCTCCATGAAACACAAGTCTTCACCAATTACATCCATCCAACCTTCATTCCAACTTGGTTTTTTGGTGAACCCTAAAATCTACGGTAGAACTTCTATCCCATTATTCCTTGAATCAAAAAATGGTATTTGGAGTCATTTTTTGGAATTTGGTGGTAATCCAATCCCTTTTTCACGCATCTTATTTCACTTTTCTCTCAATGATCCACCATGGATATGATTATTTTGATTGGGGTGGGTTCGGGGTGAATTTTTATTACTCTTTGATGTTGTGTATGTTGATCCTTAGTTTTCATGTGACTTTTTTGTTTGTAGACTCTTTCATTATTGCCATACATTGCATAACAAGATCAGACTTATAATTTCGGGGATCCTTATACTAACCCTATTTACATGATATGTGTGGGGATTGAAAAGTTTTTCCGGAAATTGGTAGGATATTATGGGTAAACATAAAAGGATAATGAATTTGAATAACTAAAATTATTTGTTATGGGGAAGATATAATAGGATTTACAACTTTTTATATATTTTTTATGATATTGTGCATTCTTATTGAGAATACTAAAAGTAAAAATTGTCTTCATATTTTATTGATCTATAGATGATATGTTTGTATACCCTAGTTTTGTTTTTGTTTGATCAAAACCTAGAAAAAATTATATATAATATATATGTCTAATAAAATTTTTCCCATTGACACCTAGGTTTCATGATATTAACTAGGAAATGAGAATTGGTAATATGATGAAATCCCCTAAAAAAATGTATAAGTCAATAGGTGTGATGTTGTGTGTGATTTTTCTTATTAATTTGGCTTGAATAGTTTGAGTTATTGTCTAATGATGTAGGATATTGGATAATATGTGTGATTATTGGATCTCAAATGTGAATATTCGTTGGCATGGATGAGATGCGGACAGTTGTGTGTTGTGGTATATAGAGGTTGGCATGTGAAGTTAAAAGGACCTGTGGAAGTGATGAGTGGTGATGACGTGTGGTGGTGACTTGTGGTGGTTATGTTTAGTTGTTGTGTGTGGTGGTTATGTTTTGAGATGTGGTAAGGTTATCCAATGTTTAGATACTATGGTGATATTTCATGGGAGATTTGGAATGATAAAAATGGAGTATATGAGGTCATTTGTTGATTGTTTTATAAGCTATTCGAGTTTATGTGTGGTGCGATTGTGATAATTACCTGGTTATACATGGACTAAATCTATAATGACGAATCAAAATAAAAAATATGTATAAATATATGAGATGGGTTAGAAATATATGTGTGTAAAATGGATTAAATGAATTTAATGTTAAATTAATGGGAAATGTAAATGTTAATGGAGTGGGATAGTAAATGTAATTGGAATGTGTGGCTTTTGTGGTGGTTGTGTGGGGTGTTTCATATTATAGTGGAAGTGGTTTTAATGGTTGATGTGTGGTGTATGGCTAGTGGAGGTGTATGCTACTGCAATTTTTGTGAACCCATTGGTTGGGTACTGTGTGATACCTATATATAATGTATCATAAATTGTTTCTATTTTTTCCCCAACCTATTCGGATGAAAATACAATTATTATTGGTTTTGGGCTATTGGTGTTTTCACCAATATCCTGGATAGTGGTTTTTTAGATGGTTGGATACCCCATCTTCCACACACTTCCTTCATTAATGATTTCCCAAGTGTATTTAGTAAAGATGTGTTGTGAATGATCTAGTGTATTTGGGTGAGATGAGTTAATGAGTCGGTGATGTGGTGTGATGTAATATTTGACATTGGGTAGGATTTGATGATATTAGAGATGTGATGGGGTTCATGTGTGGTAGGATGAGGGAATGAGGTTGATGACATTTAATTTTATGATACACAACTTCTCTAGTTATGTGATGAGATATGGTGTGATGGTAAAGGTGACTTCAGGTGAGATACATTTTAATGGCCCAAGTGTCTTCTACTGAGATTATAAAGATGATTCTAGATGATAGAATTATATTCTAGACCATCTGTTGGTGGGGTAGGTAGGTATTCATCCCAAACTACATTAGAGATGGCTGGTATGTGATGAGATATTTATGAAAGGGATAAGAGAAATGGATGTTCAACAATAGGGTGTGAGAGTGTAAAATCAATGGTTAAGTGCTTGTGGGGATCTTTAATTATTTTGATTTTGATTCTTATACTATTATATTGGATGTGTGATATATCGAGTGAGCCATGGTCAGGTTGGTAATGGTTTTTTTACATATTTATGTTCTTGTTAGTTCAGTTTCTTATTCTTTGGCCCATTAGCATGCTCTTTTCACATGTACACTTAAGACCATAGGAATTGTCCTACTCAGGATTCTTGTATTCTCAAACTATGTATACAAACTATTTTTCAGGATTCTGGGGGGAAATTGGGAACCAATATAGACATTAATTTCATGGATTTAGAGCTTGTGTGGAGTGGACAATGTAGAATAGTCTTTTGGTATTCTTGTAGAATTCTATTTATATCTAGAGATATTGACCATGCATTATGGTATTGTTTTGAGTTTATTTTTTATTATCATTTGGAGGTTTTTAATTTATTTCTATACATTATCCTCATCATGTATTTATATTATATGAAAATTCCAAATATATGTGAGAATTTTAAAACCTTGGTTCCTATCAACAACTTGGGGACTACTGAAAGTGGGAATTTGGGGAGGTCATAGTCACCCTTTCTTCATTTCCATCCTAAGAGAGGAATATTGGGAGGGAGTGGGTCTTCACAGAGTGGTATCTATGGAAATGGATGAGATATAAGAAGGAGTTTGTAGTTAGACATAGTAAGGATTTTATGGGTCGGTAGTGGAGTTGTTCCATTTAATCATGGTTGGTGACATAGGCCAGGGAGACATCATAGGAAAATGAATTTTAGTGCCCCTATAATCCAATTCATGTTATATAAATAAATTTAATAACCTTGTGAGGTGAAAATAATTAATTGTTAGATAGGAGGAGATGTTCAAGAAGATGATTGACTATGACTGTATTTGAACTAGGAGATTATGGACAGTTAATAAAATAAATGAATTAAATGAATACACCTGTGATAAAATTTCCATTCTTATAGGAATAGGATGTTGAACTAGATTTCACAGAATGGATCATATTTTCCATGTTTTATTAGATTAGGTAGTTGGTGTTCAGTAGGTTGATCTAGTTGATCATCATCAGATCGACCTATTAGAGGAGGATGGGGTTTTAGAGAGGAAATTTCATGCCTTCTAGTGGAATACATTGTAAAACTATGGTGTAAGCATCATGGATGTGTGGATGGAGAATTTTTTGGAGGATCTCAAGATAATATTTGACAGTTTCTATAAATAGAATGATTTTGGGTTGTTTTTGTTAGTTAGTAAGTTTGAAGGAGCTTCAAGTCAGTTTAGATGTTATACCTTGATGATCGAAACATGACATATGTTTTGTGGAAAGACATTTAGAATTAATTCCATTAATAATTCCTATCAATTATTCCAATAGAAGAAATGTAATGGGAGTCAATCTCTAATCAAAAGGGGGTCCTAATTATATGAGATCTTGAGATCAGGTTTAATGACCTATTTTGGTTTTCCAAAAAATAGATTTTAGATGAGGATTACAAAATGTGGAATTTGGATAACAGTTCGGCCTAGTGATTCGGTATGTTGTCAATATAATTAGACATCCAATATATCGATAGGTGGTGAGAAAGGTAGATATTTTCTAGAGGATTATTTTATTGATATTTAATCCTTGAGACAATTTCTAGTATGGCGTCTCAAGGATCAAGGCTTTAGGTAGTGGGTCACGGGTGTTCAAGAAGACAAGTTTCCATCTCATGGGGAACCAAATATGGTAGATCCATATCTATAAATTATGTTCAGGTTGATTACAAAAACATACTATAGGCCTTCCCTATTAAATATATATTTATAGGGGAGAAGTAAAAAGTTAGGATTAATATCTAAATTCTTATTGAGTCCAGCATCTGGTGGCTATTGAGGAACCTTTTTGCTAGCATCAACACTTGCCTGTGAGGAAATTTTATTCGTAAGGATCATCTACTCTTATTCAGTAGCCAATGGATTATGTTGTTGGCATGAAACAACCTCATGATTTTCCATTTTTAAAGGGAACTAGACTAGTTTCTGGTCATTGATTCTATCAGTAGATAGGTAGGGGAGATGGTCATTGTCAGATACAATTGCTGAAGGTGTCTATACCCACAAACCAAGGAGCTATTGGAGGTATGATCAATTTATAATCAATACTTTTATGTGTTGGTTTTAAGATAGGATACTATTTCTCTATTTTTATCAAAAATAATTCCATGCTTTTATAAGGGATGTGGAGAGTAATCCACTTCCCCTGGTGTAGTCTACAATGGTTGGAGATCAAGATTATTTTTTTTATTAGTGCAGAGGGTGTAGAATTGTGATGGGGTATAACTAGTAAATGTGATATTTCTTATTACTATATATACAACTATACAATTTTATTCTTATCATTTACTTGTGGTATTTTTTAAGCATAATCATCGACTGTTTTTGGAGGATTACTTTTTTCTAATATTGAGAGACCACAAGTGTTGTTCATTAGAAAGAGAGGTTATCTTATTTGTGGTATGAAATAGGTGCCACTTTTCAACATTGGATAATTTTTTAGTGTATGCATTGGGATAATAGGTTCCTTGGGTTTTATCGTTCCTTGAAATCTTCATGGATGTGTTTATGGAAATCCACCAATGACACATCATTGGGTTTTTGATAGATTTTCAATTGGGTGGTTCTCTGATATTAAATAATCCATATCAAATTTTTCCTATAGAATTATGTGAACTGATGTTATAGGTGGTTGATAAACTGTAGAAGGGTTTAATTTATCCCATTGTTCATCATTTGGGTGTCTGACTATTTTCAACATGCATAAGAATGTTAGTATGAGGTTGTGTATAGACTATTGGAGGTTGAACCATGTGATTGTCATGAACTATTACCCTTATCCGGGGATTGATAATATGTTCTTCCAGTTGAGAGGGTCTAGTTTTTTTCATATCGATCTTTGTATAGATATCACTAGTTGAGTTTAAAAGATGAGGATATCACCATGAAAAACTTCATTTATAGGTAAGTGATCCAATATTATATAGTAATGTTTTTCAATGTTAAGAATGAACCAACCATCTTCATGGGTCCCATTAACTCTATGTTATGTTAATTCCATGACTAGGTCATCATCGTATTCATCAATGTTAACATGATCTACATGAAGTTAGAGGTGGATCTTGATGATCATATTAGAGTTGTTTTATAGGACCTTTTACACCACCAAGTATATGGAAATTTAAAAAATTGTGAGTTTAGTGTATAAGAGGTTAATTCCCATATCCATGTGGTGTCTAAGTAGGGTTTTGTAGTTTAAGAGGCGAAGTTTACGGTACTTGTTTCTTATGATGAAACCAAGAATGTGGTATAGGATCATAGATTCTATAGCCTCATGGGATGTTATTATAGGATTATGCCGAACTTCATTATATTTATTCATAATTAAATTCAATTTCTATGAAGTTCAATGATTTTATATAGACTGATTACTTATAGGAATAGTTTTCATAGATAAAGGGAATGTTGGGAAATGCTCTAGTTATTCCATTTTTTGAGGAGGTTGAGTTTTTCAAGGTTTTTATGTTGAATACAGTCTGGTATTGGGATTGATGTTGACACAAATGAAATAAGGAATCTCTTATGAGACTCAGAAATTATTTCCCCATGTGAATAACTATTCTACCCATGATATTGATCTAGTTACGTAGTGTTTTTCACAAATTTGTGGATGCATTACATTGTTAGTGAGTGTATTTTGGTATTCACATACCAAAAGAGTCAAAAATATGTTCTCTCTCTATGGGATCTGCATCTATTCTAGTAAAGATGGATGGATTTTTTTCATGATAATTTTTTGTAGATATCTTATGCAATGGCTTAGGGGAATCTAGTTTTCGATGAAATTATTAATATGTCCCTAAAAGATATAGTTTGAGAGTCTATAGATGTTTGGAAAGGGATAGATGATCCTAAAATGATGAATCCTGATGTTATGGAGATAAATAAAAAGTATTCGTTTGTCATATTACTATGGATTCATCCTTAATGCAACAGGTGGAGTGGTCTTATTTGGGAGACTCTGAGGTGTAGGTGATGTAAGTCTGTAAGGGATAGTGTTATGATAGAGAGTGATGGTTGGAGGATAGTCAGAATTACATATTGTATCTTGGGTTGTTGTTCACTCTGTAGGTGATGCATGAGGGAGTTCTCCATGATTTTAATATCTCACAATTATCATTATATCAATTAGTGACAGTGATGTACTATGGATTTTGGAGAAAATAATGGTGTTCATGGATGAAAAGGTTGGTGGAAGAGTTTGTGGCGAAGTGTTATTTCTATTTGGTGAAATAAGAGAATCCTATTTTTTTGTGGTTATTCACTCTCCATGGTTATTTATTAGTTCAAATGTGAAGACATCTTGATGGATTCTTTCACCGTGTTTCCCAAGGATTTGGGAGGTTGTCATGTAGTGTGGGTGATAGTGGACTGACTGATGAATTTGGTTCATTTTATGGAATACATGATTTGAGTATCATGTATATTTTGAAAGGTAGTATATAGATGATAAGGTTTGCCTTCATAGGTTACTAACGACCATTATTTTTGATTGGGATTCTCCTTTAACCTCACTTGTTTGGATTGGAATACAACATGCTTTTGGAACCAATTTTCTCATTCCCTTAAATTACACCCTCATACTGATGGGAATATGGAGTGAACCATCCTTACATTGGGGGATATATTGAAATATTTTCTCCCTAGACAGTGGTTCATTATGTGTACCTAACCTTCCTATGTTTTATATTGCATACAATAACATCTATCACTCATCCATTAGTATGGATCTTATTGAGGAATTGAATTGGAAGTCGTATCATTTTATATTGTGTTGGACGATGAATGGGGAGTCACTAGTACTTGGTCGAGATGTTTAAAAGGGAACATATAACACCTCCTGACATTAATATTTATTTCCATTCAAATAAATTCTATATCTTCGATAACATGGGATGCGCATAACACTAGGTTTAAACAAAACCCAATGCTCTATTAGAATAATAATTATACAAGACCATTATAACCTAGACATTAAATTTTAATGTATGAATAATAGGAAATAAAATTTTGAAAATTCATATATTAAAATGAACATTCATTGGTTATCTATTTATTTGAAATAAAAATAATTATAATTTCAAGTTAAAATATATTTTTTCTGAAAAAATCTATTTTCAATGAAAATGGATTTATTTCTACTTGTGCACTTATGATATGTAAGAACAGGGATCATTGTTTCAGGTACGCTTTTCTATTTTCTGGAGTTTTTAAGAAAAATAGAGTTTTTGGAAAATTTTGAAGTACACGCCTTGTACTTTCTAAGTACACACCATGTACTTCCTCCAGCTCAAATCCGTGTATTGGCCATGCCTGGGCCACACACATGGTGTGTAGGGGTGACATGGAGGCCGATTTTGGCGGAGTACGGAAAAACCCACTACACGCTCTGTACTTTAAAAATACACGTCGTGTACTTTTCTTTTTTTTCACTAAACGGACCGGGGTCCCACCTAATCGCCATATCACCTTCTTCTAGGTCAGGTTCATCCAAGAGCGACCTGTAAGGCCGGATATTCCCTGAGCTCCCGCATCTCTATCCGTTCATCAATTTGAGCACGGTTGATTGCATTAGAAGCACATCGGTGAGTTCTTCTTTCTGCTTGAGCCTTGTTTTCCAATTCTCCATCCTTCTCAAGTTATCTAAGGTTGAATGTTTTGCTTGTTTCCTCAGATCTACAACATTCTAGGGAGAATTATCCATCGTGGATCAAGTATATCGATCTGCTAGGATCTAGGTAGGTGGTTTGTGCCTTACCATTCAAATTCTCTGAGTTTATGTGCGAATTTCCACCGATACCCGTGAACGGGGTATTGCAGGTTTACCTTTTTTCCGTTGTTGTTTTCATGCCTTGCATGTATGCTTGTGTAGAGGTAATTTGGCCATGTTAGAGGATAACTTGTTTTTATTGGATGTATTTTCCCTTTCTTTGTTCTTTTTATAACCTTTGGGTCTCATTACCTTTGGCTGCTACACCTGTTTTCATGCATTGCAGTTATAGGTTGAAGTGAAACTCATGACATGCTTGTTGCCTGGTAGAAAATTTAGCTATGTATCTCTATAGGTGTAGTCCGGTTATCCAAGTAGATCTATATGTGTACTTTGCCCTTATATAATTATTATGCACAAACTGGCACGGGGCTAAGAGAACCTGGTGCTGTAGTCTATAAGGGATAGACTGAGTGAGCTTCCCAGAGAGTCTTAGATATTACAGACCATAGAGGTGATGGACCGAGTGAGCTCCCAGAGAGTCTCGGATTTTATAGAATATAGGAGGGTAGGCCGAGTGAGCTTACTTAGAGAGTCTTACCTAGTTTTAATCTCTTTAAGATCCTTCCCTGGCAAGAGGGGGAATTGACCGAGTGAGCTTCCTTAGAGAATCTGTGGTATACCTGAGGCTATAGGATAAATTGACTGAGATAACTACCTCAAAGAGTCTCTAGACCTTGGGGATAAGAGGGTTAGACCGCGTGATCTTCCTCAAGAGGGTCTCTGACTACCCTAGACTATAAGGAGAATTGACCGAGTGAGCTTCCCCAGAGAGTCTCATAAATTCGTATAACCAAGCCAGAGGGGTCAGGCTGAGTGCACTGCCCTGAGGGTTGTGGTACTTCTTGGATAGGACCAGAGCGGATGGCTGCAAGTACTTACCAGAGTCATTCCAGCTTATTAGCTGTTTGTTCCACCGGTGTTTATTAGTTGTGGGTTTCTTGTTGCTTTGTTTCATCCTGTTTTACTTCTTATTGTTTACTGCCTTCTTCTTGCTGTTTCTGTTTACTGTTTATTGTACTTTTACCTGCCATATACTCACTGACTATTAGGCACAGATCTTTGGGTGAATTCTTACTGGGATTTTATCTCACACCCTATCTCGGTCATGCTTTTGGGCCCAGGCATACTATGTTGTTGCAGGCATAGACAAGGGCGAGCTCCCTTCGACTTCTGGAACTTGATTGGTTGGACCAGTAGAGCATGGGACCGAGCTTTGGCTCACGATGTTGAGGAGCTGTTTACTTTTATTTTGTACTTGTTTTGGTACTGTAGTGTTTTCCATAATTTTTACTGTTTTGGTTACTTTCCTAGTTATGTATCATTTCATATATGCATATGTGCTCTAGTTTGTTGAATTAGTCTTCCTCCATTTGTATTGTTGGTTATTACGGCTTCTGCTGTTGTATGTTTATTCTTGTTCCGCTGTGTACTTTTCCAATTAGGGCATAGTTTCCCCACTATCACACCCAAGTCTCTCGCTGCTAGTCGGTCGCCTCTGGGATTTGAGGAAATGCGCTTGAGGCCATGTGACCAACCGGGCATGGGGCGCCTCTAGGTGGATTCCGGAACAGGGATTTTACAAAGTGGTATCAGAGGAATTCTTTTCTCTTACATTACTATATGGAGACTTTAGCCAAGGATAGGATAGATTCGGTACTTGGTAATAATCTGTGCCCGAGAGTAGCTAACCCATGTACAGGGAAAATCCATACCACCTCATTTATTGCAGTTTTTGGTTTTGAGGTTTTACGGTTGATACGATTTCACCAAGAGTAATTCACATGCTTTGTACTATTATTTTTTTGATAATATGGTTCTATTTCTATCGTAACCCGATGATATGTGGGTATTCCATCTCATGCATCATATAAGAACTTGTATAAATCACATTCCATGGATTCTTGCCATGCCATTTAGAGTGCATTAGTGATTGCATGTTGTTGTGATAAACGGCATGTATATTATGCATGCTATTCTGATAGATGCTTGATAGAATATCTGCTGCTTGTTAGAGAATTGTTTTTATTGTACTTTGTTTAAATGAATGCCAAATTTTGATTCGTGAGGTTTTATGGTCCCTCTTGAATCGGAAATTGATGGATCATGATCATGTCTTCTATTGTACATGACCGTAGGGGATGCCATGCTTTGATTCGCGGGGAGTATGTCCCCTCACGGATCAGAATTTGGAACCTATTTGAATTTTTTTCCATGTTTCTGGGCTTCTGTGTAGTTTCTGAGCTACTGCCCAGAAAAACCCAGAATACACGACATGTACTTTCTGGTTACATGTCGTGTAGTTTTTAAGCCGTGTTACTGACTATGTGCGTAGGAACACGGTGTTGTGAAAAAAACATCAGGAGCACGCCATGTAGTGTATAGCCTTGTACCCGGACGCGTCACTAACAACGCGGGTTGGGGAATCTCGAGTAGAAAACACAATGTTGTAAGGGAACACACCATGTAGTTCTGTCCAGGTACCCGGTCGTGTCATGAACAACACGGGCTAGCGTGACCTTCTCTAAGACACACTGTGTAACTTTTGGAACACGCCGTGTAGTCTTTCCCAGGTACCCAGCCGTGTCACGAACAACACAGGATGATGTCACCTTCTCCTATACACACTGTGTTTGTTCGGAACACGCCGTGTAAGGGCCAGCCATGTAAACGACCGTGTATCTAACAACACGGGCCATCGAGTTAGTGACGGGTACACGATGTGTCTCGAGGGAACACGCCGTGTAGTTTGAGGTTAGTTTGAACCGTGTGAAAAAGTTGTGTTTGGATACTCGGGTAGAAGAATATTTTTCAAATACATGTTGTGTGATGGGTCAACACGCCATGTAATTTGAGGTGTTACACGACCTGTAGGGTAGGGGTACACGCCCATGTCATTGGTTTAAGAAGACACATCGTTTAGTTTTCATACACGCCATCTAGTCGTGTTTTGTAAACTTGCGTTTTTTTCTTCCCCTGTTCCTATTTTGTGCTGTTGTGTTCTCTTTCCTAGTTTTTCTGATCTAAGGTGTACTTTTGATCTTTCATAGCTATGCCTCAGAGACGTCATCCTATTGTATGTCTATCATCGGGCAGTGATCAGACGCTAGATATGGCTGATCAGGGACTTCCTACCGATCCTCCAGTCGAGCCAGCCTTGTCACTGGCTGTCATACCAGTCGCAGGAACTGATGCACAGTTCAAGGAAAGATTCCTGGGGATGATTCAGACCTTCCAGGGAGCACTGCCTCCAGCCCCATCGATGGCTGAGTTGATGCGGGTCTTCCAGTAGTAGCATCCTCCTACTTTTTCAGGGGATAGAGGACCTCAGGCTGTAGATTCATGGATAGAGGCCACACTGACCATCTTTGAGCACCTAGATATCCCTCCAGAGAAAAGGGTAAATATGGCTACTTATATGCTCCGGGACACCACCATGAGGTGGCGGGAGGTGATCTCATGGTCAGGGAATCAGCCGGATATGCCTTGGGACGAGTTTAAATGCTCCTTCTATGACTACTTCAATCCGGAGACCCTGAGGACCGATCGAGCCCGGGGGTTTATGAGTTTGCAGTAGGGTACTCTCTCTATTATGGAGTACACATCATGTTTCACTAAGCTACAACGTTTAGAACCTATCCCAGCAGGTGATGAGTTGTTCCTTGCTAGGAAGTTCAAGGACAGTCTTAATCAAGAGATCCATTCCCAAGTGAATATCATCCAGTTGACTTTGATATCCTCCATCATCAACCTGGTGCTGATTACTTAGCACAATCTAAGGGATTCTAGAGCAGTGAGCCAAGGCGGTTCATCATCTAGATCAAGTGTTCCTCCTAATCATAGTAGGAAGCGTCGTAGAGAGTCTTCTCAAGGAGATTGAGGTTCGTGGGATGCGTCTTCTGGTAGTCAGGTTGTATGCTACCAGTGCGGTAGAAGTGGACACACTAGACCTCAGTGCCAGAGAGATCTGATGGTGTGCCTATCATGCGGCAAGATGGCCCATCTTTAGCGTTTCTGTCACATCGTCTGACCTTCAGCTGGTGGTAGGGGTTCCTCTATGACCCCACGTTCTGGAGTTGCTTCTCTAGTTTCCTACCAGTCAGGGAACTGGAGTTCTTCTGGTCGTTCAGTCTGAGTTGGAGGTCGTGGCCGTGGAGTTCAGTCACCAGGTCATCAGCGACAGGAGAGTGGATCAGCTCGGAGTGGCAATCCAGGGGCATAGGGCCGCGTTGTAGGCCAGTCTTTCGTCGTGGAGAAGACTTATCAGGAGCAGGATCCCGACCCTTTTACAGTTCAAGGTACGATCTTAGTAGACTCAGTTTTATCTTAATCCCTTTTCGATACTGGCGCTTCCCATAGCTTTATCTCTGTTGCGGTTGTGGAGAGCCTTGGGCTCTGTAAATTTCCATCTTCTGACTTGTTGACTCTTAACAGACTATTGGGAATGAATAAATCTAGCGTATGTCAGTGTAAAGAGTGCCCTCTTGAGGTTGTGGGGTGTCATTTCTTATGGGACATCTATGTCTTAGAAATGACGGGCTATTACATCATTCACGGTATGGACTGGTTTGTTCCCTTCCAGACAGTCGTTGATTTCTATCGCCACAGGGTGAGTTTCGTATCACCAGAAGGCATATCTCTCCTTCATAGAGGAGAGTGGGATGTCCAGGAGGGTAGAGTAGGACCAGAATATCATGGTCTAGGGGAAGTTACAGCCTAGATTTCTAGTCATTAGCTGGATGACCAGGGGACTTCACAAATAGACTTTCCTCCAGTGGTGGATCATTTCAGGGATGTATTTTTAGAAGACATTTCAGGTTTACCTATGGAGCGTGAGGTAGACTTCCCGATTGAGCTCATGCCAGGAGTAGCACCGGTGTCCATTCCTCCTTATAGTATGGCTACACCTGAGTTGTAGGAGCTCAAGAAGCAGATGGAGATGTTTCAAGCAAAGGGTTTCATCTGACCCAGTACTTCTCCATGGGGTTCACCTGTCCTATCTGCGAAGAAGGTAGATGGTACCCTTTAGATTTTTATGGATTATTGGAAGTTGAACGAGTTGATGGTCAAGAACCGATATCCCTTGCAGAGGATCGATGATCTCTTTGATCATCTTTGAGGAGTCCGGGTGTTCTCGAAGATCGACTTGAGGTTCGGTTAACATTAGTTGCATGTTAGACCATCAGATATACCTCTAACAGCTTTCAGGAGCTGGTATGGTCTTTACGAGAATACAGTCATTCCGTTTGGACTTACGAACACGCCTGCAGTCTTAATGTAACTGATGAACCAATTGTTCCATCCGTACTTGGACTCCTTTGTCGTGGTCTTCATGGATGATATCTTGGCCTAATCTCACACTCAACACGACCATGCCACACATCTTGAGATCATTCTGAGTACACTAAGATAGCATCGGTTGTATGCTAAACTCTCGAAGTGCCACATTTGGATAGATCAGATTCACTTCTTGGGTCATGTTATCTCAGATATAGGAGTATCAGAAGACCCATAGAAATTGAGAGTTGTAGTTTCATGGGAGTAGGTGAAGAACGTCTTTGAGGTGTTGAGTTTCCTAGGGCTGGCCGGAT
Source organism: Viscum album (assembly GCA_963277665.1). Classification (NCBI taxonomy): domain Eukaryota; kingdom Viridiplantae; phylum Streptophyta; class Magnoliopsida; order Santalales; family Viscaceae; genus Viscum; species Viscum album. Next base: position 250,850,267 of record OY728123.1, read on the forward strand.
ACTATAGATGCTTCATTCAGGGCATCTCGCGCCCAGCACCACCATTGACAGGTCTGACCAAGAAGAGGGTGAAGTTCTTATGGTCAGATTCTTGTGAGTCCGCCTTTCAGGAGCTGAGATGGAGGTTGACGTCAGCACCGATACTAGTCTTTCCAGTTTCGGGCAAGGGCTACACTGTTTATTGTGATGATTCAGGTATCAGGCGGGGAGTTGTACTCATGTAGGGAGATGGAGTCATTGCGTATGGGTCTCGGCCGTTGTGGCCACACGAGAGGAACAACCCGACGTGGGATCTGGAGTTGGCAACAGTTGTTCATGCCTTATGCTGTTGGAGACACTATCTTCTGGGAGAGAACTTTTTGGTTTTTACCGACCACAAGAGTCTCAAGTATATCTTCACTCAGCATTATCTAAATCTGAGGTAGCGCGGGTGGGTTGAGTATCTTCAGTCTATCGACTTTGAGCTCGCCTATATGCTGGGAAAGGGCAATGCAGTGGATGATTCTTTGAGTAGGAGAACTCATATTCAGGCAGTTGAGGAGTCCAACAGTGGGTGGCACCTTATGGCTCTGTTATCAGAGATTAATCTAGAGGTGCATGACAGGCAGGGACAGACTCTTCTTTCTTCTGTAGCTGTTACCTCTACACTTATTGATCGGGTGCGGATGAGGCAGATCTCAGACTGAGAGGCCTTGGTCCTACGGGAGACAGTGTTAGGAGGGGACCCTCTTCCTGGATGGACAGTGGGAGAGGATAAGATCTTGCATTTCTAGGGACGTGTATGGGTACCAGCAGACAAATGTGAGGAACTGATGTAGGATTTCCATTCCTCAATTTGGTCAGTTCATCCTGGCGTCACCAAGAAGTATCGGGATCTTCATCTCTAGTACTGGTGGCCAGGTATGAAGAAAGATGCTGCTGGTTTTATCCTGAAATGTTCTTCTTTTTAGCAGGTGAAAGCTAAGCATCAGTGACCAGCAGGGCTTTTACAGGAGTTATCCATTCCATAGTGGAAGTGGAATGATGTTGCGATGGACTTCGTGATTGGGTTATCGAGGTCCTCTCGGGGATGTGATGTTGTTTGGGTCATCGTCGACAGGATTACGAAGGTATCACACTTCTAGCCGATCAAGGAACCCTTCAGTGTTGATGATCTGGGACGACTGTACATCCGAGATATTGTACATCTACATTTAGTTTCACACTCCATTATTTCAGATAGAGATGCGCGCTTTACCTCTTAGTTCAGGTAGGGACTTCAGAAGGCCTTAGGTACATAGGTACTTTTGAGTACAGCATACCATCCCCAGACCGATGGCCAGTCTGAGCATACGATCTAGGTGCTAGAGGATATGCTCTGAGCTTTCATTCTAGACTTTGGCGGTTCTGGGGAGAAGCATATACATCTTGTGGAGTTCACCTACAACAATAGTTTTATGTGAACATTAAGATGGCACTATACGAGGCTTTGTATGGTAGGCCATGCTGATCACCGCTATGCTGGCTGGAGGCAGGAAAGGCAGCTTTGCTAGGACCTCGCCTTGTTCAGGAGACCTCGGAGTAGATGAAGTTGATTCGGAAGAGGATGGCTACAGCACAGTCTCTAAAGAATCTTATGCTGATCAGCGGAGACGACCTATGGAGTTCGAGGTCGGTGATCAGGGTTTCCTGTGTGTCGCACCGAGGTTGGGACACAAGAGGATTCAGAGATCGGGTAAGATTTCACCGTGGTACATCGGGCCGTTTGAGGTGTTGGAGAGATTTGGGTCAGTCGCCTATTAGTTGAAGCTACCTCTAAGGTTCTGGGATATGCACGATGTCTTCCACATCTCTAAGCTCCAACGTTACTTTTCAGACCCGTCTCACGTCTTTCAGCCTGAGGAGGTTGATCTCGAAGCGGATGCATCGTTTAAACAGCATCCTATCCAGATTTTTGATCACAGTACAAAGGCTCTCTGAGGCTGGTATGTTCCTCTATTACGAGTGCTATGGAATCACGGGCGAGTACAAGATGAGACATGGGAGACGGAGGCTGAGGTTCGATCGCAGTGGCCAGATCTGTTCGAGGATCCTTCCTTTACGCCCATCTAGGGAAATTTGGGGACGAATTTCTTTAAGGGGGGAAGTTTTTAAGAACCCGGATCTTTGGTTCATGTACTCTTTTCCTTTTTCTGGATTTTTTAAGAAAAATGTATTTTCTGGAAAATTTTAATGTACACACCGTGTACTTTCTGAGTACACATCGTGTACTCTTCTCCAGCTCGATGTTGTGTACTGGCTGTGCTAGGGCTACACACACGGTGTGTAGGGTAACCTGGAGGTCGATTTTAGTGGAGTACGGAAAAGCCCACTACACTCCATGTACTTTAAAAATAAACATCGTGTACTTGTATTTTTATCACTAAACGGACCAGGGTCATACCTAATCACCATAAAAACCTTCTTCTAGGTCTGGTTTGTCCGAGAGAAACCCGTACAGCTGGATCTTCCTCGAGCTCCCGCCTCTCCGTCCATTCTCCAATTCGAGCACGGTCGATTGTGTTGGAAGCGCAGCGGTGAGTTCTTCTTTCTGCATGAGCCTTGTTTTCCAATTCACCCTCCTTATCAAGTTTTCTAAGGTTGAACATATTGTGTGTTTCCTCTGATCTATGACATTCTAGGGACGATTAGCCGTCGTGTATCATTTATATTGATCTCAAAGGATCGAGGTAGGTGGTTTTGCCTTACTGTTCAAAGTCTCTGAGTTTATGTGTGAATTTCCACCGATACCCATGAACAGGGTATTGCGGGTTTACCTTTTTTCCCTTGTTGTTTTCCTGTCTTGCATGTATGCTTGTGTAGAGGTAATTTGACCATGTTAGAGGATAATTTGTTGTTCTTGGTTGTATTTTCCCTTGATTTGTTCTTCTTATGACCTTTGGGTCTCTTTACCTTTGGCTGATACACCTGTTTCCATGCCTTGCAGTTATTGGTTGAAGTGAAACTCATGACATGCTTGTTTCCTGGTAGACTGTTTAGCTAAGTAGCTCTATAGGTGTACATTGGTTTGCCAAGTAGCTCTATAGGTGTACTTTGGCCTTATAGAATTATTATGCACAGACTAGCACGGGGCTGAGAGAACCTGGTGCTGTAGACTATAAGGGATAGACTGAGTGAGCTTCCCAGAGTGTCTTAGATATTACATACTACAAAGGGGATAGACTGAGTGAGACCAAGAGAATCTTGGATTTTATAGACTACAGGAGGGTAGACCGAGTGAGCTTCCATAGAGAGTCTTACCTTGTTTGAATCTCTTTAAGAACCTTCTCAGGCTAGAGGGGGAATTGACTGAGTTATCTTCCTCAGAGATTCTATGGTATACCTGAGGCTATATTAGTAATTGACCGAGATAGCTTCCTCAACGAGTCTCTAGAACTTGGTGCTAAGAGGGTTAGACCACGTGATCTTCCTCAATAGAGTCATTGATTACCCTAGACTATAAGGGTAATGGACCAAGTGAGCTTCCCCAGAGAGTCTCATAAATTCGTATGACTAAGCCAGAGGGGTCAGACTGAGTGTACTGCCCAGAGGGTTTTGTTACTTCTTGGATCGGACCAGAGGGGATGGCTGCGAGTACTTACCAGAGGGTTTCCAGCTTATTTGTTGTTTGTTCCACTGCTGTTGATTTGTTGTGGGTTTCTTGTTGCTTTGTATCATCCGGTTTTACTGCTTACTATTTACTGCCTTCTTCATGCTGTTGTTGTTTAATGATTATTGTACTTTTACATTCCATATACTCACTGACTATTAGGCACAAATCATCGGGTGAATGCCTACTGGGATTTTATCTCACACATTGTTTGGGCCATGCTTTTGGGCCCATGAAGACTATGTTGTTGTAGGTATAGACAAGGGAAAGCACCCTTAGACTTCTGGAACTTGATTGCATGGATCATGAGAGCATAGGAACGAGCTTTGGCACGTGATACTTAGGAGATGTTTACTTTTATTTTCTACTAGTTTTGGTATTGTAGTGTTTTCCAGCATTGTGACTTGTTTGGCTACTTTCCTAGTTATGTATAATTCATTATTTTATATATGCATATGTGCTCCAATTTTTTGATTTAGTCTTCCGCTGTTTGTATTGTTGGTTATTACTACTTCCGCTGTTGTATGTTTATTCTTATTCCATTATGTACTCTGCCAAGGAGGGCATATTTTCTCCACTATGACAACCAAGGACCTCGCTACTAGTCGGCAGCCACTGGTGTTTGGGGAAATGTGCTTGAGGCCATGTGACCAACTTGGTACAGGGCGCCTCTGGGTGGCTTCTGGAACTGGGATGTTACATGATAGATTTAATTTTAGAAATAGATGAAATTTTATTTGGAAGACTAAAATTAAATTATTAAATCATCATATCAAAATTATCTCCGGGAAAAGATTAGTTATTTTTCTGAATAGTTTCATTTTTGTTGAATAGTGGAAAATGCAACATTTTTTTATTGAAAAACTTCTTTTTAAATTTAAATCACATAAAAAGTCAATTTAAATTTTAGTTATTTTAAAAGTAAAATTAATTCATTATTAATTAAATTTAACTAATTTTGGACATTGGGATTAATTTTATATTCAATTTTATAAAAAAACTTACAAACTTATTAGAGTTTTCTCTTTGGAAACCGACTTTTTTATCATGTCCATGGTGATACATTTATTTTGGATTCTTCCACATCTATGATTATAACATATAAAAATTTATTAGATTTTTTTAATCATGAAAATTTATGTTGTATAATATTTTGAAATTAATTTTTGACCACTATTAATAGTAAAAGAAGTGATATTTAAGTATCGTGGTTGTGGTAAAAATGATTTACCAGGGTTAAACATAGAATTTATGGGTTAAAATGACCTAGCAACTTAACCAAAACCCACATTATGGTCTAATTCCTACCTTAAAACCTCCAAATGTTTATAATGAACAATTTATATGGCTTTTAAAATGATATGGAAATTGGTGTAATAGTTTCTTTTTAGAAAATCCAACTGTCCCTCTCCACCAATTATAAAAGGAAACTACCACTCATCCCATATTCACATTCAAAATTCCATGTAATTTAGCCAATAAAATCCCTAATAACATCCCAAATTAAATTTAAAATTACTATAATCATTGGTTTTATTAAAAATCCATCATAGGTAGTCTTTTGGTCTCTACTTAAGAGGTCTTCTGAAGAAGTGGAAACATTTATTCTTCCACCACATTCAAGTATTATTCAATCATGATTTTATATTAACAAAAGTATCCACCATATTTGGATGTGTTATTATGTTAATTTTATGACCAATATCTATATAAAATTCCATCAAATTAGAAATTAAACCTTCAATCGTTTGGGTGGAAAACTAACACCTTGTGAACTAATTTAATTTGTTTTGAATCACTACTTTTTGATGGGGGATAAAATAATTAATATAAAAATATTATATGATATTAATTATATTAAAATAATTATGCAATTTGAATTTCACTTAGTTATTTTTACGTTGCATTCCATTAAAAATATGATAATTTCTCTTTTATATAATGGAGACTACTGCGTCTCTAAGCAATACGATTCTTTTTTCACTTATGCATTATATGAAATGTAGTAAGGATAAAATTAATGATTGTACATGATATATATTATAAGATATTTATAAATTAAAATTAATATATCACACAATTATTTACCATTTCACTCTTTAGTGGAATGATATCATTGATCATATATATGTATGACTAACCATCTCCACAAAGCGATTAGGTTCATTTTCCATGTCCATCTTACATAAATGCCTCTCAAAAATTATCATATGACTAAAAATTATATTTATAACATTAATATAATTATAAATAATATGAATTTATATATCCTATTCCAAATAATCATATCTTTCATTTAAAACATGAATTATAAAACAAGGAAATTAACAGTTGAAACAATGGAAAATAATGAAATATTATTAACAAATAGGTGGTAGAATATAATAAAAAGAAAATATCTAATACGATAAGTATTAACAAAGATATTTTAAAAATTAATAACATGATTAAAACCATTATACAGGATCTCAAAGATTTATAACTAAAGGAATGTGTGAGTTAAGGTACTTTGTATCAATTTCCCTTCAATGAGGAATATTACATTGTTATGTACCTAATTTATTTTATATGGTTTATATACTTACCCTTTTACATTTAATTTCATGAATAAATAATAATTTATGGTATTGTATGTTTCAATTTGAATTATTTCATCTAAGGGGTTTTTAAATGAAAATTATTTTGTGGTAACTATTTTCATAACTCAAATTTTTTTAATTGGTATATATTTATTCTTCATTTTGTTTTGATATTATTGGATTATGTTTATAATGACTTTGGATTAACTTTTTTTATTTCAAATTTTTCTATGTGGATTAAATTTTTATACACATAATATGTTCACAGATTAATTATCATATCAGAAATATGATCATTGTTTGGGATTTTGTCTCAATTTCCATTTAATTTTGACAAATTTGTTAATATTCACTTATTCACTTTCATGTGTTGTATATACTACCATTTATGTTTTTAACATGGATATATAGTAATTAATGATGTTTAATGTTATAATTCATGGATATACATATTCATTGTGTCATGGATATGAATATTTCCTCAACCATTTACAATTATTACATATGGTGTTTACTTTGAATGCTATTTGATTAACTGGGGAAATATTGATAAATCCATATTCTCTGATAATTGTGGATATTTTATATATGGAACATTATTAATGGACAAAATTTATTATTTCATACATGTGGAATTTTTTAGCCACACATTGACATGTGGGGCCTGGAATTTTATAGCCCCATGATGCATTGACAGATCTCATAAGAAAAATCAGTTAGCCAAATTTAGCGAGTTTTTACTTATAATTTTTATCGATCATGTGAATGTTATATATAATAGAGGAATCAAGATGTTTGATATCATAATGTCCAATAATTAAATATATCCTTTATTTAGGATTCAGATATTATAATTTTCCATGATATTTTCACAATGATATTATCTCTGTATATATTTCATTATCATTTTATTGATTAAATGAAATGTGTATTCGTTTATTTAAATTACCATATTTATCATCCCTTATATAATTTTGATTATGATGTAGTTAATAAAGTAGAATGTCTATTTATTTATTTACCTCACCATATTTATTTTTATTTATTTATCTATGATGTATTTTTATATACGTAACCCTTACATAGAATTGGAGAACACCTATATTTTCATTCCATTCCTAGGATATGAAGAAGAGAACATTGAATTTTTTTTTCAAGGATGAATTAAATTTTATTTGGTTATGTATTATTTTTTATTTTTTATTCACTGTTTAAAATTTTTATGATATGTGTATCTATTTATCGAAAATTTCTACACTAATAATTCCATTGGAATTTGATCCCCTTGTATCTATGGAAATTTAATGAAGTATAAAATCGATCTTGTTTAGTAGTGTTGTGGTTGTTACATTGGGTATTAGAAGTAGTTTAATATAATCCTCATGAACTATATTAGTGAAAAAATATATTAGTGAACATAAACCTATGATGAACATTGATAATAAGTATAGAAGAAAATCATTAATTTTTTTTGAAGGAAGATATTATATGGTTCATACAAGAAATACTTCCATGTATGGATACTAAATGTTGATGTAGTTTTGGAACAGATGTTTCTAGGGGTAATAAAACTGAAAAGGGTGCATTTGTATTGACTCAATCATCAACGGGTTCATGAAAATAGGCCTTACCTCACATCTAGTTTTACATTCCTAGAGGTAATTATTATGATAATTCAAATTTTCATTATAAATAATTTTGAACCATTTGAAAATAATGATATCCCCAATGAAAAGAAGTTTATGATTCTAACATTAGCTATTCATAAATTTTTATTTTTTGTTAAGTGTTACGCCATATTTTTAAATATACATTATGACTAAAAATTCACAATTTTATGAGATAATATGGTATAATACATTTTTTGGAACTAGAATCTAGAAGTATAAAGGGTATTAGTACTCTTGGGTGTTATAGATATGTCATGGATGAGGAAGCCAATATAGTTGTTATTTGAACTGATAAAATAATGTTAAATTTATCATAACTTGATCCGGATATGAAAAATAACCCTTCCCTTATATAGAAACATGTTCTATAACATGATTATCTTATAGTGAACCACTTCATGAAATAGAAACCCTAATTATTTTGGGGGATTAATAATCAAATGGTATCCTGGAAATGGTTTACGTCTCATGATAAGATACTTATGGACTTGGGAAGCGAGGAAAAGGAAAAGGTTAAAATTGCATTGTATAGTCTCAAAGATGGTGTGGATCAATGGTGGTCATCAATCAATAATACTACGAAAAATAGAAAATATAACTCAAGAAATGGAATTAATTTAAGGATACACCCTTTGATAAATAATTACCTCATGAAATAAACTAAAATGGATGAAAATTTCCTCAGCTTAAATTAAAATGAAGAATAAAGTGTTTTTCATTATGAGGCTACCTTTACAAGGATAACAAGGTATTCTAAAAATAATATATGAAACCCATTTTCCAATATTAATGATTTCATCGATGGGATTAATATAGTTATTTGAATTCCATAACTCTCTTAATCTTTTCTAGCATATTATGAAATATATTTATATACCATCAAAATATAGAAGGATCACTCTAGCTATTATATATTAAAGGGAAATTCAGATACGAATATGTCATCTAAACATAAGGAAACATGGAATGCATGAGAGAATAATATGAGAATGAAGCCATTTACACCTTCTAAAAAATGTGGAAATAATCCTCATTATAAATAAGAAACTAGTAAGGGAATTTTTTATAAGTGCGGAGATAAGGGTCATCTATGTCATGAATGCATGGGGAAAACACAAATAAATGATTTCAAGTTCATTGGTTCTAATGAAATTTTGCATCATTCACGCCAATGTACCAAACATATACGGAAACTAATATAGAAGAGGCCAAGGGGGAAGGCCAAGCTTATATAATCACTATAGCTCACTTAGACTTTATTAATGATATGTTAGAAATTAAATTAATAATATCATTGAAAATTATATAAAGTATTATTTTAATGTATATCCTTAGACTTCAGTATATCTACCTCGTATTCCAAGAAAATTAGAACTTTTACTTTTAATTTAGTAAGAGAGTTTTTAGTAAAAACTCTTAGCATAAGTCTCCCTACAACAAGGATATGTTAGGCATTCTCTATTATGACACACAAGTATTCTCTATTTGTGTACATTATTATTATAACAATAGATGAATTTTATATAATACTTGGTATGTACTCTATTCCAGAAAATAAGGAAATAATTTATTTTATGAAGAAGTAAATTATTAATTTTATGAAGATTTGGAACTCCAAATCTTTAGAGTAGACAATTAGTTATCTGGGTCATGTTTAGATCCACCCCTCAGAGCTCTTCAGAATGAGATTCTTAGGGAGGAAGAGAAAAAAAATGTAGATAGAGAATGTATTATTCAAGTTCAGGAAGTACTTATTGTGTATAAATACCTTGATGTTTTTCCATAGGAAAAACCTATACACCAACTGGAGTGTGGAGTTGAGTTTTCCATCAATTCAGTCCCTGATTCAAAACCAATATCAATGACCCCCTATTTAATGGCCACTATAGAGTTATTAGAGTTGAAGAAACAACGTGGGTATTTTTGTGATAAGATATTTATACACCTTGGTGCTTCCCCTTGGGATCCCATGTTATGTTCATTAATAAAAAATATATAATTGTGTGGATGAGCATTAATTATTAGGAAATCAATGACACTATGATAAATAATATGTATCCTCTGACTCACATTGATGAATTATTCGATCAAATTCATAGAGAGAAATATTTTTCAAATAATAAAATTTAATCTAGGCATCAAAAATAGTGATTAAATAATGAATAAATTCTTAATACATAATTCTAAATGATGTATAGACATTATGATTTGACAATATTTCCATTTGGAATGACCAATTCTCTCTTTTTATATACTAAATGAAGAATGTATTCAAGGAATATATTGATGTTTTTTTTTGGTATTCATTAATTGTATGACGGTGTATTCTATAAAATATGGGATCCTTGATAATCACTTTCAAATCATTCTTTATAATATAATAGGAAAATATTTATATGGGAAATTTACGGGGTATGATTTATAGATTGAAGATGTTTTCTTTATTGGATATATAATCTCTACAAATAGAGTCTTAGTTGATACCATAATGAAAAATTAAATCAATCAATAGATGAAACCAAATATGATAACTAATGTACATATTTTTCTTGTTTTGTAGGGTTTCTATTGGCAATTCATTCCGAATCATGACCGATTTTCAAACCAATTAGCCCAGCATACACATAATGGGGTTAGGTTTGTTTGGAAAAAGGAATGGGAATAATTTTTTTATGAATAGAATATGATATCTATAAATAAACTAATTTAGAAATTACTATTAGAAAATGATGGGTTTTTATATATAGTTATTCATCAATTAAATGATTGGTTTGTGTCCTTATGAAATATTATAAAAAAATTATATTGATCAAGGCGGTTCACAAATCAACAACTGAAATATCCAACTAATGTTATTGAGTTGGAACCGATAATATTTTCATTAAAGATATGGAGATAATTTCTCTATTGTGAAAAATAAAAAATATACACTATACATAAAAGCCTAAAATACGTATTTTAACATAATTATCTCAACATGAGGAAAAGAAAATGTCAACAAATACTCAAGGATTATTATTACTCAATACACTACCATCAAGGAAAATAAAATTAGGTAGTGGATTCATTGATTATTAATGATCGTAGTGTTTTGAACCAAATATGGTTTTAGAGGGATCTTATATTTATAGATCTAGTAAGGAAGAATATGGGAATCATTAATGAAGGGGATAGAACACCCATTATTTCAATGATTCTAAAACCAAATTTAATAGAAATGGTAAAATGATCTCAATATAATGATGTAAATTTTCAATGAAAAATTATAGTTGTGAATAGTCTAAAGATCGTATAATTTTTTTGTGATTATGGAATCCTAAAAATCTGAATGATAATATGTGTTCCATCTATACCTGATATAAAAATGGAATTTTTGGATGATGTTAATATCTCAATTTTCTCTACACACCCAAGTAGCACCATGATGTGTGGCGATTTAAGGAAACAAATTTCAGGGATAACATGAATTAGAAAATTTTAGACTATGTATCAAGATAGAATAATTATTAATAGTTCAAGACTGATAGATAACATCATATTGGTTTAATAAATCCTCTTCATGTTCTTATATTGATATAATGTTAAATTACTATGTTCTTGGTAATAGGACAACCAAATACTCTTAGAAATAATGATTCCATATGGGTTATTGTCAATTTCTATAATCAATATGCATTTTTCTTCACTATAAGAGATTATTTTACTCTTCAAATCCTCACAAGGAACTACATTAACAATGTTTTATGTCTTCACGATGCACCTATTTCAGTTTTTTCTGATCATGATCCCCATTTTACAATAAAATTATGGAATATTATTTATATGGCTTTGGATATTGAGCATTATCTGAGCACAACGTACCATCCTCAAACTGATGGGCAATTAAAAAGTACTATTAAAACAATAGAAGAAATTATGAGGTCTTGATCCTTTTATTTTAAATGTATTTGGGATTAGTAATTACTATTGGTATAATTTTCATATGACAATACATTCCATTCACGTATTAAAATGGTTCCATGTGATGCATTAGATGGAAAGAGTTGTCATACACTAACTTGTACATATAAAATTTGTGATTGTAAACATATAGGACAATAACATGTTGAGGATAAAACAACAAAGGTAATTCTTATCTAGGCTCATGTTCATGTGGCATAAATTATGAAAAATATTTATGCTGAAAATTAGGGGAATGATTTGGAATTTAAAGTGTGAGATATCAATTTTTTAATAGATTTCTTATAGAAGGTTTTCATATGGTCCAACATAAAGGGAAAATTAATCCCAAAGTACACTGTACCATTTAAACATCTTGAAATAATTATAGTGGCGACTTTTTTTTTGGGAAATTTCACTATGTCACCAAAAATTAAATGATGCTTTCTATATAACCCAATGAAGGAAGTACATTCTAGACATAATTTAAGTGATCACCTATGATGAAATAAAATTGGAACATGAACTATCTTACTATGAAGAATCGATCTAGTTCTATGACATTGTATACAAAGTATCAAGGAATTAGATGAATTGACGGGTAATGGTACTTTGGATAAATCACAAAATAGAGGAAGAAATGGGGAATCCAGTAGATGTTATGAAGAACTAACCTCATCCTATTATAAGGTAATATCCAGGAAATTTCGTGGATTATAATTTTATAAGAGATAATATTGTAACACCCAAATAATTTATGATTTTTTTTTCATTTACATAAATTCAATTTATTTTATATCTTTCAGTTCTTACAACCCCCAGTTTAAATATAACAATGTACTCTATTAAATGTTATTAACAAAGGAACACTATAAACTATAAATTAAAATGATGGGTATGTGTAATACTAAATAAATTATTAAAATGAATATATATATTTTATAAAAATCAATGGAAATAGGTTTATTAAAAAAATAAGATTCATTTTAATGTAATAGAATTGGTGCCTGAAAAAAAATTCAGTCTTCAATGAAAATTGTTTTATCACTTCCTATGAACATATGATAGATTTAATTTTGTGTAATTTAATGTAATATATTTTATTAAATTAAACTAATTTTTTAAATCATCACATAAATATTTAATTAGGGTAATGTTTTGTAATTAATCTAAAACATTTCAAATATTCGATGAATATAGAAAATTACTAATTTTTTATTAAAAATTCCTATTAATTTAAAATATTTACAAGGAAAAATTAAATTTAAAATTCTTTATAAAGTAAAATTACATATTATATATTACAATTTAACTAATTTTGGTGATTTGGATGATTTTTTTATTCAATTTCAATATAAAAAATTCCATACTTATGATAATTTTCTCTTTAGAAGCCCACGTTTTCATCGCACATATGTGTATATTTTTCAATTAGATTCTCCCAATTATATGATTTTAATTTGGAAATAATGGATTCTGTAGTATAAATAGAAATATATTATACCATTTAATAAGTTTAGTTTGATATTTTATCATTATGAAAATAAAATTAAATAAGATTGAATTATCACGATTAAGGTAAAAACAGGTTTTTTTGATGGGTTAGACAAAGAAGTTAGTGGATAAAAGGACCTTAACAATTATCCAAAAAAATTGGATGTAAATATTTAGACAAGATCACAAATAAGGTTCTATAATGACCCATTTTATAGGATTTTCTATAATAATTTTTTTGATTAGTTATTTATTTTCAAAAATTCATTGTGTTTACCCACCCCTATGTACAAATGGAAACCCCCTCTCATCCCTATAATCATACTCCCTAATTACTTTTTTTCTTAGAACATAAAAAATCACTTAAATAATCCGTTCCGATCATCACTGAATCCCTTTTTATAATAAATTCAACCTTTAATTATTTTGGTTTAATCTTTTGGTGGATGTCTAAAGAAGACCTAATATTATAAAATGAGAATTTTTTTATAATTTTTTCTTCCATATCCTTAAAATTTTATTAAATCATAATATTATAGTATCAAAATTATATAATGTTTTTTATATTCTATTATGTATATGTAATTTCATATAACTAACTCTTATTCCATCAAATGGGAAATGGAACTTTCGACCACATGTACATCGGACTACTGCCTCATGAAACAATTTAATTCATTTTCCCTCCCTACCTATCATGGATGGATATAAATATATATTTAAAACATATATATTATATATATTATATTATTATAATACTATAATTTTAGTATCTCATATTCCTTTTTTACATTCAATTCTATTAAAAATACTATAATTTCTCTCTTGTGTATGATAGACCACTACATCATGAAGCGATGTGATTCATTTTTCACTTACGCATTACATGAAATGTAATAAGGTTAAAATTAATGAATCTGTGTGATATGTATGATAATATGTGTATTCTTAAAAGTTATTTTATCACCCACTTCCTTACCCTTTCACACATTAAGGGAATGATATTGTCAATTATGCGTACGTACGACCTATTGTCCCCATGATGTAGTCTGATTCATTTTCCATGTCAAAGTTTAATAAATGGTTCTTAAAATTTATATATATATAATTATTAATTAATATTGTTATAAAATTAAGATAATTTTGTATAATATATATATATATATATATATCTTATTCCCATGAACTAGAACATTCACAACAACATGTGCATGAGGAAACATGCCAATTAACAACTGTTAAAATGAAAATAAAAAAAACATTATTAACAAAAAGGTAGTAGAATGTAATAATAGGATCATATATGATATTATAAGTATTGATTTATTTATTTAATAAGTTAATAAAATTATTAATACCATTATATATAAATTTAATTTTTTCTTCATGTAAAGGAATGTATGAGGTAAGGGGTTTCATCATAATTTCCCGTAATTGAGGAATATTATATTATTATGTGCCAATTTTTTTATAATTTGAATATACTAATCATTTTACATCTAATATAATTAATCTTTCATAATTTATTATATTTTATGATTCAATTTGAATTATTTCACCTAGGGGTATTTGATATGAAAATAACCAGGTGGTAAAGAATTTAATAACTCAATTTCGTTTTATAGGTTTTTATTAAATCATAATTAGACTTTGATATTCTATGATTCTATGTATAAAGTCATTTCATTATCATATTTTTATTTCTAAATTTTCTTTGTTCATTTACATTTGATACAAATATTTTATTATTTTATTAATTCCCATTTAAATGTTATGGTAATTCTAATGTATTTTTTCTCAACTTCCATTTCATTGAGACATATTTGTTAATTTGAACCTCTTCATTTTCATATCATGCATATACTACCCCTTGATGTTTTAAACATGTATGAATATTTAATCATTTTGGTTAATGTTTCGATTCATGGTTATTTGTATTCATTTTATCATAGATATGAATATTTTCTAAACTGTATACCATTATTACATATTGTGTTTACTTTGAAAGTTATTTGATCAACTATTTAAATATTGATAAATTAGTGTTCATATTATATTAAAATATTAATTTAAAAGTAATATTATTCATAAATTGAATAAATAATTCAATATATGAAGAAATCATTGGCTATATAATGAAAGGTGGGTGAAAACTTTTATAGACCCTCGATGCATCAACATATCATTGTAGATAAATCAATTGGTCAAGTTAAATGGTTTTCTTCCTAACCATCTAGGGAATTTTCATGATGGTAGAGGTATCCTGATTCTTGAGATCATTACTAAAAATAATTAAGCATTCGATTCAATGAGAATTTAGTTTTTATTATTAGGTATTACATTTTCACAATGATATCATAACTGGATTCATTTTATTCTTTTTGTTTTTATTAAATAGCATGTGGGTTCAATTATTTTCCTTCCCATATTCACTATTCCTTATCTAATTGTGAAATCCAAGTTATTTACTTAATTGAATGTGTGTTCAGTTATTTACCTTTAAAAATTGATTATTAGTTATTGATTCAGGAAAAATTCTACTGTATTCAATACTTAGTGAGAATTTGAGCTCTCCCTTATTTTTTCAAACCCTATGATATGAGGAACAAATATTTGAATGAGTTTTAAAGGTTCAAGTTCATTTTATTTTTTTATTTTTCCTTTATTCCAAATATAAAATGGGTATAATTTATGTATGAGGTTCTCCAAAACTGATAAAATGATCATTATTTTGGGATTCTAACATCCCTTGAATCATTGTTAATGTAATAAATTATCCAATGGATATGGGTTACTACAGTTAGGTTATTAACGATATAACTGGGAAGAACCATCTAGCTTGAGAGAGGATGAGGGTGGTGCAAGACTATAAGAAGCAGTATGATGATCATATATAAAGGACCATAGAGTTCAAGTTTTGAGATCATGTGTTATTAAGAGTATCCCCTCGATGATGACAATATAGGTTTGGAATGTGGAGTATGATTTCTCCCTAGTTCAATGGGCCTTTTAGGTGTTCGGGTGATTTAGTGTAACACCCCCAGATTTTATGGAAAATATTCTTTTATTGATGTCTTGTGTTGTACGCTACAACAAAAGAGTCTTGCACAACACATAACCCTAACTTGGTTGCACTACACGCAATCACAACCTTCCTCGATAGCGTGTGTTGTACGCAATACCGAGTTTCACTAAACAACGATATGCTATTAAAATATTATTAAAACTAGCCATTATGAAAAGTAATAACCACTGTTTGAAATTTTTTAAATTTCATCTTTCAAAAAGGACTTCGTTTTTGGATTCGGAATATCAAAATTAGCCTAGGGTAAAATTTTTGTATTTTTCTGGAAACATTCAATTTTTGATGAATAGTGAAAACATAGGGTTACTATTTAAAAAATGACTTTTTATTTAAATAATTATTTATTTTATTTAAATTTATTTTAGGTCAAAATTGATACATAATACCTATATAATTTAAATGCAATTCATTGGAGTCATTTTATAATAATTTTAGATATATAAAAATGTTATTGAACTTTTCACCGTCTTTTACCCTCCTCCTAGATAATTTCCAAATTCACATAAAACATAATTTTACTGCTTCAGTGAGTGGAATTTCAAAAATCTGAGAGACACAGTTGATGTCAGTAAGTAAAATGTGGTTCAATGAGATGAAAATAATTTTTGGTGAATCGTAACTTTTTAATTTTTTTAGCACGGTTAAAAGTAAATAAGGTAATTAAGGGTAAAAATGATATTATTATTACCCTAACACATGTCCTAATTATATTGGATAAGTTTAATTCAACCCAAAACAACCTTAGGAATAAAATATGACCATTTAGGCCCACTTGGATTAGATTAGGACATTTATTATTAATTTATTTAAAGAAGGGTTAAAATAGTTAAATTCAATGTTTAATAAGTAAAACATTTTTAATATAGGGTTATACAAAATATAAATTCGACTATAAATATTAATTAGAAAGATAAAAAGATTTCATACATAATGATATTTTATTTATAATTTTTAGAATTTAAATAATTTAATTTATTTATGACCCAATGGTGATGCGGTAATTATATTATTAATGAAATATTGACATAATTGATGTTATAAATACCCAAATAAATGTAATTTTAGGCTTTTTATGAATTACAATAATTTTATATATTAATATTACATGCTAATATTGATTTAATTAACTTTATCGAGCTAATAGTTTTGTTATTATTTTCACAAAAATCAATTACCAAATAGTATCAAAATTGTCATAAAATAGTTTTTAAAACCAATATTATGTTATTAATTGTTATTTTATTCCTAAAAATCTATGGTTCGCCAAAATGACTTAGATAAGGTTTTATATATTAATAATAAACAACTTGGGGTTCGTTTGGCTTGTTAGAGTAAGCTTACTAACCTTATATTATAAGACAACAAGAAGACACGGTAAAAGAAAAATTATTTAACATAAAGTTAAATCTAAATGATAAGTTTAAAATAGAAACTTAAACTTGTACAAATTATATTGGATGAGATGATTTCGACCAATACCCACCTTAGCTTCGAAATAACTCAATTTGGAGCTATTAAAAACTAAATATGACTTTATAATAAAATAATATTTTTAGTTTTTCCTAAGGTGCCCCTCTCCTCCCTTATAAAATGGCACCTCCTCCCTCTCTTCCTCACACCATTTTTATCCTTGAAGCACGTCCAAACCCTTAAAAATTCTCTTCTACACTTCCATAGAAACATCCTAGAGGTCCTGGTCTACTTTTAAGACCAACTTTAGTTCCCTAAAAGGAGTTCTCAAAGAGGCGCTTCAAAGAAGAGGTAATGTCTGTTACCGATTCTTTCAACTTTATTTATTCTTCCACTCCTTCGTATTTAGTTGTTTCATTATGAAGTAATAACATCGGTATCACTAATATACTTATATGTTATTATAATTATGAAAAAACCCTATTTCACCATCTATCCATCGTATGGAAAACGAAATCACCGTACATGCGTACGTACGGAATACCGTCTCCACGACGTGGTGTAATATATTTTCCACCACCACCTTTATTGGATGGGTATAATGGTGTAAATAATAACTATATATTATTATTTTAAAGTGATATTGATTATGAAATAGTATACATAAACTCCAATACAATTCCACGATCATGGGAATGATATCATCGCTCGTGCGTACGTACAGAATACCGTCTCCACGACGCGATGAGATTCACTCTCCATGATAACCATTAATGAATGATTATAAAGTATATATAATAAGTAATCATGAAATATATGAAATAACAATGATACTGGATTTATGTATATATATATATATATATGTATGTCATCCACTTAATTCCATTCAATTCAATAAGGAAACGAAAACAGTGTTCATGTGTACGTACGACCTACCGTCTCCATGAACGATGTATTCCTTTCCATTTATCGATCTATTATATATATGTATATTATGAATGTATATTATATATAAATCATGTTTTATATTTTGTAATTAAGTAATCATGATCTATGTAATCATATGAATAATTAAAAGTCAAAACACGGATGACAAATGAAACGATTTTACCCAAAACTCTCTTCAACATGGTCTTTACAAAAGAACGTGTAATATAAAGTCATAAGTGAACCATATATGATATCACAACAATTAATATGATTCTTTAATAAGTATATGACATTATTTAAATCATTATACAGGATTTTCGGATATGTACGAAGCATATCATACTTAAGGTAAGGGATAATTTTGCAAATCTAATTTTTATCTGAGATTTCTTATTTGTAATTATTTACTGGGGTTATTGAAATAGACCATGTCCATGTTTTATAAAAGTTTTTTCATGTATGTTTAAAGTAATTTTTACCCATCTTGGATTTTACTACATGGTATATGAGGAATCTTTCTTTTGTTTACATTACGAGGTACATTTTGACTTTTCCGGCAAAAGTACGAGAAGAATGTTTTTTTTAACTTATACGGCACGAACTAATTTTTAAAGTTTTATAAAGCCTTGTTTTCATAAAGATTCCTCTAAAAGATTTCATGACTATTTTCAATAAAATACTTTTCTTTTAAAATTCCATTAAATTTTGTGAAAAGAAAATTATTTTGAAAAAAAAGGATATTTTCCTCAAGAATTCATTTCATGTGTTTTATCAAAACCATTTTTCATCTAAGATGACATTATTTAATATGTGTATGATTCAAGTATAATGTCTCTATGATTTACATGGTTTCACTTCAATTATTATGAAATTATATCCATTTATTTTATATGGATTATGTGATGATGTGATTATATTTATGAATCCCATTTTATTCGTTGGGTTATTATGAATGATGTGTGTTTATTTTGTGGAACAAGTAAGAATGATTTCATTATGAGATGGGTGGGACCTATATCTCCCTTCAATGCATTGGGTAATGATTTATATCTCATGATATTGACATGGATGGAACGACATGTTAAACCGGTTCAGAAATATAGGACCGAAACGAGGAGTGAACTCGATTCAGAAAGGGACTTTTTCCACTAAGATGGTCTTGGCAGCAATGCCTTGGATTCTATTGAAATCATAACATGTTCTGAATGGTTTCCACAATTACATGTTTTATTACCATTAAATTTTATCATGTTTGATGTTCTATTATGATATATGTCTTACGTATTTCAAAGGTTCATGTCTTTACTCAAGATTTTGATGTTTAGATTTTTTTTGTTCATGTTTCTGCATTCAAATGTTTATGGATTGTTTTATGTTCTCTATGTTTACCCTTACTGGGCATTTGAGCTCAACCCTTTTATGTTTTATTTTCCCTAGGATATAATGAAAGGGTTTAGGTAAGAAATAAAGGGGAATATCTTTATGGGAGATGTTGAAGATCTTCCACCACGATTAGAAGATTATATTCCGAGTTTCCAAAGACACTAAACTATTACGGTTCTTGTGTGTCTGTTTTTGTTATGTACTAAGTATTCTGAAAAAGTAATGTAATTTCCATGTACGTCATGCTTCGGGTCTCTACAGTTAGGGTGGTGGTAGTTTTTCAAAACTTCAACCACATGTGGAGAGGATCCATAATGTATTCTACCTTTATGGTCATTTTTACTATCTTTTTAATGAATTGAACATCCTTTTTGGGGAAGAGATAGTTATCAAGGATGAATAACTATTGGTAGAGCATTCAACAGAGATCAAGGATTTTTGATAGAGGGTATTTCATTAATGAACCATAACCTTGGTTTTCATGTTTTAGAGGTATGGTGTCCTATAAGATAGTACTTTGGATAAAAATTCTTTGATGAATTCATAGTACCTAGATATATTTTCACATGTCCATTGATTTATCCAATTTTGATGATGTTATGTTCATAAATTTATATTTATTATATGTTTTTAATATTTTATTATGTGATGTTTGATAATGAGATTTAAATATTAATAAGGTATGACATGAATATTGATCAAGGTGTTTTATCTGATGAAATGATTAAGATGTTTTGTATGAGTTTGTATTACCCATAATATTAAGTTTCTTAACACGGAGGATAGGATTCCATGATCTATGTTCTTCTGGAATTTTTCTATGTTAGTGGTGATGGGTATTGGATTGGGTTGTGTGGAGTTTGAAATGGATGTATGGATAGTTATGGAAAGGTCAGGGATTTTGAATTATACCAGGTGATCCGTTGTTGATCCTAGAAAGAGGTGTTGGTATGGTTTTATGAGGTGTTTTACAGGCATTTTTTCATTCTTAGTTAGTGGTATCCTTTTATGTGAAATTAGATCCTTGATCACTACCTCCCAAGGTGTTTTCTCAGACCCTCTTCTTGTTTTGGTTATGGTTTTTTTATCGATGATGAAAATCATTTGATAGTTATCTAATGTAATGGATGTAGTCTTCCTAAGCTATTATGTTGCTAGTTTTATGCATATAAAGTTATTAGAGGAGTCTAATTGAGGATTAATAGAGGTTGGAGCTGCTACATAACTGTAGTGTTATTTTTTACAATACAACAGTTGATTTCAGGCAATAACCTGGTGTTTTATATAAAATGTTTCCGTCTCTTAATAGATTCTGTGCTTCGATGGGATAGGAATGACACTAGATTATAACATAAGATGAAACATAATGATGTAAGTTAATTCCAATGTCTATGTCCATGTATTTTAGAGAATAACATTATTACAAACTCAAGAACAAATTTATAGTGTATGTTTTGCAGAACCACGGAGTTTATGATATAAATATATATATATTAAAACATTAACAGGGTGAGTTATACATTATATAAAATGATATTCTTCTCCAATTATATCCATTTTGCCTTTAATCCCACTCATTTTTTTTCTGAATACAATCATCTCTAGTAGATCTTCCATCTCATCAACCCTTACTTAGATTTGTTCATTATGGTGTTAGTTTTTTGGTGTTCGGTGGTAATCCCTTCATTATTTTCCAATTTTTTAATTCAATTTCCTCTTTGAGATAATCCACAGAAATGTTTATTTAGTTTGGGGTTAGTTTTATAATTTTTTTGATAACCCTTGGAGTGTAGGTTTATTAGGGGATTATATGTGAGGTTATGGTTAATGGATTGTTTTCATTTCCCTATGGTTCACAGCGAGATCCGAAATATTATTTATGATAGTTTAACTTCATTATCTCACTATTAATGTTATATATGTCAGGATTTCTTAATCATTCTTACCATTGGGAGAATATTAGCGTCCAAATTAAAAAAATATTGAATTATCATAACTAAAATCGATGGGTATGGGGGAGATATAAAATTAATTACTTCTTTGTTATTTTTTATGGAATTATTCATAATTATTGAAAATAATTAAAATAATAGTTTTTGGGAGCCTTATTTTTCTATATATGATATGTGTTGAGACCCTTTCTGTATTACTATTTGATCACACACTGAAAAAAAAGGTGAAGAACATATATGTGGATAGTAAATTGAATTCCCACTGAAACCTGGGTTATGTGATAATAACCTGTCTAATAAAAGAGGAAATTCGATAAAAGACATTGAATAATGGTGGAAGTCGAGATGTGATATGTTATGTGTGCTTGTGTTTTTTTTAACTCTGTGGTTTGGGATATTATACAGTGATATAGGATCCCATTTGTGTTGTTTGATGTGTGGAGTTGTGATGTGATCTTTTGATGGCAATGATGAACTTTGGGGATTTATGAATTATTATGTGCATAGGTAGTGGTGAGCATTAGAGAAGATGTGTTGTAGTGATGTGTGACAATTATGTGTCGTGGTTACATATTGTGTGGATGTGTTGTTGTTTTGTGAAGTTGTTTTGTAGTGTGAGTTAGTTGGGATTTTTTATGTGTGGTTTTTATTATGGGATGGCTTGGGTTATGTGTTGTAGTGATGATGGTGTTTTTTTGGTGTTATGTTAGTGGTTGTGTGAGTTGGGACATTTTTTTTGTGTTGTGGTTGTGATAGTTTCTTGGTTATCTATGGAATAAATTTGAAATGATAAAGAAAAATAAAATAGTATGGAAAATAATCTAGATTGGCTAAAAAAAGACATGTGGTAAATGGATTAAATAAGATGAATATTTAATTAATGGGAAGTCTAAATGTGAATAATGTGGTGTATTAATGATAAGTGGATTATTTGGATTGTCTAGTGGTTGTGTGGTGTGTTGAATATAGTATTTTCGGTGTCTTTGATGGATGATGTGTGGAGAATTGGGGTTGGTGGTGCATAGTAGTGTAGTAATTGTGAACCCATAATTTGGTTATGTTGTGTTATCTATATATATATTATTGTGTGTTAAATCTATATGCAACATACACAAGTTGGATATACTTATCAGTTATTATAGTTTATCCGTATTCATTTTTTCCCCAACAAATTTGATTGTGCTGATGCGGATGGTTAGCTACCCCTCTCTTCCCCTCTCTTCCTACAGTGGTGATGGCTCAGTTGTATTCAAGCGAGATGTGCTTTGATAGACCAGGAATATTCATGTGAGAAGAGGTGATGATGCAGTGATTTTATGTGATTCCTTAGGTTTTTTATTAGATTTGGTGAAATGTGTTATGTGGTGTTGTTCATGCGTGGTAGTATAAGGGAATGAGGTTTATTTCATTCATGTTCAATATACACTACTTCTCTCTTTATGTGATGAGATGTCGTGTGATTTCTTATGCATCTACATGATAGATGTATTATGGTGTCCTAGGTTATTTCTAGTGAGAAGAGATGAGAATATTCTGATTCTAGCATCGAATATCATACCTTCCAATGGTGGGGTGGGTAGGGATGAATCCTAGATCATATCAGAGATAGTTTATATGTGAAGTGATATGTATGGAATAGGAAAGGCAGATCAGATGTTCAATGTTAGGAAATGATATAGGAAAACCATTGGGGATGTCTTTGTGGTGATCCTTATATTATTATGCTTTTTTTTACTATACAACAATTTTATATGCCTAATTTTGTGAGTGATTTGTGATGAGGTTGGGATAGATTTGTTGACTTGTTTAGGTTCTAGTTGGTTTGGCTATTTGTTCAATGTTTCATTTGCGAGATCTTTTCAAATATGCACTTGAGACAATGATTATGATCATACTGAGTATACTTTTATGATCACCCTATGTATATAAATTGTTATTATGGCATCTAAGAGGACTTTGGGGACAGAGATTGAATTTGTTCACTTATATGTTGATATTTTGATGAGTTGATATTTTATAATTGTCTTTTTGAATATTTTCATGCATTTATTATTATCTATTAATATTGATCACACAATTTGGGATTGTAACACCCGAGATTTTTATGAGAAATATTTTATTTTTATGTTATCATCAAAGGAATCTTTCACTACACACAACACTTTCTTGGCTTTCTTTACACTCAATCATGACCTTCCTCGATAGTTTGCGTTGTAGGCAATACTGAGTTTCACTAAACAACGATATGCTATTAAAATATTTTTAAAACTAGCCATTACGAATTTTAATAACCACTTTTTGAAATATTTTAAAATTCATCATTCAAAATGGACTTCATTTTCGGATTCGGAATATCAAAATTATCCAACGGTGAATTTTTGGTATTTTTCTGAAAACTTTCAATTTTTGATGAGTAGTGAAAACACTAGGTTACTATTTAAAAACAAAATTTTTATTTCAATAATTATTTATTTTATTTAAATTTATTTTATGTCAAAATTGATACATAATACCTATATAAGTTCAAATTAATTCATTGGATTAATTTTATAATAATTTTAGATATATATAAATTCTATTGAACTTTTCACTGTCTTTTACCATCCTCCTGGGAGATTTTTCCAAATTTACATAAAACTTAATTTTACCGCTTATGTGAGTGGAATTTCAAAAATCCGAGAGACACGATTAACATCAAGGAGTAAAATTTGGTTCAATAAGATAAAAATATTTTTTTTTAATAGTAACTTTTTACTTTTCTTTACCACGGTTAAAAGAAAATTGGGTAATTAAGGATAAAAATGGTATTATTATTACCCTAACACATGTCCTAATTCTATTGGACAAGTGTAATTCGACCCAAAACAACCTTAGGAATAAAATATGACCATTTAGGTTCACTTGGATTAGATTAGGGCATTTATTATTATTTTATTTAAAGAATAGTTAAAATAGTTAAAATCAATGTTTAATAACAAAAACATTTTTAATATTGGGTTATACATAAGATAAATTCAACTATAAATTTTCATTAGAATGTCAAAAAGATTTCCTACATAATGGTAGTTTATTTATAATTTTTAAACTTTAAATAATTTAATTTATTTATGACACAATGATGATGCAGTAATTACCTTATCAAGGAAATATTAACATAATTAAAATTATAAATACCCAATAAATGTAATTTGAGACTTTTTATGAATTAAATTAATTTCATAGGTTAATATGACATATTAGTTTTGATTTAATAAACTTTTTTTGAACTAATCATGCTGTTATGATTTTCACAAAAATCAATTACCAAAGTGTCAAAATTGACATAAACTAGTTTTTAAAATAAATATTATATTATTAATTGTTATTTTATTCTGAAAAATCTAAGGTTCGGCCAAATGACTTAGATAAGGTTATATATAATGAAAATGAACCAACTTGGGTTAGTTTGGCTTGTTATAGTATGTTTATTAACCATATAGTGTAAGAAAAAAATAAGACACGGTAAAAGTAAAATTATTTAACTTAAAGTTAAATCTAAATGATATGGTTATAATAGTAACATAAACTTGTCTAAATCTATTGGATGAAATTATTTCGACCCATACCCACCTTATCTTCGAAATAAATTAATTTGGAGCAATTAAAAATCGAATATGTCTTTATAATAAAATAATATTTTAAGTTTTTCCTATGGTGCTCCTCTCCTCCCTTATAAAATTGAACCTCCTCCCTCTCCTCCTCACACCACATTGAGCCTTCATGCTCGGCCAATACCTACCAATTTCTCTTCTACACATCACTAGTAATATTATAGAGTTCCTGGTCTTCTTCAAAGACCAATTTTAGTGCCCTTAGAAGAGGTTTCAAAGAGGCGTGTTGAAGAAGAGGTATCATCCATTTCCGATTCATTAAAATTTATTTCTTCTTCAACATCTTCTTATATAGTTTTTTCATAATGATGTAATAACATCAGTATAAGTCATATATGGATATGTTATTATAAATAATAAACAACACTATTTAACCTTCTATCCATCCTACGGAAAATGAAATCACCGCGCTTGCGTATGTACGGAATATAGTCTCCACGTCGTGGTGTAATCCGTTTTCCACCACCACCTTACTTGGATGGGTATAATGGTGTAAATAAGAACTATATATGATTATTGTAAAGTGATATTGATTCTGATATAGTATACATACACTCCAATACAATTCCACGATCATGGTAAAGATATCATCACTCGTGCGTACGTACGGAATACCGTCCCCACAATGTGATGTGACTCATTCTACATGATCTTCATTGCATAATGATTATATAAATGAATTGAATGAATTAATATGATATATATTACACTAATACCATTCTGGAAATGAGGTATCTATAAACTAAAAATAAGAATAAGAATTTATTCTACAAAACACGCATAAGAACAAAAAGAAATAAACACCCGAATAACAAGAAGCAATGAAATATTACTAATAAGATTCTAAAAATATGACCATATATGATATCATAACAATGAGTATGATTCTGGAATATGTCAATGACATTATTTAAATCATTATACAAGAGGTTTGGACATGTACGAAGAAAATCGAACCTAAGGTAAGGGAAAATATCAAAATATCATTTTTATCTGAGATTGTTTATAATTTGGTATTTACTGGGGTGTATTTATCATCCACATACATGTTTCTCAATATGTAATATTATTTCTATCCTTATAAAATTTTTTAAATAAAATTTTACCCTTTGGTGAGTTTTTAGTAAAAGATATGAAAGGAATATTTTGCCGTATTTAGTACGAGGTACTTTTTTACTTTTCCAGCCAAAGTATGAGAAGAAAGTTTTTTTAACTTATACGGCCAGAATGGAATTTTAGAAAATTATTACCATGAATCTTTATTTACATGTTTTCATGTTTATTTTTAATCAAATTCTTTTAGTTTAAAATTTTATGACTTGTTAAGAAAGGGAAATATGTTTTCTAAGTAGAAAGGATATTTTCCTCAAGAATGGCGTTCAAGCATTTTATCAAAATTGTTTTCCATATAAGATAATATAGGGTTCGGTTTCTATCCCTATTTTTACATTGATTTGATTATGTTATGATGGAATTATTTTTATGAAGTCCTTTTATCTTATATGATTTATGTTATGATGGCGTGATGCTTAAGAATCCCATTTTTATTATATGGGTTATGTTATGATGTATGATTTATGATCTTGTGGCACACATAAGAATGGTATAATTATGAGATGGGTGGTACCTATATCTACCTCCAATGCATTGGGTAAATGATTATATCTCATGAGATAGACATGGCTAGAATGTCAGGTTAATCCGGTTCAGTGAAACAGGACTGAAATGAGGAGTGAACTCGGTTCAGAAATGGACTTTGTCTTCTAAGATAGTCTTGGAAATGAGACTTGAATAATAATAAATGATTCTCTATGATTATGTGTGTATTACACAAAGTTTCATGTTTCATGTTATGATTATTTGGATTACATTTCACTATTATGATTGATCCCATGTCATGATATTATGATCTCTTTTGTAGGATAATATTTTCAAAATGTTATGTTCTTAAGAATATTATATGATTTATATTTCTTTTGTTTACCCTTACTGATCATTTAAGCTCAACCTTTTGTATGTTTTCTTTTCCCCAGGTCTGGAAGAAGGGTATTATGTAGAATATTCCAAAAGGGACTCTAGATATGATGAAATAAATGGGAGACAAAATAGATGATTTATGAACCTGTTGTTTATGTTTCCCAATTTCTAAAGACCGTATACCAATACGGTCCTTTCATGGTTTTGTTATATTTTGTAATATGTATGCTTAAATTCAAAATTAATACCAATTTATGTGAAGTATGGGTCGTTATATTTGGTATCAGAGGAAAGGAATAGTAAATCTTTGGAAACTAGGATGTGAAATCCTTAGTAAGAACCCTAAGGATATATCTAAGCATAGAAAAATCTTAGTGTTTTAGAGATTCCCATGAAAAACCAATGATAAGACCTTAACTATGAAATTTTATCTTGATTATGTGGTTTTCCTATTATAATTAGTGTTTCTCACACTATTCTTCTTGGTTTTAGTCAATGGCTGGAACCCGAAAGAATCGTGTTAATTCGGAATGCGGTGGGCAATGCAATGATTGTCCCCCTGAGAAAAGAAACGTTATTGGATCTGAAAAGAAAATTTGTTATCCATGCTCACACAACATTCTCAAGATATGAATATTGCAGGACTTCCAAACGAGAAAAGGAAGGAGAAACAGTCTGTTGAATTTTTCATGAGGCAGCGTCCACCCTCATTCAGCAGGTCTACTGATCCATTAGTTTCTGAACAATGGATCGGTACTACTAAAAAGATATTTTCAGTTCCTAAATGTTCTGAACATGATAAAGTCATCCTAGTAGTATATCATTTGGAAGGTGAAGCTAATCAATGGTGGAATCTTATCAAGAATACGAGGCCAAGAGATAAAATTGAGTCCATGGAATGGTACGAGTTCAAGAACATATTTTTCAATAAGTACTTCCCTCGTATTCTATGAACAAAGATGGAGAATGAGTTTCATGAACTAAAGAAAAAGGATGATGAATCGGTTGGTACCTACGAAGAAAATTTTACAAGACATGCAAGGTACGCTTCTGGGATTATTATCCAAACTGATAGTAAGATTGATCAATTCTTCAGTGGATTAAAACTAAGTCTTCGAAGGGCATTATCCATAAGGGACTTCAATAGCTACGAGGAAATCATTCGATGTGCTCTCAAAGTTGAGATGGAGATTGGAGTAACCCATCAGTTATATGGGTTTGATAAGAAGAGGAAAATGGAATTCAAAGGGAAATATAAAGAGAACACCGAAAAGAAGATGAGTTTTCCCTTATGCTCAAAATGTGGAATGAAACTTGGAGGGAGTTGTCTTAAAGGGACAAATAAATGTTTCAAATGTGGAAAAGAAGGTCATCGGACATTTAGATGTCGCAATGATGGGAAGAAGATGTCTAATGATGCGAACAAAAAAATGATACATAGAGTGCACCTCATATACTTCAATGTTACAAGTGCAATGAAATGGGGCACTATGCCAATCAATTCCCTAATCCAATGGTTTTTGATGATGATCGACGTTAATATACTCTTAAGGCTAATGAAAAAGGAAAGTCACTTGCAATTTCAATAGGAGATGTGGAGTATGATAATGAAGTGGTGAAAGGTACACTTACCTTCCACTCTAAAGTAGAAAATGTTTTTTTTTTATTCTGGATCCACCCACTCTTTTATTTCTGAAGAATTTTCTAAGGGTATCGTTGTGTTACCTCAATAATTAGATGTTGAGTTAGCTGTGACAACCCCTAGTCGCACAACAGTCGCATCAAAAGTTTATAATTCTTCTCCGATTGAAGTTTGTGGGAAATTGCTTCCTACAAATCTTGTGATCCTTCCTATAGTGAAATTTGATTTGATTCTTGGCATGGATTGGCTTTCGTTATATAGATATCATATCAATTTTCAAAAAAGGGAAGTCACATTTCATATTCCATATCAATCTATGATCGTCTATCGATGCAAGGATGAATATAACCTTCCATTGGAAATTTATTCCATCTTATGGGTCTTGATTCCACTAAATGAAGGTTATTTATCTCAAATGTTTGGAGAGAAACTCATGATTAAGAATATTCCCATTGTATGGTAGTTTGATGATGTCTTTCCAGAGGAATTTCTTGGTCTTCCACCAAATCGTGAAGTTGCGTTTTCAATAGAACTCATACCGGGTGCTATTCCCATTTCAAAGACACCTTATAGAATGGCCCCAATTGAGTTTCAGGAATTAAAGAAGCAAATCCAAGAGAATCTTGATAAAGGATTCATACTCCCTACTGCATCACCTTGGGGAGCACATGTTCTGTTTGTTAAGAAGAAAGATGGATCAATGAGACTCTTCATTGATTATTGAGAACAAAACAAGAACACTATCAAGAGAAAATATCCTCTCCCATGCATTGATGAATTATTTGACCAACTATGTGGAGCTCAATACTTTTCCAAGATTGATCTTTGTTCAGGGTATCATCAATTAAGGGTTAAAAAAGGGGATATAGCAAAGATGGCTTTCCGTACAAGGTATGGACACTATGAATTTATAGTGATGCCATTTGGTCTTACTAATTCCCCTACTATCTTCATGGATCTAATGAATAGAGTCTTTAGAGACTATCTTGATCAGTTTGTGGTAGACTTTGTATATGATATTCTTGTCTATTCAAAGAGTAAGGAAGAACATGAAGATCACTTGATAATTGTATTGAAGACCCTGAGAAAGGATAATCTTTATGCCAAATTTACCAAGTGTGAATTTTGGCTTCAGAAAGTTTCATTTTTGGTTCACATAATCTCAAAAGAGGGGATATCTGTGGATCCAGCAAAAACAGATGTTATTGAAAGATGATCGAGACAAACAAAAATAACTGAGATCCGAAGTTTTCTTGGTTTGGCTGGATATTATCGACGTTTTGTGAAAGATTTTTCACGATAATCTAATCCACTCACCAAATTGACTTGGAAAGGAGTTAATTTTGTTTGGACAGAGGAATGTGAAGATAATTTCAAGGAGTAAAAAATAAGGTTATTTAGTGCACCTGTGCTCACACTGCCTTGTAGTGGAGAAAAGTTTGTGATCTACAGTGATGTATCCAAGAAGGGATTGGGGTGTGTTCTCATGCCAAACGATATGGTGATAGATTATGCCTCACGACAGTTGAAAATCCATGAGCTAAATTACCGAACTCATGATTTGGAACTAGCTACGTTAATCTTTGCATTAAAGATTTAGAGGCATTATCTTTATAGAGGAACCTGTGATATTTATACTGATCATAAAAGTTTAAATTACATTTTCACACAAAAGGAGCTGGATATGTGCCAAAGAAGATGGTTGGAGCTGATTAAGGTTTATGACTGCTCAATACATTACCACCCTAGGAAAGCAATCAAGGTGGCAGATTCATTAAGTCGACAAGACTATGCTAGCTTATCCATGATGAGGATCAAAAAACATCCAATATTTATGGATTTACAAAGGATGGATCTTGGAATTATAATGGAATGGGAAAATATTACCTTTCTCAAATGAATGTTCAACCATATATACATGTGAAGATTAAAGAGGCACAGAAATAAGGTGTAGAGCTACAAAATATGGTGAGAAATGTTCCTGAATTCAACCTTGATTGTGATGGGATAATAAAGCTCAGGAATATGGTTTGTGTTCCTCCCATCCCAGAATTAAAGAAGGAGCCGCTGGATGATGCTCATAGTTCTTCATTCACTATTCATCCTAGAAGTGCGGAGATGTATAGGGACCTAAAAGAGTACTTCTGGTGGGATGGCATGAAAATATATGTTGCCGAATATGTCTCTCGATGCTTGGTTTGTCATCAATTTAAAGTTGAGAGACAGAAGTATAAGGGGGTGTTGCAACCATTACCCATACCCGAATGGAAATGAGAAAATAGCACTATAGACTTTGTCACCTGACCTCCTAAAATATCCAAAAGCAATAATGCTATCTAGGTCATAGTTGATCATCTTACAAAGTTGACACACTTCATTTCTCTTAGAGAATACTTCTCTTTGGATCAGCTTGCCAGGATATATATAAAGGAATGGTAATCTTGCATGGAGTACCACTTTCCATTATATTTACTCGGGATCCGTGGTTTACCTCATTTTTTTTGGCAAAGTCTTCAGCATACTTTGGATACAGAGTTGAGTTTCAGCACTGCTTATCATCCTCAGACAGACGATCAGTCTGAGAGGACAATTCAAATTCTAGAAGATTTTTTGAGAGCTTTCTCTATGGATTTAAAAGGAGGTTGGGATCAACACCTACCTTTGGTGGAATTTTCTTATAATAATATCTTTCACTCCAGTATTTAGATGGCTCCTTATGAAGATATCTATGGAAAGTAATACAGGAATCCAACTTGCTGGGATGAAGTTGGGGAAAGAAATCTATTAGGACCTGATCTTGATGATGAGATGGCAGAAAAAGTCAGATCTATTCAACAACACATAAGAGAATCTCAGAGTTGTTAAAAAAGTTATGCCGACAACCAAAGAAAAGACCTAGAGTTTGAAGTGCATGATAAAGTGTTATTATGAATATCTCCTTGGAATAGAGTAATGCGATTTGGAAAGAAAGGCAAGTTGAGCCCTAGGTATATCAGTCGTTTCAAAATACTGGATCGTGTTGGGAAGGTAACTTACCGATTTGCGCTTCCACCGAATCTCTCTCAAGTTGACGATGTGTTCCATTTATCTCTCCTGAGAAACTACATACCCGATCCTTCACATGTACTCAGCTCAGAAGTTGTACCGCTGGAGAAAGTTCTTTCTTAAGAAGAACAGCCGATTGAGATTCTAGATCGTAGCGAAAAAAGTCCTACGGAACAAGACCGCTCGCTTGGTGAATGTTTTATGGAGGAACCACCAATTAGAAGAAGCTACATGGGATCATGAGGACATTATGAGGGAGAGGTATCCTCATCTTTTTGTTACAAAGTGACGGATTTTGGGGGGAAAATTCTTTTTATGGGGGGTAGAATGTAACACCCGAGATTTTTATGAGAAATATTTTGTTTTTATGTTATCATCAAAGGAATATTTCACTACACACAACACTTTCTTGGCTTGTGTTACATGAAATCGTGACCTTCCTCGATATCTTGCATTGTACGCAATTCCGAGTTTTACTAAACAGTGATATGCTATAAAAATATTATTAAAACTAGCCATTATATATATTAATACCTAATTTTTGAAATGTTATAAATTTTATCATTCAAAATGGACTTCATTTTTGGATTCGGAATATCGAAATTAACCTAGGGTGAATTTTTGGTATTTTTCTGAATACATTCAATTTTTGATGAATAGTGAAAACACTGGGTTACTATTTAAAAACCAACTTTTTATTTAAAAAATTAATTATTTTATTTAAATTTATTTTAGGTCAAAATTGATACATAATACCTATATAAGTTCAAAGTTATTTCTTAGATTCATTTTATAATAATTTTAGATATATAAAATTTTTATTGAACTTTTCACCAACTTTTACCTATCTCATAGGAGCTTTTTGCAAATTTACATAAAACATAATTTTACCGCTTCTGTGAGTGGAATTTTGAAAATCCTAGAGACACAGTTAACATCAAGGAGTAAAATTTGGTTCAATAAGATAAAAATAATTTTTTATGAATAGTAAATTTTTTTTTATTTACTATGGTTAAAAGTAAATAGGAAATTAAAGGTATAAATTGTATTATTATTACCCTAAAACATGTCCTAATTCTATTGGACAAGTTTAATTCGAGTAAAAACAACCTTAGGAATAAAATATGACCATTTAGGTCCACTTTGATTAGACTAGGACATTTATTATTATTTTATTTAAAGAATAGTTAAAATTGTTAAAATCAAAGTTTAATAAATAAAACATTTTTAAAATAGGGATATACATAAGATAAATTCGACTATAAATATTCATTAGAAATATAAAACGATTTCCTACATAATGGTATTTTATTTATAATTTTTATACATTAAATAAGTTAATTTATTTATGACACAATGATGATGCAGTAATTACCTTATTAAGAAAATATTAACATAATTGATATTATAAATACCCAAATAAATGTAATTTTAGACTTTTTGTGAAATAAATTACTTTTATAGGTTAATATGACATATTATTATTGATTTAATTAACTTTTTTCAAACTAATCGTGCTGTTATGATTTTCAAAAAAATCAGTCACCAAATAGTGTCAAAATAGAAATAAAATAGTTTTTAAAACAAATATTATATTATTAATTGTTATTTTACTCCAGAAAATATAAGGATCGTCAACATGACTTATATAAGGTTATATATAATAATAATTAACCACATGGGTTTAGTTTGGCTTGCTATAGTAAGTTTATTAACCATATAGTGTAAGAAAACAAGAAGACACGGTAAAAGTAAAATTCTATAACTTAAAGTTATATCTAAATGATAAGGTTTAATTAGTAAACTAAACTTGTCTAAAATCTATTGGTTGAGTGGATTCCGACCCATAACCACCTTAGCTTCTAAATAAATCAATTTTGAGCTATTTAAAACCGAATATGACTTTATAATAACATAATATTTTATGTTTTCCCTAAGGTGCCCCTCTCCTCCCTTATAAAAAGGCACCTCCTCCCTCTCCTCCTCACACCACATTGATCCTTCAAGCTCGTCCAACCCCTACCAATTTATCTTCTAGACTTCCATAGTAATATTCTAGAGGTCCGGGTCTTCTTAAAAGACCAATTTTTGTGCCCTAAGAGTCGGTTTCAAAGAGTCGTGTCGAAGAAGCGGTAATATCCTTTACCGATTCTTTCAAATTTATTTCTTCTTCTACTTCTTCTTCTTTAGTTGTTTTGTTATGAAGTAATAACATCAGTATTAATAATATACTTATATGTTATTATAAATATGAAACAACACTATTTCACCTTCTATCCATCCTACGGAAAATGAAATCGCCACTCGTGCGTACGTATGGAATACCGTCTCCACGCCGTGGTGTAATCTATTTTCCACCACCACCATACTTGGATGGGTATAATGGTGTAAAAAATAACTATATATGATTATTGTAAAGTGATATTGATTCTAAAATAGTATACATACACTCCGATACAATTCCACGATCATGGTAACGATATCATCCCCCGTGCATACGTACGAAATACCATCTCCACGATGTGATGCGACTCGTTCTTCATGATCTTCATTGAAAAATGATTATATAAATGAATTGAATGAAAATATATGATATATGATACACTAATAACATTCTGGAAATGAGGTATATATAACCTAAAAATAAAAATATTAATTTATTCTACAAAACAAGCATTTAAACAAAAAGCAATAAACACCCGAATAATAAGTAGAAATGAAATATTACTAATAAGAAGCTATGAATATGAACATATACGATAGCATAACAAAGAGTATGATTCTGGAATAAGTCAATGACATTATTTAAATCATTTTACAGGAGGTTCGGACACGTACGAAGAAAATTGGACTTAAGGTAAGGGAAAATCTCACAATCTCATTTTTATCGGAGATTGTTTATACTTTGGTATTTACTGTGGTGTATTTATCATCCACATAAATTTTTCTTCAATATGTAATATTATTTCTATCATCATATAATAGTTTAAATACAATTTTACCCTTTGGTGAGTTTTTAGTAAATGATATGAAAGGAATATTTTGTCGTACTTAGTACGAGGTACTTTTTGACTTTTCCGGCCAAAGTACGAGAAGAATGTTTTTTTAACTTATACAGACTGAATGGACTTTTAGAAAATTATTTCCATGAATCTACCTTTACAAGTTTTCAAGTTTATTTTCAACCAACTTCTTTTAGTTTAAAATTTTATGACATGTTTAGAAAGTATAAAATGTTTTTGAAGTATAAAGGATATTTTCCTCATGATTGGAGTTCAATCATTTTATCAAAATTATTTTCCATATAAGATAATATAGGGTTTTGATTATATCCCTATTTTTACATTCATTTGATTTTTTTATGATTTAATTATATTTATGAAGTCCTTTTATCTTATATGATTTATGTTGTGATGCATGATGTTTAAGAATCCCATTTTTATTACATGGGTTATGTTATGATGTATGATTTATGATCCTATGGCACACATAAGAATGGTATAATTATGAGATGGGTGGGACCTATATCTCCCTCCAATAATTGGGTAAATATTTATATCTCATGAGATAGACATTAATGGAACGTCAGTTTAATCCGGTTAAGTGAAACAGGACTGAAATGAGGAGTGAACTAGGTTCAGAAATGGACTTTTTCCCCTAAGATAGTCTTAGCAAAGACACTTGACTAATAAGAAATGATTGTCTATGATTATGTGTGTATGCCACAAAGTTTCATGTTTTATGTTATGATTATTTGGATTACATTTCACTATTATGATTGATCCAATGTCATGATATTATGATCTCCTTTGCAGGATAAGATTTTCAAAATGTTCTGTTCTTAAGAATATGATATGATTGATATTTCTTTTTTTACCCTTACTAAGCATTTGAGCTCACCCTTATGTATGTTTTCTTTTCCCCTGGTCTGGAAGAAGGGTATTAAGTAGAATATGACATAAGGGACTCTAGATATGATGAAATAAATGGGAGAAAACGTAGATGATTTATGAACCAGTTGTTTATCTTTCCCAGATTCTAAAGACACTATACCTATACGGTCCTTTCACGGTTTTGTTATATGTTGTAATAAGTATGCTTAAATTATGAAGTAATAACAATTTATTTGATGTATGGGTCGTTTTTGGGATGGTTTTGGATAATTTTATAAGGTCTTCTATTATATCTCAGTGGTTTTCCTTCCTCACCCCATATTAATTTTTTATTTTAGAGGTTCATTCCTCCCATATGTGATATTTTTTATACCCTTAGTGCTAGTTTCAAACTTGGGGCCAACATGAGGTGGAACATATGGGCCATTATCTTCTTCTATTTAGTGTCATTCTAGGAGGATAATCCTTCATAAAAAGTGGATCATGACAAAACGTCACTTCTAATTATCATCACTCCTGTCAACTATTTCGGTTTTAGTAACATAAGTAACCAAAATATACCATGTGTGTGTGGGAGAATGAAACTATTATATTGATGAATAGCTTTTGAGATTTGGAGATGGTGTGAGAAACCATATTATTATACCAAGCCAGTTGTCCAGAAATATTCTTCATTATAGATTAATGATCGTGTGAAGATGATATTAAAGGAATCATAATATAATTTCTTATATGATAAAATGTGTAAGAATCATGGGGAATCTTCATTTAAATTAAAAATAAATATAGGATTTATGGTTATCAGACTCACAAGTGTTAGGTACTAGAAGAAGCTACAAAATTACATTGCCTCAATTGAATGTTTTTCAGTAATTATTCTACAAAAATCCACAATCCAATGGATAATAGATGAAATATTTTCATCATGAAAGTGAATAATGATAGTCCTATGAAGTTTCTAGTACTAAATTAGGTAGTCATTTTTCACTCTGCATTTTCTAGTCTCCGATTTCATATAAATTTTAACTAACTATTGGATATGGGGTTATAAAAGCCTATACAGGTATGATTATAGTATAAATTAGTTTTACTATTTTTGGGATGTTATTAATAATGGATATATATATTATTCATTTAGTATAATTTTATGTGAAATCAATAATGGTTTATCTATCCTTATAAAATTCTAATAATATATATATATATATCACTCAATATCCTAAAAAAATCAATGATCATTTAGAGGTGTTTCAATTAACTTTTTATCTCTCCATAGAAATTACTTTGAGTCAAATTATGATGATATAATTAAGTGGGGTGGGAGAATGAAACACCCCATAAATTATAATATATGATCCCTATTAAATAAGATAATGTGTTTTATATCTTTCACTACATGCAATATTGAACTAAAAAAGAAACCATTATATATTCATCTAAAGTATAAATATTGAAGTATACATTTTAAAAATACAAATTAGTGAATTATCAAGAATGAAAAAATGTAACTAATTTATGAGTTATATATGTATATATGAAATAAATGTTAATTTTAAGATGAATTAAATTAAATTTCATTACATAAAATGACTAAAAAGATCAGTCATTTTTTAGAAAAGTATTTAAAAAACATCTCATTTGATACACATTTGTATTTAAAAAATTGACTAATGAAAATTATGGTAGAGATTAACAATTTCTTAAAACAAATTTAATTGTTAGTTGATATTAAATAATCGTAATAATATCAAATATTTTAAAAGTGAATTTTCAAATTAAAATGATTTTTCAATTATATATGATGACTTTATTAGAACAAAAAAAAATTGTTTTGGAATTTAAAATTATTAAAATATAACATCAATATTAAAATGTTTATATAAATATTTTCTTATTATTAATTTTTTACTTTTTTCTAAAAAAAATTGTTTTTGAATCAATAAATATTGTTTTCATGAAACTAATAATTTGAATGATGTTATCGTTATATAATAATGACCATTAATTCTATAAAAACATTTATATAATCAAATAAGAATTTTAAGAATAAATTTTTTCATGCTATAATAATATTTTGACTTTGAAAACCTATGGAATACATTTTTATATCAAATTAAAATGTTTCTTGAATATTAAAACTTTTTCACTTTTTTGTTTAAATAATATTTTTTTCAAGTTAGATTTATTTTTTTCTTACATTTTCAGACTCATAAACATTATTCTTTTAATTATAATTTAATTTATTTCAATATATTCATTATAAAATATATCTTTCTCATATATATAATTATAAATCAAAAATGATTATTTCTCTAAAAGTAGTTTTACACGTTTAAGTATTTATTTTTTGAAATTAAATATTTATACTAGTAGAAAGTATATTTGATAAAATGGTTTTTAAATTTTAAATTTTATAGTTGAAATTATGTAATCAATTCGATTTTAATTAGGTCCATTAGAATTATGTACTAAGGGTAAAAATTATTCCCCCACATAAAATGTAAAAATGGACAAATGTATTTTACTACGGGGGAAGTCCAAAACATGTTAAAAGGTGTTTCCAAATATATAATTTGTGTATGATAAAAAACTCATACACATTCCTAATTTATTCCTTTTTAATCCCTTATACTATTTATAGCAAAATTATGTTATTGAAATTCTATTGGAATTTACAAAACTACCCTTTTCTTTGCATATAAAAGTGTATCACATTCACAACTTAAAGAATCAATTATCATAAGATTTGATCTGTCAATATCCTTAATTTTAATTCTCCTAGAAACCAATTCATTTTTCAATAACATAAGGTCAATATATTTTATTATAAGGCCTTTATTTTTTAGGAGACTTCAAATAAATATTCAAGTCCCCAATGTGAATATTATCGAATATATAGTTTTCTTTTTAGTTATATTCTATAAAATTTATTCCAACCCCCTAATATAATGATATTAGTATCATTTATATAGTTTAATGTTACTATATTAATATTATTATGATTATAAATTAAAATACCCCATCCATTCTGAAAAACACAACTTCTATTTTTCTGTTACATAGACTACGACCTCCAAAATGTATAGTGTTTCCTTTTCCTTCACTTCAATAATAGTTTGTTCCAATTTGTTCTATTAAAGGATAAATATTATGTTTATGGTATCATTAATGTGATGGTGTGGAAATTTATATATCATATTATTGATATTCTCAATATTCATCATTTATTTAATCATTTAAAATATGTATGTTGTGAAGATAATATATATTCATGTAATGTTAGACGATAATATCTTTTTATTCTACTTATAATTCCTCAATAGTATAATATATAACACTATTTTACACTTAATAGGATCATAATTCTTCTAGTATAATGAAATTAAAAAAAACTACCTCAACATCATTTATTAAATGAGGGTATGTCCATGTTTAGGTCAGTATAACTACATACATGATTAGTATTATGCATTTATATCATGGATGACTATGAAATCTTATTAACTAGTATAATTTGATAAAAATTTTAAAATAATGATATTATTCTTGTCATTTATATACTATATCAACATATTATTTATCAATTAAGGAAACCCATCTATTTGTACAAAAACAACCAAAACAACCTTATTATCTACTTCATCTTCAAGGATAAGGTCTAAAACACTAATTCATGAAATTATAAACATAATATATTATTATAAATAATCCCTAAAAGATTATTTTCATAAGTTTTAATAATTAAAATTCAAATATGAATGAATATAAACATCACTATTCTAAAACTGGTACAAACAATCAAAACTATATTCATCGACGGGGGAATCAGAATAATTCATATAGCTAATGGCTATTTGTGAATAGTATGAATGAAAATTGATAAGAGAATTATTTCAAATTAACTTATTATGACATATATATATATATATATTAGTTTAAGGTGATTTTTTTTATTTGAGTACAAGAGTTAAGGATTTCCATATCAAATTCGTTTTATTCAAACATGTTTGATTTTATAAATGTAATTTCCTGTTTTTAGGTATATTTTCTATATATTTTTTGATAATATCATGAAATATATTTTAATAATTTAGTTTTATGTTAATATAAAATCCATCACTTTTAATGGGTTTTGATTAATGTGTTACTCAAGCTGAAATATTATTCTTTATCCCAATTGAGACTCATTGAGATGTGTTATATGTTCGGCACCATGTTTACCTTGATTATTGTATTCACTAAACATATATAGGTTTTTATCATACTCTTTTTATTTCATATTATTTACCATTAAAATCATGTTCCCTTATTCATGTTTTTATTAATATATTTATTTCCCTAGTATTAAGGATTTTTGGTAACTCAAATCCTCTTTTTGAAGTTATAATGGTTTATCCTGAACATTGTTCTCCACTAGTTGTGTTCTCCCATCATAATATTTTATTATATGTTATTTTATAATCATATTTTGAAAATTAATTTTTAATAATAATATGGTCTTATAAATATTTTTTTATTTTTTTATTTTCAATAATGGTAATTTCATATATATAAAATGTCCCTTGTAAAAATAAAATTATTTCGATTGGCACTTCCTATAGAAATATTTATTTCATTTTCCAATCTTCATTATTTTAGATAATGTTTTTTAAAAATAATCAATTATTTTTCAGTCTATATTAATAAAAAAAATTGTAAGTGACTCGTAACATCATCTTTTATATTGATGTCAAAAATGTTTTCTAAAATATATTTTTATGTTTTCAAATCCTGTTTCCCTTACATTTTCAAATATATTTACCCTAATTGGTTATATAAATAACTATTAATACTTTATTATATATTTATATTTGAGGGTGATGGAATCATGGTAAAAAAAATCATATTCATTGTCCATTGTTGGGTGGTATCATTCATGAATTCTATTAAACATTTGTTTTCACATATTTCAAAATCGATATACCTTACATTTATTACACTAGTATAATGTTCTATTAAAACCATACAATTTATTTCTCCATATGGTGATTGATCATTTAATCCTTATTATTGACATGGTGAAAATTATTTGGATCCTATATTTTAATACTCTAATATGGATTATTACTGGTAATTTGAATGTGTGTTGTTTAACTATCCACCTTATTCCTCCACATGGGTAACGACAGTGTTATC
Organism: Viscum album; assembly: GCA_963277665.1. Taxonomy (NCBI): domain Eukaryota; kingdom Viridiplantae; phylum Streptophyta; class Magnoliopsida; order Santalales; family Viscaceae; genus Viscum; species Viscum album. The sequence goes on from OY728123.1 coordinate 250,891,719, forward strand.
TATGTTATTGATATATAGAAAAATATTGATGTTATGTGTATTTTCATATAAATATGATTGATTAATTGAAAATATGATTATGGATTTTTAATTACTTTTTCTCAAGAAGAAATCATTGAACATAAATAAGTGAGTGGTGGTTCCCGATATTATATCACCCCTAGATTCATCAATAACTCTCATGAAACATAATAGGTTTGGGTATTCGATGTATGACTAAAAAATTTAGAATCTTTTCTTCAGTAAGTTCTTAATGAAAAATAAATTGACATTGTAAAAGGTCATGATAGAAGGGATTTGATGCCGGTGAGAATATATTCCATCAGTATGGGAAGAGTATTATTAATATCCAGGTTTTCATTTTTTTCCATCGAGATAGAATACTCTTCGTTTTAGGTTGATTATGGATTAATGTTGTTTGAAAATTCCTACCATAATATTTATAGTAGTTTTATTAAAATATTTTATAATTTATATGGTTCCCTTACTAGGAATTTGAGATCACACCTTATTATGTTTCTATTTCCGTAGGATATGAATAAAAATAATTATGTGTGACGTTTTTCAAAGGATATCACATATAGAAGAATATATGGGAGATGTTGAGAAATTATCATGAATTAAGTAGATTATTGTGCATAATGGGGAAAAAATTCTATTATTTGAGAATGACTTGTACATTTTTATTGTATGAGTTTTCACTATTATTTAATGCTCTAAACCAGAAAACATCCTTCAGATGAAAAAATTTAATAATTGTTATTGGATTTTTTAATTATTGAGAGTCATATCAAGGATTTTATAGTGAATAAAAAATAATTTATTTAATTTTTATATATTTAAAAATAATATATTGCGTTGTGGGTCTATGGAATCACAGTATACACCTCATAAAAAATAGGTTCATAAAACCAAAAAATGTCTCAATGAAACAAAATTTATTTTAAGAACCCTTACCAAATGTATGAATAGATTAATTAGATCTCTAAAATATTTTATAATAATATTATATTAATTAGATATCTATAAAGGAACCACATACAGATATATATTATCATATACTATAAACTTATAACATTTTAACAACTTTTTATTAAAAATTATTTATTATAATCATTGTTTCTAGGTGTTAACAATTTTTTTCATGTGTGTTTAAATTTAGAAGTTATGATACTTGAACATTTATCATGGTACCATTTTATCCCTAATATTTTTCATTTTATAAATAAAATATCAATTGTTATATATTATTTTGTAACTATTAACATAAAGAAGTCAAGAAGAATGAATTTCTTCTCTTCATAGAGATGTAGTTTGTAAGGGTTTCCACTTTTACATTGATGATGAGAAAGAAAGGAATATAATAACTCACAATTAATAATCAATTTTATATTATAAATATCATATATATTCATTAAATCTATACTTCTTATATTCCATTTAAAGTTGAAATAGAAAATTAATCACATCTCTTCATGGAGTGGGTAGTCTACATGTAGGCCCAACAAATGTTATCGTTTTTCATAATATGGGATTATAAGAACATATATGAGATATTATAACAAAAGAAAAATAATAATTTCCTAAATATAAAATATAGAAAATAAACCAATTTTAGTAACCAATTATGAAATATGTTGTTGTAAAATGAATCGAATCAATATTCTGAGGCACTAGTCCACACATAAGCACAGGTGATACATTTGTTTCCCAAATGATTAAGAAGTAGTGGGAAATAAATATTAAATCATAATAATTACATATTAGTACATTAATGATAAATTATTAATTATATTTTTATAGATACAATAGGTTTACATAAGGTGTAAGAAGAAATAAAATATAAATTTCTTGGTTAATATTTATACAACTTCTTTAAGAGACCTCCATTAGATGACACCTTAATCCTTGAAATATTGTTATTATGAGAAAAAAATAAGATATATTATTAATGTAAGGAATATTTGAATGTTTTTAGTAGGTATTATTGGACATAGATGGATTAAATTTTGTCAATAATAGAGGATAATAAGTTCCCTTTTATAATTTATGGAAGGGACACAAATGGAATTTATTAAAAGATTTCAATAAAATAATGTCAATTTCGTGTGAAAGTGGTACCAAATGGACAATAAATATAATTAAGGATAATATGAGGTTGAATAAGCTTCATAGAATAATAAATAGATAACTTTGTGCAGAATTCGTAATCTTATCTCTTGGATGACCCCCCCCCCCACACAATAAATACATTTTATCATTAACTTTGGTAAACAAAAAAATATTGTTTTTACTATTCAGTAACAAAAAATATGGTTAAATTATTAAATTATATTAATTATGGTGATTCAAAATTTTAAATTCATTTTAACAAATTAAATTTATATAAGAGCTCTAATTTAATTTTACATAAGATTACACATTATAGTGAAAACTTATTTTAAAACAATACTTTCTAAGCATAAATCTAAATTTTCTTCTTCTAATTTCCATATAAAAACCTAAAAATGAATTTCAAAATATTTTAAATCAATATATATTCTATAATTTAATTAAAAAAGAATAAATTTTAATTAATTTAATTCATTAATATAATAAAATTTCATGATTCAAACAGATTCTAAAATAGATTTTTTAATGCCAAGAACGAACATACAATAAAATAAACAATGATTAATAATATATGATAAATTATATTATTTATAATTATTTTAGGGTTATGATAATTTAAGATAAAATTAATAACATGATGGTTCTTTCACTTTAAATATTATCCTTTTTCTATAAAAAACATAAATTTTCACTATTTGTTGAAAAGTAAATCTTATTATAAAAATACATAAAATTAACCATAAATTGTAAAAAATATTATTTTATAAAATATAGTTTATAATTTAATTTTTTTTAATAATGGTTAAAACTAATTATATTTCCTTCTCAAAAAATTCAATAAACCCCATTTTTTGTCAAAACATATTTTTGAAGCGTAATATGACATTAATGAAAATTTATTACTTATATTTTAGGAATTAATCAATTCATTTACATAATTAAATCATTTATACAAGTTTTTCATGTATGCCTTATTATTATTCATGCCTACAAATTCAATAGATGTGTTATAGAAGATTACTATTGTGTGGTTCATTTAGAGTCATGGTTGCATGTAAAGTATTCTATTTAATACCTCATGTTTATTTCAAAGGAAATATATATATAATTTTTTAGTGTGATAAGGACTCAATAAAAGATTTATTGGATATCATTATGATTCTGGACCCTCTAGAAAATAGTGATTCAATATACCAAAATGGTATAGGTCACACAACAATGGTTGAACCGAGTATCAAGGCACTACTTTGAAAAGATTTGTTATTTCATGGAATATTTAGTAATATCACAGAAGGACCCCTAAATAGTGGTGTTACACTTCCTTTAATTTTTCCATTATATTATAACATCTCTACCATGTTTTTTATAATTTCTATTAAATTACTTCTGAATTTTTGGGTATCACATATGTATTACTTAGAGTGGCTAAACCAGTGATCGTCTATTTTACAATTTCCTCATTAAATAGACCTCAACAACCGAGAAATGTATTAACAATCTCATTTATTATAGTCTATCAATTTCTAATATACAATCAATCAAAATAATTAAAAGAACACAAGTATTTTTACAAGTCTATACACTAATGTTTTTAACTTATCCTTATTATATTTAGATTATTAGAATATATTTATTTACACTACTATACAATAGTGAGTAAAATACATAGTATGTCTATAAAATAACGAATATTGTTGAATATAGTATAGGGTTATCTCCTAAAAAACATTTCCATATAGCAATTGGTTCTTTATATAGGATCATTCTAGTGTGGGATATCTCCTAAAAACATCAAGAAGTATCCCATCAGGTTTGTTATTTTTTCCTTCAATGGTTGTTAATGTCTCCTTCAAATGAACCCATGATTAGAAATTTGTCTAGTTTTATCTTCAGATGTAGTATCATGTCAGCCTTGTTCTTCAAAATTCCTTCTATCAGTATCATTTTTTTAATCAAGATGACAATCCTTCATCACATATTATTATAAAGAAATAATGATATCATATGGTTTGATTGGTATCCTTCTTCTATGTTATTATTGATAATTAACATAGAAAAACATGCATCATCATACTTCTTAACTCAACATTATTTTCTACTTCTTCGACGTATAGGATTCCCTCTCCACAATGTATTCAGATCCATACATCTATGTATAGAAATTAATCAATTCCATCAGTATTTTTTTACACACATTTAATTTTCATCTACTTATAAAATTTAGTAACTTAATATCATGAGTTATATTTCCCATATTTATAGTATATAAATTCACATGTTATTATAGTAGTACAGTTTTCTCACCTTTAAACTAGCCCGAAAAATATTTCTTCTTATTACATAATTTTATCATCATCTAATCACTATTAATATCCTTATTTAATTTTACAAGAGTTTTAGGGTTTTATTACTTATAAATATCTAAATTGATTAGGGGAAAATTTAATAGTTCAAGGTATTCCTAATTTTTTTGTTATATAATGGTTTTTGTGTAGTTTTTGTGGGACAATTCACTCCTTTAAATTGTTCCACAATCAAGAACCATAGTATGATATCCTCCTTATAGTATGCCTAATTCTCATTCAATATAACATATTTCAAAATTATATTTATTCTATAAAACACTGTGGGGTTCTCTTTATAAAAGGTCAAAGTTCATATTATCAATCTCTCCTATTGAATCAAAATCACATTTGAATACTATGATGTCTAATTCCAATAATAATATATTATATATCATCCGGTTTAATATATTAAAAAATCAATAACATAAAAATCCTCACATTTTTACCTATTAAAACATATGTATGATATAGAATATCTTTAAAATCACTTCCTTGAGATTCAATTATATGATGTACTATGTGGGATAATTTCCTTTTCCAAATAATCACTAGAATTTAAAAAAAAAATTATGCATTTTCAAAATACATACAAATTTCTTTCCACTACCCTATATCCAGTTTAAAATCATTAAATATATTATATAAATAAGTAAGATTTTTTTATTTTCCATGGTCTAGTGTGCTCAAGAATATGTATTACACATATTTTTAATTATCTTATGGAATAATATAAAATCATTATTTTAAAAAAATTGTGAGTGTTCATAAAAAAATATGTAAGGTATAAAATGTTTATATTATATAAGAACCCAAAAAATTTACATACCCAATAAAAATGTTTAATATATAGTGATCCTCCTATATACGTTTACAATAGTATCATGATTTCAAAAATAAACAAAATAGATGCCCCTTATAAGTAAAATGTAATGATTTGACATTTTTAAATTCTTGCAAACTATTATCCATTATGATTTCAGATATGGCACTGAAAAATTAGATATAAACCATATGAAATATAGCATGTTCTTCATTGAAATACATAATGTTATTTAGGTAATTTTTAATCACCGCCAAATATCATATCATGGATATTATACATTTGATACATAATTCTCAATGATGTATACACTACAAGTAGATTTCTTAAAACTCTAACTAGTCATGTTTTCCTTCAAACATGACTTCTTGATCTTTTCAATGTCCAATATCTCTAACCCACCACAAAATATTATTGACAAAATTTGTTTCCATACATTATCACATTCCCTTGGTTCTATATAATTGAATACTCTAATAAACACATATAAATTATTTATCCCATAAATCTATTCATTTAAGGATTTCATGTAAAATAAAAACTTTCATTTCCCATTTTTCTGTAATCAAAATATCCATTTATTTATATCATATACAATCATAATATTTTCCATATATTGAGTTTATTATTTATAGATATATTTAATGGAATAATTTTTTTATCTTTTTATCATAATTAAATTGGGCTCTTTATTCTTTGCAGATATGTTTTCAGAAAAAAGTTTTAATTGAAAAGTATTTAGGATTATCCCCTTATTGAAAATAAATGAAAAGGTGTTCGTATATTGGTATATCTCACACTTATCTTCCTTATTCTCTAGGGAAAATTTTGGAATCAAATATTACATGGAAATTAATAAAATTTTAACCATCTATAAGTAAATGTGAGTTATGATCAATATAGAAAAAGAATAATTATGAACCATGAAATGAAATTTTTTCATAAAATATCCTTCATGTGATAGTAACTATAATTCCTCTATTAATTATTTTTTTAAATAGATTTATCAAACAAATGTGTCAACAAATATTTTATCAATAAACACATTAAAATTTTTCATGAGAAATACATCTTACTCCCCGTGTTCATATCTATACTTTTTATCCATTTTATAAACATATTTTTCAAATTCAATATAGAATGGTATAATTGGCCTCTATAAATCATCATTAAATTTTGTTAATTGTTACCCAAAACATCCAGATCAAAATATATAATACATATATGGAAACCTGATTTTACTTGTTAACTCCCCATCAAGGTACGAATCATGAATATATTCATCATGATAGTAAAAGTACTCCTCGATGTCCAATAATTATTAATGTATAATAATTAATACATTTCCTCTAACAAAAATCCTTAATCGATCACAAATAATTAACCAAAAAATCATATTATGGAATTAAACATAAATTTATAGGATCCTTATAGATATTATAAAGGTTGATAGTTATCTCTCGACAAATATTTTTTTTCTAGATTCAATATTTAAAGATATATTAATGTTTATTTTTCATTATTTCCAATAATGATCCTTCAAAGAACCCATATTCATTTTTTTTCAAATTTCACCATGTGTAGGAACTCTGTATCATGATGTATGACAACACACACATCTATGTAACTTTTTCATTATTCTATATCCTTTCATCTTGAGATATAAGAATTGTAGAATTTGTTTCTTTGAGTTATTTCTATGATCTTGTTTCACCACATACACATCATCTTGTGATATTTCATAATATACTTTATCAGTAACCACTCATGAAGTTTTAATTCTACAAGTGATTCTTTTTATCAACATTTATCACATGCACTTTCATATTATTTCCCAAACTATCTTTTTTTATAATGGTTTCTTTGACAAAAATAATGTATTATTTGTATTATTTGTATTTTTTATTAATTTCATTAACATATAGTTTCTATACATGTGGTATTTTTAATCATTAATAAGTTATTCAAACTTATTGGGAACATATTACGTAGTATTATTTTAATGGATCAAATTTTTTATTATTTTACAAAATTTTCTCTTTTATGTTACAATTTAAACCATTTAAAAATATTTATCCTCTTTACATGCCTATTTATTATTTTCACAAAAGTTGGTTCCCCTTTAATCAATCAAACTATATGTTACATGTCATACCATAATTACTAGAACTATTTCCAAAATATTCCACCACAAAATTTATAAAATATTTAGTATTATCTATTTTGATTTTAGTATAGATTATATGGTGAAAATATTATTATTGTCTGGGATTATTCCATTCTTTTATTTTCCTCTATAATGGGTAACATTTTATTCTAAACTCATACCCAAATCCCTTTGATATACTATTGAAGTTTGCATTACATACCTCAGCCTATAAGGATTTATTTTTGGTTATATAATACATATATTTAGTTCAATCATTTTTAGTGTCATTGAAATAAGTAGGAATATATTGTAACTTATTTTTTAGATGATCTTAACAATATCTTATGATGATTATCAATTAATATCAACAAATGTTCATAATTTCAATTCATTATACTCGAGGTTTTTCATATTTTGGTCACCTATATTTTTTCAAATCTAGTTATACTTTTATTCAAATTGTAAATAAGTATATGTCAGAATATTATCTTTTTTTATAACTCTTAAAATTCATATCTTGATTATATCAATGTAACCAGTATCCTTATAACCTCCGTCTCTATTCACATTATCCAATTTTTGATTATTTTAATGAGAGGTGATTTTTATGAAGACATTATACATTCTCGTACATTAACAAATAATCATTGTATTTTTCTTATTCCCCCTCATAAATGTTTTATGACACTTTATGTTTCTGTTAAATATTCTATAAAGGTCATATATTTATGAATGGTACCTCCAACTTATAACTCATATCATTGAGATGAATCATCATATTGTTCTTCTTTGTACATAAATTATTTTTAAATTATTTTTTGTTATAAGTACCCTTTCCAGTTTTTCCAAAATGAATTTTAGAGAAGTCTTCGCCTTATACAAAATACAATGTTTCATCAAATTTCTTGTTTTTGTAAATCAATTATAAAATTCCCAATTTATCCATAATTAATAAAATAGATGAATTACATCTATGTGATCACATTTTCCACATCAAATGTTTCATGAGATAATATAATTAATTTTTTTCAGACTATTAATTTGTTTCCTCTAAATATTCTATATCTTAGATCTATTTAGTCTTTTTTTCATTGAGCTTTGTCAATTTCATCGCTCTAAATACCATCTGTTGATAATTTTTTTTTCAAGAACATTAGATTTTTCCCATACCATTATTATAGATTGTAATTTTCTAGACATTAATTATTAACTCTTACTTTTTTCCATTTTAGATATATTTGGATCAACTATGTCAAAAAATTATTATTATTATTATTATAAGGATTGAATAATCCAAACTGTCTACAAATTCCCTAAATTGACTAATTATATCATTTTATAGTATGAAATAGTCATATATAACATCATTGTCATCTATTTTGATATATTCATAATTTTATCTTTATATCTTCTATTTATATTTATTAATTTTGAAATTTAAACAATACATATTCTTGGGAATATCACAGATCATCATGGAAACCTTGTGTCACAGAACCATCATTTAGACTCTATTAGATAAGGATGGTTACATAAAATTCCTATAATTCATAGAGGGACCTTGTTTTTAATTAATATCAATTAAATTACATATGTACTTGTAAGGGTCATTGATATGATGTTTAATCAGTGATATTCCTTTTATTATTTTTCTTTCAATAATCCTCTACCACTTGTGAAATCATTGATCATCTCATTTCATAGATTTCCACTCACTCCCATATAAAATAAAATAAATTTACAAAAATCATGATGATTTTAAAATTATTTCTACCTAATGTGGGTATATACTTCTTGTTGTGTTTGGGTTCTTATGAGACACAATTTTATACTTGTAAACATAAGAGAGAACAATATATATTATCTTTATAAAATTATAAACATAATGGAATACAATGGATGGATATATCCCAAAACCCCTGGTCATATCTTAATGTGTTATTTATATTAGATCCTTATAATATTTTCTTTCTCCAAAAATTTTGGAGTAGTCATCTTACTAGTTCTTTGTAACATCCTGATATTTTATAAAATATATGTTTTCAATAAATTTGATTTCTTTGAAAACATTCGATACAAGTTACCGAGAGTCTAAATAAATTGTAATATAGTATAGGATAAAAAATACTATTAAATTCATGTTATGAATACGAATAATAATATTTAAAAAATATTTATATATTTTTATATAAAGTATATATATTTCAGTTAAGTATTTATGTTATTTAAAAAATTCCTAAATTCATTTTCTTTCATTTTATCAACCAATAATATAATATAAATTTTCAAATTTTATAAATTATATATATATATATAAATAATTTTTAAATCAAAATATAAAAATTATCTTCATGTGAATTTTGGAAAATTTTATAATAAAGTTTATTTTCTAATAAATAAGGAATAATATTAATTTTAATTGAAAACTGTCTTTCTGATTAATGAATTTAAAAACATGCATTTTGTTTTGAAATTATTTTAAAATTAAACATAGTTCATATATATTATTAATAATATAATTATAGTTATTGGAATAAAGTTTGTTTTTATTTTGGTATAAAAATATTGTAAACTAATGAAAACATTTTTTTGAAATATTTTTTCATCAGATTAGGTGAGTTTATTTTTAATGTAATTTAATCCACCATAAGAGATTAAGTATGAGAAAATGGATTTTATTTTTTGAATCATTATTTCCATATTTTTATAATGGCCAAATTAATTTTTTTGATAAAAAATAGTAATAGTACTAAAAAATTATCACTGTGGTTACAGTTAAAACGGGTTTACCGGGGGTTATGCTTAGAGGGAAGGGAAATATGCATATTAAACATATCTAAATCATATTTTATATGCGTATTGGAACCTTATACGATCCCAAAATCAAATATCTATCAATTTGGATGAATTTTCCTTGATAATAACATTACGATATTTTAATATATTAATAAATTCCTAGTGTATCTTATCCCCCACTTATGAAATGACACCCATACTTTCTCTTATTTACAAATCATTAAGCCCTATATATTGACCAGAACCTACCCAAATATATTATAAAAGTAATTATCAAAATGTTAGATATGTTATTCTACATTAAATATCATTATAATATACCTTAAGAATATATTAATATGAGGTCAGTCGAAGGATATGTAATCATCCTACCTGAGTTATTTCAATTCCATTCTTTTTCTACCTCTAAATATAATGTTTTCATCATAAAATAACGAATTAATTATACTTAATGTACTAAAATGTTATTATTCTTATAAAACCCCTAGTATACACCCACAATTCCATCAAATGGGAATTGAACATATCACGCATGCATACATTTGGATTACATCCTCCACATAATGACACAATTCAATTTTCATCACCACATTCATGGATGTTTATTATGATAGAACTAATATTCATAAATGAAATTTTTATAAAATTATAATTATGGAATTTAAATTTCATATCAACCTTATTACCTTCCAATCTTTTGGAAAATGATAACATGGATCCTATTTACATGTGGAATACCACAACCACGAAGGGATCTGATTTGTTTTTCATTTCCCATATTCATGGATGGTAATAATTATAGATTTAATTTATATTTATGAAATATATAATAATATAGAGATTCTTTAAAGGTGAATTTTAATTTAACTTTTTTCATTCTATCTATAAAAATGTGATAACGTTATTCTTTTGTACATACTTCTTACCATCTCAATGAACAGTGTAATTGATTTTTTCAATCTCTATATCATTGGATAAATATTAATACATATAAATGTAATGAATATATTTGATATTTATATCAAGATTAATTGTTTTTTATGATGTTCCCATGATCAAATTACAAGTTCTATAACCACCTTATAATAATTCTCACGAAAAATGATATATTTAACACCAAAAAATGATTATATTAATAATTAATTGGCTATAAATTTCTTTTTATGTGTTATAAGAGGATTAAATATGATATATTAATAATTATAATTATTTTTTATAGAATTATAAAAAATTTAATTTATTATACAAGAGGTTAAAGTTAGTTTTTATCAATTAATACACAATTTAATGGATTTATGTTAAAATCACATTATTTATTAGGATTATTTATGGTAAACTTTTAGATGTTGAAAATTTATTATCTATCTCTCAAAATTACAAATAATTTTCTTATATTTTTTAAATTTCTACATAATACATGTTATTTATTCATTTTAATTTATTTCGGAACTAAAGATACTGAAAGAATGATCTTAAGGAAAACCAAATATATTTCACTTTTCATTAGAATATACTTTTCCTAATATATCCATGTTTCCTAAAAACATTTTCAAGAATTTTTTTTATTCTATTATAACTGTTTCAATTAATTGTTACCCATTTTTTAATATTTTTTAGAAAATTTCTAAAAATGTTCTTCATTTAATTTTCTAAAATATGTCTTTTTTGTATTTTATCAAAATGGTCTAATAAATAATTATTTTAATGAAGACAAAATGAAAATGATTTCCCACCTATATTAAAACTCAGTGCATTGAATATTGTTTTAAACTTTTTCATGGTAAATTTTATAAAAATTCACATAATATTTCATATATTTTTTAATTTTATCTTGTGATATAAAAATTAAATGTCTGATAACCCTATGAAATATTACAGCATTATTTTAAACGAGTATTGCGTCTAAATAAAATCCTTCGATATTAATTTTAAATTACTATGAGATGATCCAATGACACCACATATTTTCTATTCTGGATGGTTTATGATTATGATGACAAGATTTTTATGAAACCCAATTATTTCTTACGGGTTATGTTAAGGTGAAATATTGATATGTTTATGAAACCTCTTTCTTTTCCATGGTTTATTATTTGATGAATGTTTAATGATATTATCACAAAAATATATGTAATATTTTCATTATTTTATCCGTGGTATTGGGATTATATTTTCATTCAATGTGATTTGTAAAGATGGATATCTCATTACATAATAAAGACTGGAATTGGTAATGAACCCAGTACGGTAAGGGACTACTAACAATATGATACTATTGGGATTTAACTATGAGTAAGGATATGATTGAATATAGAGTTTACCCAATCCACTATGGTTTTTTTGGATGCGATCCTTAACTAAGAAAATGATTTTCCATACATATATGACTTCCATAAACATATATCTTATGTTAATGTTATGCTTTCAAGGATAATGTTCTTTGATTCCATTATAAATACTATATTATGAACTACTAATATTTAATCTATGACTCAATGTTATAGTAAATGATATATAGGTTGTCGTTTTAAAATTTTATTTTCTTGTTCCCATACCTTTATGATCATTTTATGTTTATGTGACCTTGTATATATAACTTTTTTACCCTTACTAATCATATAAGATCACCCTTTCTTACATTTCCCTTCACTAGGATATAAAAAAATTGTATGTATTATATTTCTTAGAAGGGTGATAATAGGGGATAACTATGTGGGAGAATATGTAGATCTTTTATGATAATTTTGTTTATGTATCCATGTTTCCAAACACCATAGACCTATTTGATTAATGTGTGGATAATATTGTTATATATTGTTTACCCATATAATAAGATGTTATTTTTATATATAAAATGTATGGGTCAATATAATTGGTATTAGAGTAAGTTTTAATTAGATTTAGAAACTGGAAGGACAAATATTTTGTGAGAAAAATTATGATAATACTATTTATAAGAAAACATTATAAAATTTTTTAAAGAAAGGAGTGTCCTTTTCCAAGAAAACAATCCAGGTCATAATATGATAAAATTGAGCTTCTATTATTATAGATTATTATGGGGGTAATAACATGGTAAAGAGTTTTGTATATATTTATTGGCCATCATTTTGGTGCATCATGAGTGTGCCTTTAATGGGAAGCTTGTTTAAAACTCCCATGAGATATTCCTAGATAAATATCTTATTCTATATAAACAAGGAGGAAGGATACGAATACATGATGACCATTAATGATCTAGGATTATTATTACATGTTATTTATTGAAAATAATGTTTCATTATTTATAAACACTATTAATAAATTTTCATTATTATTATTTTTCCTTTATGATTAATATTTATTACACAATACATTTCATCTTAGATAGTGGATGGTACCTAAATGAATCATGATAATTCTAAATATAATGGACAATAAAATGTAATTTATCTTAAGAAGAATTATTCTATGGGATATGGGATGAAAAATATTTATTTTATTATTATTCAGCTCTCTCAAAACCTGAATCATGTTGGGCTTCCAAACGAGAAAAGCATGGAACAATAGTTTTTTTGATTCCTTGGTGAGGAAAAATCAACCTTATTAATGTTTTCCTATAGATCCACTAGTTGATGAGAAATATATTTCTGCTATTGAAAATATAATTTACATTCTCCAGTGTTTAGATCATGAAAATGTTATATTAGTTGTTTATCATATGGATGGTAAAGCAGATAAATGGTCTAATACTATCAAGAACATGTGGAAAGGGGATTATATTGAATATATAGAGTTGGATGAGGTTAGGAACTTTCTTTAATAAGTAATTTCTTCGTATTATTTATATGGAAATTGAGAAGTAATACCTCGAGCTAAACTAGAAGGATGATAAATATGTACGTACATATGAGGAAATATTTAAAATTATAGTCAAGTATGATTCTACATTTATTATATTACCCAAATGTAAGTTTGATTGATTCTTAAGTGGCTTAAACCATTTCTATGGAGAGTGTAATTTGTATGGTACATCAGTATCTATGAAAAAATTGTTTGATCTGATATTATGTTGGAGATGTAGATTAGAGTTACCCTTCAATATCTAGGTTTTGATAAGAAAATAATTATGGAATTAAATAGATATTATAATAACTATAGATACAAGGAGATGATCATTCCTTCATTCTCAATGTGTGGAAGAAAACATAGAGAAAATTTCCTTAATGAGATTGATAAATGCTTTAAGTTTGAAAATGAAGGTTATTTTGAAATCAAATGCTTAAGTAATGGGAAAAATAAGTTATTTAGTGGTTAATAAAATCATCCAAATAATCCACCTTACACATGCTTGTGTTTAAAATGAAATGTGTATGGGAACTATGCTAAATATATCTTATATATGAAGGTTATTTTTTATTATCAATGTTGTAAATGTAACATCCCCGGTAAATAAAAAACATTACAATTTTCATATTTATTAATATTTGTGAATTAAATATTAATTCGACTTTAAAGGGGATTATATGTTCGATGGAGTACCTGATACACAATAATGGGTTTCTTTGAAATCTTACGTTTCACACTAATAATATAATATTATTATTTTAAATGGAAATTAACTCCTAGACATCGTATTGGTGATAATGAACAGAAAGAACTAGAATATGATTATACATGTTTGTTAAATGTATTAACTTTTATCCAATAAAAGTTAGAGGCTTAAAATGTGAATGAATCTAATTTTAAGTATAATTTACATTAAAAGGTTAATTTACCACTTTTAATGGATAACCCTATTTAAATCTAGTTTTGGTCAGTTTAATACATTATATTTGACCAAAAATATTCTTATTTAGAATGGGGACACAAAAATTTACTTTTTGTAAATTTTTGGAATTTTTCTGATAAAGTGCATTTTTTTAATGAATAGTGAAAAATATTGAATTTTAATTCAAAACTATGTTTTAATCTAATTTATTTATACGGATAGATAATATTTTTAATTGGTTTTAAATAGTAATTAGAATATATTTTTACCATTTAATCCAATGTTTGTCATTGAAATTAATTTCACATTGAATTTTGACATAAACAGGTGTCAATCTTTTGATATTTATTGTTTCATAAAAACACGCTATTTGTTTTAACAACGGGAATTAATTATAAATTTAATAAATAAAACTTCTATGTTTTGAATTTGTAATAATAGAAATAATTTTTGAATTCTAAATATAAAATTTAGGATAGGGTGAATTTTTTGTATTTTTTCTGAAAAACATCAATTTTGATGTATAGTGAAACCACTTAGTAGTAGTTAAAAAACTGAATTTTTCATTTAAATGAAATTTTAACAGTTTTTTGAATTGAATTTCAAAAATAAGATATACATGGTTATTATTGGTATGTAGAATTTAGTTAAATAAGATGATACTAATTTGTGGTGAATAGTAACATTTGACTTTTATTTACCACGGTTAAAGGTAAATAGGGTAATTCAAGGTAAAAAGGATATTATAATTATTCAAAATTAACTTAACACTTGTTATAACCTTATTTTATGATTCATGGCTGACCATGGGCATCCTTGGGTCGATTTTGGGACCCCATGGAGCCACTTATGAATGATAATGACATTTTAGATTAATTTATTTAAAGTAAAGGCCAAAATGACATAAAAATAATATTTTAGTAAATTAATTTTTTTATGGTGTTATATAAGTAATATTTTTACTATAAATATTAATTATAATGAAAAATATATTTCATACATCATGGCATTTTTTCATAATATTTAGACGTCGAATAAAGAAAATTATTTACGACACAATAATATTGCAGTGTTAACCTCATTAATAAATCATATAAATAAATACAATTATAAATATTAAAATAACGTCCAAAACCTATCCAATTATTACTGTCTGGTTTTATTTCTACCATTAGAAATCTTATCTTCAACTCTAATGATTTTTGGTCCATTAGAATCAGAATATTATTATATAATAAAATAATATTTTCACACTTTCCAAAAGAGCCCCTCCTGCCCCTTATAAAAGGAGACCATTTCTAACAAATTCCTAACACTTACAAAGCCTTTTGGATCGTCCAAAATCTATCCAATTATGCTCCATACATCCATATCTTCCACCTATAAGACTTAACTTATGAACAAGGCACTTAAAAATCCATTTTGATTCAAACCAATGGGTGTTACCCAAATTAAAGGTAATGGTTTCTCTTAACTTATTTTATTTTATTCTACTTCTCCATCCCCTAAAATCTATTTACTAACTTATTTTATAACAACGCCAGTATCCTAAATATACTAGGATGTTGTTATAAGAAGGATTAGAACTACACTTACACACACCTCTATCTAATGGGTGATGAACATAATGTTTCTGTGGATGGAAAACTGACGCCTCACGAAACGATGATTGTTCAATTACCTCTTACCGCCTCTCATCGTGGCCATTATGATGGGACTGTATTTATATATGATATATATTATTTTTTTTTCTTTATTCTTCTGTATTTTACAATTATATCATACCATTATGGTTTCCATTATGAGTAAACACGATAATTTCATTTGAGAAAGCTCGGACTACCACCCCCTCAAAGTGATATGACTCATTAATACCTTATATGGGATGTATAAAGGAGGTATTTAATAATATAATATATGATATTATACTTTAATTATAATATACCTATGTATCATTATGTTTTAATTCCATTAAAATTATAATTATAAATGAAAGTAGAGTTCATGCGTACGTACGGCTTACAGTCACCATGAATGTTGCATTTCATTTCTTACCTCCAAAGGATATGTACTATTATATATATATATATACTGGATATATATGATATATATGATATCTAAATAATTAATATCATTCTGGATATAATGGACTATTGACAACATGTACAACTTGTAAATATAAGACGTTGATTTTTGACTATAGTTCCAAATATCGTCAAGATGATCGTTATTAACTTAAATGATTACATAATGTTTAAAAAATAGTAATAAGTGATATAAAAGGAATAATATACTTGAAAATTGTTCTTAAGAAAGTATAAATTACCTTTATCTTATTATTTAGGAGATTAAAGAATGAACGGGTCAAGTCGGACAATGAGGCAAGGGATTTCTTATCTCACTTTTAATTCCATGATATTTCCATTGTTCGCCACTTATTTATTGCATGTGGTGTATTATGTACTTATATTTGATATATATTATCATGATTATCTTTGTATTAATGGTATTCTATGATAAATTTTATGGTTATTAAATTTTGGGTCATACGACTCGATTGATTAGAACGAAGTAAGGGTTTTTCATCTCACTTTTTATTCTCGTTAGATTCATGCTATATTTTCCACTATTTCCTTTTGTGTGTTGTATATACAGCCCATTATTGTACTATTTTTTTAATATAATTCATATTATGAGTATTTACATCTTCATTTTATGGTTGTTATTTCATGTGGCATATGTCTTGTAAGTTACCTGATCGGTAAGGGAAACTTTCAACCTCATTTTTTTAAGACTTATTTTTGTTATATCTTTTAATTTAAATCCTATTATGTTGGGATATGTTATTTTATATCCTTATTGATGTAAATTTTATGTCCATGTGATGAGATACCATTTTTTCTCTCATCAACTCATTTTTGGAATTTTAAAGTAATGTTGTTAGGCTATTTAATTTTTGCAAGGGAACTTCTTAACCCAATTTCAATTCATTGGGATAAACTTGTACATCATGAATATGTCATCCTATGAATATTTTTTAATGTCCTCTAATTTTTTTACACTTAATATCCACTTATATTGGGTGTATTTAAATTTGTCACACATAATTCTGGATATAATGGACTATTGAGACTTCATTGTTGCTATGCACCAATTCACTCTTATATGGTGTATATACTATCTTTTTCATATTACATCATGAAACCATTTATTCTCAAGATATTATAAAGTTCTCATTAAATGTTATTACTCAATTATTTTTATTCCAGATTCTCTCATTTTGTTAAAAACTCTTTAACTAAATTATCATTTTAAATGTTTTAATGAATTATTATTCTAAATAATTATCTTTAATGTCCATGTTTTTAAAATGTTTTTCAGTATTTATTTATATGTCCAATAATGTTTTAAAATTATAATTCCATTAAATTCTTCAATGTGGTATAGGAAACTTTTATTCAAAAATATCTTTTTAAATGGTTTATGAAAATGGATTGATTATTTCAATATCATGAAATTACTTCTTGTGATTTCAAATGAAATGTTATTAGTGAAATGTTTATATTTGCAATATTTTATGTGCTATTATGGTACTTAAACAGTTGATGGGTGGTTAAATGATAAACCAAATGACAGGTGGTGTCGTGATAAACCAGGATGGTTTGTTACGTTATAACCCCTAATTCATTGGGTATGTAAGTCGGCTGTATGGCTATTCCATTTAGTGATATGTGTGGAAGTCGACCATATGGTTATTCCATTTATGTATGTTTATGTCCCAATTGGCCTTTATATGTTATATATTCTTTATATGGATTTTATTTTAATCATTAGGTTACAAAATGGTAAGTATTGATCTTTTATCCAATGAAGAGTATTTATTACTTCTTAAAGGTGAAAAGTATTTTTTATGATAAAGTATTCATGGTTTACTTGTAGTTTTGAAAAAGTAAGAGTTTTCCTTCTTTGTGTATCGCATACAAAGATTTTTATGCTCATCCCATGTTTTGAAACGTTTTTCACATGACTTAAAGAATAATACGGTCAAGGATGGGATCAAGGAAAATTCATGCAATATTAAACATGTAACTAGACATGACTCTTTTTTTAAGAGTTTTTGTTTTGTGAAAAAAATGAAAACTGAGTAGAAGTTTCCACATTGTAATTTTATAAAAGAAATGTAATGGTTATGAACTAATTCTATAAAACTCTAAACCTGAAAGGATCCTCAATGTGAATTATTCATTTAATTCAAGATTATGAAATTTTTAAGGTTGGGTCCTTACAGTTGGTATCAAAGGTCAGTTTAGATAACTTTAGAGGTTAGGGTGTTCTTTAGGAATAAGTAACATTACGATAATAGTTATTATTTTAGAAAGAGACAAAGTTATTTTAGATATTGTGAATGAGTTTAAGATAACATGAATAAGCATATCTTAGTATTTACCATCCACTTAATATATTATATGATGATTTTATTGATATACTCACACTGAGATTTTTGGTTTTAGTAAATGGCTAGATCTAGTAGACACCAAAGTAATAGTGGATGTGAAGAAAACTGTGACGGTTTTCTGAACGAGAAACTGAATGAAATGTGAGATTCAATGAGGACTCTTGTGGTTCTTCTGAACCAACTATCTGGAGTTATGATTGACCACCAGAACCTTGGTGATTTTGATAAGTCATCATATATACGAGAAAAAAATCCCTATGGATGTTAAGGTAATAATCATAAAGATAAGTATGTTCAAAAACCTATGTGTTAAGAATGTGGAATGAAACACCAAGGAAAATGCTTCAAATGGGTGGGAAGATGCTGTTGATGTGGTAATGAAGGTCATAAAGCCAGAACCTGCCCTAGAAAAGGGAAGCATCTAGTTGACTCATGGAAAGGGAATGAAGTTCCATCTGAGGAATCAATTGAATGTTTTAAATGTGGTGTGCATTTTCATTGTTCAAATAGTTGTTCTACAAAGATGATTCGAGAATGGTATTACCAGGATCGTAAAAATATATGTTTACTAATACCTAATTCCATTATAATTGAGGATTAAGAAAATGATAATCACTAATGATAGGTATGGATTATTTCTTTACATTTGTTTTGACATTATTGAATCTTAGGATAAGATTCATGAATTTGTTTGTTGGAAAGAAGTATTTCAAAATAAATTGGAAAGGAATAGTTATTGGATCATGAAGAACATTGAATAAGTAAGAAGTCAACATATAAGGTATTCAAGTGTTATGGTATATTTTAAGATGATGAAATACTTAAAAGTATTAAGGATCTTTTGATGATGGGATAATATTGGAATACTTTTTATAGTATTTATAACCTTGAATTTAAGGAATAATTATCTTTTCTTTTGATTAGTAATGGTAGAATTTTATTTTGGGAGAATCTATGTTTTTTTATGGGTATATGGTGATTTGTTTTTTTATGGAAATGATTAACCTATCATATAGAATATGTGATTTTGTTAATTACACTTCAGTATGAGACTTTAAGAGTAGATGATTTTTATTTGGAGATAAATGTTAAGATTTACAGTGGAACACTATGTGTCTAAATCCTTCTGAGTTTTGGGTTACAATCTTAGTTTGGTTTATTTTGAAGAATTTTAACGACAATGTTATATTGAATGGTATTTATTGAACTTTTGGTACTTTTTGATGAATTTTGGAGATTAAGAGTAGTATTTATTTTTATAAAGGATTGTCCTTTTTTGGGATTATATGATCTCGTACTAGCCATTTTTGGTTTTGGTTATTGTCTAAAGATAGGGGAAATACATATTTGTTTGTGTATTATTTGTTTCTCTATAAGTTGATTCTTGTGCATTTGATGTGACCAAGTCAGTTTTAATACTCATCATTGCGAGAAAAGATGTGTTTGTGGTAGAATTTTAGTGTAGGATGAAAGTATACATGACAAGTAAGTTTGATTGCTTTTGTATTTAGTAAAGCTCATAAATAAATTCCTCAACTTTATGAAAAGAAACAAAAAACAAAAACTTTTTCTATTATCATTTCCTGCTAGGGAATCAAAGACCATTTAACCCATCACATGTTTTTTATTTTCTGGTGGTTAACTTTCTCCTAATCAGGTTTTCTATCACTCTCCATCAGATCTTAACCATTTGTTCTTTCTTCCATATCCATGTTTTCTTACATGGAATCCTAGTATGGTTTATCTCGGGTGAACATTGCACTTCTCTTTCTTTCTTTTAAATTGATAGTTTTACTGACTCTTTTCTGATGTGAGAATTTGAATAAAGTTTCCAGGCCCTGTTTTAAAATTGCAAAGATGAAATTCCCCAAATGAAGGAAGGATGTAACATCCCAGGTAAATAAAGAGCATGTAATTTTTCATATTTATTAATATATGGGAATTAAATATTAATTCTACTTTAAATTGGAAGTTGTTTTCAATGTCTTTCCCGATACACAACAATGGGTTTCTTTGAAATCTTACGTTACACGCTAATAATATAATATCATTATTTTAAATGGAAATTAACCCATATCTGTTGTATTGGAGGGAAGGAACAAAACTAACTGCAATATGATTACACATGCTTTTTAAATTTATTTACATTTATAAAATAAAAGTTAGAGGCTTAAAATGAGAATGAATCTAATTTTAAGAATAATATACAATAAAAGGTCAATTTACAACATTTTAATGGAAAAGCCTCTTTAAATATAGTTTTGGTCCATTAAATAAATTATATTTGACCAAATAAAATCATTCTTTAGAATGGGGACATCAAAATTTACTTTGTGTAATTTTTTGGAATTTTTCCGATAATCTTCATTTTTTAATGAATAGTAAAAAATATTGTATTTTAATTCAAAATTTCATTTTAAAATAATTTATTTATAAGGATATATTATATTTTTAATTGGTTTTAAAGTATAATTATAATATATTTTTACCATTTAATTCAATATTTGTCATTGGAATTAATTTCACTTTGAATTTGGACATAAACAAGTGGCAATCTTTTAATAGTTATTGTTTCTTAAAAACCCACGATTTGATTTAACAACAGGAATTAATTATAAAATTAATTAATAAAACATATAGGTTTTGAATTTTTTTTAAATAGAAATAATTTTTTAATTCTTAATATCAAATTTTTCTTGGGTGAATTTTTGGTATTTTTCAGAAAAACTTCAATTTTTGATGAATAGTGAAACCACTTAGTAGTAGTTAAAAAACTGACTTTTACATTTAAATGAAATTTTACCAATTATGTGAATTGAATTTTGATAATCCAACATACATGGTTATTATTAGTATGTAAAATTTGGTTCAATAAGATGAAAATATTTTTTGGTGAATAGTAATGTTTGACTTTTATTTTCCGCAGTTAAAGGTAAATAGGGTAATTTAAGGTAAAAAGGACATTATAATTATTAAAAATTACTTTAACACTTGTCCTGACCTTATTTTATGATTAATGTCCGACCATGGGCATCCTTCGGTCGATTTGGGGGCCCCATGGAGCCACTTATGAATGATAATGTCACTTTAGATTAATTAATTTAAAGTAAATGCCAAAATGAAATAAACAAATATATTTTAGTAAATTAATTTTTATATGGTGTTATATAAGTAATATTTTTGACTATAAATATTCATTGGAAATATAAAAATATTTCCTACATAATGGTTTTTTTAATAATTTTTAGACATCCAATAAATTAATTTATTTATGACACAATAATGATGCAGTGTTTACTTCATTAATAACTAATTTAAATAAATAAGATTATAAATATTAAAATAACATCCAAAATCTGTCCTATTATTATTGGATGATTTTATTTATACCATGAGTCATCTTATCGTCGACTCTAATGATTTTTGGACCTTTAGAAACCTAGTATCAATATATAATAAAATAGTGTTTTCACACTTTCTTAAAGAGCCCCTCCCCCCTTATAAAAGGAGACCATTTCTATCCAATTCCTCACACCTCTAAAGAATTTTGGATCAACCAAACTCTTCCCAATTAAGATCCCTACATCCCTCTATTCCACCTAGAATCCTTACCTTAGGGAGAAGGCACTTAAACAAACCATATTTGTTCAAACCAATGGGAGTTACCCAAATTATAGGTAATGGTTTCTCTTAACTTCTTTCATTTTATTTTACTTCTCCAAGACCTAAAATCTTTTTATTAGATTATTTTATAACATCACAAGTATCCTCAATATACTAGGATTTTTTTATGAGAATTATTAGAACTACACGTATGTATACCTCCATATAACGGGTGAAGAATATAATGTTTCTGTTGATGAAAAACTGACGCCTCACGAAATGATGATTGTTCAATTACCTCCTACCGCCTCTAATGGTGGCCATTATGATGGAACTATATTTATATATGATATATATATTTTTTCTTTATGATTCTTTATTTTCTATTTATATCATACCTTTATGGTATCCATTATGGGTAAACGCGATAATTTCACTTGAGAAAGTGCATACTACTGCCCCCTCAAAGTGATATGACTCGTTAATGCCTTATGTGGGATATATAAAGGATGGAGTTAATGATATCATATATGATATGATATAGTAATTATAATATACCTATATATCATTATTTTTTAATTCCATTAAAATTATAAATAGAAATGAAAGTAGCGTTCATGCGTACATACAGCTTACCGTATCCATGAACGGTGCATTTCATTTCTTACCTCCAAATGATATGTACTGTTATAAATATATCAATAAGGGATATATATGATATATATGATATCTAAATAATGAATATCATTCTGGATATAATGGAATATTGACAACATGGACAACATGTGAATATAAGGTGTTCATTTTTTACTCAAGTAAAAAATATCGATAAAATGAACGTTATTAACTTAAATGATTACATAATGCTTATGACATGGTAATAAGTGATATAAAAGGAATAAAAAACATTAAAAATGTTCTTAAACAAGTGGAAATTTACATTAGTATATTATTTAGGATATTGAAGAATGAACATGTCAAGTCGGACAATGAGTTAAAATATTTCTTATCTCACTTTTAATTCCTTGAGATATCCATTGTTCACCACTTATTTATTGCATGTTGTGTATTATGTACTGATGTTTGATATATATCATCATCATTATCTTTATATTCATGGTATTCTGTGATTTATTTGATGGTTATTAACTTTTGGGTCATACAACTCCATTGATTAGAATGAAGTAAGGGGTTTTCATCTCACTTTTTATTCCTATGATATTCGTGCTATATTTTCAACTATTTACTTTTCAGTGGTGTACATACTGACTAGGATTTTACTCATTGTGTAGTATACTTTATTTTATGGGTATTTACATCTTCATTTTATGATCCCTATTTCTTGTGGCCTATGTCTTGTAAGTTACACAATCGGTAAGGGAACCTTTCAACCTCCTTTTTTTAAAAGACTTCTTTTTGTTATGTCTTTTAATTTACATGTTATTATTTTGGGATATTTTCTTTTATATCCTTATTGATGTAAATTTTATGTCCAAGTGATGAGATGCAATTTTTAATCTCATAAACTCGTTTTCTGAATTTTAAAGTAATGTCGTTCGGCTGTCAAATCATTGCAAGGGAACTTCTTTACCCAATTTCAATTATTTGGGTTAAACATGTACTTATTGAATATGTCGTCATATGAATATGTGTTGATGAACTATTATTGTTTTACAATTAATATCCACTTATATTGGGTGTATTTATATTTTTCACACATCATTAAGTGATTGATTTATCTTTAATTTAAAGATACTATCTTTATAAGGGATTTCATCTCAATCTAAATTTCTATTGAGACTTCATTGTTGTTATGCACCAATTCACTCTTATATGGTGTATATACTATCCTTTTTCATATTATATCATGAATCCCTTTATTCTAATTATATAATAATGTTCTTATTAAATGTTATTCTTCAATTATTTTTATTCAACAGGTTCTCATTTTTTTCAAAACTCTGTAACTAAAATATAATTATAAACGTTTTCAAGATTTATTTTTCTAAATATTTATCTTTAATATCCATGTTTTAAAAATAGTTTTGAGTATTTATTTATATGGTCATTAATTTTTTAAAATTATAATTCCATTAAATTCTTCAAAGGGTTATGGGATAATTTGATTCAAAAATATCTTTTTAAATAGTTTATGAAAATGGATTGATTATTTCAATATCATGAAATTACTTCATATTATTTAAAATGAATTTTTTTAGTGAAATGCATATATT
The DNA here is from genome assembly GCA_963277665.1 of Viscum album. NCBI lineage: Eukaryota > Viridiplantae > Streptophyta > Magnoliopsida > Santalales > Viscaceae > Viscum > Viscum album. The sequence continues at coordinate 250,916,984 of OY728123.1, forward strand.
TGCAATATGTTATGTGCTATTATAGTACTTAGACATTTTATGGGTGGTTACATGATAAACCAAATGACGGGTGGTGTCGTGAAAAACCAGGACAGGTGGTCACATTATAATCTCCAATGCATTGGGTATAGAAGATGGACGTATGGTTATTCCATTTAATGATATTTGTGGAAGTCAACCATATGGTAGTTCTATTTATGTATGTTTTTGTCCCAAGTTACCTTTATATGTTATGTGTTCTTTATATGGGTTTTATGGTAATCTTTTGGAAACAAAATGGTAAGTATTGATCTTTTATTCAATGAAGACTGTTTACTACTTCTTAAAGGTGAAAAGTATTAATAATGATGAAGTATTCACCGTTTATATATTGTTTTGAAAAACTAACTGTTTTCCTTCTTTGTGTATCCCTTACTGAGCTTTTTATGCTCATCCCAATTTTTGAAGTGTTTTTTACAAGACTTAAAGATGAATAGGGTCAAGGATGGGATCATGGAAAAGTCATGCTATCTTAAACATGGAACTAGACATGACTCTTTTTTAAGAATTTTTGTTTTGGGAAAAAAATGGAAACTGAGTAGAAGTTTTTACTTTGTAATTTTTGAAAAGATATTAAATATTTATGAAGTAATTCTCTAAAACTATAAACCTAAAAATATCCTCAATGTGAATTATTCATTTATTTCAAGATTATGCAATTTTTAAGGCTGGGTCCTTAAAGTAGACATCGTATTCCTAGAGAAAAAGGGAAATATCATTTGATCTCTATTACTGATTATGGATACAATAATGATGAGGTGAAATATACAATTTTCAACAACTATATAAATTCTAATGAATTATTTGATTCTGGATTTGAACCATTTGTTATATATGAATTATTTTAATGGTATCGCAATACCACCACAATGATTAGATGTTGAATTAAAATTGAAAACCCTTAATGGTAGGATGATTTAATCTCAAATCTAGGACTCTTTTACAATTGATGTTTATTGTAATTTGATTACAAACAATAATTTATTATCCCTATGGTTTAATTTTATTTTACTATACTTATGGATTGGATTTATTTTCAAAATACCAAATAAATTACCATGTAATGAAATTCACGTTTGATATTTTGAACCAAAATATGATTGTCTATCAATGTGATGATATGTAATAACATTTAATAGAAATAAAATCCTTTATAGGGTTCATGGTTCTTAATCATAAGTAGTGTTTATCCTATATGGTTGGGGAGAAAATAAATATTAAATATTTTCCTATTTTATGGGAACTTGTAGACGTATTTCAAGAATAGTTTCCTATAACACTACTGATTTGTAAAGTAAATTTTTTTAGAGAACTCATAGGTGGTTCTATAAATATTTTAAATAATCCATTCAAAATAGCCTCAATTGAGTTGATGTAATTAAGAAGCAACACCAAGTAAATATTGAAAAGGGTTTACATTTTTCAACGGTGACACCTATACATACACTTTCACTTTTTGTTAATAAGAAATATAGATAAATTTGATTCTTTGATGATTATCAAGAACATAACAAGATAAATATAAATAAAAAGTCACATATAACCTATACTAATGATTTTTTTTAATTAATACAAAGATCACAATACTTTTACATGATATTCTTTCATTCTATTAATCATCAATTGATGGTTAAAATGAGGATATACCCAATACATTATTCAATACAAGGTGTGGATGATATTAATTTATAGCGATTCTATTTTGTCATACCAAATCCATTACTATATTAATTAAATTAATAGAATTAGTTTTTAGAGATTACCATGATTTGTTTTTGGAATAAATTATTTATGATACTATAAAATATTAAAAAAATAAATGATGTGAATGATGATCACTTGAGGATTAGACTGAATGTAACATCCTGGGTAAATAAAGAAAAATACATTTTCATATTTATTAATATTTATCAATTAAATGTTAATTTTATTTTAATGGGTATTCTATGTTCGATGGCTTACCTAATAAACAACAATAGGTTTCTTTGAAATCTTACGTTGCACACTAATAATATATTATTATTATTTTAAATGGTACTTAATGCCGAGTCATTGTACTGGTGGAAATTAATAGAACTAACTAAAATATGATTATATATGTTTTTTAAATGTTTTTACATTTATCCAATAAAAATTAGAGGCTTCAAATAAGAAAGGATTTCGATTTTAAGCATAAATACTCTAATATTAATTAAAGGGCCGATTTACCGCATTTTGATGGTGAACCCTCTTTAAATATATTTTTGGTCCTTTTAATATATTATATTTGAAAAAATAAAATTCTTCTTTAGAATCGGACATCAAAATTTACTTTGGCTAAAATTTTGGTATTTTTCTGATAAAATTTATTTTTTTGATGAATTGTGAAAAATACTGCATTTTAATTCAAAAATGTGTTTTAATCTAATTTATTTATATAATTAGATTATATTTTTAATTTGTTTTAAAGTGTAATTATAATATATTTTTACCATTTAATCCAATTTTGTTCATTATAATTAATTTCACTTTGAAATTGGACATAAACAAGTGTCAATCTTTTGGTAGTTATTATTTCTTAAAAACATGCTATTTGTTTTAACAATGGGGATTAATTTTAAATTAATTAATGCCACTTTTATGTTTTGAATTTGGAAAAATAGACATTATTTTTGAATTCAGAATATCAAATAAAGATTAGGTTGATGTTTTTTTAATTTTATGAAAAACTTCAATTTTGATGAATAGTAAAACCACATAGTAGTAGTTTAAAAAGTGAATTTTTACATTGTAATGAAATTTTACCGCTTTGTGGGTTGAATTTCAAAAATCCGAGATACACGGTTAATATCAAGAAGTAAAATGTGGTTCAATAAGATGAAAATAATTTTTGGTGAATAGTAACTTTTGACTTTTATTTAACGCGGTTAAAGGTAAATAGGGTAATTCAAGGTAAAAATTATATTATATTAATAAAAAATTATCATAACACTTGTCTTAACCTTATTTTATGAGTCATGACTAACCATGTGCTTCCTTGGGTCGATTTTGGGACCCCATGGAGCCACTTGAGAGTGATAATGACTCTTTAGATTAATTAATTTAAAGTAAATACAAAAATGACACAAACAAATGTCTTTTAGTAAATTAATCTTTACATGGGGTTATATAAGTTATATTTTCGACTATAAATATTCATTGGAAAGATAAAAATATTTCCTACATCATTGTATTTTGTTTATAATTTTATGACATTGAATAAAGTAAATTATTTTTGACACAAAAATGATGTAGTGTTTACCTCATTAAAAAATGATTTAAATAAATAAGATTATAATGATTGTATTATTATCCAAAACATGTCAAATTCTGATTGGATGATTTTATTTCGAATATTAGTCATATAATATTTGACTTTAATGTTTTTGGACCTTTTGAAACCGAAGATAAGTTTATAATAAAATAGTAGTTTCACACTTTCCGAAAGAGCCCCTCCTCTCCCTTATAAAAGGAGACCACTTATAACCAATTATTTACACCTATAAAGACTTTTGGATCGTCCAATCTCTACCCAATTAAGCTAAATATATCCCTCTCTTCCACCTATAGGCCTTACCTTAGGCATAAGGCACTTCAAGAAGTCCCTTTGGTTCAAACCAAAGGGAGTTAGCCAAATTAAAGGTAACGGTTTCCCTTAAATTCATTTCTTTTATTTTACATCTCCAACCCCATGAACTCTTTTTATTCCTTTCTTTTGTAACAACACCAGTATCTTCAATATACTATTATATTGTTATAATAAGGTTTTGAGCTACATTTACACACACCTTCATCTAATGGGTGAAGAACGTAATGTTTTTGTGGATGGAAAACTAACCCCTCAGGAAACAATGATTGTTCGATTATCTTCTACCACCTCTTATGGTGGCCATTATGATGTCACTATTTTTATATATTATGTATATTATTTTTATTTTTTATCTATGCTTCTTTAATTTTAATTTAAAAACACACCAATATGCTTTCCAATATGTGTGACCACGATAATTTCATTTGAGGGTGTACGGACTACCGCCCCCTCAAGGTGATATGATTTGTTCATGACATGCATGGAACATATAAAGGATATAGTTAATTAAATTAGGTAAAGCATATATCATTTGATATTATACTGGAGTTATAATATATTTATGTATAATTATGTTTTAATTCCATTAAAATAAAAACTATAAATGAAAGCATCGTTCATGTGTACGTACGGCTTACCGTCTCCATGAAAGGTGCATTTCATTTCTTGTCACCAAATGTTATATACTATTATAAAAATATATATATACTAGATATAATATATATATATATGATATCTAATTCATTTTAATCATTCTAGAGATAATGGACTTTTGACCACAAGGACAAATTGTAATTATAAAATGTTCATTTTTGACTCATATTCTGAACATCAATAAAATATCCAATATGAACTTAAATAATTAACTAATTATTTTAGAAAGGAAATAAGTGATATTAAAGGAATAATAAAATTTAAAAGTGTTCTTAATCAAGTAGAAATTAACTTATGTTTATTATTCTTTAAGAATAAGAAACACACAAGGCAATTCGGACTTGAGGTAAAGAGTCTCTTATCTCACTTTTAATTCCGTGATATTTCCATGGTTCACCACTTATTTATTGCATGTGGTATGTATACTACCCAGGATAGTATTCATTGTGTAATATAGATTTACATAATCATTTTATGATCCTTCTTTCATGGGTGTATATTTTATAAGTCACCAAATCGATAAGGGAATTTGAAATTTCAATTTCCACTCATTTGGATTTACGCATACTTCATTGATTATTTTACTCCAAGATTATGTATGGAATCACTATTCATTTTCTTACGTCATAATTCCCACTCCCATATTTGTGGATATAATTTTTACACGAATATGTTTGAATGTCATATGATTGATTTAAACTGAATATCCAATAATATTGAGTGTATTTATATTTTTCAAACATAATTATGTCATTGAATTATCCCTAAACTAAGGATACGGTCTTTATAGGATATTTCATCACAAATTACATTCCATTGAGGCTTCTTTGTTGTTATACACCAAATTACTTTTATATGGTGTATATAATGTACTTTGACATAGTATATCATGAATACCTTTATTCTCATGATATTAAAAAGTTTCAATTACCTCAATTATTTTGTATTCAAATATCTCTCTTTTTTGTTATGAACACTAACTAAAATATAATTTTAAAATGTTTTAAAGATTTATTATTCTAAATATCTCTCATTAATTCCCATGTTTCAAAAATGGTTTTATGAATTTATTTATATAGACATTAAATTTTTAAAATTAAAATTCCTTTTAAATGTTTCAAGGTGGTATGAGACACTTTGATTCAAAGATTTATTTTTAAATGGCTTCTTGAAAAATAGTGTGACTTTTAAATGTTTTCAAGAAAAAGGGGGATATTTATCTTAAATAGTTTTGATGATTATTTTCATCTATGTAAATATCCTTCATTATTCTCGATTGAGGTTAATCTGTTATAATACAATCTTCTATATTTTATGGAATGAGTTATGTTTGACTGTGGATGTGCTTTTTTTATACCATTAATGGTTTGTGGATAAAGTATTGACATTTTGTATGCTAGTTTTAATATAAATGTTTATGTTATGTTTCAAACTTTTCATATGAGGAATGCATTGGACATAGTAAGTGATAGGTGGATCCCGCTATAGCTACTTGATGCAGCGGTAGGTCTCATGAGACAAACTAGTGTCTTGGCATAAGTCCTTGGAAAAAAAATTATTTGTAGTCTTAGCACGAGGCCTTGACTGTGCAGTTATGAAAGTCTAGAATTATCCATTCTCTCATTATGAGATTAGTTATTACATGTGATTATACTATTAGTAGAATATCCATGTGCATGTTAGTATGATAATTTTTTATTTTTTTCCAAATTATGTTCAAGTTTATGTTTAAAAGGCTTTTTTTATTACACATCTTGCCTTAAAAGTTTATAGCTTTTTCTAAATTATTTACCCTTACTGAGCATACGAGCTCACCCCTTTCTCGTGTTTCATTTTACCATGATCCAAAGAAGTGTTTTATGATTGATATTCAGAGTTAAGGTAAGGGAAAAATCATGTTCTAAAAAGATTATTTATTTTGTGTTGTATGGTAGAAAGTGTAATGTAACGTTCATGTATGTAATCTATTTTCCAAGACTGATAAACTGATCGGTCCTTTGGGACTTGATTCCTTGTAATCAAGCCAATGTATTAAAATAATTCACCAACTCTAGGTAACTGTGGTTGGGGTGTTACACTAATGACATTAAGCATTAATAATTTCTATAAAAAAATTCAAGTTTTTATTTTGGAAAAAAATGTTTCATTTTTTGGTCAAATAATTTTATCTAGTTATATGTCAGTTGACACATTAAAGTCATAAGTTATTTAATTTTGTCCCATACCAACCACAGTGACTTGGTTTCTTATTTTTCTTAGATTGTCTAGAAATTACCAATTCTTTGTGGAAAATTTTCCATGGCTATTAGGTCTACATACTAAGTCATCTTATAATAGAACTAAGTTACTTTGGAAATATGAATATAAAGAAATGTTCTAGGAACTAAAGAGAAGTTCAGCCCACACATGTATTCATTAGCTACCCTATAATGGATTAGTGTTTTGGATCATTAGGGATACATCCAATAATGTAATGGGATGTATCTTCACACAGAATGTTATGGTGATACCTTAAGCCTCACAAAAATTGTAGGTTCATGATTATAATTATCCAATTGATGATTTAGATTTAGCTATGGTAATCTTTTAAATAAAGATATAGAGGAATTATATATTTTTATAGAGGTATGATATATATATTATTCATATATTTTTAAACTGTATATTCACTCAAAATGAGATGAATATGCTCTATTGAATATGGATAAAGTTTATTAAAGATGATAACTACTCAATACATTACCTCCATTTGGGAATGAGAACAAGGTGGAAGATCATATGAATCAAAAAGGACTTTATATATTCTATATAATAAGGAAAAAAGTTATTATATTTCTATATTTTCAATGCATGGATCTATAAATCATATATAAAGGGGAAATTTGAAATTTTTTCAAATGAGTGTTCAACCATCTATCCATGTAAAGAATAAAGTGGCATAGAAAGAAGATATGGAATTGTAGAAGAAGGTCAAGAATTTTTCTAAGTAGAACCTAGATTTTTATGGAATGATGTGGTTTCATTATAATTTTTCCCATTAAAAATATATTTTAATAATGTGTTATTAGATGATTCTCAGAGTTCATAATTATTTATTCATCCTTGAAGTATGAACATGTATAGAGATAAAAAAGAGATTTTTTTTGTTGGAAAAATGAGAAGAGATGTTTAAATTTAAGTATATCACTTATTGGTATGTTGGTATGTTATGGATGAGAGAAATATCTATAAAGTGTTGTTATAACTATTAAATATTCTAGAATAGAAATGAAAAAAAACAGCCATGAATTTTTTTCATCATAATCACCAAAATTCATAAAGGATATATTGATATATGGGTTTTAGTAAAACCCTAATGGATATATTGATTTAGAGTTTTGATTTAGTACTTCTTATCATCCTCATATATATGTCTAGTTCAATAGTAATAGTAAAACCCTAAAGGATATACTAAGTTATTATTCTATGTACTTAAAAGGTTTTTGGGATCAACACCATCCTTTTGTCAAGTTTTCTTACCACAATAGATATCACTAGATTATTTAGATAAATAATTACTAATATATCCATAGAATGCAGTGTAGAACTCCTAAATTCTAGCATAAATATAGATAACGAAAACTATTAGGACCTATGGTAGATGATTAAATGGAAAATAATTTAATATCCACTCATGACATAATAAGTTTTCTCAATGATGATAAAAACGTTATGTTGAAAATCATCTATGAAATCAGGAATTCAAAGTTTATATGACATTATTCCTGTGAATATCCCAATGAAATATAATTATGAGATTATGTAATAAGTAAAATATAATCATCGGGTATGTTTTCCCTTTTGAGATTTGATATCTATAAATAGTGGTAGCTTATCTCTAAGTTCATCCTTCGAACCACTCTCATGTTTATGATGTATTTTACGTATCCATTTTGAGGAAGTAATTACCTAATCAATAACATTTACTGAACATGTTTGTTAATGAAATGGAACATTGTAATTCTTATGAATAAAAAATATTAGATATATTTATTATTAGAGATAAATTAAAACAAAACAAGTCTTCTCACCATGTTAATGTTTTCTAGAGGAATAAAAAATTTAAAATAGCTACATGGGAAGTAGAGGATGTGACGAAACAAAGATACCATATTTTATAGTATTATAGTCATGTAATTTATAGGGTTATATTCATTTTAAATGGGTTATAATTTAACAACAACCTTTTTTATGATCTATTTTCTAGAAAAAATAAAATTAATCTCTTTGATAGCTTACGATATATGGAAACCTAATTCAAAATTAATTATAATATAGTATATTGTTATGAACTATCCATTAAATTGGTGTAATTAATAGGAATAACCACATTTCAAACATATGTATAATTTTTGTATATTAATCATATATATTATTATAAAATCCATTATCGACTTTAAAAAATAAGTTTTCCTGAAAATGGGTTTTTTAGATTTTTAAGAGAAAATAATATAATTAATTATTTCCATTTCTCAAAAATTTATTTAAAAACATGAAATTAATTTTTTAAATAAACAACTAAAACTTATCTTATATTGAATTTTTAAAATACATTTAAAAAATAATTCAATTAAGAGTGAAAAATATAGATTTTAGTGGAAAATAGTGATTTCTTTAATGCACTGAAAAAGATCCATTTTTTCTTAAAATTTATGTGAAACTAAAATTAGTTCTTTAATATTATTAAGAATCCAATTATGGTAATTTAATTTTTTTTATAATGTTTTCAGTAACAAAAACTCTTATACATAAGAAAACATTTTTTCTAATAAAAATCATTTTTTTCTCGTTCTATTAGACTTTTATATAAGAAATTTATGAACATTAAAATTTTGATTTTATAAAATGGATTATATATTTATAATTATAATTTCTATATTTTTTAATGAGTTCACTTTCATTATTTTTCATATTTAATAGTAAATGTAATAAAAAATTCACCCTAGTAATAGTTAAAACGGGATTACAAGGGGCATTAAAGCAAAAGGTTAGGGTAAATATAACGATTAAAATTTTATAAATCATATTTTATGACCATATATCAACCTCATCATATCCAACCATTTCGTATTTGTCTATTTGGATGATTTCTTCCATTATAATGGTTTTATTGTATTTTAATCATTTAATAAATCTCTTGTGTGTCCTCTTCACCACTTATAAAATGACACCCCTACATTATCTTATTTAAAAAAAATGAGTTCCTTTTCCTAAAGAAAACCTTCCTAATTATACTCTATACTTTTCTATACAATAATTAGTGGTTTTTTTCATTTTAAAATACCATTCAAAGTGTCCTTCATAAAGGATATAAAAGAAGTTAGCTGAAGGAGAGGTAATCATCTTAACAAACCTATTTCAATTTATTTCTACTTATACATCCCCGAAATGTATATTCTTTATTATAAAATAATAAATTATTTAACTTAAATATAATTAAATTATATTATTGTCATTATATCATCAATATTCACCCTTTTTTCCATAACATTTGAAGTTAAAGTATCGCTCGTACAGACATGTGGATTACCACCTCCACATAGCAATACAATTCATTTTACATTATCATATTTATTTGGTGTTTATTATAATGGGTTTCATATTTATATATGATATTTATGACATTATTATTATTATTGAATTATAATATCATATCTACCTCCATAATTTCCAATCCATTGGAAAATAATAATGTCACTCATGCGTACATGTGGACTACCACCTCCAAAAGCTGTGGGATTTGTTTTTTATTTATGATTTACATGGATGGTAATAAATATATATTTAATGATTACGTATGATATATAAGATATAATATTTATTATATGAATTTGAATTATTATTTACATATCTTTCATTCTATCCGTTGAAAATTGAAAGGAGTGTTCATGCATATGTATGGCTTACCATCTCCATAAACAGTGTCATTCATTTTTATATCTCTATCCTTTATGGATGAATCTAAATATTTATATATTTAATATATATGATATTTATATAATTGTTAATATTTTTAGATGGTTTAAAAATCATGAAAGTGCATAGACATGAACTATTGAACCATATTCACATAAAAAAGGAAATATTTAACAGCCAAAATCATTGATTTTAATAAATAAATTTATAATAAATAAATGATAAAATGTTATAATTAGATAGTATATGATAATTTATATATGAAAATTATTCTATTATATAATTATAGTAATTTTAAATTTATTAAAAATGAGGTTAAATATTTTTTATCCCAATTCAAACTCATGGTATGATATTTATGTTGCAATCTAGTTGTTTATCCATATTGTTTATGATAATGTTATTTATGATGAATTTAATGACCTATATCTCAAGAATCAGATAAATTTTCATGCCATATATTTATTTCAGGATATTAAATTTTTTCCTATCATTTTCATCTATTTAATTAATCAAAATTCTAAAATAATGATTTTAAGGAATGCCAACATTATTTCTTTTTTCAGTCAAAATTTCATTTTATTCAACATCAATGCTTTCTAAACATGTTTTAACCAACGTTTTTATTAATTTTTTATGTTTTTTTAATGTCATTTTAACAAATTTATAACTTCACACTATATTATTTCAAATTATTCATATTAGTTGTTTCTAGATGTGTTTTTTTAACTTTTTACTAATAATTTGGAAGAAATATTTGTTTATCATACACAACATGAAAGGAATTTCACAACATCATTACCACTCAATTCTTTCAATATTCCTTTATAAATTTAGTATGTTGTTTTTAAATAAAAATTTTCCTTAATATTTTTTAATTTCTTATATTTCAATATATTATTTAATAACGGAAAGAATATTTTTATAAATATATATTCCAATTATAGTTACCCAAGACTTTTACAAGTATTATTACATGAATGTTTAACATAATATTCCAATGATTTCAACCTGAATATCGTGATCCCTAGTGTCTTTGGAATAATTGGGTCACAATACATAAAATTAAACTAAACATAAAATATATATTTTATTTTATATAACGATCTCCCTTATCTATTTGATATCCTAAAACATCATTGGATAGCCTTGGAATACATAAATTTAAATAGTGAGATAAAAATCTCCATAAAGGAATAAACATGATAAGGAAATATAACATATAAGTAAAATGTATAAATTGATATAATAAAAGGTAACGCTAATAAGTAATTATATGGAATCATAAAATGAAAAAAGGTATGAAAATATCCTAACAACATTGAAAATGTGGAAAAAATGTAATAATGCATAAAAATTTGTCAATGATAACTTCCTAGAAAATATCATATGGTGGAAGATGTTCGATAATGGTTTAGGTTAACTCCCTAATCCCATACATAATATTTCACTAGAAAAACGATTTACCCAATGCACTAGAGCACTATCTTAGTGCACCCACAATAACATGTTCATTATTATTGTTTCTTAAAAATGGAACCAATCATAAGGAATAACCATATAAATTACTCATATAATGAAATAGGTATTATAATCATAACTCTGATTATAATCAAAGTATATTTATTAAATAAATCATTTGATAAAGGATATTATGGAATGTATTACCATGTGAAATGATGGGATAATGTCCTATGCATATATGTAAGACACACATATATATAATTTGGAAGCAATATGTTACATATAAGGTTATTTTTTAGATAAAAATGTATTAAAAATTACACATGGAAAATGTTTGGATTAAAATAGTCGCTTAACATTAACAACACATATTTAAAATCTAAAAATTCCCAAAAATTAAAGAAAAAACATTTTATGAAATGAAAAATTGAAAATTTTAATGCTCACTTCATACCATTGAGTTATCATTATGATTGGAAATTCTGATTATTTCATTTATGTTAATGGAAAACATTCCTTTAATTTTTTTTTAAATATATAAAAAATTAAGTTTCTTTAAAAAATAGTAGAATTATTTATTTAAAAAAAAATAAAAAATGTAAATATGGTAAAAAAATTATTTGTTAAATAATTAGTGAATAATATAAATATGTTTTATATTTTTTAAGTGAATATAGAGTCATGGAAGAGAATTATTATAGATCTAAGTGAGTATACAACATAAGTATTAATTTCCAAAAAAATCGTGATGTGTATTTATTCAATAAGAGAAGAAATAAAATCAAAACATGTAGATATCATTTATCAAAATATGATAATATAACATATTATGTTATGAAAATAATTATATATGGTTTAACCTAAATAAACCTTGCAGATAAACTATGTTGAAAAAAATGAGATTGTAACATAAAGCCTTTACAGCATTGGTAACTTTTGAATGAAATAACTTTTTTTGAATTAAAATTAATTTTAGCATATAATAAAATGAATTATTAATTATTCTTGATATAACATTAAAAAGGGACTATATACAAAATATAATATAAATTGTACTTTAATATTAAAAATCGCCAATTGAAAGGAAGTTGAGATGGAATCCATTATCTTGAGTTTGAATTTTCACATGTGTTATCCATCATCATGAAAAAAAACTAATGAAAATTAATTACTTTATTAATATTATTTTTCTTTTTTATCATTCCATCTACATTACTTTTATATAATTTTCTATTCATTTACTTAATCTTTTCTATTCAAGTTGATCATTTTGATGATGTTCGACTTAGATGTTGAAAATCACTATAGAAAGTTGACTAATGTAAAAGATATTATTTTTTAATAATAACCATAACATTAATCATTACATAATTAACATTTTTTCGAATCCATTATAATTTTAAATCAAATAATGAAATATAATTATGAAAAATGAAAAATGTTATAATCATAGAGACGGTAGGTCCTATGTATTCATGAGTAACATTTCAATTTTCCCACGAAAATGATCAAATGATTTAAAGTTTAATTTTATCATTATATAATTATAATTATATAATAAATATTATTTTATTTCTTTAAATACACTTATATATAAAATCCATCTGATACATTAAATAAAAATTAATGGCATCACTTCATAGTGGTGGTAATCTACACATATGCATGAATGAGGTTATCATTTTTCTAAGAATGGAAAGGTAATAAAATATAAAATTTATATAATTTATATAATGAAAAATATTTCTTATATATATATATATATATTTATATATTATACATCCTTAAAAATATACGTGAGATGCGGTGAGGGAAAAATAATTACATTAGTTCTCGAGGTTGTGTTCTATCATACACACGAAGGACATTTTCATTTCAAATTTGATGGAACATGATATGAATATAAGGTATGCCATTAACATAATAAAATATCAAAATTTGGGATATACTGAAGTTATGAAATCTCCATGGATAAATTATATTTTCTGGTGGTGTAATTAGATATAAAATAAAAATCATATGTCAATAATGATACAAATTTTTTAGAAAACCAGCTACGATTTTCACACAAAGCTTCCCTATGTTGTTATTCTTATCCAAAAAGTCCTCTAGAGGATTGGGAGGGGAGTATAAAAGGTATTTAGGTAATTATTTTGAGAATCAAAAATCTCCTACATTTATTACAGTAATTGCTAGGGGTGTCCTTTTTTATGTGGGGGGACCTGCTATGAAAGTTTCTAAATGAATAAAAAATGATAAAGTCGTTCCCAAGAAAAATGCAATCAAATGGCCATATATAAAATTATGGGATAGGATAAGGTTGAAATATTTCAGTAAAATTCAATTCATATAAGATTATTTGGAACTATATCTCTTACCATTTTGTGTAATGCCTCCAAGCCCCCTCATAAACTCATTTAAACCATAATTGTGATAATTTATTTTTAGATCTTTTACTATTCATTATAAAAACAATTAGGTTGAACTTTTTTCATAATATTAATTAGGATGATTCAAAAAATGGAATCAATTTTTAAAAAAAACAATTCATATAATTTCTAGAAATCAATTTAGAAATGAACCCACAAAACATGTCAAAAAATGATTTTTCTCGAAATATATTTTCCATGAATATGATGATCTTTTGTTAAATCTATGACTAGTAATAATCAACATATTTATTTCCATTTATATATATATATTATAAATTTACTTTATATATTTCATTATTATGGTTTATTTTGATTAAATAAAATAGATATTTTTTATAAACTTAAAAACGGGTTTTAGAAAACTATTTTATAAGCATAAAAATAAAATTATTCAAAAAATAGAAACTAGTGATCCAAATGAAACTATTTATATTATTATAAATATAAATCTTCATATGTCAATTTTATATCAAATAAAACATATAATTTTTATTTTAAATTACTTGATTTACTGGAAAGAAATTCGAGTATTTGAAAAATCTATAAATTTCACTATTTATTTAAAGTCATTAATTTCAGAAAAAAACCCAAAAAATTAATCTATGATAATTTAGATATACTTATTTTAAAAATTTAATTTCATTCAATAAAAAATATAAAATTTCACAATTCAATTATAATATTTTCTCACAAAAAGTAAATAAAAATTGTTTTTAAAGAATGCATATTTTATGAACAATAAAATGAATTTATTGAAAATTGAGTTATTATTTATGAAAAATTTATCAATGCATTTATATATATTAGGTAAATTATATATATTTCATAAATAATAAAATCACAGTCTTTCCCACCAATTTATTAGTAAGGACACAACAGTCATGTTTAAATAGTAATATTTCACGGTTCAATTAGGGTAGATGCTTCATATAGTATAAACTATAAAACATAGTTTCCTTACTAAAATAGCTTCATTTAAAATTATTCTCCCCTTTAATAAATTTAGTCATCATAGTTTAAACTCAGGAATTGTAAATACGGGTTTGACATTTGAAAATACCATTTTTGAAATTTCACATCATAGAAATGGTCAATAAAAAATTCTCTTGAAATGAGGGGAAAATAAACATAGAGGTCATCAAATAACTATATTTTTAGGTAGAAGATGTTTAATCATAAGTGATAATGTATACATTTTGATATAAAGTATTATCCAAACAATTATGGAGTGAGCTAGAGACCATTGATCATAAGAAATTTAATGATCATGAAAATGTTATTGACCAAAAAAACATATATTTATGTGGAGAAAAAAGGCTATTAATTCATTTAAACAAAGGTTATATGATAAATATTTTGTCTTATTATCCTTTTACACGAGTTAAGTCTTTAATTTACCATCTAGACCATGAAAATAATGAAAATAATTTCCTAAAAGTAGAATTTCACCCCTTAATAAATTTTACCCAAAATATCATCTTCTTCCCTAAAATATGTGTATTTATGATGATTTTGTTATTCCAAATTCACTAAAATCAACTTATAATATATACAATAATCTATAAAAGGATAAAAAGATATTATATCTTATCATTAGCCATTAACATAACCATAATTGTTGGAATAAGGTAAGACAATTCCTAAAATGAATAATCATTCATATGATGCAATAAAAAATTATTCTCATAATCCTTAACAAAAATATTGAATTTTTAAATTAGTTCAATTGAAAAATAACTAAACATAAAATTATTCAAAATATTCCTGACTAATATTAATACCCATAGATTTGAATGATTTTATCACATATTCATCCAATAAAAATTCAACATTTTTCTTCAAATAAAATCAATCACTATTAAAGTCTCCTAAAAAAATGTATATAATATAATCATATAATATAGTATTTTTAAAATAAACGGAATCTCAACAATTAAATAGTAAAATCATATTCTATTTCAGAAAAAAATAGAATTATTAATTGTTCCATGATTTTTATAACAAAAAAATCCTTGATAAAAATAATTATAAAAATTAATTATCATTTCCAAATACATAAATAATTTCAGCTCAATGATTGGTATAATGTATGTCCTTAATTGGTCAATTAGTTTACCCCTATTAGAGTTTACTGAGTTGAATAATTCTTATGTTTTCGATAATTATGAAAATGATCTATAAATTGATCTCTGGGATAAATTTTATTACTCTCCATTGAAATCAATATTTTTCCTCACAAATTCATTGATCTACATACTTTTTTACACATATAAAATTATTTTATGCTCCCTTGAATCATTATCATGGTTTTATCTTCTGAAATAAATGTAATGAAGGAAAATGTCCCATCTTTCCTATAAATTCTCCTCTTTTTGAAATTTTATAGGACTTCATTATCTTATTATTTAGTGAGTCTAAGAGTAGGTCATGTTTCTGAGGATAATAATATATCATGATAACTAATTAGAAATAATAAAAATTTAATTCATTTCAATAACCCTCCCAGTTATTTTTCTTAGAATCATTGCATTTTCCCTCACATTCAATATTTACACAATTCCTCCCGGTTCCATTCATTCACAAAAAAGTCATCATGTGAGAAATAATATTCATAATCTTGAAAAATAAATTATAGTATGTCTATATCACGAAACCTTATTTTAACTCTATTAAATCATAAGTTTAACCTAGTTCATCCATCATTATCACCTATTTAGATAATTCCTACCATTTTATTTGGAAAATTTGAATTAACGAAGAAAAATTCCATAGGAGAGTCGAACTAGATGTTAAGTAAGTGGACACTCACCATGTATTTCAATGATAGTTGAGATAAACTCAATAAATGCATTTCAGGGATATTACACACATATATATATTTTGAAAAAACTATGTCAAAAAATTATTATCCAAACATAGAAAGATTTCTAGGAAAACTACATAATATAAACCTCACCAATACATTTTGATTTATTCCTATTCTGATAATTTTTAAAAGGGTTTATACTCCATAAAAATAACTTGAATTTTTTCTAGTACCAATTATAGTGACCCAATCCTTTTACACAAATTATTACATAAATTTTAAAAATAGATATCCAATTATTAAAATACAAATTTCATTATTCCTAGTGTATTTGAAAGACTAGGTTAAAAATAAATCTAAGGGAAAAAATGAAATCCTTATTTTATCCTCCATAAGGATCTATTCACTCCATTTGAGCTCCTAAAACTATATAGGACAACATGGGGTATACATACAGGAAATGGGTGAGATAAAATAGCAATAAGAAAATGAACATGATAAAGAAACATAAGATGAGAGTCAATAATATAACATAATATCATTAAATTGAAGGCTTGTGAATATTAATAGGGAATCATAGCATAAATAACATATTATAATAATATCTTAACCACATAAGAAATGTGGTAGAAAATTATGACCTAAAATACACATGATTCAAGTCTAACTTTGAAGAATATATCTCATTTTTTAAAATGATTGGTATTGTATTAGGTTTACTCCCAAATCATATACATAACATCTCATGATATAATATCTTTATCATGTGAATTATTAGACAATTTGGGAACACTCATCACAAAATGTTCATGATTATATGTTCCACAAAAGGAAATCAATCATAAGTAATTATCATAAAAATTACCCCTTACATGAAATCAATTTAATATTCTTACCTCTTGTGACATCACATCGCTTACCTTGAGGTATTTATATTCCACCATGTCATTTCCCTTTTTTTGGGTGAATTATTGGAATCCAAATGACAGAGAGAATGTTTTGTTGAAAATGACATAATGTTTGGGGATGTATGTTTTTTAAATTTAATGGAGTCTTGGTATAAATGAGTTAAAGGATTTCAGGGGTCTCTATAAGTTCATAGAAATCCAGTGTTGGCTTCGGTTTTTCATATGGAACTATCATGATTCAATTTTATATCGAGATTACTGACCTTGTAAAGAGACTACACACTATCAAATGGTCGTTGAAAAGACACCATGAATATCATTCAAGGAATGAATTTTACACACTTTGTATATGGATTATAAACTATGTATTTTATAAATAGGGTTTTTAATAAAAATAAATGGGTTTCTCGATGTATTTTAATGTAATAGAATACATGATGTGTAACTGGATTATGTGTTGTTTTATTCTCATAATTTTTTATTTTCTGGAACCATATGACTGATTTGTAATTGTATTCATCCATGGGCTTCTTTTACCTCAACCTGGGATCTCTCCTAGACGATTTTGGACACCTCTGATCCTTTCAAATTATTTCGTCCAATGATTGAAAATCATTTAATTTTCAGTGAATTTCTTTAGATCTCATGTGTGATATTTTTTAGAAGGTTGGTCATTTATTTGGTTTTGGCGTGACTTGAGAGTTTCTTCAAGGGAATCCATTATCTTCGTTGCGTTTTTCCTTATAGTTGGATCTTATTGTAAAAATGTGAGACCCAAATTTTAGGTTTTGGGTTTTGAATCTAGCCTAATTTGGATGAAGTTCATTTATATGATATTGAGAAATTGTTCTATAAAAGAAATGGAATGACTTATTGATGGATTTTTATGTTTGGAATATGGGTTTATGATAAAATATCGATTTCCCTAATTTTGTTAAAAGAAAAGGTAATTTTCACAAAATTGTTATATGAATTTAATAAATGGTTTTCAAAGTATGCTTTTGATGAATTGGCTTTGAAAATAGAGCAATGTAAATCCTTTAGAACATAGCTGGGATGTGTAGCTTAGGGAAATAATCCAGGAATTATCTAGTTGTCCACTAATGTGGTGTTCCTTTGTTCCTTAGTCTCATTGTTCTAGGGAATTAATATTTACATTTTCATTGGATTTAATCATGGGGTGTTTAAAAGCTCTTTGGATATATAATCCAAGGACTTGATTGTGAACTATTCATTGATTCTCATATTAGTATTATTATAGAATATATAGTAATAATATTTAGTGTGATATTATATATTCATCTAATTTGTATTATATTTTATTTTCTATGGGATATATTCTTTGATATGATTTTATATTACTAATTTTATAAATATATATGAAATGATTTGAAACTATTTTATATGGATTGTTTTTTTTAATGTTGAATCATGTTAAATTAAATATTTTACGATGATTTTTATATGAAAACTATGAACTAATTATCATAACATTTTATATTAATGTTGATCATGGTTATATTATTGTATAGATACATGATATGGAACATGTCACGACCCATCCTCGGGGCCCGTGCTGTGACTACCCCAAGCCCACCTTCTATGGGCCAAGGGATGGCGACTAGCACCAAGCTGTAATTCCCGGTAAAAAGGGAAGGCATTTCCTATGAAAAGTAAACAAACACCACAGAGTAAGCAAGCAGAAGTAAACACTATGTAAAAACGGGTACAACAGTAAGTGAGGAAAAATAAGTGGGCCAGAATACAAACCCAAACTGAAAGTAAAGTACAACTGAAAAGAGAATACAACAACTGAAAGTGAAGCCGCAGCGTCGAGTCGTACACTGGAAGTCCCACCTGAAGGGTGGGTACAGATAGCCTCCACAGCTCCTTGGGTCCAGTCGTCTGCTCCGAGTACGTCCCACCCAGTGGTCCACCTCCAGGTACCGACCTGCTCCGCAAGCCTCAACCACGATCAGTGTTGTCCGTCGTCTGCAACCAACACAATGTAGTGCGGGCATAACCCGTGCTGGGGTGAGTATAAGCTACTCAGTAGGGACCCCAAGACCCCCGAAGGTCTCCCAGAATCAAGAGAGGATAATCCACAAAGGAAAGATACAATTACAAAGTAACATCCGACACTGCATAGGTATATGACCATACATATACCTAAGTGCTCAATTCCAGTTCAGCTCCAACATCCGAGCCCAAGTACAACCAGTCCACCTAGGAAAACGTAACCCGTTCCACATAGGAAATCAAAACCCAAATCCATACAGGAAAGAATAATGTAATCCACACAAGATATCAAGTCAATCTTATCGAAGATAAGGATTGAAAGTCAAGATTTAGCTCACACAGGTATACTTCTTCATAAGACGATAGAAATGATCAGATATTTCCACTGCTTCATCTAATCCGTCAGACCCACATAGGAAAAATAGGTACAAACCCCCACAATGTCCCACAAAGGATCGATAGGTAACTAACCCCCGCAATGATCCACACAGGATCGGACCCACACAGGATCTGTAGGCGTTGCCCCACACAGGACTGCTGAGCGGTGACTCACACAGGATCTGACCCACACAGGATCAGTAGCACTGATCCATGTAGGATGGCTGAGTTCTATAGTAGTCTCCATCGAATCCACGGAGTATTTCTGCATAGTCTTCATCGTCGTCGCAGTCGCAGCCAGCTCTAGGGTTCCCGCACACAACAAGCGCATTCCAGAGGGTTCGCTCTACAAGCCGAGGGGATGATACATCAACTGGAACATAGTCTGGAGTGGATGTATCCAATGGTACCATATCATCAATAGGAACTCAACGTCACAGACGGCGCGTCAATCAGACACTCGGTCTGAGAGTTATTGGCTTTTTTGTCCTAGGGGCCCAGTTGGTTTTTAAGTCAAAACAAACCCGAGTGTACTCCAACTGCGTCCAAACTTCGAGTGGAGTAAGCCAAAAGGTCCTTATCACTAAGAGGAATCCAACAAAGTCGACGGCACGTCAATCGGACGTCCGGAGCTCAAG
Organism: Viscum album; assembly: GCA_963277665.1. Lineage (NCBI taxonomy): Eukaryota > Viridiplantae > Streptophyta > Magnoliopsida > Santalales > Viscaceae > Viscum > Viscum album. Next base: position 250,937,884 of record OY728123.1, read on the forward strand.
TTATAAGTGTTTCCATTTCGAGGTCCCGGTTGGTTTCGTGTACGAACCAACCCGGCCGAACCCCAAGTACTCCGAAACCTTGAGTATAATATATCAAAACGGCCGCCTTAATCCAAGGATATCATTTCCGATGAGGGTGTTTCGATCGGAGGTCTGTAGTCCATGTTATGGGCAAAAGACCGTGAGAGGTCTGGAAGTGGGGGTTTCGGGCCTGGACCGACCCGGCCCGAGACCCCTTTGGTCGGCCCAAACCGGGTCGACCAGACCCCTGGGTATGGCCCGGCCCGGCGCTCTGGCCAGGGCCATGTGGCTCAGCCATTTCGGCCGAGCGGATGGGGAGTGTGGGGTGGGACGCTAGCCCCCGCCAGCTTGCAACCGCGGCCCCCATGGGGGCCACTCCTTGTCAACGGACGCGACTGAGCGCCGCGTCCCGCCTCCCTCGGTCCCGCACGGTGAAGCCGCGGCGGCCCATCCTGGGGGCGCGTCGGGCGCCGCTGCCTCCTAGCAGCCGGCCGGTGCCGTCCGCTGCCTCCGACCGCTGGCACTGCCGTGCCAGCGAGGTGCGCCGGCGGAGTGTTCCGTGGACCACCGGATGAGCTCCGGTGGTCAGTTTTTCCTGTCGTCTTCGCCAACGGCCCTCCTGGGACCGGTTCTTCACTGAGAAGACCTCACAACGCTCGTGCAGTCTGCTTCATCATCGCCCACCGATCCGCACACCAAGAACGAAGAGACGGTGGGTTCAGACTTGTTTGTTGGTCTGCACCCACCGCATTAGCGATTTAAAAAGGATTATGACAAATTTTAATCGCATGATGATGATATAAATCACATAGATTTATTTGAACCAAAACACCTACCTCAAGTTTCATCGAGCGAGGGTTCGTCACAGAAAAGAACGTCGTGGAAGTAGGCGTCGCGAAAGGGGGATTGTCACATCACAGAGAACGAATGTCACAGAAGAAGCGTCGCAGAAGAAGCATCACGGAAGAAGGGTCGATGGCATCACGGTACATGGCACCGCGTAGTCGATCTCCGAGGATTCGGCGTTCTTCATCGGAGATCGGTGAGTTCTTCGTGTTCTTCGCGTTCTTTGCGTTCTTTGCGTTCTTCGACAAAGAAGATGAATATCTTCAAGCCTCCCCTCTTTCTCTTAATCCTCTCTCAACACAACTAGCCTAATAAATTAAGAGTTCTCTTATTTTATTTCTCAACCCCTGCATTTTAAAAATTCAAAAACGAATCAAACAATTAATTCAATTAATTGCAAAGTTTAAACTGCCCAAATTAAATGAGGTGTTTCATAACAGAAAAATGAAAGGGTTGACTTCCAATTAGTATGGGGTGGGGGTGAGATACCTTAATAAAGGAGGGGGGTTAGGAAGAAAAGAAATGGTGGGGCTCATGTGGGCCCCACATCACAAATATCCTACCAAGTGGGTAGGATATTGTGGGTCCCACATCATCCAATTAACTTAAGATAGGCAAAATAAAATAGAAATCGGTTTCACCAATTTTATTTTATTCCTTAACTTAACCCCAAAAATTAAAAACCACACTCGAGAAAATGCAACCCTAGAAGAGGTGTTTCTAAGAAAATACTAGCGTTGTGATTCCATCGGTGCCGTCGGAATTTGATTCCGAGTACCGGTTCAAAAGATAGAAAAACCCACTCATTCGTTCACTGAACATACCCAAGCTAAACTTCAGAAAAAGATTCCAGGCACACCGGGCCTCGGAATTAGGTGCCGTCAGAATCTGCGTTCTTGTAAAATTCCCAAGAAAATTAAGAAGAAAAAAATTCCTTGCATTTTTTGGGTCTTTACATCACTCCCACCTTAGGGCTTTATGTCCCCGTAAAGATACATCAAAAAATAGGGAAACAAATGTGGGTATTGTGCATGCATCTGAGCCTCCCGCTCCCAAGTGCCCTCCTGGAGGTTCCCGTGCTGCCATCTGATGCGCACTAGAGGAATCGATCATCCAAGTAGGACCCACTCTTGTTGATCCTCGATCTCTACTGCGACCTCCACAAAAGTCACCCCATCATCAATGTCCATCTCCCCATGGTCAATGATATGTGTCGGGTCGTGCACGTATCTCCTCAGCTGGGATACGTGGAAGACGTCGTGCACCCGGTGCAACTGAGGTTGTAGAGCCAGGTGATAAGCCACCTCTCCAATCCTGATGAGGACTTGGAATGGTCTGATTAAGCGTGGAGACAACTTTCCACCTTGGCCAAATCTCTGTAATCCACGTCAAGGTGAGACCTGCAAGAAGACATGGTCACCATCCTCGAACTCTAGTGGTCTCCACCTTCTATCAGCATAATACTTCTTCCGGCTCTGAGCTGTCCTCATCCGCTCCTGGATGACCTTGACCTTCTCTGTCATGGCCTAGACCATCTACGGTCCCACAAGTGCTGACTCCCCAGGGTCTGTCCAGCACAACAGTGATCTGCAAGGTCGGTCGTACAATGCCTCGTATGGATCCATCCCGATGGTAGAGTGGTAGCTGTTGTTGTATGTGAACTCCACTAAGGGTATGTGGTCCTCCTAGCTGTGACCAAAGTTGAGGACACATGCACGGAGCATGTCCTCGAGAGTATAAATGGTCCTCTCCGTCTGACCATATGTCTGAGGGTGAAAGGCGGTGCTCAGACGTAGCTGTGTCCCGAACTCCTCCTGTAACCCCTTCCAAAGCTGGGAAGTAGAGTGAGCATCTCGATCAGAGACGATAGATGATGGAACACCGTGAAGCCGTACAATCTCCCGAACGTAGAGGCTTCCCAAGCTCTACACTGAGCCCTGCTCTCTGATGGGTAAGAAGTGAGCCGACTTGGTGAGTCGGTCGACAATCACCCAAATGGAGTCGTGACCTCTGGAAGTGCATGGAAGTCCAGTCATGAAGTCCATAGATATCTCGTCCCACTTCTACTCCGGGACCTCCAAGGGTTGTACCAAGCATGCTGGTACCTGGTGCTCTACCTTCACCTGCCGATAGGTGAGGCATCGAGAAATGAACTCTGCCATAACCTTCTTCATGCTTGGCCACCAGTGCTGTCGTCTGAGATCCTGTTACATCTTCGCCATGCCAGGATGTACCGCCAAAGGGGAAGTGTGAAACTCTCCCACCACCTCCTCCTGTAAAACAACTGGAACAAAGGTACATCGTCTAAAAAGGACGACGTGCTCTCCTCTTATAGAGAAACCATCAGGTGCATGTCCTGAGGATATCTGCGCACGCCGTGTCTCACAGTCAGCGTCCCCACATTGTGCCTCTCTGACCCACTGCAGTATTGGAGGAGTGATGGTGAGTGACTAAAGGAAGGCTACTCCATCTCTATCCACAAAGGATATCTGCAAAGCGGCTAGCTTCTCTGTCGCCTCCCCAAGTAGTTGAATTCTCATCCTCCCGCTGAGTTAATCGGCTACTACATTCCCCTTTCTAGGGTTATAGACTATCTCAAAGTCATAGTCCTGGAGGAACTTGAGCCATCGCCACTGTCTCATGTTCAGGCACTTCTGCAAGAAGATGTACCTGAGACTCTGGTGGTCCGAATAGACTGTAAAGCGCTGGCCCATCAGATAGTGTCACCACATATTCAGAGCGAATACCACTGCTGCTAACTTCAGATGATGGGTAGAATAGTTCTGCTCAAACTGCCTCAACTGATGTGATCCATAGGCGATCACTTCCCATTCCTGCATCAAGACTCATCCTAGTCCAGTCCCTGATGCATCGCAGTAGACTACGTACCCTACTCCCTCCTCCATTAGCCTCAAGATAGGTGCACTGGTCAATCTCTGTCTCAGCTCCTGGAAGCTCTTCTGACATCTTTCTGATCACACAAAGGGTTTCCCCTTCTTCTTCAAAGTTGAGAGTGGTGCCGAAACTCTGGAGAAGTCTAGTACAAATCTCCGGTAGTATCCTGCTAGTCCCAAGAAACTCCGCACCTCTGTCATGCTCCTGGGTGGCTCACAAGATAGCACTGCCTCGATCTTCGCAGGATCCACTACAACTCCGGCCTCAGAGATGACGGGTCCCAAGAATTGGACCTTGCATATCCAGAACTGACACTTCGAGAGCTTAGCATAAAGCCGGTGCTCTCGATGTGTGTCCAGTACAACCCGCATGTGGTATGTGTTCTCCTCCTCAATCATCGAGTATATCAAAATGTCGTCGATGAAGACCACGACAAATCGATCGAGGTATGGATGAAATATCCTGTTCATGAGGCCCATGAAGACTAATGGGGGATTGGATACGACGAATGGAATAAACAAGATCTCATAGTGGCCAAACAGACATCTGAAGGCCGTCTTCTGTACGTCCTCGTCCCGAACTCTGAACTGATGATAGCCTAATCTGAGGTCTATCTTTGAGAACCACCGTGCTCCCTTGAGCTAATTGAAGAGGTCATCAATCCTCGGTAGTGGATACTTGTTCCTCACTATCACTTGGTTTAGGCGAAAATAGTTTACACAAAGTCGCAATCTCCCGTCCGCCTTCTTAGCGAATAATATCGGGGAAGCCCAGGGTGAAACACTGGGTTGGATGAATCATTTCCCCTACAAGTCCACCAACTGTACCTGTAGCTCTCAAAGCTCAGCGGGAGCCATCTGATATGCGGGGGTGGATATCAGAGCTGTCTTGGGGTACATATCAATATAAAAGTCTATCTCAATTTGAGGAGGTAGTCCTGGAACGTCATCGGGGAAAACGTCCGCATACTAATCCACCACTGCAGGAAAACTAGGACTCCGCACCTCAACTGCTCCTAGGATGAGGCTAGCCAACTGATGAGTGATGGGTTGTCCTCTCCTCTGTGGGAGTCCATCCTGTGCTGTGAAGGCTCCCTTCTCACCGGTGAAGGTGAACATGCTCCCGTCGGTGCGTACACATCGCACCTTGCACCTAATACAGTCAATCTGAGCATGGACTTTAGACAACCAATCCATTCCCAAGATGACGTCGTAAGGCCTCGACACCGCTACAAGAAGATCCCAGCCAAAGCTCTCTCCTCATAGAGTAAGCCCACACTGCCAGCACCAGTGCGTAATCATCGAGTCTGCTCCCATAGGAGTCTCTAGCCGTAAGGATTGAGCCAACGACTCCGTCGAAATCTCCGAGCTCTGAACAAGGTCAGCATCTATGAAATAATGACTCACTCATGTGTCTATAAGAACTGATGTAAGGGTAGAATAGACACAGATAGTACCTCTAATCATCTCGAGCACGCCGTGGTTGTAGGCCTCCGCTACCTGAAGCTCTGCCTGTCTCTACTCGCCAGCTCCCTATGGTCGGGGTGGACCTCCTGGTGGTGGTTGTGGTAGAGCCTTAAAGCGTCGCCCACCACCTGCTGGTCGGACAGCTCCTCTGCCTCATCCGCCTGCTCCCTGAATACCACCACGGTAGACCCTCTGCCTCTGCATGGGTGGCCCCTAAACGGTCTGCTGCTCCTCGGCACGACGGGTCGGGTAGTCACGATCCATGTGGACCTGCCCGCCGCATGCGTAGCACTGTCTACCTCTCGAAAGACTAGCTCTGCGCTGTGTGCCCCGCACTGCTGAGCCAGTGTCCTGAGGTCGTCTGCCTGAGGGTATCATCTACCTGGACCCATGAGTCATCCATCGACTAGCTGCTGTAGAAGACTCTTCTACGTTCCACCTTGAGGTAGGTCTCGTTGTTGATGCAGGCTCAGCAAGGAAGCTCTCGATCAGAAGGGCTCACTCCAGTACCCTTGCCTGTGTTGGAATGGTGAGGGAGATTAGTGATGCCCTAATCTCATGCCTCAATCCCTGCTCAAAGGTCTGGGACCAGAAGAATGGGTCTCGTACCATGTCTATCGAGTAGCGTGAGAGATCATTGAATCTCGCGGAGTACTGGGAGACCGTCAAGCTGCCCTGCCGTAGCTATAGAAGCTCATGGATGTGCACCGCACGAAGGGTGGAGGGGACGAAATCCAAGAGGAAGAGGCTCTCAAAGTCCGTCCAAAGGAGAGATGCCTCATCGTGCACCTGGATCATCAAGCTCCACCATCTGCCTGCTGCCGCATGCAGGAGGCTCGCTGCGAGGATCACCATGAGGTCTGCTGGTGTCCTCACTAACCTGAAAACCTGTACAACTGCCTCTAGCCAAACATCAGCTGCCTGAGGATCCGTCTCCCCGAGGAACCTGGGGGGTCACTAGCGCTGAAACTCGTACAGTGCACTAAGGTGACGTGCATCGTCAGTGGCTGGGGATGGTAGCATTGGTGGCTCGGCGGGTAAAGGTACCACTGGTGCCTCTGCTGTCAAAGGGAGATGTACCGAGGCCACATCGCTCGGTGGGTTGTCGTCACACACAACGCTCGGACCCCTAGCTGGCTGCCATTGTGGGGCCATTCTGTTTATGAAACAGGTATTCCACGGTCAATAGTATACCTGGTGAGCTAAAACAAAGTAATCACAATGAAAACATGAAACACACAGGCAATAAATGTTTTCGTGTATCAAGCCGAGAACCAGAGGTAAGGGTCCTGGTGTATGGATACGTCGGCCGCTGCACCAACACTGGACTCCCTGGTCTGATAACCACACTCAATACCCTTAACACTATTGCTTCACATAGAAGAAAGATCAGAGTCCAAAGTTCTGCGATATAACTGAACTCCTCTTATACCAATTTGTCACGACCCGTCCTCGGGGCCCATGCCGTGACTACCCCAAGCCCGCCTTCCATAGGCCAGGGGCTAGCGACTAGCACCAAGGTGTAATTCCTGATAAAAAGGGAAGGCATTTCCTATGTAAAGTAAACAAACACCATAGAGTAATCAAGAAGAAGTAAACACTAAGTAATAATTGTGTACAATAGTAAGTGTGGAAAAGTAAGTGGGCCAGAATACAAACCCAAACTGAATGTAAAATACAACTAAAAAGAGATTACATCAACTGAAAGTAATGTCGTAGCGTTGAGTCGTCCATTGGAAGTCCCACCTGAAGGGTGGGTACAGATATCCTTCATAGCTCGTCGGGTCCAGCCGTCCACTCCGAGTACGTCCCGCCCAGTGGTCCGCGTCCAGGTACCGACCTGCTCCGTAAGCCTCAACCACGATCAGTGTTGTCCGTCTTCTGCAACAAACACAACATAGTGTGGGCATAGCACGTGCAAGGGTGAGTATAAGCTACTCAGTAGGGACCCTGAGACCCCCGAAGGTTTCCCAGAATCCACAAAGGATAATCCACAATGGAAAGATACAATCACGAAGTAACATCTGACATTGCTTAGGTATATGCCCATACATATACCTAAGTCCTCAATTCCAGTTCAGCTCCAACATCCGACCACAAGTACAACCATTCCACACAGGAAAACGTAACCCATTCCACATAGGAAATCACAACCCAAATCTACACAAGAAAGCATAACGTAATCCAAAAAGGATATCAAGTCAATATTATCGAAGATAAGGACTGAAAGTCAAGATTCATATCACACAGGTATACTTATTCATAAGACGATAGAGATGATCATATATTTCCACTGATTTATCTAAGTCGTCGTACCCACACAGGATTGTTAGGTACTAACCCCCACAATGACCTACAAAGGATCGATAGATAACTAACCACCGAAATGACCCAAACAGGATCAAACTCACAAAGGATCTGTAGGTGCTGGCCCACACAGGACCACTGAGCGCTGACCCACATAGGATCTGGCCCACACAGGATCGGTAGCACTGATCCACATAGGATGGCTGAGTGCTATAGTCATCGCCGTCGAATCCATGGAGGATTTCCACATAGTCATCATCGTCGAAGAAGTCGCAGCCAGCTCTAGGGATCCTGCACACAACAAGCTCATTCGGGAGGGTCGGCTCCACGAGCCGAGGGGATGATACATCAACTGACACATAGTCCGGATTTGATGTATCCAAAAGTTCCATATCTTCAACAGGAACTCAATGTCATAGACGGCGCGTCAATCAGACTCCCGACCTGAGAGTTATTGGCTTTTTCGTCCAAGGGGCCTGGTTGTCTTTTAAGTCAAAACCAACCCAAACATACTCCAACTGCGTCCAAACCACAAGTGGAGTAATCCAAAAGGTCTGTCTCACTAAGAGGAATCCAACAAAATCGACGGCACGTCAATCAGACGTATGGAGCTCAAGTTATAAGTGTTTCCGCTCCGATGTCTCGGATGGTTTTGTGTACGAACCAACCTGGACGACCCTCATGTACTCCGAAACCTTGAGTATAATATATAGAAACGACCATCTCAATCTAAGGATCGCATTTCCGCTGACGGTGCATCGATCGGAGGTCTTCAGCCCATGTTATGGGCAAAAGACCGTGAGAGGTCAGGAAGTGGGGGTTTCTGGCGCAGACCGACCCGGCCCGAGACCCCCTAGGTCGGTCAGAACCGGGTCAACCAGACCCGGGTCCGGGTATGGCCCACATGGGTGCAGCCCGGCCTGGCTGCTGCGGCCCGGCCCGGCCTAGGCAGCTGGCCCGGTGCACTGGCCAGGGCCAACTTGCTCGGCCGTTTCGGCCGAGTGGATGGGGAGTGCGGGGTGGCATGCTGCCCCCCGCCAGCTTGCAACCGCGACCCCCATGGGGGGCCGCTGCTTGTCAACGGACGTGGTCGAGCACTGCGTCATGCCTCCCTCGGTCCCGCATGGTCGCGGGACAAGCGGCCTGCCGCCGCGGCTTCAGATGCGGAGGCCCACCCCGGCAGCGCGCCGACAGAGTGTTCCGAGGACCACTGGACGAGCTCCAATGGTCGATTTTGCCTGTTGTATTCGCCAACGGCCCTCCCGGGACAGGTTCTTCACTGCGAAGACCTCACAACACCCGTGTGGCCTGCTTCATCATCACCCACCAATCCTCACACCAAGAACAAAGAGACGGTGGGTTCGGACTTGTACGTTGGTCCGCACCCACCGTGTTAGAGGTTTAAAAAGGCTTCCGAAAAATTTTAATCACATGCCGATGATATAAATCACATAGATTTAATTTAACCAAAACCCCTACCTCAAGCGTCGTCGAGCGAGGGTTCGTCATGGAAATGAACGTCGCGGAAGTAGGCATCGCGAAAAGGGGATCGTCGCATCACGAAGAAGGAACGTCACAGAAGAAGCGTCGCGGAAGAATGGTCGATGGCGTCACGGTACATGGTGTCGTGTAGTCTATCTCCAAGGATTTGGCATTCTTCATCAGAGATCGGTGCGTTCTTTTCATTCTTCGTGTTCTTCACATTCTTCGATGAAGAAGATGAAGATCTTCAAGCCTCCCCTTTTTCTCCCAATCCCCTCTCAACACAACTAGCCTAATAAAATAAGTTTTTTCTTATTTTATTTCTCAATCCATGCGTTTTAAAAATTCAAAAATGAATCAAATAATTAATTGAATTAATTGCAAAGATTAAACTGGCAAAATAAAATGAGGCATTTCATAACAAAAAAAAGCAAGGTTTGACTTCCAATTAGTAGGGTTGCGGGTGTGTTACCTTAATAAAGGAGGGGGGTTTAGGAAGAAAAGAAATGGTGGGGCTCGTGTGGGCCCCACCTCACAAATATCCAACCAAGTGGGTAGGATATTGTGGGTCCCACATCATCCACTTAACTTATGTTAATCAAAATAAAATAAAAATTGGTTGCACCACTTTTATTTTATTCCTTAACTTAACCCCAAAAATTAAAAACCACACCCGAGCAAACGCAACTCCGAGAGAGGTGTTTCTAAGAAAATATCGGCGCTGCGATTCCATCAGTGCCCTCAGAATTCGATTCCGAGCACCGGTTCAAAATTTTAGAAAAACCCGCTCATTCGTTCACTGAATGTACCTAAGATAAACTTCGGAAAAAGATTCTGGGCACACCGGGCCTTGGAATTAGGTGCTTTCAGAAACTGTGATCTTGTAAAATTCCCAAGAAAATTAAGAAAAAAAAAATTCCTTGAATTTTTTGGGTCTTTATAGAATACCTATGTGGGAACCAACTAAGCCTGTCAGAACATACCTTATGTAACCCTGTAATGGTTCATAGAACTTTGTATGCATTTAGATAAAGTGAAAGGTAAGGAACTATAGTGAGTCGATATGGTTTTCTATCAGCTATGCCTTGGTAGATGGTTAGGATATGGTGGGAGTTTAAAAATTCAATTTCATGTAGTAGGTAGTTTCTATTTTAGTTATCCTTTGATGTATCACATGTAATTTTGAATTTTCTACATGCTTTGAGTTGTAACATTCCAACATTCTTATTTTAGTTATGGAATATATTTATCTCTTCCAATATTTCTATTTTTTATATGTATAATATATTGTTTCATTATGTTGGGTTAAATAATACCCACTAGTTTCTGTTTCAGTCCCATGTGCTTTTCAGCAACCCTTAGGTATTGGTAATTTCATTCAGGTTTATGGTAGTTCAGGTTAGGTACTAGTTTTAGATGGTATTCAAGCTAGGTTCATCAGAGTTTGGTATCATAGGTGGTCATTTATAAATATTCCTTGTCTTGGGATGTTTAGTAGATAAGAGATAGGATTGTGGAGACATTATAGTTAGGTTTCAGTGACTTCATATCCAGATCATTCTATAATTAAACACAAGTTACCAATGGTGTTTGGGATGGGTTCCTCCAATTTTGAGATCCTAACATTAGTCTAATTTTTTTGTTATAGTTTTATAGTTTGAATAAATATTATATTATTGTATAATAATTTCTTATATTTAAGTGTGAAATTTTTTTAATCCAATACAACTTCAATGGGTTCATCGGGAGGGTGCAGTAGATGACCATCAAGGGAATCCTTTTATAGATAATAATATTTTTGAGGTTATCATACAGGTAGTTCTTTCAGTGGACCAGAATGTATAGAAAATAAATAATGTAGTTTTTTTTGTATATGTTGGAGCAATATCAGAAACTTATTGATCATGGAAATTCTGAAATCAGAATCCACTGTCCTTTAACAATATGAATAAACCTCAGGAGTTGTAGGACTACCTATACATGATCATTCATATCATCAATTATATGGAAATAAATTTCAGTTTCTAGGTGAATTTAGTGTTTTAAAGACTTGAGGGTCCCAATAAGTGATGGATGGATTCGATGGTAAAGTAATATAGGCATATGGGAGTGGACTAGAAGGGTTTCAAGACCCTCTTCATTAAGCTGTTTAATATAGAGTTTTATATGATGGAGAAGCCCCCTAGTTACATTCTTTGTAATATAGAGAGTGTTTTGTGTCGAGGTACAACAATAAGTTTTATGAGAAAGTTAAATTTTCTCCATAGGTATTAAGTAATTCCCAACTAATATCTTAAAATTACCTTCATAGGTAATGACTGGAAAATAGATCATTATTATTCATGCTAAATCCTTCAATGTATATGAAGATGGTAGATAGGGAAATGATGGATGATATGAAAATGGTAGGAAAGTTTATATATTATACCCCTTATCGTTAACTCATGGTATGATTTAGCGGTACACACAGGGAAAAGATGAAATGGAAACATCATCATGGGAGTGGTAGAGGTGCTTCTTAAAGGAAGACCTCCTCTACACCCTCAATTATAGCTAGAAGTGTGCCTCTAACTTTCTACCAGTGTGGGAGAGATATACACCCCTGAAATTATTTTCCTAAATATTCAAATAAGTTTAATAGTTTTGGAAAATGTGGTCATCTGCAACATTTCTATTAGGCTATGTCTACACCAAGATATGACGCCGAATTTTCTACTCTAAAGGATAAAATGGCATTGTCAGATGCTTCATTGAATATAGGGTGCCAACTCTATCCCTCATGAGTGAATCATCTTCATGAAGTGCATGATTTTCTGGTGGAGGTATATATGATTATATCATCTGTGATTGGAACCATCCTTATTGTATCATTAGTATCGATTGATTTATATGATATTAGTTCTTCCCACACATTAGTATATTGTTTTTTATTTATATTATTTCTCTTATAATGGATATCATGTCCTTTATTTTTGAATTACTGAAATATATTTGTAAGAGTAATGATCAAGATTTTATGTTTCCTCTATCTCTGCTATCAATATCTGATGCAGAGTAAGTCTCAAATTTCCTTATTCATAATCTGGATCTATTTTACATTGTAATCAAGATGGATTCTACTGTCTCACACCATGATGAGGTATATTGATATTACTCATGTGCCTGATTTCTTGTGGATTATGGGAGCTAATAGGTGTTATAGGGAGAGTGGAATCTGAGTTCTAGTCATATAGGACCTTCCACCCGAAAGACCTGGTGTTTATTTTCTACTATAGTGATTTATCCCCATGTTTTTAATTTGTTTTTTGATCTTCCCATTATTGTTCGAAATATTCCTTAAATTTTACCAAAATATTTCTCCAATATTTCTTTGAGAGGGAGTTATAGGTTACAAAAGACCTATTACCTAGTGAACAGTTGATGTTTATAACATCTTATTATATGAAACTAATGTAGTAGAAAGAGAACAAGATCTAGTTGGATGATATGATAGAGAATGTTTTTATTCTCCCTAGTGTTTCTCCTGAGGTAACCCTTTTCCTCTTTTTAAATAAGCAATATAGTTAACTATAATTTTGTTTGTACTATCGGAATTTGAACTATCTGATGGTAAAGAATGAGTATCATTTTCCTCTTATAGATTATCTTTTCAAGAGTTAAAATAATAAAAGTGGTTTTCTCTGTTTGATCTTTTGTTTGGTTTTCATTATCTCAGACTTCAAGAGTCTAATATACCAAATTTTTCTTTTATGAGTAGGTATGGCTCTTATGAATATCTTGTGAGGCCATTTTATATGATTAAAACTCATTCAGTTTTCATCACATTGATGAATTAGATATTTCATGAGTATTTTGACACTTTTGTAGTAATTTTCATGGATTATATTTTGGTTTAGTCCAAATCCATTTTTGAGCATTTGAACTATTTTATTTCGGTTCTAGAAACCCTGATGATTAACAATTTTTATTGAAATCTTCCACAAAAATGTTTCTAGATCCAAGAAGTGAAGTTCCTAGGATACGTGATTTCTGATCATTATTTATCAATTGATCCTGAGAAGGCGAAGGATATATTTCCATATGAAGTACCACATAATGTCATTAATATTTATATCTTCCAAGGTATTACTGGATATTATCAATGTATTTTTTAATGATTTCTCAAATTTTGTGTCACCTTTAACTACTTTTACTAAGAAATTGGTGAAAATAAAAATGGATGAATATTGTTAGTATTCTTGTGATGAGTTGAAACAACTCTTGATAAACTCATATAATGATCTTACCTAATCTTGATTAAGGGTATTTTGTTTTATATGATGCATTCATGCTAGTTTTGGTTTCTTGATTGTATAGGTTAATCATTTGGTGGCATAAAATTCTATCCATATTTGACTAGATGAGATGATTTATCCCACACCTGATTTAGAAATTTTAGTGGTTATGAATTCTCTTAACTGTTGTAGATACAATATTTTAGGGGAGAGGACCACATAATTTTTCGAACATAAGATTCTGAACATTATCATTTATTATATATAAATGAATCACATACATAGGAAACGAGGGGAACACCTTCAGATATTTGAATTCAACATTGCATACACCCTAGGGAAGTGGAATATTGTCGTAGATGCACTCAACAAAAATGCTCAATCACATGATACTTTGGAATAAATGGAGTGAAAAGTGAGGGGAATATTCACTTAGTTGTACATATATTCTCTATAGGATATTTTAGGTATGGTTCCCAACATTATTCCGTTTGAATTAACTCTCCATTAGTGCATTATATATAGTCTATAGTAGGATGAAGGTTTCATAGGAATTCAAGAAACCTTATATGGTGGGGATATGGTTTCAATATAGCTTCTCTCTTTCGATGGTATTCTCAGTTTAGAATATTGAATTGACTTCCTAGAATGTATCTGGATGTCAGTTTTTTTCATACCTTTTTCTGGACCATTCATCTAAATACTGTGAAGAAGTATTATGATATGAGGCGCTGATTCTGTTGGCCGGGTATGAAGTTTGATTTTTTTTGTCCTGTTGTTGCACCTAATAATAGATAAAGGCATATAATTCGAAACCCTTTGGTTTTCATTATACTATTAATGTTATATTTTAGAAATGGGATGAGCTGTCCATGGATTTTTTTGTGTTGGATTACCATAGTCTTTTTGAGTTATGAATGCTTCCTAGGTGGTTATTGATTGATTCACTGCTATAAAACTAGTCTATAGAAATTGACATATATCCAGGGTTCTCCAAACTGTGTCTATAGATATTTTTACCCATTATATATCTATGATATTATAAAAAACCGTGGATATATGGTATATTTTCAACGGATATAGAGATTTTTCAGTGAAATCGTATATATAGTGTTTTTATAGCTATATTCCCAGTTTGGAAAAACAATGGCTATAAAGAGTTTTTTAGGGCATTTCAACTTTTTGTGTAAAATGGTCGCTATAGAGTCTTTTTCCAAGGGTTATAGCCACAATTTGGGAAAAATCATGGATATAATGTTTTTTCCTAGGGAAATAGCTGCAGTTTGTGTAAAACCATGGCTATTGAGTATTTTTCCAAGGTCTATAGCCATAGTATGATTAAACCAATTGTTATAGATTGTTTTTTGAGATATATAGCCATGGTTTTTCTAGACCATGAATATAGAGTATTTTTTCTATTTTCAATATATGTGGTTCCTCAAAACCACGGCTATAGTCTCCCACCATTTCTCGAGAAAAATATTATCCCACGAAAAACTATGGGAAGGGTTATAACTATGATTTATATGATATAGACACAATTTTTTATAATATATATTAAAAAATATATACCCAAAGTCATCCATTTTATATTTCATAGGCGGTTGGTGGTAATAGTGGAGGTTCATATATCAATTCTGGTTGGGAACATATAATTTTTGTGCTATAGCCATGGTTTAATTAGGCTATAACCACAGTTTTCCACCATGGAAATAGCTATATTTACATGGTGGAAAACCATGGATAATTCCCAAGTTCCACGATGCACAGCTATGGGATCTATTTCTATTATGAAAAACCTTGTAAATAGATTAAAAAACCAAGGACATAGATTTTATCTATAGCCAGGTCAATACGTCCCATGGTCAGCTGGAACTACGGATATTGTTTACAGCCATGTTTTAGACCTCTATAGCCATCATTTTGGGCAATGGCTATTGCCAAAAATTCTACCTATGATTGAAAAACACAGATCATTTAATTTTTATAAAGGAAACATGTAATATAAAGATCTATGTATGTGGTATATGTAGAATATTAGGCTGTTACATGGGATTCTCTCATCGATTTTTTCAGATAGGGATCTTAGGATTACATCAGCGTTCTAGAGGAGTCTATAAGAGGTGATGCGGAATTTGGGCCAGATGAGTAAAACTTTCCATCCAAAGAATGATGTCCAAATTGAGTATCCTACTTAGAACCTGTAGTTTATTATCAAAGCTTTTGTCTTGGATTTTTGTGGATCTTTGGATAGAAATATGAGACTTGTTGAGTTTTATCATAAAACTATTTATAAAAAATTGATTAGAATAGATCCCTTTTAGAATTTTTATAGTCACCCATAATGATCACCTCTTTGTTGGGAATTGGTGATCGAAGCTTCTCTAGTGGTACCAAGACTCGTTGAGGAGATAATAATGATGATTTGGTATATATGTTAGTTCTTGGATACATATCAAAATAAATAGAAATTTGATGAGAATCAAAAGCATCATCCATTGGAGTTTTCTATGGGTGAATGGTTTTTTATGAACAATTGTCCTTTATTTGGTCACCGTCCTATTAGAAAACAAGAAAAGTTGGATTTGAGATATTTTGGACTGTTTGAGGTCACTTAGAGATTTGTACGGGTTTCTTATCATTTGGAATTTCCTGCTCAATTTAAAGAAATTCTTGATTTCTCCATGTACCATAGATCCATAAAAACTATCTATAAGCCTCTCATGTTGTGAGTTGGAAGGAGATTATGTTAGAGATAGATATTTTTTTTGAGAAGCTAGTGGAGGTCATTAATGCGTAATAGTAATTCATGGGATGTTGATTCCACTGGTCAAATTGGTATAGCGGCATGGATCATATTATCTCATGACATGGGAGCATGAGTCATTTATGAGGGACTAGTGGACTCACCTATTTTATAGCCATTATTTTTCCACATGACTTCACAAGGTTGGAATGTTTTATGGTGGGGAGTTTGTAACCTTAAATTACCCACTTTTAGGTATTTGTATTCTCTCTTATAATTTCCCTTTTTATTTGGGGAAGTTTTGGGACTCTTGAAGATGGAGATCTCGTAGTAGGGTAAATGAGCTAAAGTTCAGGGATGTATATTTTGTTTGAATTAATGGTGTATGTGTATAAATGTGTTAACGGGTTTTTAGGGTTCCCCTTGAGTTCAGAAAATTTCACAGTAGGTTTTCTTTTTTCATAAAAAATTGGAAAGAATACTATCTATATGGAGATTAAAATATAGGTAACGGTATTAAATTCCTTGTAACTATCACCATGTAGATGTTTCGAATCACGTTCAAGGAGTGATGTTTACATGTCGTGTATTTTTATTTCACACTATGTAATTGTAAAATTGGGTTTTTAATTAAAATTTTATGCGTTTTTATTTGTATTTTAGATTTATGTATTACACAACATGTAATGGGATTAGTCACTAAATAATTCTTATTATTTTAGATTTATAGGCATCATAAAAATTATTTCATACTATATTCATCCAAAATAAGACTTTATATTTATTTATGAGATCTATAAGGTTATTTCAGAGACCTTAGATCCTTCAAATTCATTTTTTTCAATTATTGATCATAATTACAGTTACAGTATGGTTTTTAAATTCTTTTATATTATCTTCCATTCGTGGTTATACCTTTTTCATGGTATGGCATGAAAGTTTCCCCAAGGGACTCATTTTTCATTATTCTGTTCATCCATGTTGGTAGATCCTATTAAAAACATGTGTGACCAGAGTTTGAGGTAGGTGGTTCCTTCTCCAGCATATATAGAATGAAATTTATTTCTATATTTTTTTATAAATTTTTTTATAAATGAAATGTAATGAAGTATTGACAGATTTGTGTGCATGGGAAATGGGTTTTAGATAATGGTTTGGTTTTCCATTGATTCAGAAAATGATTTGTGTATTATTAAAGAATTTTTAAATGGTTTTCTAAAATAGATTTCAAAGAGTGGGTTTTGATGTTTGTGTTTCTAAAATAGTGAAAATGGGAATACATTGGTACTTAGGTTGATGGTGTATATTAGAGAGATCATTTACGTATTATCATGGGGTCCACTCATGGGATTTTACTCTATTCGCTAGGACCATTTTTCTTGGGAATTGATATTTATGTTATCTTGTATTCATTCATGGGGGGATTTATTTCTCCTTAGGCGTACATTCTAAGGACTTCATTGTGAACTAGTCATTGATTGTAGTACGATTATTATGTTATCTAGAACTAAATTGTTCCATTGTGTGAAGTTACATGTTATTTTAATTTTATTGGATTTGGGTTGATATGTGATAAATTATTTTCATTTATTTTATACGAATGATTTTATATGTATATATATATATATATATATTAAATGAATTTAAATCTCATTACCATGATTATTTTGTATATATGGGAAAAATTAAAAAATTTCCAAGAATTTTATAAGAAAACAATAATAATTTTATCATGAGATATTTTATTTAAAGTTAGACATGTTCATGAAATTCTATAGAGACTTGTAATGGAACATTTGGGTGTGATCATAAGGAGTATATTATCCCACACCCTTCACACCCCTTCATCTATGCATAATCAATTTTATTTATTTTGATGCAGGGGAAGGAAAGGTTCCATAGTGAGGCGGTGATGTTTTTTTATCTGTATCTAGGAAATTGTTGGTGATACGGTGGGATTTTTTACATTCCATAAAATGAATTAGTGATATTCTATTTTAGTTTTCTTTTGATGTTGGATATATAAATTAGTATTTTTTTACTTCTTTGAGTTGTATCATTTTCGTTGTCTTCTTTCAGTTATGTAGTATAGTTATCTCTACAAATTCTTCTATCTATTAAATATATAGATTCCATGTTATTTCTTCATGTTGGAAGAAATAATTCCATTTTTTTTGTTTTTTGATACCAAATTTCTAGTCATCATCCCATGGTGATAAAAAACACCATTATTTTTTTAGAAATTTGGGTCGAGTCCCAATTTGGGAGGATATCTGGGTTGGGTACATAACACCTCATGTCATAATAAATAAATATTTAATAAATAAGGGATTTTATAAGTGATATCATGTCATGAATTATCCCTAAAAATTGAGGGAGAATTAAAATTATATATATATGAGTGTCATATTAAAAAAATCCATAATAATATTTTTTCATCATTATTTAATATATTTTAAAAATTCACATGAAATATTTCTTAAAGAAAATACTTGTTTTATTTTGAAATAATTTCATTAAAATGTAAAATATTCCAAAATATTATAGAAAAACATTATTTGAAAATAAAAATGGAACGTTGTTTGGTAATATTCAAATCACTAAGTATTCATTATAGTAGGAAACTTTATTCATGTTTTATAAGTTTGAAGCGGTAATTCCATTCACACTTTTATCGAAAAAACCATAATGAACCTTGTTCGAAAAATGATAGAAACATTCCTTTTAAACATTTCATAAAAAAATTACGTAATGCGTAAAAATTTCAATAAAATTTCAATTTTTAAAAGTAAAAACATTCATTAAAATATTTCAATGGGAATATATACATGGAAGAGAAATATTATATTTTTGAAAGAAGATACAATATATGTATTACGTACAAACAACTTTTTAATGTTTATTTACTAAAAAAGGGAAGAAATGGAAACAATATATATAAACCACATTCATGAATATAGAATAAAAAAATATTTAATTCATGAAAAAATTAAAATGATTTTCCCCAAATTAACCTTATTATAAACAATCTCGAAAATAAAGAACATTGTAACATTAAGAAATTACCACTTTGATAACATTCCAATCAAATACACTTAGTTGAATTAAGATGAATTTTAACATTAAATTCCATTAAGTATGATGTATTCATGTTATAACGTGTAAAAATGGAATAATATATACCATATGATATAAATTGGTGATTTACATTATAATATGCCTCAAAAAAAGTAAATTGAGACTGTGTCCCTTACCTCGAGCTTGATTCATCGTGTTCATTTTTTACCTTAAAGAATAATAATCATATGTTAATTACTTATATTATTAATAACCCTTTAATGTTTATTATTCCTTTTATATTATTTATTTATCTTTATATAATTAATTACTCAATCATTTTGGTTCAACTTGGACGTTTTGACAATGTTCGTCTCATATATCTAAAATCATATTAGAATGTTTTCTACGGTCAAAGAGAATATTATTTAACCATATATATAATAATAATAATTAAATTTTTATTATTTTTCTTCATCTATTATACTTTTATAAACATAAATTAAATAAGGTTATGAGATATGAACTATTTTATAATCATGGATATGGTAGGTCGTACGTACGAATGAGTAATGTTTCCATTTTTTAAAAATCATGATGGAAAGTTGGTTAGTGTTATTTTCAATTACAAGAATGAAAATAATATAATAAATACCATAATATTTCTTTAAATAACTGTATATATACCTTCCATGTGATGCTTTACTGAAAGATGAATCACATCACTTTGTGATGGTGGAAATTCACAAGTATGCACAAATGATGTTATCATTTTTATATGAATAGAAAGTGAGAAAATATATGATATATTACTCTTATATAATGATAAATATTTCATGAATATAATATATTTATATATATGTATATATGAAATCGATCATCATAATCAGTCAAGAGAGGCGATTATTAAAAATTCAATACATCAGTTCGTAAGGGGGTAGTATGGCGTACACACAAACGTAGATTTAATTTCTTATTTGATAGTAGAGGGGATGGAAATTGGGTATGGTATTATCATAATAATATGTAGTTATATTGGATGTAATGATTTTATTGTATCATCATGGTTAAATACTATTCGATGTTGGTGGAAGAAGAAATAAAAGAAAAATGATCAGTTAAGAATGATACATATTATTTAGAAAACCTCCTTAGGTTTACACAAAATGATTACCTAAGTTGATTTAATAATAGAACTAAGGGCTCTAGGACATGGGAAGATAAATAAGGAATAAATTTTTATGGTTATTTAATGAAAAAGGCTCTTTATTTGTGAATACAGCAGTATAGGGGTCACCTTTAATAAGTAGGGAGGGAACCCACATGGATATTTCCAAAATGAATACACAATGATAAATTAATTCCCTCTAAATCTCCCTAAAACTGGAAATAGATTCTTATTTGGGATATCATAAGGTTGAAATATGTTCATAAATTAGTATTTATACAAGTTTAACCATTGTACTTTGGTTTAACCCCTCCTGATAAACTCATTTTAACGTTATACATAGTAATTAATTATTACCATTTTACGATGTATTGTGACCAAAACATAAGTTGAACATATTACGTAATATTATTAATGTTGATAAAAAAGGAATAAATTTTATAAAATTAAATTCACAAAAGTGGGATAATTAAGTAAAAAATTAACCTTTAAAACATGTTGAAAAAATGGTTTTCATGAAATGTATTTTTCAAGAATTAGATTGTCTTACATTAACTCTATGACTATAAATTATCATTACTTAAACATAAATAAATTTATATATTTAATCTTAACATTTAGTTTAAATATTTCTTTATTAGGGGTTAATTTAAATTATTAAAATCGATAAATGTTATGTGCAGAAAAATAGTATTCACAAAACTGTGTTTTTATGCATTAAAATAAACATCTAACAGAATCATGAAAATTAATAAGATAAAATAAATTATATTATTATAAATAATATTCTTAATATGTATCATTAATTTCAAATATAATATATAATTGGACCTTTAAATGAAATTATTTAATGTAAAGATATTATAGTATTCAAATGATCGGTAATGTTCATTAGTAGTAGAAAAGTAAATCATTTCTGAAAAATATAAAAAAATTCACCATATGTTAATTTTGATTTACTTAATTAATATTTTATTTTTATTTCATATAATATCATTTATAATTGTTCCAAAAATAAAATAAATTTTAATTTATGTAAAAATGAAAATACAAATCATTTTTTAAGAAAGCATATTTTTTAAGAATAAAATGACTTTACAAAAAATAGAGTAATTATTTAATAATAATAAATAAATAATTTTTTTAGAATGATAATTATATATATTTCATAAATCCCTAAATCATATTCAGATATCCAATTGACTAGATATGTTATAACAGGTATATTCAAATATTTATGGTTCATTTAGGATTAGGGTTGCATGTCATATACGCTATTGATCAATGTTTTATTTTAAATATATCAGGTTGTCATAAAAACCACCCATCACATAATTTACAATATATTACATATATATTTAATGGAAAATATAATTCATAAATAATATTCCTTATCAATAAATATCTATATAGATTAATGATTATCAAATATAAATATTTACCTTGTCAATCGAATAACATTAACAGTAAAACACTATATGTATAAATAGTAAACGTTTCAAACAATAATAATATACATGGTAAAAATAATTTATATATTTAAGATAAATTTAATTTCCAATGTAAAATGAACAAAATACATTTAATGATAGAAGGGAAATCTTATTATAGAAAATTTATTTAGAGAAAGAAGATGATATTTAATTCATTAGAAATATAGGTTTTGTATAAAAATAAATCCTTTTCGAAAATGGATGAGAAATATTAAAATAATATATCATTAATTATCTTTCCTTCAAAAAACTAGGAAATAATATATAATAATATAAATATCACAAAATATTTATGCTGGCAGGAAAGCATGTAAACATTGTATATGTTAAAACCCATTCTTTTTGGATTTTTATAAAGAAAGTAGAAAATAAAACATTCACAAATAATTAGAAATGCTTCTTTAAAACCTTGTGAAAATAAAATTATATAATAAAATTAACATATTAAATAATTTGAGTAAATAAATTATAGTTTTTAAACTTAAGGACCTAAAAGAAAAATATAATAGATCTAAGAGAAATAAGAATGACTTTTATTTGAAATGTTTATTTTCATGATTCATATTAATAAGAGAGTAATATTTATAAAAAAAATAGACTCATTAAATATAATTATGACCATAAAATAGATGGATTTTGTGAAGGTTGGATTATAATATTCCGTAAATGAAAGAGAAATATCAAAAAAATGAGACTGCAAAATAAATTCTAACATCTTTGTTATGATTCAAATTTTAACCCTTTGAGAGAATAAACATTATTGATAAATTAATAATAATTAAAAAAATATATAATATTTTTAAATATATTAAATGTTTATGTATATACTCCACATAAAAATTAATTGGTGAATAATATCAAATAAGTCTCAATGGAGTTGAAATTGAGACGAAATCCATTACCTCTCATTCAACATGACTTGTAAGTTCTTGTAAAATCTTCTATTATAAAATGATATTTATTATAATTACAAAAAATAACAATATAAATATCTATAGAATCACATGTTATCCATTTATAACATCTTATCATATGTTTTTTTATAATCATTTATTATTATCATTGTTTTGGGCATTAACGTCTTCTTTTTTTGGATATTTTGATTCAATAGTTATAGTCCTTGTACATAAATTCTAGATCCATCATCTACCTAATATTAATAATGAAATAAATATCATACATATTCTTTATATATATATAAATATCCATTCAAAAAAAATTTACATGTAAAAATTAATTACCCCATTCTTGGGGACTGTTGGTCATACGTACTCATGCACACTCTTTTCACATTTCGACATATGGAAAGAAATATAGTTAAATAAAAAATTTACCATCCAAAAATAATTATTATATAATATATATCATATATATTTCTTAAATCTAGCCTTATCTCCATCTATGTTAAAAATAAATGAAAAATAGATCACATCTCTTCATAGAGGTGGTATCCCACACATATGCACTAATAATGTTATCGTTTTCCAATGGAATGGATTGTAACAAGGTATATATGATATTTTAATTTAAAATGAATAATTTTGTGTTAAATATAATATATATTCATTATATATTTCTTTATAACCATCCAAGTAATGTGGTTATGAAAAAAATCCACAACTATGTGGAGACGGTAAGTCGTGTGTACACACAATTGATGTTTTCTCTTTACAGAGTATGGAAAGAGATATAAAATGGTTGTACCATAATATTAATAACAATAATTAAATTATATTAACGATACAATATTTATTATATTGGGATGTGTATATTTGACATAGATAATGTAGAAGAATTAATAAAATTGAAAGAGTCAGTAAAGACGATTACCTCTTTTTTCGTACAACTTCCTTTAGAACCCTTCTTAATGACCCGTGGAATGTTATTTTAAGAATAAATAACGTCCAATTAAGGTGTAGGTATGTTTAGAACATAATTTTATATGTTTTTTTATATTTACGGATTAATTTGGAGTCAAAAAAATAGGGAAGGTGTTTCCTTTTATAAGTGAGGGGAGGGGCACTTTTGGAAATTCATGAAATATTCTAATATAATATGTTTATGAATCATGAAAAATGGTTCCACAATGAAATGTATTAGATTATATGGAATATATATTATCAATTAAATAATACAATAAAATTTATATCGGTTTAGATATATTTTTAATCCTTATCATTTGGATTAACACCCTTATTTACCAATTTTAACCTTAACCATGGTAATGAGTTTTTTCAATATTAATGGTTTATAATTTTACATATAAGCTAAAATATGGATAAAATAGAAAATAGAAGAAATTTTTGGCCTTATATTATACTATTTGTTATATTTAAATATTTTTATAATTGATCAATAAATTAGAAAATATTTATTAATTTTATTTTTGAAATATTAAATTTAAATTCAATTTAATGATTTAAGGAAAATGATATAATTAGAATATGATCCTTTGAAACATAAATAATATGTTACATTTTTCTATCAAATCCATCTAAAAAAATAATTCGTCCAAATTTTATTACATTTAATATTATTGAAATTGTTTGTTTTATTTTTCTATTACATAAAAAAAATATTGTGTCATTATTACACAAGAATTTAAGGTAATTAAACAACTCAGAAAAATTAAAAATAAATTATAAAAATTTAATAATACATTTATATAAAAAATACACTTTTAAATTCTTTCATAACATATTCTTATCCCTATGTATTAATATAAATTAAATTGAAAGTATGAGAGTGATATTTTTTTATTTCTCTTTACTTAAACTAATATATATACCTCATTGCCAAAGTTAAATAGAACCAGAATTTTGTATATTAACATTTCGGATAGATATGTTTTAATTGAACCTTAAAGTTAAATTAAATCAATTTTTGAGTTAATTTTATAATTCCTTATCACTTCATTTTTTGACCATAAATTATCTGATTTACCCTTAACCAAAGTGATAAATATAATCACAATTACTGTTCATAATTGAAACAATAAAGGGGACCAATATAAAAAATAGACACTAATAATTCCAAATATTAAATCCATTTTATCAAATTTAATTACAATATTTTATAGAAATTAATTTAAAAATAAATTTTCAAAATGAGATGAAAAACAGTTTACCATCAAATGGGTTTTAAAGACAAAAAAATTGACATATCTCAAATTCAAGTCAAATATTTCCACTAATTAAATTAATTAAATTATCTTAAAAAATATTTTTATTATATCAATGTGACAAAAAATAAAAAATATTGGTAATTTTAAATTTATTTATCTAACAAAAAGAAATGATAGTTTTCAAAAATTTGTATTTTTCACTATTTTTAGAAAAAATAATTATTTAAAAAAAATAAAAATATTCAACAAAACATATTATTGAAATAATTATTTAAAAATGATATAATTTTCACATAATATTATTTCCTTATTTTTTCATAGTTCCATTAAACTTGGTGTTTTGTGTAAATAAAATTATCTATGAAATTAAATGTATTTAAAGAAAAATATATCCTAGAATATCATGGTGTTACAATAGATACAACGTCATAACACCACGTACGAAAAAAACCAAATACCACATACCACAACACTAACAAATATTTATAACACATCACAATATAGAACATATCATAAAGGATATCAACCTTGGTCCATCCTCCTCTCCTATATGTTTCCAGCACACAATCACATAGCTTCCCCATCATCATATACCATAACCAAAATGAAACATAGCCAGAACTATGTCCATAATAGAGAGTTGGGAATGGGTATTTGGCATCCATTCAAATCACCCCTATATTTAACATTAGGGAAAAACATGGATCAAAATACTTTATATGGTTGTTGGTATGTTTACCTAACATGGGTGGTAGTGCATGTCACGACCCGTCCCAGTGGGGCCTATGCCGTGACTCCCTAAGCCCGCCTCTAATAGGCTAGGGGCTAGTGACTAGCACTGAGTAGGAATATTACTAACACGGGAGGCATTGTATAAGTACATGTACACACGCACACATCTCCAAGGCCAAAAATGTTTAAATGTAAAACACTAAGGAACAAAATGCATGCTTACAAATAAACCCCAACTAATAGAGTATGATGAATGGTAGAGTACTATAAAAGTAAACTGGCCAGAATACAAGCCCACCAAAAAAAACAAACAAACAAGGGTCTGAAAACTACAAAGTCTAACATGTAAGCACAAAAGGTACTGGGACTGTTGCTCATAGACGTAGGAACACCTCAGCCTGTAGGGAACTCAGAAAGCTCAGTCCTGTCCTGGTCCGCCCTGGACTCTGTCGAAAGTTTTCTCATCTGCACAAGACACTAGACGTGTGGGCAAAGCCCGTGCAGGGGTGAGTATAATATTATTCAGTAGAGGAACCCGAAAAACACAAAGCAGTACACAAAGTAAAGGTACAATAATTTATGCGCAGTATATGTCTACATAACATATAAAACAAAACAGATATACTCAAAACCCAAACCGTACTCTAGAGACAAGTCACACGACAGCATACCCCCGTTAGGGATTCTGTTCGAAGACTCTGTGATGCACTCATTCCGAGAGAACACACTCCATGAGTCTTATAGCTCTGATGACGTCCGTCTGAGAAATGGTGTTCGTCGGGAACCATCATGAGAGGTTTATGCACTTATTACGAGAGACACAATCCTGAGTGGGAAGGTTACAGTAGATAGAAAGCACTCATTATGGGAGACACACTCCTGAGTGGGAAAGATCATGATACACAGATGAGGATCACTGCCAGGGCCATAGCGGATATTGCGACTCCTCTAGATTCACCAGTTAGGTGATTCAGCATCTAGGTAGAGGATCAAAGCCCGGTAGAGTTGGTCATGTCGATGCCTGACTCCACCTAGGGTCTGGAATGGATAGAGGATCTCACTCTGGGCCTCTCAGAGGGATCCCGACTCTATCACAGAAATTCCGACTGAAGGGATCATACTCCTGTAGAAGGAAACGATTCTCGACCTTCAGGGAAACGAGAAGAAGAGGAACTAACCCAAACGAATGATTTCCAGGATGTGGTTAATAAGAGGACCATGATGTCATCCAAAAAGTACATGTCATGTTGAAAATGATACACGTAGTGTGGTCTGACCCCGAGTACTGCCTGTGTGCAATGGCCCATGTCGTAGAACTAGTCATGTATAAAAACATAGTACACGACATGTAGTATGATGTACACGTCGTATATTAGTGACTAGGGTTGGCCCCGTATCACTGGTTGTGTGGCCGTATATGGCTATCAACCCGTGTACTTTGACCTGTGTCCGTGTATCCCCTGGATACATGCCTAGCTTCACGTTGCCGCCTCTACCAAGCTGTACATGCTGTGTCGTCTGAAGCCGTGTAGATCATCTTGTGTCTTTGTATTACCCAAGGTACATGCAGAGCTTCGGGGAAACTCTAACACAACGTGTGACAAGGGTGACTTGCATTGTTATTCCTATTTGTGCCCAAAACCCTAGCTTTCATCACCTGTACTACACAGCGTATTCTTCGGAAGTGCACGCTGTGTATTCTGGAAATTTCCAGAAACACGGACCTCCACCGTCGCACCTCCGGTGATGATCCGTTCATAGATCTGGCCGCCCGATCGCCATGAAAACTTCAGGTTTTGATCGCCCTGTCACCACGAGGCCACTTCTGGTGTTTTCGAACCTCCAATCGGCTCCAAAAAACGTGCTTTGATCTTCCCACATGAAGAACGCTTGAAGAACGCCCTTTCTGGATTTGGTCCGATTCGTCGTCCTCTATCATCGATGAACCTTCACAAGGTTTTTGCAGTGTCGAACCTTCGATTTGGGATCATTGCGTTTCGGAACGGATGTGCAACGATCCATTTTTCATCGCCCCACGAAGAAAGCGAAGAACGTGTGAGAAAAGAAAAGGGGGATAAAATCCAATAAACAAAATTGAGGAACGAACCTCCACCATCGATCGTCATGGAGTCGATTCGCTCCCATTAATAGGTTTAAATGGAGCATAGATCAACATAAATAAAATCATGGATTATTTCCCCAAAATCTTCCCAAAGAAAACCCTCCTACAAGAACATACGAATCGACTGATCAACTTGTTCTTGGTTGATCTTCATTCGTAGTTTAACTCAAAAACGGGGAAAATAAATTTAAATAACAAACCCCTACCTTTAGAAAGTATCAATCATTGACGAAGGTGTCACGCTTCCATCGTCGTCGAGATCCTTCAACATCGTTGGCATAGCGATTTATAGCCTTGATCCATCGTCATTTGTCACCGAGAAATTTCTCCAATGCCCCACAAATTGTGCAAAGGTTCTTCTCAAACGTCATCAATGATCATCAATTGCTTAACCCATTAAAAAGGGAAACATTCTAGAATTTAATTTCGTAGAAGTATTAATGATGCCAACATTCCATTATTTTGAGTCATTATGACATGTCATTAATTTATGAAACAGACGTCTCGACGCTGTGCTGCAGCGAACATTTCGATAAAAATAAAATAAACATTTAGCAATATATTTTATTTTTATTTTACTAAAAATGTCTGAAAATTTACTTTCTCCCTAAACCCGCGCCGGTCGAGGTTAGGCTCATTATTAGGTAAAGTCGTCGTCCCGGACGCAATGGTGCACTCAGATATTTAATCTGGGCATCCGTTTAGAAACTTCCACAACCGCGCACAAGAGCCAACTCACTCAACTTAAAAAAAGTTTAAACGACCATTCCGGGCTCACTGGACCTCGGAATGATGTTCCATCATTACGTCTGGTCTCATAATAATTCCATATAATATTTAAAATAGTAAACAGAAAATACGAGATGTTACAATATCCGCACCTTAGGGATTTATATCCCCGAAAAGCCAAAAAAACAACTATACCAAAAGATGAGGGAACTGAGCACAGATCTGAGCCTCTCACTCCCACGTTGTCTCCTGAAGATTCATGTTCTGCCACCGGACACACACAAATGGAATCCATCGCCCATGAAGGATCCTCTCCTGCTTATCCTCAATCTC
Organism: Viscum album; assembly: GCA_963277665.1. Lineage (NCBI taxonomy): Eukaryota > Viridiplantae > Streptophyta > Magnoliopsida > Santalales > Viscaceae > Viscum > Viscum album. The sequence goes on from OY728123.1 coordinate 250,966,679, forward strand.
TACTGGGTACTTAGTGAAGATCACTCCATCCTCGATGTCTAGCTCGCCCCTGTCGATGACATTCGTCGAATCGTGCACGTACCTCCTTAGCTGTGACACATGGAAGACATCATGTATCCGATGCAACTGTGGTGGTAGAGCTAGGCGGTACGCCACCTCACCAACTCTGCACAGTATCTGGAAGGGTCTGATGAACCTTGTAGATAGCTTTCTACCTCGGCCAAATCTCCATAACCCCAATTGAGGTGAGACCCAAAGAAAGACGTGGTCTCCCTCTTTAAACTCTAGAGGCCTCTATCCTCGGTCAGCATACGACTTCTTCCAGCTCTGTGCAGTCTTCATCCGCTCTCGGATGATCTGCACCTTCTCTGTGGTAGCTCTTACAAACTCTGGACCCATGATTGCTGAATCTCCAGGGTTGGTCCAGCAAAGCGGTGACCAGCAGGGTCTCTCGTACAAGGCCTAGAACAGTGCCATACCAATGGTGGAGTGTTAGTTGTTGTTGTATGCAAACTCCACCAGTGGTAGGTGGTCCTCCTAGCTGCGACCAAAGTCCATGATACAAGATCTCAACATATATTCCATAACCTGAATGGTCCTCTCCGTCTGACCATCAATCTGGGGATGAAACATTGTTCTCAAGCACAGCTGAGTCTTAAAATCCTCCTGCAATCCCTTCCGCAACAGGGATGTGAAGCAGGCTTCTCGATCCAAGACTATAGTCGAGTGGACTCCATGAAGCCGAACTATCTCTTGTATGTAGAGGCATCCCAAGCTTTCTACAGAACTCTACTCCCAAATAGACAAGATGTGGGCCGAGTTGGTGAGTCGGTCAACGATCACCCAGATGGAATCATGCCCCTTGGACATCCGTGGTAAGCCTATCATGAAGTCCATCGATATTCCATCCCACTTCCACTCTAGAACTTCTAGGGGGTGAGCTTACCCTGCTGGAACCTGGTGCTCAACCTTCACCTGCTGGCATGTGAGGCATTGAGAAATGATCTCTACTACTGGCTTCTTTATGCCTAACCACCAGAACTTTCATCGGAGATCCTGGTACATATTTTCCACTCTGGGATGTACCGCTAAATGGGGTGAATGAAACTCCCTCAGGACCTCCTCCTGGAACACCACTGGTACAACAATGCATCCTCTAAAAAGAAGAACGTGATCCTCACCTTGTGAATATCCATCATGAGCATGTCCTCTGGATAACTGAGCACGTAAAGCCACACAGTCGACATCCCCAAGTTGTGCCTCCCTAACTCGTTGTAATAGTGGATGGGTGACAACCATTGACTGTAGGTATGTTTTATCCTCTCCATCCATGAAGAATAACTGTAACGCGACTAACTGTTGCGTCGCCTCACTCAATAGTTGTGAGCTCGGCTTTCTGCTAAGGGCATCTACCACCTTGTTCCCCTTTCCAGGAGTATATATGATCTCGAAATCATAGTCCTGGAGGAACTCTAGCCAACGCCTCTGCCTCAGATTCAAATCCTTCTTTGGGAATATGTACTTGAGGATCTTTTGGTCAGTGTAGACAATAAACTGCTTTCCCATAATGTAGTGTGGCCACATCTTCAATGCAAAGACTACCACTGCCAACTCGAGATCATGGGTCACATATTTCTGCTCATGTGACCTAAGCTGGCGTGAACCATAAGCAATCACTGCATGCCACTGCATTAGGACACAACCGTGCCCAGTCCCTGATGCATCGCCGAAACCTACGTACTCGACACCCTCCTCCGGCAATCTCAAGACTGGGGCGCTCATAAAACTCTTCCTCAATCGCTCGATAGCCTGCTGTCACTTCTCCATACACATGAAGGACTTCCCCTTCCTGGTCAAGGCCGTCATCGATGCTGATACCTGGTAAAATCAGGAATGAATCTCTGATAATATCCTGCCAACCCAAGGAAGCTCTGCAACTTCATCGCGCTCTGAGGTGGCTCCCATGCTAACACAGCTTCCACATTGGCTGGGTCCACAGCTAATCCATCTACTGAGATGACATGTCCTAGAATGTGGACCTCCTGAATCCCAAACTGGCACTTTGAGAGCATCCCATAAGCTGGTGCTCCCGAAGTACGTCGAGAACCATCTGTAGGTGTCTCGCATGCTCCACTTCTGATACCGAGTACACGAGGATGTTGTCGATGAAGAACACTATGAACCAGTCCAAGTACAGCTGGAAGATCTGGTTCGTCAGTCCCATGAACACTTCGGGGGAGTTCGTCACTCCAAAAGGAATCACCAAGTACTCATAGTGACTGTAGTAGCATCTAAAATCTGTCTCTGGTATATCCTCATCCCGTACTCGTAGCTGGTGATAGACTGATCGAAGGTCAACATTTGAGAACCACAGTTCCCCTCTTAGCTGATCGAAGAGGTCATCGATTCTCGGTAGTGGATACTTGTTCTTCACTGTCACCTGGTTTAGGTGCCGGAAATCCACGCACAACCTCAGACTCCCTTCTGCCTTCTTGGAAAACAATACTAGGGCCGCCCAGGGTAAGACGATGGGTCTTAAGAAACCCTTTCTCTGCAAATCCTCCAACTACACCCTCAACTCGTGAAGCTCTGAAGGAGCCATATGATAAGACGATTAAGAAATCGGTGTCGTCCTAGGGTGTAAGTCGATACAGAAGTCAATTTCCCGGTGGGGAGGTAATCCTAGAACATCTTCTGGAAAGATGTCCTCATACTCCGCCACCATTACTAGGAACTGAGAGATCACAACATCTACTGATCTGATGGAAAGGTTATCCAACTCATGAGTAATTGGCTGCACCCACTTATGCATGAGCCCATTTTGTGCTGCCTGGGTTTCCTTTTCTCTGAAAAAGGAAAACCTCATTCCATCACAGTGGACATACCGCACTCTTCACCTAAAACAGTCAATATGGGTATGGACCGAAGATAACCAATCCATACCGAGAATGATGTCATAAGGCCTTGACGCTACTACCGAGAGGTTCCAACCGAAAATCTCGCCTCCAAGGGTAATATCACACAGTCTGAAAAGGTGCGTGATCGTCGAGTCTCCTCCCGTAGGTGTCTCTAAGCATAAGGATCAAGTCAACGGTTCTACTGGAATCTCGAGGTTTTTTACAAGACATGTGGATATAAGGGAATGTCTGGCACCTGTGTCTATGAGTACGGAAGCTAAGTTATAGAAGAGACAGATCGTACAATGAATCATCCATGCAGCCCCTGGTTCGTATACCTTGACCGCATACAGCTGTCCCCATCCCTGTCCCCCGGCTCCCTAATCCTGGTATGGACCTCATGGGGGTGGTGGTGGAAATAAGTCGAAGCGTCTGCCACCACCCACAGCTCTGCCTTATCCTCTACCATGTTCGTCGCCTGGCGGGACTGCCTGTTCCATTCTCTACCTCTACTTCGGTGGTCCATTCACCACTTCCCTGTCAACAGCTCGACGGGTCAGGCAATCTCTAGCAAGATGTCCCATACCGTCGCATGTGTAGCATCGCTTCTCCCTAGGATGACTGGATCCATCCTGAGACCCCTGGACTGTGGATCCCCTATCCTGGGTCCTCCTCTGACGTCTCTGATGTCCTGATCCCTGTATCTTCCGCCGGCTCCCTACCGCCGAGGTCTCCACACCTGTCTTCCTACTGCTGACTACTGGCAGCTTTCTCTACTATACCAAGAATCTTTTGACCACCGAAGCTCGCTCGAGCACTCCAACATAAGTCGATATGAATAGAGGCACAACACTAACTCGGATGTCACATCGTAGACCTCACTCAAAGGTCTGAGCTTTGAAGTACTGATCACTGACCATATCCATCGAGTACCTGGCGAGGTTGGTGAACCTCAATGAATAGTCAGCCACTGTTATACTGCCCTACTGGAGCTGGAGTAGCTCTTATATGCGTACAGCTCTCAGCATAACCAGAGATAAATCCTCCCTAAAGAGTCTCTCAGACTCCGTCCATGAAAGAGTCTCCTCATCGTGAGCCTGCATGGTCAGACTCCACCATCATCCCACTGATCCCGGAAGAAGGATCACTCCTAGTATCACCATCTGATCTACTGGTATCCTCACTAGACGGGAAACTCTATTCACCGCCTCAAGCCAGTGCTCACCCGCCTGAGGGTCAGGCTCGCCTCGGAACCTGAGGGGTCTTTGTCTCTGGAACTCATGGAGCGCACTAAGGCTGCGCTCCTCACCGATTGGTACTACAGGTAACACTGGCTTGTCCACTGGTGGTGGCATAGCAGGTGCACCACTCGGTGGAAACGCATGCAGAACTGTTCCCTATATCGAAGCCTTGTCACTGAGGGGGTCATCCTCATGCTCGTGCTACTGAATCCTAGAGGGTATGCGTCGCGGAGGCATCCTGTAAGGAAACAAGATGTACCATATTCAAAGAGTGTATCTGAATAGCTGACACAAAGGACATGGAAACCAAAAACCATTCCTATATAATGCATGTACCTTTTTATTTCCCCATAACTAGTGTTTTCGTGTACCGAGTCAGAAATTAGGTTATCAGAGCCCTGGTGTATAGATACGTCAGCCACCACACCAACACTAGAGTCTCTGGCCTGAAATCCAAACTCAAAACACTTAACACTGTTTACCCAGACCAAACTCACATACTTTTGGTCCTAAGATATAACCGACCACCTCTGATACCACTCTATCACGACCCGTCCCAGTGGGGCCTGCACAATGACTTCCCATGGCCACCTCCAATAGGCCAGGGGTTCGTGACTAGTACCGAGTAGGCATATTACTAACAAGGGAGGCATTGCCTAAGTACCTGTACACAGGCACATATCTCCATGCCCACAAAGGCTAAAATGTAAAACACTAAGAAACAAAATGCATGCATATAACTAAACCCCAACCAACAGAGTATGATGAAAGGTAGAGTACTGTAAAAGTAAACTGGCCAGAATAGAAGCCCACCAGAAATACAATCAAACAAGAGTCTGAAAACTACAAAGTCCATCCTGTAAGCACAAAAGGTACTGGGATTGCTGCTCATAGCAGTAGGAACACCTCAGCTAGTAAGGATCTCAGAAATCTCCATCCTTTCTTGGTTGGCCCTGGACTCTATCGAAAGGATGCTCGTCTGCACAAGACACCAGACGTGCGGGCAAAGCCCGTGCAGGGTTGAGTTTAACAATACTCTGTAGAGGACCCCAAAAACCCCAAATCAGTACCCAATGTAAAGGTACAATCATCTATGTGCAGTATATGTCTACATAACATATAGAATAAACCAGATATACTCAAAACCTAGACTGTAGTCTAGAGACAAGTCACACGACCGCATACCCCCATTAGGGATTCTGTTCGAAGATTCTGTGATGCACTCGTTCTGGGATAACATACTCCATGAGTCTCATATCTTTGATGACGTCCGTTCGAGAAGTGGTGTTCGTCAGGAACCGTCACGAGAGGTAGCTGCACTCATTATGGGGGACACACTTTTGACTGGGAAGGTTATGGTAGATAGAATGAACTCATTATGGGAGACACACTCCTGAGTGGGAAAGATCACGATACACAGATGAGGATCACCGCCAGGGCCATGGCGGAGACTGTGACTCATCCGGATTAACCAGTTAGGTGATACACCATCTAGGTATAGGATCAACGCTCGGTAGAGTTAGTCAAGTCGATGCCTAACTCTACATACTGTCAGGAATGGATATAAGATCTCACTCTGGGCCTCTCGGAGGGATGCCGACTCTATCACAGAAATTATGGCTGAAGGGAGCATACTCCTTTAGAAGGAAATGATGCTTGACCTTCAGGGAAACAAGAATAAGGTGAACTAACCCAAAAAAAGATGTTCAAGATGCGGTGCACAAGAGGACCATGTTGTCTTCCAAAAATTACATGGCGTGTAGAAAAAGATACTTGACATGTGGTCTGACCCAGGGTACTGTCTGTGTTCAATGGCCCATGTCGTTGATCTGGTCGTGTAGAAAAACATAGTACACGGCGTGTAGTATGATGTACATGCTGTGTCGGAGTGATTGGAGTTGGCCCCATGTCACTGGCTGTGTGGTCGTACACAGCTATCAACCCATGTAATTTAACCTATGTCCGTGTATCCATTGGATACATGCCGAGCTTCACGTTGTCGCCTCTACCAAGATGTACATGTCGTGTCATCTGTTTCTGTGTAAATCATCATGTGTATGTGTACTACCCAAAGTACAAGCCGAGATTCAGGGAAAGTCTAAAAAACCGTGTGACTGGGGTCACACGCCGTGTTATTCCTCTCTATCCTTAAAACCCTAGCTGGTGCCTCCAATACTACACGACATGTTCTTTAGAAGTTCATGTCGCGTATTCTGGAAATTTCCAGAAATGCGTACCTCTGTCGTCATGCCTCCGGTGATGATCCATTCGTCGATCAGGCCACCTAATCACCACTAAAACTTCAGGTTATTGTTGCCCCATCACCACGAGGCTGCTTCCAGTGTTTTCAGTCGTCCGATCGGCTCCTAAAATGTGCTTTGATCTTCCCACACAAAGAACACTCAAAGAACACCCTTTCCTGATTCAGTCTGATTCGTCATCTTCCATCATCTCTGCATCACCACAAGGTCGTTGAGGTGTCAAACCTTCGATTTGGGATCATTGTGTCATGGAACAGATGCACAAAGATCCGTTGTTTTTCGCCTCATAAAGAACGCGAAGAACGCCCGAGAAAAGAAAAGGGGGAGAAAATCCAATAAAACAAATTGTGGAATGAACCTCCACGATCGTTCGTCACGGCGTTGATCCACACCCATTAATAGGTTTAAACGAAGTAGAGATCAACATAAATAAAATAATGGATTATTTCCCCAAAATTTTCCCAAAGAAAACCCTCCCGCAATAACGTACGAATCCGCGGATTAACTTGTTCGTGGTTGATCCGCGTTCATCGTTTAACTCAAAAATGGGGAAATGAAATTTAAATAACAAACACCTACCTTTAGAAAGTATCGATCGTTGACAAAGTTTCCGCACTATCGTCACCGTCGAGATACTTCAATATCATTGGGGCAGTGATTCACAACCTCGATCTATCGTCGTTTTTCACTGAGAAATTTCTCCAACACCCCGCTGATTCTGTAGAGGTTCCTCTCAAATGTCGCCAATGATCAACAATTGCTTAACTCATTAAAAAGGAAACAAACTGGAATTTAATTTTTCAGCAGTATTAATGATGCCAACTTACCATTATTTTGAGTCATTATGGCACATCAATATTTTATGAAACAGACGTCCCAACAATATGCTGTAGCAGATGTTTCCATAAAAATAAAACAAACATTTAGCAATTTATTTTATTTTTATTTTACTAAAAATGTCCGAAAATTTACTTTCTCTCTCAACCCACGCCGGTCGAGGCTAGGCTCATTATTAGGTAAAGTCGTCGTCCCAGACGCAATAGTGTGATTTGATTT